>CM055972.1:15132500-16332500 GCA_029531755.1 Holothuria leucospilota
AGGGAAATAAAAACAACTTTTATGGTAATTTATTAACGATTAAATAGTTAACGATTAGTGCAAAGTCATAATCGTATTTGTTACTTATGTACACTTGAATACAGGTATCCAAATTTGGAGCCAAACAGACGGATTCGATCAACCATCTGTGGAAAAATTCAAAGAACCTTATCATATGACAACTTCCATTATGTGACGAGTAACAGGTTACGAACAATTTTTTTTACCAGCAATAGAAAACCTCTCGGCTTCTTCAGATCTTATGAAATAGGCTAAATCATATTTCCCAACATCTTTACAGTCCTTTCTCATGAACTGGGTTGAGCTTGCATCTAGCATTTTTGTAAGATAACAAATCGGCTCACTTGAAGCTCCTGGTGGTGAGAGAATAAATGATACGTGAGAAACAGGTCGTGTTTATAAGATTCTATTCATAATGTGCATTACGTAGTTATGTAATATTATGCAGTAGAAAGAAATACCTAGAAATATTATCCACTTCAATGCAAGGCATAGCAATACAACTCTGTTACATAAAACACAATATACGAAATCACAGTCAGAAATAATGCAATAAGACATAGGACAACATCATTCAAGATGGCTTCATTCCATGCCTCAATTTGCTAGTTTGATTTCCTATATCGCATTCTGTTATAATTATTATTTCATGTTGAAGAAAGATAAACATGTGATAAATCATTAAGTTAGGTGTAATACCCACGTATTTGATTAATTACAAATTTTTGGAACCTTTTGTTTCTTATTTTTACCGCATTTACTTAGTCCAATTCAAAATCTATGATACAGTGCCAGAATTTTTCATACAGAACAACTTAGGAGAATTCAAAACTCATGGTTGGCAGGATATTCAACTAGAAATATTTCTGAACAAATAATACTGAAACTTCATGTAAAATGCGAAAATTCTTTTTGTTACCTGAACGAAATGCGGCATATTCAGGTTTCCTCAGTTCCAGTACCCTACGATATCGCTTTTGGTTTTGATTGTTATGTTTTTAGTTTTTGGCAGAATGTAACGCCTTAGAGGTTTCTAAGCATCTTAATGATGCATCGTTTTGTTATTTCTATAAATTGAATTTACTTTTCCAATACAGACTTACCCTTGGTAAAACATCCGAAGAAGATCATCAACCAAACAAGCAGCATGTCAACTCTATGATGCATCATGTAGAAGTTTGGAGACCATGAGCCAAAGTTGGAACTTGCAGAAGGGATAAAATATTTCATTCCTTGTTTCTACAGATCGCCCCTCATTGTGCAGGCTGACGGTAGTTTCCACTTGAACTATCTGTAATGATAATTTGTCATAGTTTTTCCTGTCAACTGAACTTCCGTTTGTTTTTGGACATTACCCTTTGCATGCTGCAATTAAGAGTTCGGTGTCGTCCTATGGAACAGTTTAAATGCACTGCCATATAGCTTCCCTGTTTAAATAAATCCAAACTACGATGGAAGCATTGCAATTGGTCCTACGCCTGACTTTCCGAAGGACTCAGCTACTTGGTCTAGTAAATAGCTTAGCAAGAAAAGAACAATGTATGTCTACCTAGAGAATAAGGAAATCATCTTGTGAATGGTGAATGCAAGGAGTTGTTATTTAGAAGGAGATACATCGCAAACTTTAATTTATGGTAATCTGATTAGATCCACCTCATCGTTTTCATTGATTCAATTCATGGGTGATTATTAGACTTTAGGGTACCCACTTCTTTGGTCTGATCCCTTTCAATTGATACATGATACCCAAGTAAACCTTATATACACCTACTTACACCGTATAATATATATAAGATAAGGAGCAACAATGCTTTGATCCATAGGTTGTTACCGACAATCAAGTCAGGAACACTGTCTAAAAAATCAAAACGACTGCATATTCCAAAGGAGTCTAGAAGGACTACCTTATAAGAAGCTCTAGCACAATGCGAAATTTACTAAAGAGAGCTGTAAGACTATGATTTGTTTTACGATTTTATTAAATTCCGCAAACTTTCGCAAGTTACGAATGGTAAATGCATGATTATTATGTTCCATAAGATTAAACTAGCATATCGTGACAAGCGTTGGATCATGTGGAGAGTTGCAAATTAATTTTCAAAGAAAGAGACTGGCAATGCTATCGCATATAGACAAAATCTGTTGACATTTCTTTTCAACATAGCAGACGATATGAACCTTTTATTAAAAGCTAACAATAGCTTTAAGTCCATTGAATCTAGAAGTGCTATGCAAAGCAGGGAGGTGTTAGGAACTCCCTGTACATAGCAAGTGCATGCCTTAGCGGCAAAAATGTCCGTACAAAGGAGAGAGCTGCCATTTTATATCTCCTTCTAAATAAAAACTCCCTGGTAAAAGTTGGTCTTACTTATATACTCATGCAAGGTTTTTGCAAAGGATAGTGATTACCATGAGAATGATGAAAGGGATTAGAAAAAGAAATACGTTAACAAGAAGAAATTTTTTATCTACTCTTAACAGTATGTTACATGAAAAGAACTCATTTACTTACCGTTATTTGCCAAGAAAGCTTTTGCTTACCACAACAAAGTTTAACAGGTGACAGGCTCACCACTAGGAAATGAGTTTTGTTATCTGTCTCATCTATGCAGTGACGAGATAATGATTCACAGTTGCTTGTAATTGGGATCTCAATCACTGAACTTTATGCTTTTAATATAAAGCAATATTATATTCATTTCCAGGAAGAAGTTTCAATAACCAATCTCTTTCTATCTCTCTTTCATTGATCTTTTCACTTGAAACAGTTAACTGGATAAAGCTGGGCCATCATCTCCAGACCACATCATGTATATTTATTATTTGCTTTTAAAAGCTCAAACCGCATTTTTCTCTTATCAGTTGGTAAAAAGTGGCTTTAACAACTTCTGATCGATTGCCTTCTGAAAGGACATAATCATTTGCGTATTAGTAACCTAGTATCTTGCTGGCAATGGATATCAAGACTAGTTTCCTACATTGCTTGTTAAAGGGAAAGAGCGGTGGCCTAAATATATCTGGAAACTTCAACAAAGTCTCACAAATTTCCTTTTTTCTTTTTAAATAGTTCACATGATTATACTGGTATATACTCACAAATATCTTTCATATTCAAGGTAAAAGAAGTACTCATTCAGCATTTGAATTGAACAATTTAGCAGCATAATCATTGTTGCATGACTTACACAGAGACATTTATGAATCACGACACAGCTGTGAACTGCTCAAATTATAGTGACTGCACAATTTCCCTTCAAAGCTACCGTGTAGGTTGCAAATCAAGAGCATGAGTTCGGTTTAAGCTTTGAAGTAAAAGGTCTATAAGTTAACGTACAAAATCTGTTTCCTATTTGTATCTTTTTACTCTTTCATGTTTATATTGTCATAGTTTCTACTGAATTCGTTTAGTTCAACAGTTTTTAAGTAAAAGCTGCTAATTAATGCACCAACCATACATCATTACCGATATTTTCGGTAGCGAGATCTGCTTCTTTTACAACATCGCGGACATTACTTCTTTTAGAAGTAGCATGACAATTAATTAAGGCTGTTTGTTGTCTTGTTACTGCTTGCTGCAGTTGTATACGATTTTATGTTCTCCTTGCCAGAAAGATACCGTAGAGTGAGTGATATCTAATATTACTGAGTGAAAATTTCCTAAGATACAATCCGTATAGTTAAAAGTCAAACCACTTAAGTTTTTTAATCGAACTCTCCAACTTCTACTTTGGGAATGCAGATGTAGTTTACCGTGTTAGAATAAAGTGTCAAACTTTATCATATTTGTCAAAATGTCGTGATGTCGTCAAGGGTGTCTTGCAAAATATTTTTAGGGGCGTGAGAAGTGGTGACTGGGTGACGGTACAAGAGCCGACGAGCAAAGAAATCTTTTTATGAATAGAGAATGTGAAAAGTAGCGTAACCTAGGCGACGTATTCTGGGTGCGATATGAATGAGAAAGTTGATCAAAGTTAGGATTTTCAGTCGAAAATGACAAATTCCACCAAACATTTCACCACTTTTGTCCACCAACCCCTCCATCCACCCAAGGAGAATTTGCATGAATTGAAACAACATCCTCTTTCCAGCAAATTGAACTAACCATGCTAATGGAGTTAACATAACTCCAGATATGTGTTTCGAAAGCAGTTAACTTCTCATACTACCTTGGCATGTGAAAGGTTTTCAAACGCAATTTTAGACAAAATCATGTGACACCCTTGACAAAATTTCGGGGGGGGGGGGGTCTGCCCCAATGGGCACGACTTCTCTTGGTGTTTTGTTTCATGAAACTACAATCTTGAAAAAACTGTTGGAACACCTCCCACCGTTATGCCACGTACAGTGTGATGTCGTGCACGATTTTTGAAATCCCCGTCCTCCAGTGCAATGTTGTGCAAGATTTACGAAACCCCTAAATGAAAAGCTGCTTATGACGTCATTTTCCACATTGTGAGATCGCTATGCGTAGCAAGTAGACATTAAGATGGGGGCGCTGTTGCGGAATATCGCAAATCACAGTGAAGGGAGGTCCTTCACGGAAGCCAGCAATTCACGGCGTCTAACAAATGCAACAGTTTGCTTAAAGGGAAATATTGCGTTTAAAATGCACCAACATGGCATACAAAGGAAATACCTTAAATCATTATCAAACCATTCAGTCTCACCAATAAACTGTAGTAATTGTTTTATCCCTTCAAAGTATTATACATTTCAAGAGTAACGGATGTTGCATCATTTGAATTTTTGAAAGTTTGGGTGAACAAATTACTTTTATGCAACAAATAACGGAATTACTTCCTGTGAGAGCCTTATTTCTTAAAAAGAAAGTTACCGTACTGCCTTATTTGGAATTGTCTATCATTCTGTATCTATTAATATTGGTTTAAAAAATATGAAAATATTCTGTAAAACAAACGCAATATTTCCCTTTAAAGATCAGAGGCCATCGATGCTCTCCAAGGTACATTGTCAGCCTTGTGCAGACTTAAATAAGTTGATACTTTGCAGTGACTACCGTTTATTGTTGATGGATGGTTATTTTTTATTATTATTTTTTAATCTGCCAAAATGATTTCATCTTCTAGAATAATTATCATTACGTTTGAAGATATGAACCGAAGTTCTTAATCTATCGCTCTAATTTTTCCGAAAACCTTTAAAAAATGTACTGCTAATTCTCAGACAATCTGGGAAAAACTGTTGGAACACCTCCCACCATTGTACCATGTACAGTATGATGTCGTGCACGATTTATGAAACTCCCTGTAAATTTACATAATATTTATGGCATTTTTTTTTCGAAACAAATCTTTTTTCACAGCCAGATTATAATCATGAAATAACATAAACAGCGCGTTTTTTGCCGTTTTCATATAAATTATTTTTTCAAAAATCTACTGTAAATTCAAATAACATAATTTTCCTGTTTTAGTTACTTTAATTCTATGTAAATTTACAGCCGACTGTTTTTTATCCAAATTTTTAATTCAGTCTTAATATATATTGTTTTTTGTCCTTTTTTAGATTATTTCGTCATGTAAAGCTGGTAATAATCTAGATCAGATTTTCGCAGTTTAACTGAATGTGTCTTTACGAGATTGTTCTCGATGAAAACACACTGAAGATGCTATTTTGTCATATTAACTTAGACTCCTAATCTTTAGGAAACTATGTAACTGGAAAGTAAACATTTCTTGTACAATGTAATAATCCTTCACAAAATAAATACTACAAAGGATACAAATATATTGGTTGTAAACATTTTCAAACAAGGAAAATAATAAGTTTATTACTTTCTGATAAAAAACCAAAAAGGCATTATGCAAAGCAGCAACAATCATTTCTTTTCAATAAAAATGCTTACAAAATAAGCTCCGCCCATTTTAGTATGCTTTACGTCATAAAGCTGTAAATTTACAGAATTTTTACAGTAACTTTGTGAGACGTTTCAAATTATCTCCATTCAAGTGCATAAGCACCTGTGGTAATGATTTGACCAGGGAGCTGCCACTGGTGGCAGCTCCCTGATTTGACATTAGTACTTTTGTGCTTTGAAATTTGCAACTTAGAGTTTCTTTTTCTTTTTCTAAATGCGTGACAAAACATCAGTTCTGTGATATTAATAGCTAAGAACATGTTTTTATGATAAGTGTTAATAACACAAAATTTTCAAGTAGGGACATGAACTTGCCGAAAATTCTGTTAAAAACTGAGACTCTGCAGAACAATCTGTTCTAAACATTGAAAATGTTTAGGTCTTATGGTTTGTTTTTGTTTTTTGAAAAACCGAACCTTATTTAGTTGAAAAAAAAATGCATTTTGTTATATGACAATATAGTTACGTGTAATCAGAAAAATACAAAAATACTGTAAAAATGTTCATAAATTTACAGATATTTTGAACAGTGCAGTAAAATTTGCTTGAAAAAGTAGAAAAAAATGATTTCTCAAATAAACAGAAAATACATGTTAAACAAAATTTTTTAATGTCGCAATAAAAAAAAAAAAAGTCTATAAATTAACTGATATTTTTTATATTGTACGAAACCCCCAAACGAATAGCGGTGCATCCCGAATTGACATTATCTGCAACAGTGTACGGGGGAGCGGGGATGCAGGTTTGTTCCAACGAGTTTTGTCCAAGATTAAAGGTGACAGGAAACACTTGGCATTTTGTCCAAGAGAAAGACTTATGCAAACTCGACATGTCAGAAAAAAAAATTGCTAAATTGTCGAGGGGTCGTGTTAGACCAGGGAGTTGCAACAGACTTAAATGGGTCTATTTTACGGTGGCTTTGGTTAAAATCTTACATATCAAGTAAGACGAAGGCTGTATAATAAGTTCAGATAGTAATGTACAGATTTCTGGATAATAATAGCAAATTTAACCTTTGCAGTTTTTGAAAATTGAGATAGTTTTGTCGTTACTGTGAATACTGGAGGTGTGTTTGTACAAGCAGCTTATCTTCCAGCTTACTGGGTGAGTGCTTCCACACTCTAAATTCATTTTTCCTGAAATGGAATCCAACATTTCGAATCTGACGTTTTCAAAAACGCTTGTTTTATGTTACTTTTGTGGCTGATCCAGGATTTCACCCTGTCAAGCCATAAGGGGGCACACCCCCATTAGAGAGACAGCCCACTCGAGAAAAGTAGTTCCAAAGTACACCGTCAATTTTAGGTCCTCGTTATTGAATAACTTATGTTAAGATGATCAGTTGATGCTGATTCTTCCTAGATATGAAAGAGGGCATGTTAATGTGTGGTTGGTGCAAAATTTAGATTGATTGAAAGTGATTTAGATTGTTTTAAAAATCGTCCGGAGAAAGTGGTGATTTCCGTCACCTTGCGGATTAATATGGGTAGGTGTATACCCTCTAAACTTCATCCCCTTTTAGCTCAAAATCTGAACGGTCATGCTATGGTAAATGTGTAATGCCATGATAGGCCAACTTGTCAGCTTTCATTTGAGGGTGGCTTGTCTGGACTGTGAACTTTGACTAGGCTGTAGGAGGCATGTAACCGAGACAAAATAGTGTGTAAGTCAATGGAGAAGCTAATGGGGGTGTGCCCCCTTAAGTCATTTCCATTCGCCATACGCCATTTCCAGATTTCCCGAAATTTCCAGCAATAATCCCCCTTCCCGAAAATTTCCCGGAGAGCACCCAGATTTCCCGAATGTCGGGTAATTTCGGTAAGAGTGGAAACACTGTACTGGGTACATGCTACAGGAGCGATTGTTGTACAATGCGCGACGAAGTGCTGGTATGACATCACGATTCTGTTGCATTGTGGGTAATCACACAATATTATGGCTGCTTACGTAGTGACGCATACTGCGTGTTAGAAATATTCTTGAAAAAATCGTGTTTAATTAGATTTTGAGTTATATAAGTTTTAAATGGTGTCACCATACTCGGAAAAATGTGTTGTGAATATTGTATCTGCTTAGAAGGCTGTACAATTGCTCCTCTTAAAGAACGGTAGAGTCTGTTTATTAAAAGTGGCCCGAGGAAAAATCCGGTCGAAGACCGAACATATGAAGAGTTGAAAATCAAATGTGCCAACAGATTTAATCAATCTTAAATAACTTTTTCCACTTAAAACAAAGTTAAATATAAACTACAACAAAACGTTTTCTACAATGCTATATTTTTGGTTCACACCAATCGTTTTAATTATGTCTCATCTCTTAGGCCTATTTCATGTAAAACAGATTGAGTGCAATTGATGGTGGCCCTCCACACATATAGTGACAGGTCAATATTACACCACCCCTTCACATATTTGCAAGCGGAATACGCTACTGAATGTAGTTTGGGCCTATAACCATCGCTTTGCAAGGCCCTGGATTTAGGCTCATCGGTGGACCTAGGATTCTTGAGGAGGAGGGGTTTCAGACTTCGAACAGGTGTCTGGCGGTTGTGAAAATCTTCAGGACAGTTATTCACTTCCGAAAGCATCTCAGGGGCTAATTCTGGGTTACATTATGGGTGGGATTTAGGTTCCAATGGCCTAGTGCTGGGTGTGTATAGAAGCTTCTCTCGCAGGGTACTGGGTCCACTGGGCGGCATGTAGAACTTTCTTGTCGGTTCCAAGGGAAATAGCCTGGATGGGGGACCAGAGAGACAATCACTGCGATATTTTTTCAAGTTGCAGGCATTATAATGGAGAATTTTACTATACTGAAATTGCAATGGACGCACAGTAACAGACTTCTAAAATCTCAGTTTGACCAAGTTGTTCATAGCCAACACCAACAGCCTGTCGGTTTGGTGATGTAGAAATCGTCGGTAGGTAGTATGGATATTGTCAGGCTGGTTTCATGCAATGTTCAGTCATATATACGTTACCTACTCACTGTATCACACCGAAAGTTTAAAGTCTAATATCTTCTTAGATAAACCCTTTAAAACATATTAACATGACTTTTTTATGCTGATAGATATTCATTACTAGCAGTGGTATTCCTTATGGTTCCCTTCGGGGACTGGACCCACTAAATTTTGTATTACGAAACCATTTTCTTTCCGAAATAACCTGTCCATGTCTCGGCTGAAGTTAGCGTCCCCACAACTGTTATACAGCTGAGGATTCGAAACGACACATTCAAAGTTAAGATATTCAACTACATTAAACCAGTATACGGAGGTCTACCATTAGAATGCCTACTCTAATGGTTGAAAGAATTCAAACGGTATTCCACAGTTGTGAATAAACGTCCTAACGACGTACTTGCCATCAAAAGAGGAACATTGTGTTACATTTCTACAAAAGAGTCTTTTTTAAAAAATTTCGACGTGAAGTAATAACTGGTATTTCGAGAAACATTGGTAGAAAAAACCCCGTTAAGTTCTCATATAAAATGATGTGTGTCTCTGGACAAAGCTGTTAATCATTATGTAATTATAGACTTCATAATGGCAGCAATAAAAGTGCTATCCGGGCGATAATACTTGATGGTATTCTTCCAATATATACCAAAGAAGAATTTCTCGAACAGAACTTACAGAACAACATCCCATATATTTCTACGATAATCACGTTAAGTAATGTTTATTTGTAACTTTCTAGCAACACGCGCAATTTGAGCAATTAACATCGTGAAAACCAATGAAAGGAAAGACAAGCCCTTTTGTATCAGATTTGTAACGTTAACTACAATCGCTTTGTGGAGTAATCGATGCATTCAGAGCATAGACAGTGCTAAGGGAGTGGCATCGCCCCATTGTGCCCAGGACCAACAAAGGTTAGGAGTATCTCCATTGCATATAGCTCGTTCACCATTTGGAGCGACGTTGAGAGATCCACATCTGTCGTCATCCCAGAAGGGTTTTACTGTAGAAAAGGAAAGGGTACAAATTAATTACGATTATCCATTTTTATAGATGATAAGCCTAAGATTAAAAAAAAAAATATTGAACAACTCTGGTGCAGTAGTATGGAATTATTATCAAAGCAAATCAGGGACATAAACTTTGCAATTCCAAGGATTGCCTCTTTGGTGCTTTTGTACCATTAAATGTGAATTGAGATGAAAATCCTTATGTATTACCCTATGAAGATTTACTGATTGGCAAACTTTGATTTCAAAGAGTCTTCTGCTTTCTTTTCACTTAACATATATTAATAGAACAATAAAGAAGCCCCACATTTCAACAACTTTTTGATTCAACATATATACTTCGTGCATTTAGGTGTCTTGTAAGGATTTCAAAAGATTATCCCTCCAGTGAGTGACTTTGCCTGTTCTTTTCTTAAGGTGGAAATTCACGATACGGGAGAGTGTTTTAAACTATCATTAATAAAATACTTCCATAGCCTTACTATGAAAACGTTGCATCACGACAAAAATGCACAGCACGAGAGTTACAGACGATATCCAGGGCCGGATCCAGGAATATGAAAAAGGGGGGGGCGTATCCGTCTGAAATGCTGATCATACCTTTTTCATGGGCTTGACGATGTAAAATTCTGGTTACAAAATTCTTTGCTTTGCCAAAAATAGGGGCGTACCTCCCTTGCTCATATGCCTGGATCCGGCCCTGATATCGAAATGAGCTCCATTTCTGCACTGCTATATTTTTGTAGGTTTTACCTTGCATAATTGTAGTAGCAGTTTACGACTCAATGTAAGAAAGTTCATGACTTACTAATAGTAATAAATCAGGGTTTGAAGTATTAATATGGAATGATGTGAAATGATAATAGACTTTACTTACCTAGAAATGTCGTGTTTTGGAGGGTTTCTGCTGAACGGACACACTTATCGGAAGTAGTCTCAAATCCACCTTCAACAAGAGATGACTTATATAAAAGAAATGTCTAAGAGCAAGCATTTTCTCCACACGAAAGCAACATTTAAGATCTATTTAATCGTTTTCAACTAAGTTTTAATGTGAATCAATAACATCGAATGTCGCATGTATGTTTTCAGTTGGGGGATTGTCTTTATTTCGCGCTTGTTTCTCTCTTGGGCTGTTTTGAAAGGGGAGTTATAAGGGATATAGGGCCTATGTGGCGAGGGGACATAGAGTGCAATGGAGCATTTAAAGGTGATCAGTCGTCTTGAAATATTCTTTGTGACGTCAGCCTTTTCTTGACATGTTTCTGCAGTCGTCACTGTTCAAGGATACACCGTACAAGCATGGTATAGCTAATCGGTAAGCAAGAAGAGACGGCTTGTAGCTGTATACCTACTAGCTATACCGATGTCATCATAGCTACTTGTACGGTGTATCCTTGAACAGTGACGACTGCAGAAACATGTCAAGAAAAGGCTGACGTCACAAAGAATATTTCAAGACGACTGATCACCTTTAAACAACAGCTCAATAGGGAAGCAAGCGGGAAATAAAGACGATCCTTCAACTGGAAACACACACTACTGGTCTTTAGAGAGATCTTTCTTTCATAAGCACTCATGTGCGAATTCCTCTGAAGTATATAAACTTTTAAGTTTGTCGCGTTATTTTGTATTTACAACTGAAGGAGAGCTTTTGACTGCTCGAAATATTTTGAATATTTTAGTTGGCATGTATCTGTTCTTCCGGTTTTTTTCTAATCTACACACACACACACACACGCACACATATATATATTATATATATATAGAATATGAGTTAGTTAGATGATGTTTAACGTCCCAGTTTCCAACCAATTGGTTCAAGTCGAGACGACCACGGCCTTTTTTTCCAGTTGTGGCTCACTGGCTTGTTTTTCCTACTCCATTGCTTATGCTGAGCACCAAGCACAAAGGCAGTAGGTTCCATTTTTAAAGATAAAGAATATGAGAACGAAGGCAATAAAGAGCATAACTGGTTGATTAGAAATATGTAAACAATATTACAAGAATCGCAATTAAGGTTGGGGGTTTTTAACTGAAATTTGTTGTTAGGGATGGTAATATATATATATATATATAGATAGATAGATAGATAGATAGATAGATAGATAGATAGATAGATAGATAGATAGATAGATAGATAGATAGATAGATAGATAGATAGATAGATAGATAGATAGATAGATAGATAGATAGATAGATAGATAGATAGATAGATAGATAGATAGATAGATAGATAGATAGATAGATAGATAGATAGATAGATAGATAGATAGATAGATAGATAGATAGATAGATAGATAGATAGATAGATAGATAGATAGATAGATAGATAGATAGATAGATAGATAGATAGATAGATAGATAGATAGATAGATAGATAGATAGATAGATAGATAGATAGATAGATATATATATAGATAGATAGATAGATAGATAGATAGATAGATAGATAGATAGATAGATAGATAGATAGATAGATAGATAGATAGATAGATAGATAGATAGATAGATAGATAGATAGATAGATAGATAGATAGATAGATAGATAGATAGATAGATAGATAGATAGATAGATAGATAGATAGATAGATAGATAGATAGATAGATAGATAGATAGATAGATAGATAGATAGATAGATAGATAGATAGATAGATAGATAGATAGATAGATAGATAGATAGATAGATAGATAGATAGATAGATAGATAGATAGATAGATAGATAGATAGATAGATAGATAGATAGATAGATAGATAGATAGATAGATAGATAGATAGATAGATAGATAGATAGATAGATAGATAGATAGATAGATAGATAGATAGATAGATAGATAGATAGATAGATAGATAGATAGATAGATAGATAGATAGATAGATAGATAGATAGAGAGAGAGAGAGAGTCGGTAAAGCTGAAAAATCTGGGCGAGGTGAAAAAGCAAAGTTGACTCCACCGGAATTCGAACTCGGGACCTCCCGCTTGCTAGTGTATATATATAATAAGAGAAAATCCACGTATGCTCCATTTAACTTAAAATGTTTAGTAGAAAACACCCAGACGGGACAATATGAGAGCACTTATACACTCTAAACAAATTTTTGCCTCACTGACAAGATACACTTTGTGTAGCTGGTGTGCTTATAATGACAGCTTTTAACTTGTCAAGTTGACCATTTCTGATCTTGCAATCGACTTGTCATTTGTTAACAAGTTGATACTGCAAAACTATCTCTTCAAACCAAAAGTCACATTTGATCTTCTTGATGCAACCACGACTATAAACTAAGACAAAACAAAAATGTGTTTCTTTTCTGAACATCAATTTTATTAACTTGGTAACACATAGATAACTGTATGCAATATTAGTTTAAATAATACAATAATAATTTACAGATAAAATATATACATATCGTATTAATTTATTTAAATTAATTTAAAACTGTATTACTTTTCTGAACACCAATTTTATTAGCTTTTTAAGATATAGATAATTATAAACAATCTTAATTTGATTAATACAATAATAATTTATAGATTATACAAATATATCGTATGAACTAAATTTATATTAATACAGTAGTAATTCATAGATTAAATATATATATATCATATTAATTTAATTAAATTAATACAATACTAGTTCATAGATTAAAAACATATTATGTTAATTTAATTTTTTCACTTAGTTTAATGATCATTGATTTTCCAAATTTTCAGATAAATTTCACACAAAACAAAGTGCTCATCGTTGTATACTTTCTTGGGTAATCTTACTAATTAAAAGCACCGAAACTCATCAACATGTTACTCCAAAAATATCAAATCACCTATACAAAAGCGAGGCCCACAGGAACTAAAACCAAGCACACATGTTCAAAGTATATACGTGTATAGATATATCTGAATGTATATATGTATCAATCAGAATATGATTTAACTCATATGTAAATCCACTAAGCTTCAGTAATCGAAAACAAGACGGTTATGTGGATATTTACAAGTGCGATTTGCATAAATCATCATAATGAAAGTAGTTCTTCCTCTTGCTTTTCGCAGAAATCTGCTTTTCAACCTCAAGTAAAAATTTCAGTTTATGACAAAATTCATTAATCATTGGAAATTCTTTCCTTAGTTTACATTATAAGATATAATACTCAAGATGCGAAACTAGAAAATGGAGCGGATGCTTGATATATCTACACTTTAACGAAAGAAATTGTTTTCTTTTGAAACAGTTAATTGATTTTTCAAGAAACACATTTCTACATCCAAAATAAAAGATAAAACAATATGGCTACTCCAAAACAAATGATCTAAAGATTCTTCTTTTTTACGAAATGTGCAAGGGGGGATAACCGTTAACTTCATTAGAAAAAGTTTGTTCCTACTAAGTATTCGATGTATAAAGCAATACTTAAAAGAACTTTACTATTACATCCCGAACAAAATACCAAGGGCGTTGAAAAATAGAGCCTCACATTCTCTCGTCAAAATGAAAACAGTCATTCCACTTTGTAACAGCTTTGCCGTACTTCATGGAAGGTTCCCTTCACTTTTCTTAACGAATTTGAAGATAACTCTAATAAATGTACCTTGGATAGGTTTCTGAGTTCTTAGAGAGTTGCTAAGTTTATTTATTACAAATGCATTTCACATACAAAAAGTGATAAGACATAATATCATTATTTACTTTTATACAAGAATTATTCCAAATAATTTGATTTCCAAACTGACTTTCTGGGACTTTGAATAAAACACTTTGCCATGAACGAACAACTCAACTATAAATGGGTTATTAATTTTTAACATCTGTAATATTAGAATTGCATTTTAAGAGAAAGCTTTTGCCATAGCGAGAGAGATAGAGAATTAAAAAATAGCTTCCAATAGCCAAGTTTATCATCTATGTATCGACGTACTCGGGTACACTTTAAGCCCGCAACAAAAGAATCTACATGAATTACATTCATACCTCCGCATAAATGGGATTAACAATAGTCTAACGAGCGATTTTTTCTTGCTTGTGTCCCCATATAAAATTAAAAATTATATAATTAATCTTAGGAAAAATTTCTTAGGGGGTTTTTAAGAACAAGAAAAGATAGAAAAGTTGAAAAAGGCTATACGTTTTAGAAGGACATTTCTGCCAGCTGGAGTAAGATCTCTCGTCGGCCTGTTAATGTTGTATTTTTTCATTAAAACTGTGAACCCCTTTAATAGAATTATTGTGCGTGACTACCTGGGCCAAAACCTCAGTACATACTAAAAATAGGTAAGGACTGATTGGATATCCTTGTCGCACCCCTGTATCCCTCTACGCAAATGGCGAGTGCTAATTTCGCACCCTGTCTTATAAGTGAAGGCAATTAAGTAGTGATTAAGTAGTGCGATAGGTCTTAAAGTTGTATGTATTACGGATGGATCCTTAACGTTCCACCTTACAAAAGGTAAAATTAAGTGAATCGACTAAGGGTTGACCGACCAAGTGCCAGAAACGTTTGTAAAATTCATATTGAAATGGACTTCGCATGAATAAACTGACCCCCCCCCCCCCACATGCGCTTTCTTCTAAACGAGAAATATCTTAGTGACATCATCTGTACACAGCTGAGGAAAAATTCCCCAGTTTTTATTTTGTACAACCTGTGCTTAAAACCTTTTTGGAAAGTAGTAAAAAAACCCTGGTCATAACAAAATCACTCCAATACATCATCCCTAAGTAATCATACCTACAACTGTGGTACTTTATATCACCTCCTTACTTGGAAAACAATGGAGAAATTTTCAGTAAGTGAAAATTGATTTGATCTGCTTTCAAATTAGTAACAGTAATTCACATACCTGTCATAAGTATACACCTTGATTCTTCTCAGAACCACATCAACAATTTGATACAAATTCTCATATTTGTTAATTATAGAAATATAGAGGCCTCAGTGAATATTGCTAAAAATTATGTTAATCTGTTACAAGTTTTTTTCTCGGGTAAGTTTTCTGGAAAATGTGTGTGAAAAATATTGCATCTCTTATTTCATAGGGGCTCAGTTACTGCTCTTTCACCTCATCTGCTTAAGAAAATTAACAACAATGTGATCCATGGAGTTGCCAATCTCCTCTCTCCCATATCCTCTCCGTCCCTTGAATATTTTCTGACATTCTGCTAAGCAAATAATGACAACAGACCCTTTTTGTTATTTAAACAGCAATCTCCAACTTAAACAACTAAATGTACTACTTAAAATATGTGCCATCACTCTTTACATATCATAAGGTTTTATTATTTTCTAATGAAGCGATATGCAAACAGTGGGTAAAAATCAACTTCAGCTTATTTGAACTTTGACCTCTTGATTTTTGACCTATGTCGATGTCATCAATTATGTTCGCAAAGGTTTTCATGAACAAGTACATTCTCATAAGGTTTGAACTTGATAGGACATAAAGTTTAGGTAGAGATGACGATCCACATTTTCTTACACACAAACACCACCCAACATCATCTCCCACCCCCTCACCACACGCAGACACACAGCTTCAACTTTACGACGTTAGGTAAAGTACAATATTTTATCTCCCTATACATTACATAGGACGGTAGGGAGATGAGATAATAAACTGAGTTCTTCAAGATACTTTCTTTTTCTGTCTATTTCCTAAGTTTTTCATGCCTGGAAAAATAAAAAAATAATTCTTTTCCAGATTTCCTTAGTGGTTTTAGAATCCCTACTGCTAGAAATTCTACACAGTTTACTTAAAATCTTAAGAAACTCCAAGAGGATAGGTCATTAAACAATGGAGACATATTTATTGTAACTGATTATGATTGTATGCCTGATTCTTCCACATATTACAACTTGTTGTGGTAAAGTTAAAATACAGCACTCAGTGGGAACAGACGGCAACGGCTGGTAAAGCATACCAATACAGACATTGTGACATCTATGACCTCAAATGACATTTGATACTATTCCTTTCGTCACTGAGCAATGAACATTTAATACATCTCCCATCTTTAGATTATTGTAGACATCTCTAATTGTGTATAAGTTAAAATGTAACTTTCTGTATGAGCAAACATGAATATTTGGAAAGGAATATTTGTAAAGTCTTATCCTAAACGATTCTTAGGTAATCATTAAGCATGATTTTGGTAAGTAAAAACAAGAATACTTATCAATGTCCATCTAGATTTGTTATGAAATTGTGTAATAACCATTGTAGTAGATGTATGACACACCTCTGGAACATTTATATATCGCCTGGAACTTAAGCTGATCTTTCTTTCAACATTTATTCTAAATGATGTTTTTAACAGATTTGAGCTAAAATCCATGCAATGAGCAACAAATATAGGAATCAAGAAAAAAGTTTTAATTAGTTTCCATAGCTATCCTTGAAGGATGCGTTTGACAGATTTTAGGTAAAATACATCAAACCCGACATGAACCGTGCAAGTTATTTAAGTTTTTCAATAAGTGAATACACACTTGGGTGTAATTTTTCTTTATCTGTAATGGGTAGGAAAACTCTTTGGATAAACTGCAGAGGCTTTCTTAGTCCTTTTGGGTACTCTAGGTTGAATACATAGAAGCTAGACAAATACGATGCCAGAGCTGTAAAAAGGCTTTCGCATGAAAATAGTTTTTACTTTCCACCATCAGAGAAAATGATATTGATTTGTCTTTTTCCTCAGTAAGAAGAAGAAACACTTCCATCATTGACTGCTTCTGTCAAAGATATAAAATTTTTAAAGATATTGTAACTTTAATATATAACTCAGTGAGATGTATTTTTATTATGACGGTTAAATGCATC
The DNA here is from genome assembly GCA_029531755.1 of Holothuria leucospilota. Lineage (NCBI taxonomy): Eukaryota > Metazoa > Echinodermata > Holothuroidea > Aspidochirotida > Holothuriidae > Holothuria > Holothuria leucospilota. Next base: position 15,150,188 of record CM055972.1, read on the forward strand.
ATTCTTTGGCCCACAATTTCTTGAATATCCCAGAAATTTCGGGGTTTTACCCCTAGATCTCCCAAGCAAGGCTTGTAAACACGATATCTCAAGAGAGCAATGACCGACACTTTTCATACTAAGTATATAGATTTGTCGTGTTAAGAGGAAGAACCATGTTGTTTTTGGTGAAGGTCAAAGGTTATTTGAGGTCACGGGAGGTGAAAAGCCGAAAACCTTGTAAACACGATATCTCATACTGAATGTGCAGATGCCTTATGCTGAGAGAAGAACCTTATTGTTTTTGGTGGGGTCAAAGGTCATCTAGTTTCACTGGAGGTCAAACCCTGAAAGTCTTCTTAACACTATATCTCGAGATAGGAAGCTTGGATAAACGACGCTTTTCATAATTTGTATATAAAGTTTTCATAATGATAGGAGAAACTCTGTTGTTTTTGGTGGAGGTCACAAGTCATTTGAGGTCACCAGAGGTCAAAAACTGAAACTTTTTAAACGTGACATAACCTTATAGGGGAGGAAGCACAGACAAATCCATTCTAAGACATGTTTGTTTGTTTGGTTTGGTTTTTGTTTTTGTTTTTTCATTTTTTGTTTTTCAAGTTTTGGTGGGGTTCAAAAGTCATGTGTGGTCAGCAGGGGTCCGATTGTGACGTAAGCTGACGTGAACAGAGGTCAAAAACTGAAACTCTGTGAACATGTCATTATAAGGGAGGAAGCACATACAAATCCCTTCTAATACGTTTTATTTTTTTATTTTTTATTTTTTATTTTTTTGGTTATTTAAGTTTTGGTTCAAAGGTCATGTGACGTGAGCTGACGTGAGCAGAAATCAAATTGTGAACACATCATAAAAATGATGTAGTAGAGAAGTATAAATTTGAGGGCTGAAACCTGGTGTAACAAACACCCCCCTTTCGGCAAGGAATCACTAAGCCTTTGGGATTTCTGGTTAAAGAATCTGCTCTACTTGAGAGCAAACCAAGAAATTTGATGGGGCGACTGTATGGTCTTCGTCGGGGAGTAGGCCTACATTCTTTATCTTACTCATTAAGGATCCCAGACGAGACTGAAAAGCCGTTTTTTACAAAATATGTTTGCCACGATGGTGAGGCTGAAGACAGAATCTCCCCAAAGACAGGAAAAAGAGGTTAGAACTTCGCAACGTTGCATTTTCGTATTTCTTTAGAATGACGACTACAATATTTGTGGAACCTTTAACGATGAATAAACCCAATATGTTTGAAATTGCGGGCGTTACCGCTTGATAAAAGTAAAGATGAAAGCGCGCGTAGATTTTTTTGAAATTATAGAAATAATTATTACAGAACTTACCGCCTACAGGCCAGATAAAGAGCCATGTGGAATACTTTCTGAGCCTATCTATGTCTTCACCACTCCTCGCCTACATACGTAGTTTTTTGGTTACACTTTTTCTTTTCAAGTCGCAAAAAGTTGGGAGGCAAGTTTTTTAGCGTCCCCTCCTCCTCAAAAAAGTGGAGGGGACATGTCCCCCCAAACCGACGCCCATGGGTACATGCAATCAATCAATTTTCGAAATTTTCTGGAAGCTTTTTAAAATGAGTCCAAAAGACTTATAAGCTGTACTCTTGATGTGCTACTGATTGTGAATAATGGATCTATTTTAATCATTTTTTTTAATTCTGAGCCGTTCTCAAACTATCAAAATTCTCACAAACTTGAATCCTGAAACCAGAAAGCCAAAAGGCGTAGTGATTCCTTGCCAAAAGAGGGGTGCTTTGTTACACCGAGCTTCATCCGTCAAATTTATACTTCTCTACTACATCATTTTTATGATGTGTTCACAATTTGATCCCTTCTCACGTCAGCTCACGTCACATGACCTTTGAACCAAAACTTAAATAACCAAAAAAAAAATGAAATAATAAAACGTATTAGAAGAGATTTTTCTGTGCTTCCTCTCTTATAATGAAATGTTTACAAAGTTTCAGTTTTTGACCTCTGTGACCTCAAATGGCTTGTGACCTCCACGAAAAACAATAGGGTTCTTCCTCTGAGTCTCACCATGACGCATCCACATACTTAGTATGAAATCTATCCAAGCTTCCTACTTTGAGACATTGTGTTAAACAAGGCTTTCAAAGTTTGACCCCGGTGCCCCCATCCTTCCCCCATATAAATACAGTTCTGGATACACTCTTGTTCTTGACAGAATCAAATGACTCTTTAGATATCTTTGTGTGCCAAAGCTAAATTTTTTTTTAAACCAGGAGTGACTACTCAATACTCCTGCTGGTAAGCTCAGTGTTATACTTCAACAATGTAAACATTAATCGTAGTGCTGCCAAGTTGAGCTGTTCAGAGTTCTAGAGTCTCTGCGCAGACAGACATTACTCACTTCGGCTCCCAAACATTCTACAACTTTTTGTGAAAAATACGTAACTTGTTGAAGGTGAAAGAAATCTATGTAATCACGCCGGGAGAGCTCATGTGTGTTGGTGACGCCTTGCTTGTGAACACTATATCTAAAGATAACTATGATGGACATATTTCATACTTGGTGTGTAGAATAATCGTAGTAAGAAGAACTCTGTTGTTTTGATTGAGGTCAAAGGTCATCTGAGGTCACCAGAGGTTAAACGACGGAAAACTTTTAAACACTATACTTCAAGGTAGAAGGTACTTTTGATACTTACAATATGGATATACAATAGTCAGTAGATGAATCTTGTTGTTTTTGGTAGAGGACAAAGGATGATTGAGGTCCCCGAGGTAAAATTACGAAAACCTTGGAAGTGCTTGTAAACACGATATTTTAAGGTACAAAAAATGGATACTTCTCACACATAGCATATAGATTTATCATATTAAGTGTAAGAAGCCTATTATTTTTAGGTAGGGTCAGAGATTATTAGAGGTCACCAGAGGTCAAAACCAAAGAACTGTGTGAACACGATATTTTAAGATAGAAATTATGAACATTTCCATACTTACTTTACAGATTTTATCATATATCGAGAGAAAGTCTTTGTTTTTTGCAGAGATCAAAAGTCATCTGAGGTCACCATAAGTGAGACTACGACACACTTGTAAACCCCTTGAAAAACAAGTTATCTCAAACAAGCAGTGATGATTCTTTTCATACTGGGTATAGAGAGTTGTAATATTGCGAGGAATGTTCCTATGTTTGTTGATGTTGTCAGAGTTCAATTGAGGTCAAAAGAAGCCAAAATCCGAAAAATTTGTAAACACAATCATGTGTAAGGTAGGAATCATGCATACTTAATTACTTGGTGTATAGGTTTGTCGTATAAAGAGAAAAATCCTACTGGATGTAGTGGAGGTCCAACGTCATCGGAGGTCACCAGAAGTGAAACTATGAATACGTTGTAAACTGCTCATGACTACTATGACTCAAAAACAGACAGTGGGCCGCACCTCCAATTTGTGTCGTTTCGTGACTACAGAATAATGAGGACTGAATGTCTGTACTATTCCAAGGGTAAAATTATAGAAAACAAGATATCTCTTTCACAAGCATGACTTTGGTAAATCCATTAGTAATTCCAATTAAATTTACCTAATGATGGACTTGTGTGAAGGATGCAGTGACCATATCATAATTAAAAACAGGTTTTAACTAACATGTATGACAACGGTGTAGTAAAACTTGGAGACCCGGTTCGAATCCCATTAGAGCACTTATTTTGCATTTTTCTGTTATTCAGGTTTTGTCTTCTCTTACTTATCAAATTAAGAATATAGATTTTTGATATTTGGCAGGAAGGAACCCACTGTTTTTTGTGGAGGTCAAAGGACAGTTTGAATAGTGGGGATACTGCTCGGTGAATAGAGGTGAATGAAAGATGCCCGTGAGTAAAATTTATTAGAGTAAAGAAACGATGAGTCGTGTTGGAATAAAAAGAGCATTTGGAACGATTCACCCACTATAGTAGATTGATATTACTACCTGGTAAGCTTTCCAGAACTCTATAGTTGGCGGTGAACCCATCATAGGTATCGACATAGTCAGAATGGAATACCACCGTCATAATGTGTCCTGCTGTGGTCAGTGCAGGGGGAGTTTCAAATCCACAATACCTGGAAATACGAAGAATGATATTACTTTCAGAGAATAAGTGGAATATTAGTTCTGTTGATTAACTATGTGGTTTCTTTCTAACACACTGTTTCAACTGAGTTTCTTGAGTAGCAGTAAAGGTCACACCTAGTCATTTCAATCCCTTGTAATTTGATATCGACATCGGTTGTCATTTGAAAGGTGACAAAGAATCGATAAATTTAATTGTCATGCTTCTTATTGATTTCATGATATTCAACTCACCGTCCCATGAAACCACCGGTAGTATTGTCATATACTTCAACGTAATCGTATTCGCAGTACAAGTCATATTCAATGGAAAACATTAAAATGTTCAGTCTGATGAACTCTCCTTCTTCAGCCTCAATAATGTAATTACAGTTTGAATTGTCGGGATACTGATCAGGGTATAGAGGGGAATGAAAAATACCCGTGGGATTGGTGAAAACACCACCGCATACAGCTGAAAGAACGAAAATGTGTCAATCAACTTTTAGTTGCCAACGACTTTCAGTTTGGATACTTCTTTTTTGGTTAATGGGTTTACTACGGATTTTAACCTTTTCTGATTGAATTAAGTCCTCTTTTTGAAATAATAATGTGGCTTGGTCATGTTATGATTTTTTTTAATTACTGAAAAGGTATTTTCGCATATCAAAATATGTAAGTCATTATGTGACCTGTTGAGGTCAGTACCGGGGATGTCACATACACAATACCTGCCAAAACATGAAAGGAGTGATGGGTACAAAATTCCACATTCTGCAAACACAGGGCGTCTTAGTACGATGGTTGATTCACCAATGTGGCTACTTGTACGGGTCTTTTGCAATGCTCTTAAATGTCTGTAAAAATTGCTACTAAGTGCTGCCATTGTTGGCTCATTAAGCTACAACAAAGATAGTAAAATTTAGCTCCAAGTATTTTCTGTTTAGTGTAATTCATTTTTGACAGCATTTGTTGCCCTTATGCATATCTTTGCTTCCTTTATTGTATGGAGTTGATTGTCATCTACTTTATTTGTGAAGAATGGCTTTTTCTTGGTTTTTCAGAATTACGCATGTATAAATAAAGCAGAAAATAATGTGCAATTAATTACAAGTCTATTAGCTACAAATAAATGCAATGTCCGATTACAACACCAGCATTTGGAACGATCCGAATCCAGTAAACCCCGATGATCATTTCCACTGATATTAACGCGGATTTGGAAAGCAGCTACATTCCACACCTTTCCGAACTATTCAAGACTTAACAAAACTTTACTTCCGTTGATACCAGAGTTTCATTCACTTGAAACGACAAGTCATTTTTACAAAACTAACCAGGACCCTTAAATTTGTGCATATGGAAACATAACTACCCAATGTGTCGCTTATGGTCTGATAATCATAGCTTAAAGGCCTCTGTAGCAGCAACAATTCGTGCTTTTAGGCTTTGTAACTTATTGTAACTTCAAGCGTTTATATACTGGTCAGTCGAGTTAGCCCTCATGGTAAATTGGAAAAAAATAACATGAATCCAAATAATCCAGTACGTCTATTACATTTATTCGCCCCAACTTTCACAGAAATATTCACATTTCTATCGGTATTTTAATTTCATGTAGTTTGAAATTGTTTCAAAAGGAAGAGTACACTTGTGGGAACATCTGGGGGAAGAAACGAATACCCCTAACTCTATATTAGTGTACTTTTAGAACCCATCATTCTTACTTTGGATATAACCAGGCCCGTAGCCAGGCAAGGTAGTGAAGTTGGGCAAGACAGTTTCCAGAGGAAGCGAAAAAACCATTTCCTGGAGGGAAGGGGAAGATATGTTCTAAAGTTCATGAAGGCAATAATCACTTTTGATTTTCTAACGGGGGCGAAATGTTTTTCAGGGGCCGTGGCCAACCTGCCCTCCCCCTTGGCTATGGTCTTGGATAGAACTTTTGTCATTCTAGCCCCCCCCCCCACCAAAAAAAAATCTCGATAGAGTTCAATACATATAAAATAGATATGTACAGACTTAAATAAAGTACTATAGGCCCTGTCGTCTGCTTATCTGATGTCATGAAAACGCAGTCGTGCCTGCATCATACTCTAATACAATACTCTGATTATTTGACAAGAAAAAGCCACCAATAACACATCTATTAAAGTCAATACTGATGTTATAAAAAGTGTTTATTTCAACTTTCAAGGAAATTTCCCCCAAACGGTTATTTTCGGGAATTCACATTGAGTTTGGGATATTTTTAGGAAATCAGAAATTTTTTGAGAAATAACTTGCAGGAAACTTAATACCTCTAATACCCAGCTTAGTTACAATTATTTTTAAGTTTAATTTAAAGTCAACTAATTTCCGACTTTCAACGACTTAAAAACTTCCTTCAAGTTGGTAATTAGAATAAAGTTCCGATTTGAAGTGCACCAGCACTTATATATTTGCTTTTAATTCACCAGTGTTTTTAATGGTTAAAGTTATATTATGATTATCAGTGGTGTATCTATTGGAGCCACTGGGCCATACCTTCCCATCCCCTCCCCTCCCGACTGATGCAGATTTTTTTTAGTACCTAATATACGTAAATTTTTTAACACAGATTTTACTTTAAAGGTTACATATGTGGCATCAGATTGCATGTAAGGACACCCAATTTTTGAATACTATTCAAAGGGGAGGGGACACCCTCTGCCCTAAGACCCCTCCCTCAGGCGGGCGATCACACAACATAATATATGCCACCACCGCCTTGAGAGAAATTCTGGCTGCGCCACTGGTTATTATCATTATCATTGTAACGACTTCCCCCAAAATTACAGTCAATGAGGAAGGGTAGTAACACCGCAAATGATTGTATGTAATTGAAATACGGTGTGCTAACAGATGCATACCTGTATAATATGTATTGTTGTTGTTTTCTTTTTCTTTGAATATTTTTTGTAGCTCAAATTGAAATTGGAAAAATCAAATTGATCAAATATGATCCTTTGATTTGGGAAGGGGATTAAGGTCGAGAATTCGCTTCTGGTCTTTCCCCTCCTCAATGTCAAACATCTTCCTACCCCTCTGAACATCTATAGTCACAAGTGTTTATGACCTTGTAGATCATGATCATTCTCGTATCGTCTCATGATGTAATTGGTAGTGTTGCCGAATACCTTTGAGTAATCGAATAAACAATCTGGGTGATTTCCAATTAAGAACAAAGAGAAGCTCAGACTGATAAACCTGCTTTCACCAGCCTGAAGGGAAAAACACAATCTGTATGATAGGGGTAACGTTCAGGGAAAGGAGGGGTGAGGATATCCGTAGCATTTGTGAAAATTCCAGCATATGCAATCGAAAGAACAAGCATATTGCAATTGACAAGGCTAATGCTAACTACGTAAATATTTTGAAGATACTATATTCAAAAATTTAGTTTGTCGTTACTAATATTCCATTGTCTATGAAACACTTTCATTGACAATATTTTAAATCTGTTATAATCAATTATAAGACCCTACATTGTAATTGTGACAAGTGTTTTGCTCGAGGGTTTTAATGAAAACAGTCATCAACCAACAACCTCTCAGAGTGTTTGTAGTTAACATTATTAAATGAACTATTTCTTGTATTAATCACTGGGAAAATGATAAACAAAGGTCTTTACATTGTGGAGGACATAAAGATTGACTTTACTTACTTACGATTGTTGTATCATCAGGTGTTGCTGATAAAGAGAAACCCTATAAGAAGTAGTTTTAATTCTATCTCTACCTATAGATGAATAATATACAGTAATAGTGATAGCTTAGAACAAACATTTTGCTACGCGTAAAGAAAGTTTTTAAATGTAGCAAACGAAACAAAAGTTACAAATGCTTGATTCCAGAAAACCTGTCAAAGTAATTTCTTATATGTTCGAATATTGCAACACCATAGCTGCAACGAACGAATACAAAGAAAGAAAAGTGAGGCTAAAGAGAGAAAGTCAGTTTGATGAACGGAGTCAGTCCGGAAGGGTGCTTATGAAACGATAGAAAATATTGTTCGGTTGTCGTGCTTTTATCTAGGTTAACTCGTTCACTGATGGATTTCTTTTTGGCTTTTGTCTCCTGAAAGAAATATGTAATTTTAGAAACGTTGAGGGAATGTACGTGTTACATCACGACAAGGATGGGCAGTACAAGAATTACAGGGGAGATCAAACTTGTCCAGATTTCTGCAGTGCCATCTTCTTTAAAATTTATCGTTTATAATTCTAGCAGCAGTTTATACTCAACATAATTATTTTACTTACGTAAGGCTGTTGTATCTTCAGGTGTTTTTGATGAAGTGACACCCTTTTCAGAGGTATGCTTTATAGTTGCTTTATATATAACATTGTAAGACCTTTTCTTGCAATACTTACAATGTTTCTATCTGGTGTATGTAGCAGCTTGTTTGAAATTTTAAGTACAGTACAGTACATAGCTGAAAGAAAGATTTTGCAATCATACGTCTCTTTCATGCATAATAAAGCTAGATGTGAATGTGCTGTGCATTTTTGCTTGTTATACACTTTTCCCAAGAACATTAGCTTCATTATTATTGACCACCTTTATTGCACAAAGTTGACATTGACGCTATTGACGTTGACAATATTGGACAATGTTGACATTAATTATTTTAACCAGACAGGTGTTACTATAAGACCTCCCTTTTTTAACTGAAAGAGAAGCACCAGAAAGGTGTTATTATAAGACCTCCCTATTGTATTTAAAAGAGAAGCTTACGGGAAGGCCCTGCTGTGTACCATTCATACCTTCGGTCTTAACAAAAGAAAACAATTTAATCCACTCAAGAGGTTCCTTTACTTAAGTTTATCTCGTGCCCGCCATGTCTTTTTATCCTAAATGGCACTCCTTTTTGATTACTTGCCTCAAGGGAGAGAAATCTATGCTGTTGTGATGCACTTAATTATAAAAAATAGAATTGCCTTTGCATTAAACTGCTGTTCAGCTTGCATGGCCACCTACAATAGCATTCTACAGTGTGATGTCCTATCGTGTGATCTACAGACTTTAGTTACATACTATTTCCTAAGGTATGTCATACTTCAGGATAGTGCCCCGGCCAGCCTCCCCTAAACCCCATCAAAAGAGAGGTTCAAAAATGCAGTTGGACTCAGACTCGAATCTGATGGACTCGGTCTTGGCTCGGACTCTAGACCTTATAGACTGGGACTTGACTTGGACTCGGACCCTTTTGGACTGGGACTCGTCTTGGAATCAAATTAGGTGGACTCGAACCTAACCCTGACTTACAGTACATCGGTCCGCAAGGGAATGATTTAATTCCAAGTTTATGTTTCGCACACGATTTATAGCAGTTCCTAAATCCGTTTCTTGGACTGCAGAGGTTTGTTGGTGTTTCAATTCGTCATTGCTGAGAGTCTTTGATGTATATAATTTTTTGACATGACAAAGGTTTGTGATCGATGTGAATTCCTGTTGCCAACTTAGCCATGGTACGGTTGTTTTGTTTCCATTGGTTGTGCAACGTAGGTTCCCGTAAGAGTACAGAGCCCAGCCTACTGTACCTTGGCCTAGTTCTCACACACACTTTGTTCCCTGAACTAGGTCTACGCTATGAAATATCCACTGCTATAGCAGACTTCAATGACTACAAAGCATGATGGGATCTGGAAGTATAAACAACAAACTCTTTTCTGCCTGGTAAATGGCGCTAGCGCTACTTCTGTATTGTTATACTCCCAGTTTCCGTGCTCCTTGTGTATGCGTGACGTAATCATCAAAGTCTACTATGCTGCAGTAAGTGTTGTTACTTACGCGTATGCGCGTATATGAATATATCCATATCATTTAACTATGTCACAATTGAACAACACTGCATTCTTATTAGCGTACAATGGTGTGAGCATCCTAGCAACAAGATTTAGCACTTTTTGATTCCTTGCCTCTTGTAAACACAATATATCAAGAGGGGTAACTGTGAAGGATGTCATATTTGATACGTAGATATGCCTAAATCATAATAAGTAGTTGATCCGTATTGTTTTTGGAGGAGGTCAAAGGTAGCTTGGGGAGACCAAAGATCAAACTGTAAAAGCCATGGAAAAAACGCGATATCTCCAGACAAGAAACTTCAGTGAATTTCATGATTGGCATGTAATTAGCACATATTAATTAGATGATTTTTATCGATTTCGGTCAAGGTCAAAGGTCATTTGGGGTCACTGGAGTCCTAATATTGGAAACCTGGAAAACTGCTCGTAAAAGCGGTATCTCAAGATGAGCAAACTTGAGGGACCTCATACTTTGCATGTAGATACTCCATGTTAGGAAGATGTTTCCTATTGTTTTTGGTGTAGGTCAAAGGTCATCTGGGGTCACCATGGGTCAAACTGAAAACCTTGAAAACTTGCTTGTAAGCACGAAATCTCCAGACAGAAAACTTCAGTGAATTTCATGGTGTCCATGAGGATAGCACCCATTGATACACACATAGATGATCCTATTGATTTTGGTGAAGGTCAAAGTTAATTTGTGGTCACGGGAGGTCAAACAGTGAAACCACAAAACTACTCGTAAAGACTTTATCTTAAGGTGGGCAAGATAGACGGACATCATACTTTGTGTGTAGATTCTCCATGTTGAGAAAATGACCCATATTGTTCTTGGTGTAGGTCAAAGGTCATTTGGGATCACCATAGGTCAAACTGTAAAACATTTTAATCTCAAAATGTGTAAGCTTAAGGGATCTCATAACTGACATGTGGATATCCCATATTAAGTATTACATCCCTATTGTGAGGTTAAAGTTCTTTTGAGGTTACCCGAGGTCAAACTGTTAAAGCCATGAAATGCTTTTAAACACGATATCTGTAGAAGGGAAACTTTTATAAATTTCATAGTTGGCATATGAATATCGCATATTAAGTAGATGATCCGAGTCGATTTTGGTGGTAGTCACAGGTCATTTGAGGTCACCAGAGATCACATACTGTAACTGGAAAACTGGTCGTAAACGTGGTATCTTAAGGTCGGCAAGCTTGAGAAACCTCATACTTCGAATGTAGATACTCCATGTTGAGAAAACGAACCCTATTGTTTCAGGTGTACGTCAAAGGTCACCAGAGGTCAACCTGTAAAAACCTTAAATATTGCTTGTAAACATTTAATCTCAAGATGGATAGGCTTAAGAGATCTCATATTTGCCAAATAGATATATGGATATCCCATTTCGTGTAGATGATCCCTAGCAGTCAAAGTGTTGAAAATTTTGTTAATGTGATATCTCAAGAAGGCAAATGTATATAAATCTGAACTTTCCTGTTAGGTTTTCTGTATATAGTGTCCGTAGTATCTGGTGGAGGTCAAAGATCATTTGTGGTCACTAGAGATCAAGCTGAAGAAAACAGGTAGATCTGAATCTGTTTGATCTATGTCCATGGACTTTTAACTTCCTATATAGCACAGTAACTTCACCATGATATTGTATCAGCGAGAAACCATTGTACAGTACTCAAATTATGTCAAAGAGAGAAGTAATCACTAAACCTTTTGGCTTTCTGATTACATTCGTTTTAAGTTTTTTACCCTTTTTTCTCGTTTTTAGTTTGTTTTGTCTTTTTATCTCTGATAGACGGTTTTTTTCTTATCTACCTTTATATGTTTATCTGTCTCAGGGCGTTTGGTGTGTTTCCAGGCGATTTAACATATCTTTAAATGCATTTGATGTGCAGTGCACATATTAGTAGACAACTAATATCAACTAATATAGCTCTGTATATTTTCGGATAAGTACCATTTTTGTGTTCTAAAAAGTGGAGGTATGGAAATCATCATCATCATCATCATCATCATCATCATCATCATCATCACCATCACCATCATCATCATCATCATCATCATCATCATCATCATCATCATCATCATCATCATCATCATCATCAGAGATGTCGACCGTATGTACACATGAGTATGAGAAAAGGGCAAAAGCGGAAACTACTTTTTGGAAATCAGTAAAAGAATACATTTGATTGTCTACAGACTCACCAACCATGTCCTGTACAAAACATACAAAACACTTAAAATTATAAATATTGCACAGTGAATCTTGAAGGCTTTTATATCTATGTGTCCCACAAACTAGAATTATTGGACAAAGACAGAGACAGATTGCTAGGCAAAGCCTTACCCAAAGCAAACAGCAACGCTATCCGCCCCCTTCTACTTCTAACAGCTCTCTTACCAGGGAGTTGCCACTCTAACACTTTAGTTCCATGCCAGGTTCTAAATTTAAGTCTTGTCTATTCATCAGCTCATAATTACTTTTGAAGAGTGAAATCTGTCGAAAATACTTCTGAAAGCTTGCGATGTTTCAAGTTGTTTATTTTAATCAGTTCTTGAGAAACACTAATTAACAGGTATACACACTTGGAAGGCCATTATTTTCCGACAGAATAGTATCTTTGAGTAGTAATTTGACAACTGATTCCATTGTAACAGGGGTCAACTTTGTTTTGAAAGTGGGGAGGGAAGTATTTGGATGCGAACTGATGCTTGGGTGAAGAGCTTCAGGGAAGTGATTTCCCCCTTCGCAAAATTTTAGGAATAACTTAGAACCTACATGCAAATTTGTTTCAATATTTTAGGGACCTACGAACCTTGCAATATAAGTTTTTTTTTCTTAAACACTATTACGGTAATAGTGTAGGTTCAAAAGATGGTTATAATATACATTTCTATGGGTGATCTCGGTTTCGTTGTCAGCTACATAAGTCAAAGTCAATAAAGGTTAGTTCACACAAATTTCAACGGAGGCCACGTCCACATAGATGTGACTGGCGAAGTCTTTCTCTGCTTTCACCGAAGGTGCCAGGCAAGAGAAGGGAGTCCTAGCCCTAATCAAAACATTTCCTTAAATTAAATGGCTTTCACTGCCCTTATGAACCATTTCTAGAGAAATTCCAAAGTCTCCAAAGTGCCCCTTGGAATGTGAATAAAATAGATTAGCTTATACGCTAATGGTAGCCTATATTAATGTCGGGATGCACAGCCGCTGGATTATCATGCCTCCGCTAGAGTGCAATAAGTTAACCACCTTCCTGAAGGAGAGAAGCGTAACGGGCTACGATGGCTTCCAGTTACAAGACGGCAAAAAACAAGGTCGGCTAGTTATCTGATTCGCCCCAGGGCGCTTCAGTCCGGCACGTAACCGACTTCGCCGGCTGGGCAAACGGTTTTAAAGGCAAGCCAAATGCCAAGCGGGAGGAAAGCCGGAGTACCTGGAGAAAAACCCAGTCACGTACATCGAGCGGGATTCGAACCGACGTACTTGTGAAACACACTTAGTGCACAGCAGCTGGATGAACCATTGTGCCACCCCAGGACCCTAGACTGTAGGAAATTGTAGCTTTTAAATTTTGATGGCAATGGTCTCACTGATTATCACGGATAACTCAATTAGGACTCTCTTTTGAAAACGGAGAGAGAAGTAAATCGGGTAAGCCTATTGGAATTGGCTTTTGTCGAAAGTCAAATTCTTATCAACGCTTCCAAATTTAAAAAAGGGCAGGAACCCATGACTGTGGATATTCCAATCACAGAGTAGGTTTATCTTAAATAAAGTTAACCAGTTTTCTTAAGTATCTCCGTCAAATCTGCATCAATGTCAATGTCTCAGTCAAAGCTCCAGATGGTTGAGTTATTACTTTAAGAAAGACATCAGTTTTTTTTTTCTTTTTTAATAAATGTTATGTAATATTGACAAATTACTACCATAGAAATATCAGTATGATCACAGACCAATACTAGATTTTAATTAATTGCCTTACGATTTACGGTTTACAGAAGGAAGACTCGATGTAGTTAAACATATTAAAAGTTAGACATTACTGAACTAATATATCCTCCAAGACAGTATTATCTGTGTTTTCCAGGAATTATACTCTGTAAGTGGTGATTAAATGGATTTCCCTTACTACTATTTGTGTCTCATTTCTATTGAGCATACTCTATTTCTTGAGAAAATTTATTAAAATCAGTTGGTAGGATAATAAACGACTATCGCGTGAGTGTCAAGTTTGACTTTGAAGCTTTGACTGTTTAATTACCTTCAGGAACAAAGATCGTCTCTGCACATGATTGCGAGAAAAGAGCAAAAGCAGAAGCGTTAATTGAAAGTTTTTAGTCTTTAAACTCGCTATTAAGTCCTATGGCAAACAATATGAAGAAATGGAAATCACAAATAATCTGCAGTGAATTTTGAAGGCTTTTATGTTGGACAGATTGCTAAGCAAAACCCTTGTTCAACACAAACTAAACTGCTGATCCCTCTCCCCTCGCTTCTTATCGCTTTTTCACACTTTAGTTGTATACCGAGATTTAAATTAACATCATGTTTTGTATGAGCTGATAACTACTACTGGAGAGCCCAAATGAGATAAACACACTACTGAAAGTTAGTGTTGTTTTAAGATTTATTTCAATCAATCCTTGAAGAAACACCACACTGAGTATCGGGTATACGTATACACAGAGGCGCAGCTAAAAATCTTATGTAAGGAGAGACCAAAATCAGATTACTATCTTCAAATAATAATGATTTTGTTATAAAAGAGGAGAAGGAAGTACTCGGGGGCGTAGCAAGCGGGTGGGCAGGGTGGACAATGTCCAGAGGCCTCAAGGGTCCAAGGCACCGACCAAGGATAACGAAAACATTAGGTTTCGGGCCCGGCTGTGACGCCCAAATGTAACGGCCTTCTTAGCTCTTGCATAATATCATACATTATTATACAATAGTAATACCATTGGTTTTTGGCCCCTCACTGCTCCTTGTCCATGAGCCCCAGAGGATATTGCTACGTCCCTAGAAGTATTTGGTTTCAAGCTGATTTGATGTTCTGGTGAGGAGCCTAGGCAAAGCGGTTTCCCTTCCCTTGGAAAGTTTTAGGAATAACTTAGCAAGTATACATGCCAAATTGTGCTTTATATTTCAATATTTTAGGGACTACGAAACTTTCAACACAAATTGACTTTTTCTTCATTACTGCTACGTTAATAATGTAGTTCCTAACATTCTTCACAGTATACATTTTTACGGACGATCACGGTTGCGGTGTTAGCGATACTTGCAAAAAATAATGGTGAATTCACGCAACTTTCAAAGCATGGAGCTATTATAGAATAGCTCCATGGGTGGATACAACGGTCTCCAGTGGCGTCTAGTGACAAGTCCAAACTATTGTGAACATGGGAATGAAACCTTCAACTGTCTACAAATGGAATCAGATGTACGAGGAGCAGACCAAAAACATAATTTCTCGGTTTTTAAATAATAATGCGGATTAAACGTTAAGTGTAATAATGTGGCAATTCCAATCCAGGTGTCGTGCAGGAAGCGGTGATAATGAAACATACATGTATTTATATTATTTACGTGCGAAACGCGTCGAAAAATGTTACTGAGCACTTTGATAACCATACAGATTTCTGTATTGTGCATGCAAGCTCCAGTGTGTATTCTATGACCTAAATCTAGCTTTTTTTTTGAAACATATGTTAGATCTTTAGGTCACATACCTAGGGAGGGGGAAATGCAATTGTCCCCACTCAAAATGGGGTTTATGCAATCGTCCTTAAAGCTGACGTCCAAGCCTTGTGGACATTTTTGATTGAGGTGCAAAACTTTCTACGAGAGAAGATGAAGGCATTTTGGAGGGAAATCGACCCTTTGTCCTCATCTCCAGCTACACCACTGGAGTGCGTGGTGTCAATAAACTGTAGAAATAAAATAAGAAATAGTTATGATGTTGTTACTATAGATAAAATTAAGTAACATGCTTACTTGTAGTATTGTGTGATTTGCGAAATTTGAGGCAATTCTCTTTCTCCGGGCTTGGAAACATCCTTGCAAATTCGCACAAGCCTGGAAAAGAAATTGTAAGTATTACGAAACGTATCGAGTTTGTTTGCATTAAGGTGTTATTGTAGAATTTTTGATGGTAAATAATAATTACAATAAATCCACCATTACACCCTCAGTTGTGCCGCCTTGTTTAGATCGTATGCATATGACATCAAATAGCAACAAATGCTCCATCGTTTGGAGGCAAGCGCGTATCGTTGCAAGTTACACCAACAAACGCAGACAGCTTATTCGTGAACTTATCGGGTACGCACGCAAGTCTACCACAAGCGCTTGCGAAGTCTACGTTGTACGTGAAGCGTGCTTTAATGTTTTGCCTCCGAAATGACGTCAATGCATAAGGTCTATACTTTTATTTGACCCTTTTACAAAAATGCATGCACTGTCAATTTACTCATTCTTTCCTTTAATTCCCCTTTTACACTCATATTCTTATGATATCTAGTGTAAGTGTTAGTAATGGATTAAACTTAGCAAAATATAAGACAGGAATAGGGGATGATGTGTCTGAGGTTCTGTTTGAGACCTTGTTTGGTAACAATCTGTAACACGGTCTGCTATATAGCTACACGTCTTTCCACCCAAAAGATAATTTGAGGGATTCGTTGGGAACAAGATATGAATGTTTTGCTTGGGGTGCACAAAAATACTTGGGATGTTCAGATGATTGGTCAGTAACAATATTGAGTCAGAAAAGATCGTATTTATCTAATTCTTGGTTGGTACCTATTTCTGTAGCATAGTCTGCATTGATGAGTGCATCTCCTATGTTGGTTGCCAGTTTGTCGACGGGAAGCAGTGGTTTCGGAAAAAGAGTTTTAAAGGATGTCTAGGCTCAACCCAGACAGTAACAATTCTCCCTACTAAGTAAACTTCTAGTCCCACCTCCAATTTAAACCTCCTGTCTACGCACCTCTAAGACAGAGCCACAGAAGCCTGCATTACTCGAGGCAATATATTACCAAGCACAGCGTGTAAGCTTCATTGGTAAAACAACAGACTATGCATGCACAAGTTATTGTTGACATATCAAAGTGCATGAAACTGTACGGTATTGTTTGAATGAATGTCAATCAAAGTGCAGTTATCAGCTGTATGTATATCTCTGGGAATATTCTTAAATATGTTTGGGCTGAGAGTTGCTGGCAACTCCCCGGTTTTGGGGGATGCCATATCCCCTTTAAGTGTCCGGTGTGAGGTAATAAGCGAGTTCGAAGATACTTGAAGGAGCAGAATTGCGCAATAGGTCAAATTGTCAAACAGTAACACTTTACTGTGTTCAACGATTGACCATGGCATAGTCCTGAACTATATCGCTTTGTGCATACTGTATAGTGTTAGGCTACATTAATTACCTTGGCGGTAGGCATTATTTTTTTCCCAGGACGAACGTGGGCAAATCGAGTTTTCAAAAAATTTTAAATTTGTTTCAAAATGAAGGTTAGGGTTAAGATTAAGGTTAGGGTTACGTGGATTATGGTTATTTGGCCCGTTCTTTCATAATCCGGCTTCAAAATTACAAAAGAAGGGTCGAAAAGCTGTCATTTTTTAATTAGAGGTGTGGCCTATTTCCAAGAAGCTGATTGGTCCATTGGCCAGATTTTCCCTGACTCGTCCTGGGACAAAAAACTACGCTGGCGGTAGCCATACGAGCTCCGATATAATTTTCCCATGGTAATTCTAGGTTTTCTGTCTTCACAGTTATCTCAGAACTTGTTAAAGATGAAAGTTTGTTTTGAATCGCTGACATTCAACTCTAAAAGTTTCTCAATTGAAATATTCCCTTCACAATGATGTCTAAAACTGCCAGAAATTTGGGTGAAGTGGTAAATTTACCTTAATGCAACGCCTATGGGCCTTACTACGAGACTGTGGTAAATTGGGTGCATATTTAACGATAATCGGCGTGAATTCACTCGAAATGTACCATTTATCATTTGGAAAAACTTAGGTGAAAGAAATTCGTCCTCCTTATGAGAACCTACCTGAGATTTAGTTATCACTAATGCGGAAATGTGATCTCCATATGTTTACTGACAACCTGTATAAACACAGGCAAAGTCGTCCCCATTAGTTATCTACAAAATACACTCCATTACCGCAGCTTTCACGTGAGTCTTATATGGAGCGACATTGCGAGGGGCGACTTGACTGGGCCTAGCCCGTGTTATGCATTGTGTATGTTACTATACTGGCACCGATCCTTCCGAAGATACTACGTATGTTGGTTGTTTACGGACCATACCCAGGCGCGGAGCCAGAAATTTCGAAAGGTGAGGGGGGGCTCAAAGCCCCCTTGAATATTCTCCTATATTAACATTATGCTAATTTTCGTGTATTTGTTTTGTTGATGTAGCGAAAAAGGGGGGCTGAGGCCGGAAAAGCCCCCCTTGGATCCGCGCCTGATACCTCAATCCGCACTACGCCGTAGGCATAAGCACTGTGGTACTTTTAAAGTAATCTTAGGCTAAAATTTGGATAAAAATGCGTTTATATCAATCGTGAAGCGTTTTTGGGTGAAAGATAGATACATCGTAGCATTATATTGAACACAAGCAATGATATTGTTCGAGAGAGTCAATTTTGTCCAATGGGTGATTGCTTTTTTTCCCTATTTCTATTCAGGCTTGCCCCAGCTGCCCAGTCCGTAAGTTTTAACACGGATGTTACAGGGACGTATGCGTAAGTGTCCATACTTCCGTTGTTAGTTGACCTCAACAGAAAGGTCACTAGCGCATGCGCAGATATTATCTTCGAACTAGATTATTATATGCCTGTCTTTAAGAAGAGAACCTTTTGTGGGATGAATACTGAGCAAGGAAACTTGAGGATTCCTTAGGTTTTAGTGAAAGGTGGAATGATCGCTTCACGAAATTTATGTCGGGATTATATTGGAGACGAACGACTGATTACGAGAGATGAGATTCTCTTCAACGAGCTAACGTTTTGCTTGAAGTTGTGGCTGTTATTACAGGGATGATTATGTTAGAGCTATTGGTGATAGATATTTAAATGCATGGTTTCGAGTTAGTTCGGCTATCAAGATGATTTGCCTCTTAAAAATGTTTATATCACTTCTGAGTATGAAGACTCGTAAGAGAATTTCAAGGTATTGAGGTGATCGACAAAGGTTTTCGGTTCAAGTTAGGATCCGTCAAAATAAGAGACGGATGCCATCGCTTTACCCCAATGTTGTTCTCAAAAGAATAAAAAGTAATATCGGCAGATTTCGGACTCATAGCACCTCATACTTTTTGCTGGTAAAATTAGTGTCAAATTTAAATCAGTTGCTATACCCCAATGTCCTTCTCAAATCCTATCGGTAGAATCCGAGCCCCTGGCAACTCCCCTTTCGCTGGTAACATTAGTATTAACTTTAAATCAGTTGCATTTTTTAAGGAGCTCTAAACTTTTCCGGATGGGTTTGGTCGAAATTTGGGGTATAAAATATAAACCGTTGTGGGATTTACGGCGGAAGCATTGGTGCATGCGTTTCTTGCGTAATCTTAAGTTTATGTTGGCGTACATACCGACCACACCTAGTAATCAATATTAGGTGATCAGGTATTTAGCCTATAACTTATATCAAAACGCAAAGTCGTTTGTCCAGAACAACGATCAGCAGTCTGATTATTTCTTTTGTAATGTTGGGGTCAGACAAGGTGAAAACCTTTCCCCAGTTTTGTTTGCCCTGTATTTAAATGACTTTGAATTATTCATCAGTAAGTACTATCAAGGCTTAACTAAGCTCTCAGAATCTGTGAAATGCCACTTAAGTAATAATGATGTTTTTTAGACTTTTCTGCCTCCTGTATGCTGATGATACTATTTTGCTTGCTGAAAATGATCGTGAATTACAACTTGCATTAGATGCACTTAAGGTATATTGTGACAGATGGAAATTAACAGTTAATGCTTGTAAAACGAAAGTTGTAATCTTTTCCAAAGGTAAAGTAAGAAAAAGGCCTGTGTTTAAATTTGATAATGTTGTACTTGAAATTGTTGATGACTACACCTACTTAGGAACTGTGTTTAATTACAATAATAAGTTTAATAAAGCTAAGAAAAAGCAAGTAAACCAAGCAAGAGGTGCCCTTTATAGTCTTCTGGCCAAATCCCATGAGTTGCAGTTGCCCATTGACATACAATTACAACTTTTTGATCAAGTTGTCCTTCCTGTCCTCTTGTATGGGTGTGAGGTTTGGGGTTTTGAAGATATCTCGCAAATTGAATCATTTCACATGAAATTCTGCAAAAAAATTCTCAAAGTTCATAATTATACTGCCAATTGCATGGCTTACGGGGAATTGGGTAGACACAAGTTAATTAAGACAGTTGAAGTAAGAATGGTCACGTTTTGGGCAAGAATTGTTAACGGTAGTAAAATAAGCTTTCATACACCCTGTACAACCTCTTAAGAACCCTGCATGAGAAAGGTATTTATAGTTCTGGATGGATCATAAAGGTTAAAAGTATTCTTGATTATTCTGGTATGTCATATGTTTGGAATTTTGCGACTAATAATAATGAAACTCTTATTGACATTAATTGGCTTAAAAATTCACTTAACAGGAGACTTTCTGATATGTATGAGCAAGATTGGCTCTCAGAAGTGTTCAATAACTCCCAGTGCAAGAACTATCGTATTTTTAAGACAAAATTAGAACTAGAAAGATATCTTGTTTGCTTACCTATTAAAGACTGTATAAATTTGTGCAAGTTCCGATGTGCTAATCACAAACTCCCTGTTGTCACTGGAAGATTTCTCAACATCACTTTTAACGAAAGAATTTGCCATTATTGTAGTACCGAGAAACTAGGGGATGAATTTCATTACTTATTTGAATGTAATAGGTTTCAGAAGGAAAGAAAAAATTTTCTTAAAACGTTTTTTACAGTTACTCAAATGCAATTAAAATGAGACAACTCTTTCAGACTAGAAAAAGATCCATTCTCAGAAATCTCACTAAGTTTGTAATTGTTATTATGAAATCCTTTAGCTAATTAATTCACCTTTCTGTTTAGGCTGGTGGCATAGGTCTTTTGCTACCAAGCTTCCCAGGTCATACTTATGTTTCTTGTTTTTCTCTCTTTTTTCTCTTTCTTCTTATTTTGTGAATTTTGTAAACTTGTATTGTTTTTTCCCTTTTTGCAACTTTTTGTAAATATTGTATTATGATTCTCGCACCTCAAGAGAGGTAAACAGAATAAACTGAAACTGAAACTGAAACTGAAACCGACCACACCTAGTAATCAATATTAGGTGATCAGGTATTTAGCCTATAGATTTTCAGTTAAGTCAAAGATGAGGTTTGTATTTTTCACATATGCTGGATGCCGTTTTACCAGAGGAGAAAGATAAAATTAAAAGTTCTCAAATATGTTGGGTCCTTCACCCACAACCAGACGTAATGGGTGCACCGATAAAAACGGTCCCCTAAGGTCGTTTTGTGGAGTTTTGGTGTCAGGTAGAAGAGTGGTGTTGGTATCGTATGGATTACCAAGATAGGACTAGTAGACTATGTCTTCATTGTCTTGGGTAACAACTCTTTCATTGTGGGAGAGGTAAGACACAATAGATTTGACAATGGAAATGATTTCTAGGGTGATGTCTGACATAGGCCATCAGTATACCATGCATGGGCCCATGGGCGTCCGGGGGGGCAAGGGGGTACTTGCCCCCTTAAAAATCAAAATCTTGAAGAAAAAGAAAACAATTTCCTATAATATCTCTAGAAAATTTCCAGAACATGAGCTTCAAAATAGAAAATGATTAGATACAACTCACAAGGCCTGCAAAGTGCCATTTTCAGCGATGTGGGAGGCATTTCGGCCAAATTTTTCTTGGCGCTTCTTACAAAACTATGGTGGCGCTACGCTTAGATAGTTTGCCAACAGGCTCCCCCTGGAAAATTCCTGGCTACACCCCTGTAAAAGCTGCCACCTATTAGCAATTTAAGCTCTTTTCTGGGAGCAAAAATTTCCCCTGATTTGCTCAATTAAAAGTTTTGCCCTCCTAATTTTTTTTCTAAATCCAAAAGAGTGAAATTAGTGACGGATCTAAAATTATGACTGAATATTTACTGTAAAAGAGTGAGAATGACTCTTTTTGGATCTCCTCTTACTGTAAGAGGAAACTTTCATGAGAGCAAAAAACATAGATAATAAGAACTTACCCGTGGCTTCGATAAGTTTACAAAAGACTAGCAGAGATAATCCGACAAGTTGCTTTTTGTTTAATTTCATCGTTAGTTCGTAACCAGTCTAATCCTCAGAGATATTTTTCAAACTGTGTGTTCTTGTTATGTGATATGAAGTTCTTACTCGTGCGAATCAATTGCAACTTATAACAAAAAACAAACACGTCTTCAGTAGTTCATAAGATCAATTCAAATGCATCATAGTAAGAGGCTACGTACACGTTTTACAAAATTAAGCACATTGTCGTCATGATTATTAATCACACTCAGTGTGAATATTCAATTTCTTTACAGGACAAGGACATCATAGAATAAAAAATTACCCATGCGTAACTTTTTACTTTCTCCGTCTAATATAGAGAATGTTTTCATATGCTAACTCTGCAGCGCCCTTTTGCAATTACATCTTATTGCACAGTCACCTCAGATAGCAGGTTACTCATTGGATAGTTCGAAGTTCTTAATATTCATACGCTTGACGTCACAACTGAAAAGCCAATAAGTCAACGCACTGCACCGGTCTTAGCCTGTGAGCTAGCAAGTTATAACATTAAAAGTGTGGGATGTATTTTGTGTTTCTACGGCAACTTAGATCATGTAGTAACACTTATTCATGTAGTAACACTTCAGAATGAATGCAGGCGCGGAAGTAGCTAATGTTATTTCCCTTCATCTAATCAGGGGGGTTCCCCGCGGAGGGGACTCTGTTTTCTCAGCTCCTCAGCTTCTCAAACCACCGTTAGGAATATAACTGAGCAAGAAATATGCCGTACAGCCTGCAACGTAGGCAAGGGAGACTGCCAAAGGCAGCTAAGGGTGGCGATTGAAAGCCAAAAGCAGGTGAAAGGTCTGTCGGTCTAGGTTGTTCTGAAAAAGTGTAATTCATCTCCTAATTTCAAAGTGCGATCAGGTTCAAGCTTGATAGGCAAGTGCCTAACCATGCTAACTCGGGCTAGTCACGGTAACCCTGCTTCGAGGGAACGTGTCTACATTTGGTCTTTTCACTTAGCTCTCGACTTCGGGGAGTATTTTGCACTGATTTTCACTTGCAGTGAAGGAGGAAGTTTAAGTATTAATATACATATTTATTAGGAGTGTTATTGCTATTGATAGCCTTTGATGTAGCCGTTTAGCTTTTATAAAGGATTGAAGCAAATGTAATATTCCTTTCATGTGTTTCAGTGGGGCCGCTAGGGTTTGTTGATTGGGGGGGAAGAACACATGATGTCATAATGCCACCTCAGCTTCCCCCGAGTCTGGTTCTGGTTCTGGTTCTGGTTGGATACTACAAGCAGTTCTCCGCAGACGGGATATACGGTTGTAGGTGTGTGACGGCTAGCGGACCAGCAAATTAGATTGGATTAATAGATTCAGATCTCCTCAAGGATGTCAAGTTCAGTTTGCGTAATTTCTAAAAGTTTCAATAGATGGGGAGTTCCTTACGGCTGAGGGCAAGCAATTCCACTCTGCCACTGTCCTAGGAATAAAAGAGAACCTGTAACAATCCTTTTTTACAGCGGGATGATGAAAGGAGATCGATGAAGACTTGCGAGTAGAAATTCCATTATTATCGGGCTTAAGAATATAATCGTTTAGATCAATGGCAACTAAGTGATGGAGAGATTTGTACAGTAAACTCAACCTAGCACTGATCCTGCGTTCCTCCAAAGTAGGCCAGTTTAAGTTAGCAAGCATTGATGAAACACTACTTTTACGTCTTTGGTCTTTACAGACGAATCTGGCAGCTCTGCGTTGCACTGCTTCAAGCTTGTTAATATGCTCCTGATGGTAAGGATCCCAAATACTTGAGCAGTATTCCAACCTTGGTCTAACAAGGGATTTATATGCAGCTTCCTTAACTTTAGGGGAACAGCTGTACAAGTTACGACGTAACAAGCCAAGGAGTCTGCTTAAATTGTACCATTTTGTGTGCCCCTGTGATTGTACACAGCAGTGTTGAATCCTTTTTGTCACTACATGAAGGTTCCGCCCTGAGGGGGGGGGGGTTAAGAGGAGGGAGTGTCGCCCTCCCCTTTGAGAAATTTTTGTTAATTTAAGGTTGCCTAGATGCAAAATGGTGCTATCTTTGGGGTATTTTTTGAACTGATCATATATGACTGGAAAATATTCTTATTTAGTGAATTCTAATTTTTGGTTAGGAGAAAGAGGAGAGCGTGCGTCCCTACGATGGTATTCAGCAGTGTGGAATCCTTTTTGTCTCTACATAAAGGGCCCTCCCTTTTGAGAAATTTTTGTTAATATTAGGTTGCTTGGACGCAAAATGGTGCTATCTTTAGGATTTTTTTTGGAACTGATCATATATGGCTGGAAAATATCCATAATTTAGTGAATTCTAATTTTTGGTTAGGTGAAAGAGGAGAGTGTGTTGTCTTAGAGAAGGGTATGTTATCAACAAACCTCCCCAACCCCCCCCCCCCCCTCCTTTGGCTAGGCTTTTTTGCCTTCTATTCGGGGAAAGTTTTTACGAAAAAATACGTGGGTGGAGTCCACAGAATTATTCTTGGACTATTACGAAAATTTTCCTTTGTCTCATTGTGCATTATAAAAGGGTATCTAATACTGACAGACACCGGTATAGTGCCTCCTGGAAGCTCTGGATTAATTCCATAAAATGGGGCACTGATATGATGATTATTACCTGACATCCAAATGATACCATAGAGCAGTGATTCTCAAACGCGGCCCCCTGGCCCTGTCGGTGCGGCCCCTGAAGCGATTTTAGGTTTGAAAAAAATCACATTCGACAAGAACAAAACTGAGAAAAGTAGGATATTTAATTATTTAATATAAAGTCACTACTCGACTCCTTCATATTTGCTCTTTTGAAGGGAAGCTAGGTTGTCTACGTAACAGGCTGTGCGATACACTCCTTGTACAGTCATAATCTAGCCAAGACTAATTTCGTGTGCCTTGTTGTTGACAATCATGTACACAGTGGCATGAATTTATATAGTGGTGTATTGCGGAGTGGTTGTATATGTAGTGGCAAAGCTTGTAGCCAGGGTTATGTCCAAGAAATTTAATTGCCACGTGAGGTGACTATACATATGAAAAAAGTGTCGTGTTTAACGTTCTTTGATTGGTTACTGAAATTAAAATTTCTGCAATTTATATTTCGGTACTAACAATGTGTTTGTGACGTTTTATATAATGGTTTCGCTCTTTCCATAGCTCTGTTAGATGGTATATAATAATTCAATCAAAGCTTTTTATCGACTTTTTGGGAATGCGGCCCTCAAAATCAGCAGACCCACCTCTCTATCTGACCGAGGTTTGAGAATAACGGATCAAGAGCTTCCTTACACACTGACCGCTTACGAAGGATAAGTACGGAACTGTTGTGACTTCATTCGTTTCAGGGTGCGGTTTCCGTCAGCAACCTACTTAGTTTAGAATGCTAGAAGGTTCTCCTATACCGCAAACCAACACATGATAAACATCAAAATGGCCATACTTGTGACCCACGCATGCTAGAAGCAGAATTGTAGACGGGTGGCCCCAGGTGGGGCAGTTGCAGGAGGTTCCCTGTTGCCGGGGAAACACCATATTTCTCGGTGACCCTTAATGGGTCAATAAAGTATGTAATTCCCCGACGACGATCAGCCGCAGCAACAAATTTCTTGATTATGCCCTGAGTATGATATATTGCCCAATAAAGGCCACTATTTTTCATATTTTCTTCAATAGTAGCCCCAAAGTTCGCGCGCCAAATTTTTGCGTTTGTCATCCTTTCGGCAACTCGGCCTCTCCGTTGGGGAGCTTGACCGCCACCTGGAGTCACCCCTGATTGAAAGAGCAAATTTGTAATGAAGAGTGCAATTTCCTGCAATCTAGAGCTCCTGGAAAGCAAAATTTTCTGACCTCAGCCCCAACCATGGTGGGCTGAGATCTAGTTGCCCCTGTTGCACGCTGCAAAAGTGCAAAATGCCTTCTCAAGGAACCTCTGCCTATGAAAAACTTTCGTACCTCTGCCTCTGTTTGCCATTGATACGGCTAGCTCGGGACCTTTTAAGTACGGATTTCGCTCTTTCCAATTATTGTCCTCTCTGTAACCCTGAGATCCTCCCCTGCGGCCCTCGACCTCTTTCCAGCCTCTCCAAATGGCCCTCGCCCTCAAAAAATTTGAGAACCACTGCTATAGAGTATGGTGCTATTAAGTCATAACATTGTGCATATTCATAAAATTTGAGCTTCTTATCCCTGATTGGCCCTCCACTTTTTTGATGGGGGTACGTTTCTTCGTGCTTGACACCCCGACGTCGAGTGTAAGCGAAAGACCAAAGAAAGCACGTCCCTCACTACAGGGTTACCATGACTGGATGAGCCAATGACCGTTCATATTGTTCTTTACTTTACGAATGATTTAATTTACTTGTGTAAATAGCCTGCTTAATACTACTGGGCCTGCTTATAGCCTACTAATTTTTTTTTTTTGTGGAATGAACGGTTTGTGGTAAAGTATTATTCATATTTTCGATTCAAAATATATTTTCTAACTTGCTTTCCGAAGTATATTGGATTCCTGCAGGTAAGGGTACCAGTGTTGATAACTGTTTGTTGTATGCTGCCATCCATTTCATAAGATTGAAAGTTGTTTACTCTGTCAAGGACTGAGTTTCGTTCGGTTGGAGTGATACCCGATGCAACTTCCTGTTTTCAAGGGGATACTCTCCGATACAGAAGCGACATGTCGGGTAGCGTTTGTTGCCAAGGGTATAGATATGGGGATGGTCGGCAGACATGCCGTGGCTTTGTGTTACTTCGGCTATGTTGCAAGTAGATGGCCAGGGTCTTCCCTGACCGAATGGCCAAAGACTAAGTACTAAAGATCTAACAAAAATTTTTGAACATTGCAAAGGACGCCCTGAGGTAATGTTGAGCTAAGAGTTATTTATTTACAGGCCTACTTTTAAAGGTGGAGCTTGGAGAGCGCCTTCTAAAGTGGATCCGAGGGATAAACGTACACAAAGAAATAGGTATGCCCAGTGCAGGAACACGTTTGAAAGTTGAGTATTGCTTAATAGCACCAATTTGAATCTGATCCATTTTCTGACAGCAAAATTTTCTCAAAGGATAGGGAACACTTCCCAAGGAAGGTCCGCGAAAAAATGCTTTCAGTTTCCATGTATGTGGCGCATAAAGGTTTTCCTTATTCGGGATCATCTCTAGAGGGTAACGTAAAGTGAATTTTCCCCCACAAGATGATTTTACCGAACATTTTTGTCTAACTTTCCTAAAACATGAAATCAAAGTAATTTGTCGTCTCCAAGAATTTTCTGACTCCAGCTACATCGTTGTGCATTCAAAGAGCAATGAATATGCACTACTTAAAAAGACTAGACACAAAATTTGGTACGAATTGAACCTAATGTGAAAAGATTACGTCAATTAAGAATATTGACCAACTTTTCTATTGCATGACAAAAGGAGATTCCTAATTCTTCGATGTGACACATTAAATTCTTTCAAAATGTCACTTTTGTTTAACGAAATTCAGTTTTCAAATTCGCCAGTGTGAACATGTTCATAAAAGGTATCAAATGGAAATTAGAACAGAAATACCCGATCGGTGAACATTCTACGGAGACCTTCAAGGGCAACATTATTTCCGCCATGTCTACCATGTTGCTATAAAAGCATCAAATTGACGGGTAGTCTTATTGCAGAGGTATTTCCAACGAGTCGGGAGGCGAAAAAGCAGAAGGAAAACTGCATAGTGCACTTGATATCGGTGGCAGTTTCCTGGGGAGGAGGATTTGTCCTCAGAAGGGAATCGAGGGATTCTAGGAGCACGCTGGGGAAACTCAGCTTCACCCAAGGTGAACCCACAGGGGCGAAGCACAAGGTGGTATTTGCAAGGTTGACGATTTATTGATTTTCACACTCATTTTTTTCAACTAGCTATACACCTTGGCAGACGAGCAATTTGGGGTCCATTAATCAATTGAATGCATATAAAGAATTGGATAAGTTGAAGCTAATGCCGGAGTCAGGAATTAAAGACGGCAGGAGACACTAAAACAGCGCTATCCTTTCTTTCTCCCAATGGGAAAGCAGTAAGCGGCTATCCTACACATCGATCTTCTTACACTCAGTGGCGTCGCAAAGAGTGGGGTGTAGGTGGAGTTGGGCGAAAGTGCAGGGGCACGCCTCCAAAAAGTTTGCCGTGTTGTGCCACCCCCTAATGAAGTTCTTGGCATTCAAAAATATGCACGTTTATACATTGATTTGGCTGTTTGGACACGAAGACCCACTGTCACTTTATCAGACAATCTGGGGATTATAATTGCACAAAATGTTTTCAAAACTACATATTTGCGGTTGGCTTCGAGCACATCTATTTTTAAGAGCTGTGAAACAATTCCCAGAATTATTGTTTCAACATCTTTTTTGAACAGTTATGGGACCACTGGGGCCTCTACATTCAGTACCGTACAATACTCACATCGGTTACCTTCTAGTCCAATTTCATATGTTGCAAAACTGTTATGATGGTGATAAAGGCTTATGCTTATTTTATTTATACCGGTGACTTAAAATTTGCAAGGGCAACTTTACTTTCTTGGGTTCTCGACTAGTCGGCGCCATTCACCACACCAGAGATCATAAAGTGGTGATACCTGCATAAGGAGTATAAGTGCGGTACATGAAAATTTCTTCAGTGCTAAATACCAGAATTTTCTTTGCGTTCCAGCTGGTACTAGCTACTCTTTTCCCATTTCTTGCTAAAGAAAGTACAGGAAATGTGTGGTCCATAATTGTGTTTTAAAGGCACCTTAAACCCACTATATCGCATACAAGGACTTGTTACATTCAAGTTTCCTGACAAGTCCCCACATCTGCCGCCGTAGATGGACCTTCGATGCTCTACTTTAAGATGAGAGCTTCCCCTGAGTGGCATACCTGGAAGGTACTTGTATCAACAATAATTCCTATTGGGCAGAAAGAATGGATTATCATTTTAAGTCCAAATGCAAACCTCAGCATAATCCGTCTTCCCACTACCCCTCCCCCCGAATCATTTCATTGTTAGTGCGAGTTAGGCTAACAAACATGTCCAAACTGTGGTTTTTATTTTTATGGTTTTCGAGTGCCCATCCAATACCAAAGAGGCTCCTTAGGCTTCTGTTCCTGTACCCCACCAGCGTGTTGCCCTGGACCCCGCCGGTGGCCCTACAACGGCCCCTGGGCCCCAATGCCTACAGGAGAACGCTTCGCGTCACAAGGACGCAGCCAGCGCTGCTCAGTCCTCCATGTTTGTCTTCCCTTCCGGTGAAATGTTGTGCTCCCAGTGCCCCGCTTCCCCACTTCGAAAAGTCTGCCGACGCCATTGGTTACACCTCATCGAGTTGGTCATCCAGAGTACTGACCGCCGTGACGAAGTTTGTGTGTATTCTTAGCAGCGGATGAGCCGATCACATTTATTCGTTACTGTGGCCGCTACAGGATATTTTTATTACGGAGGTTTCTAAAGAGCGTAAATAGTACCAAAACGGCCTCAGCCCAAACATAAGTGGGGTTGAGTTTAGCATTCGGCACTCCGATACCCGTGATTGCAACACATCTAATTCTAAATCGCAAATTAATGGTTACAGCTATATGTGTCTTTAGAAGGGTGTGAGGGGGCTAGTGTGAAACCTAGCAGCTTGGTTCGTTGACTGAGTCATGGCACCGGAAAATCTTGACTGTAAATACTCAGGCGGTACGTGGTGAAAGTGACCCCCGTTGAGGATATTTTTATACTTTTGCTATTACTCATATCGCTTATTTGGTGGGTGGCTGGACAAATTATGTATGTAAAATAACATGAACATAACTTAAAGGTCCTTGGACCCCATACTGCTAGGAGTGCTTCACACGGTGTCCGAAAGTTCTCCCACTCGCATCCCAAACTGTTAACAAATCTCTTATTAGTGTCGGAGGCAACATCGGCAGGAGTTAGTTCTACCCCCTGCAAGAGTAATGACATCTAAACCGACTCAAACCACCATATCAAGCAGGCAGCGCCGTGATCAAAACACTGCCATAAACTTCTACCCGCTAAGTTATGTTGGCCTACATAATTTGAAGCACAAGGTGGAAATGAATATATGACCCTTGTAAGTCTCCGTAGTGTGATGACTTTTCGCTCCTCTTTTCTTATTCCCATATGTTAAATTTTTAGGAACATATTTTGACAAGTTTACCACACGTATACCAATATGCAATTTTGCTGACATTTTGAAAGTGTTCCGCCGATTACATTGAAGAATCAGGGGTTTGGATATTCCATACAATATGACTGATAGTTCAAATTCTTATTACTTGTAACATTAGGTTCAACTTTGGCCAAATTTCGTAGGGTATATCGTGAATATCCATTGCTTCCTTATGAATACTACGGCACTGTACCTGGAGACGACGAAATACTTGAGCAAGCTAAAATTCCTGGAGACGGCAACTTTTAGCGAAGGGGTGCTCTGAAAGGGTCACAGGTATTAGCCATCGTTTTGAAGGACGGTGTGTAGACAGACGACGGCGTCTCACATGAGATGATGTTGGTCAAATATAGGCAGCAAAATCACCTGAAAATATGTATCTACCTCGACGTAAAAATACTTGAAGACGGCAAATACCGTTACCCTTATTATGACCTTCCAAAGGAGGGTGCCTTTTTCCTGCGAATGGGAACTTGGGACAATCACTTTTTTGGTACTGTACTAGCCTAATGATGAGGTTGGTTGCTGTAAGTTAGCATCATATAGCCTACAAGTCTTTAGACAATTCCTACAAAAGTTGGACCTCTCTCCCACACCCACCCCCTTCCTGTTCAAAACCGGGAACAGCCCATTAGTAAAGCCAACCCACTGAAGACTTGCTCATAGGATGCAGAGATATTGTGAGCCTGGTTTACAAAAAAGAGATGATTATGCAATATAGCAGATTACTTTACACAGACTTGTAGTGAGTACGTACGTTTTGTACGATACTTTAGTATTTAGACCATTAAGTTTAGAGGAAACAGTTTCCCTTTACATTACCGCTGAGGTGATAGTTAGTCAAAGATATTGCCTACCATTTCACATCATTCAAATCATTGTTATTTTCCTAGCTGGGATGAAAGCAAATTACGATTGATTTGTGCTCGATTTTTTTCTCCGCTACCACTATAGTCATATGTGTGATAGAATGAAAGTTCGCTCAAAACGTAGACGCTCCGACACATGCCCTCTAGCCCTCGTGGCGAGATGTTACTATCTGAAATAAAGCGTCTTCAAATGAAATGACAACTTTCTCCTGTGAAAAAACTCTATGGGTTAAGGAAAGCAGTAATGTATGCCATTAGGCAAAATTAATGTAAGAAAAACAAGACGTTTCTGTGTGTTATCCCAGGGAGTTGTTAGGAAAAAGATCCAATGTTCTATAGACTTTGAAGCAATGTTCGTTTCCGAAAGTTATCTTGCCTTTCTTCTCAAAATTCTTATCTGAATACCCACATCAACTAGGATCAGTGATGCATTGTCCCCGTGACAATGAGAAGACACACCTCTTACGTTTACCTCGTTAACTTTTCGTTGCCAGCCGTCATGCAATAGTATGAAATTTTAACCTTTCGCCGTTATTTGTCACACTAAATATCATTTCATTTCAAGTCAGCTAAGAATTTCTTGACAACCTACTTTTCAAATATGTTTCTTAATGATGGGAAAATTTGCCAAAAATTAAGAGAAATGTATAGGCTTGAACAATGTTTCCAGCAGGTGACGTATTAAAAACGTGGGAGCACAATTGAAGTACATTACTTAAGCCTTTGTTGCCAGTCGTTTTACTGAAAATCCTGATTAAAGTTTGTTCATTGGCGGAAACAAACCTTACTTCAAAGCATGTATAGACAATGGCCTTTGTCTCGGGATTACGTGGAAAAGAAAGGGGGGAGATCATCATTAAAAGGGTTTAGTCAACAGAGACTTAACAATAGGAACAAAGAGACCTGTCAATCAAATGGCAGTGGCCTGAAAAGAACTAAATCATTTTCAAGTACATATTGTCCGACAGGTTTGGCTGTTTTATCTCCTTCCTAACAACTCCCTGGTTATCCTAGCCTGCGGAGCAGGCTCTGTAGCAGATTCCAAAAGATGGCGCTCTCTCAGAAATCATAATACACCCTGTATATATATTCAATACAGAGTCTGCAAACCTTCGTCCAGTTTTCATTTACACGAATCCCCAAAATGCGGGATAAATTATTATTCATAAGAAGGTCACATGGTGTTCACGGTACTAACTATTCATGCCTATCAACGGCCTGCGACGACGCACATACGAATACTTCTGAAGATACGGTGACATCTTAAAAAGGTACGTAATTATCATGTATGGGATAAACATCGAGCTAATTCTTGCAGTGAAAAGTCAAGCCTAACGTTAGGCGGAGGATCTTGTCCCAGATCTTACCGGTTTGTACAAACTGGCCTGTCTATAGGCACTCGCATGGTCGCAAGACGACAACGTTCCTTGCTAGCTGTATATGTATACATGTACACGGTAGCCGCAAAGCCAGTAACTAAATAGCCGTGCTGCACTACATAACGTGTATAGAAGTGAAAAGAGTTGTCTGCTGTAGCGGAGCAACCGGTCGCTCATGATGACTCCATCCCTTACCAACGTTGATGACGTGTGTATTAATTAACATGAAGTTATTTTTGTCTCGGAAATAAGATTGGCTAGAAAGTTGGCAGGCTATTGTATTGTATTAAACTTCGTCTGTGTACTGTACATTAACATAGGTTAGCAAATATTAAGAATTGTACTCGTAGCTGATAAAACTCAACAATAGCCTGCTTACAGCAGGCTATGGTTATCCTCTCTTGGACTAAGATAACTATGGTTCTATCTTTGTTCCACTTTTTGAAGTACTATAACAAGAAGTTAGCATTTTTCGATTTTTAAATTGTTTTCAAAAGCCAATGATTTAAATATTTCTGACTCATTATAAAGCACCAAAAAGTAAATGCAAGACAATTTTAATGTAAATTTAGTGATGGCAAATATATTTTTAAGACTATTTATTACATTACACATGCAGCTAGAATGGTTTCGCCTATCTGCTGTAAATTCTTATCATTTTATTATTTCATATAAAGTCGCAAATATAGGTTTCATTTTTATTTTGTCAGTATTCATCAATCTACATTCAGAGATCGGATTCCATTTTTATATCCCACGCAATATGCCAAATTTCTTGAAACACACAATCAGGATATGCTAGAGTCGTAACTGTAGCATGTTCGATGCTCATGAACGAAATATGACGCGAATTCCTTTTGAAAAGCATCCCAGCTAAAAGTGGAAGAATACAGATTTTGGTTGTCGGCCAAACTCTCCTTATAGAGACGTTAATCGCAAAGTGACTTCTAATACTCTTCATTTCCTCACATTGGAAATAATTACTGCTTGCGTCGTCTCTACTGGTAAAGTTTTATTTAAAGTTTGCATTGTTGTTCAATTATATAGCCATGAAATGGCAGATAGATGTTTCAAACATGCCCAGTATAATGGTATTTAAAACCCTGAGCGTCCTTCCTCCGAGGTAGTACTTCCATGTTAAAACATCTTCCTAACTTTTCAAGCCATTTTTAGAGTCTACACATTTGCATGCCTATTACAATTTCTATAATCTGAAGGTTATTACCTGTAAGCATTTGTCGTCACTGACCGTTCTTAACCCTTTTTACCACGAGGAGAGAAAATTTTGTCATATTTTTGGTAAAACGTTTTCTTTGTTGCAAGTTATATTTTGTCAAATACTCAAATTTATTTTAAGTGCCTCTTTGCTCATATTAGACGAGAGAAACCTTCTCAATCTAACATCAAAGGCTAACAAAGTGCACGACATATAGAAAATCAATTATCCATTACAAAACAATCCTTCCTGAGATGAAAATCCAGCTTCTTAAGCCTGAGGAATTTGTAATAAGCATTCATACAGTCCTAAATAACATCGATCGTTTTCATGATTCATCCACCTTATTCTGATAAACGACTAATTACTTTTCGCAACAAATGAAAACGAGACATCATCCACACAAACGCTACAGTACATTTCTTAAGTACCATACAGCAGGGAGTTGTTATTTGGAAGGAGGTTTAAGGGAAAGTTTAATTTATACTTATAGTCCAAGTTCCATTAAATTCCGGGGAGATTATCAATGATAAGCTACTTATTCCGTTGATGGGGAATTTTTTCTTTTGTTCGTTGGCTTCAATTTGATATTGATATGTTAGCGACATTATTCAGGTCCAGTAATCCTATCACAATTGGCGTACTCAGGACAATGCTTTGATGAGTAGGTTTACACCTCCACCAGTTTAGAGACAGGTGCTTCAAAACTGGAAACGACTGTTTTATTGAAATAAATCAATGAGGTCTTCCCCTTCCTATAGAAGGAACGTCATGCAAATGACCTGCAGAGTCAGAAGCCTAATTTTTGTCATATCAATTCAGAAAGTTTTCGGAAGCTTCCTGAAATGGCCAGCTATATAATCATGTTTCACATTCTTACATACACCCTTATTGGTATACTCTCATCCTCGTCACCGAGCGTCCAAAGACGCAATATCTTTTAATTATCCAGCGACTGGCAATGTTATGACAATAGGCGACAAACCCCGGTCTTACTGCAGATGTAGCAGACGACAAATCCCTTTTGTTTGAACAGAATGCCCTGGTATGAACTATCTAATCCAGTGTAAGTCTTATAGAAATGCCGAGAAAAGTACAAGTGGCAGTTTACCGCGTGACCTTGGCTGTGTAGACCTCACTTCAAAGAGATGTATCTTCTTCCCAATAACAACTCCCTAATTACACTGAGAGCGGTGGACAGATGGTGGTCACCCTTCTATAGTTTAGCAGTTTGAGAATTGCAAATCCTCTTGATGACACATAGTTTTGATGATATCTAACGGTTTACTTTTCAGTTGCCTTAATCTTTAACATCAATTGTCCATTAATCGTACACAAGCTTGCTTTAACAGTAATTGTGGATTAACAACTTATCTTGGCTTAAACTTACTTTAACAGTATGACCAGTTTGAAAAGTATTTCATGTCTGTGCTATTCGGATACTCCTTATCTCTTTTGTACAATTTCTCGCAGGGACTATCTTTTCTTTTTTTTTTTTTTTTTTTGTTCTGAGTCATGGACGCTCACGTATCACTTAACAACATTATCTTTAATAAGACTCATCTAACATAAAAGGTTGCCTGAATAACAACTTATACAAAAGAATCATCCGCATCCTTCCTACTTAAATTCTTAATATTTCAGTACTAAACACGTAGTGTCAAAATGAACCCAATAAGGGAGAGTGTTGTGGTATCCCTTAACTAAAATCTGAAACAAATAAGGTCATGAAAATGTACCATGGTAAGACTTAGTGTAATGCTAACTAAAGATAACTGATTCTGAGTAATAAATACGTCTTAGACAGGTCTTGCAGCAGCGAAGCTAGAAGGTGGTCGTAATATTCAAAGAACTAGCTGATGTGAAATAGGAACTGAAAACAATCCATTGAACATATCCTTCACGAAACACTTATTTTGGTACAGCTTTGTATTACATTTATATTTAAGGTATCATTATAAAGAAGCTAAAGGCAGTTCGAGTAAATTTGGGGAGAATTATTAAATCCAGCCTAAGCAATCTAATGGATGAAGGAGGCTGATTGACCTAGAAGGCTTTGGTACTCATCTAATCCACACAGATGTACCAGGAGGTAGGTGGGATAACTTACATGAACACGTGTTACTCTACTGTTTTGAATAGGACCAAAGCTTTCCATGAGAAAACAGATAATCAAACGGTATTGTACAATTATGAAACAGGCGCATGGCATCCTCTCGGTCAAAAGAGGAACATTGTATTCCTCTTATACAAAATAGCTCACTTGGAATTATTTGCAGGTGGATCGATTGCTAGCAATTTCAGAAAAATTTCAATGAAAATCTCATACGGTTCTCATACCATGGAATGTTTCTTTGGACATGGTGTTTCGACAAAAGGAATTTCTTTATGACATAATGGCAATGACGAAAGTGTATTCCGTGCTAGAACGCTCAATGGATCAATTAAAAAATTTTCTAGAAAGGAATTAAGAAGATTTCACTGATGGTTTGATTAAAATACTTTTGTATTTCCCGAATAGAACTTTCAAAGGGACATGTATTTTTTAATGATGTCATATATCTTGTAAGTAACAATTGCAACAATACGTTCAATAGCCTATGTAAACTACTTGAATCCGGAATGTTAATCTAGAGGCCAGACGAGAAAACCCCTTTTATGAGGATTGTACGTTAACTACCGTTTTGTTTGGGAATAATCGATACATCCAAAACAGTCGCAGTGGGCGGAGGTCTGATCGCACCATCCTGACGGGGAACAACAGTGGTTAGGACTATCTCCATTGCAAATAGCTGCATCCCCATTTGGAGCGATGTAGTTAGGTCCACATCTGAAATCATTTCTGTAGGGTTTCACTGTAGAAAAGGAAGAGTGCAACAGAAATTATGATTAATCATCTCTTCCGGGGTCGTCGGAGCTGGGGACATCCCCCCTCCCAATAATTTCAGTTTGAAGTTTTTCCTTCAAAATATTATCATTAGTTTTCCCTTAAAATGGCCACATATTGACCTAAAAATGACAAAACCTCAGAGATAAAGGGTGCCGGACAACTCCCTACCCCCATCTTAGAAGCCTTCCAACTGCTTTTTAAGGATGGAAAACTGTCGATGGAGAAGGCAACATTCAATAACGTGGATCCGTGTCTTGCCGATTATCAAACTACGTCAAAGAGATGAGTATTGTAACTCCTTGGATTGCCATCTTGGTATTTTGATCCAAATGAATGAGTACTGAGAGAAATATTCTAGCAAATATGAAGATTGATTAATTTCAAAGAATATTCTAACTCATTTCATAACCAAATTCTTACCAAAAATCAAAGGCACAGTAGAGTTGTCTCGTATTGAAATAACTGTTTGATCATTCACGTTGACTTCAGCACTAGCTCTGTTTAAAGGTTTGAACAGATTAACCCCTTATATCCCCTATTCTTTTTGTTAAGTGTGCGAATGTATTGTTAACTATTGCTGGTACATTACTTCCATTGCCACGTCCTTTTATTATGAAAAGGTAATATCAAGGTGCCGCTTATGCAGCACAAGATGCACGGACCAGATCGAAACGAGTTCACTTCCTTTCGTTACACATTAATGTGTAATTTATATTCCATAATTGACTGGACGTAGCAGGTTACGATTCAGCTTATAGAGTTTATGGTAAGGAGCGTGACGTAATGAGGTAAGGGTTGATAAGGGTGATAAGGGTTGTAAAATAATACAAAATAGTAATAAACTGATAAAGAATTAACTTTACTTACGAAGGACTGCTGCATCTGTAGTTGCTTCTGAAGTCGCACCCCTATCGAAAGTGGTTTCTGGACCGTCCCCTTCTAGATGAATAATATGAGATTGAAAGATAAGACCAAATGTGTTCTTTACACTAAGCACTGTTTCAAGTGTAGACGTTGGAACAAAAAGTGCCTTTTTTCCGTCAAACTCTCGTGATCCCTCAAGAACCAGGGGTAGTGTTTTCAGGTTTTTGTTGTAATGAACAGCTTAATGAAGTCACATCATCTTAGTTTTACCAAGCAACAACAAAGAAGTGATAAACAAATGACGGGATAAATATCTACCCTCGCTGATAATAGCTAAAGCGGGCATTTTGGGTTAGGGAGAAATAGCAAAGTGTTAACTATCATCAGAATTCGATAGATATCCGATAGGCTACAAACATAAAGTCTTCGTGATAATTGCAGATAGCTTTCCTAAGGAAAAGCAGAAACCATAATAACTCAATCAGATCGAATTTTCTCGTCAATGTAAGCTCCATTTACTACACCAAACAGCATGTTCCTCGTGAATTTTGTAAAAGTAGTATAAATGATTTCAAAGTTTGCCTTACTTTGGGTTGTCGAAGAATCAGTTGAAAGCTCTGTACCCAAGACCTGACCAGGAGTGGATGTATGTCTCTCACCATCTATCGGGTGAACGATATTATACGTATGTATATATATATATATATATATATATATATATATATATATATATATATATATATATATAATTCCCCACTTAGGACGAAGAAAGTTGTGGACAAGTCGGCCATAGGGCGAGAAAATCAGTTCGCCTTTGCGGTTTTCACACACCTTTTACATAGAAATACGTAAACGTATGGTAACATCCTTTTAAACACGCAATCTATATGCAATTACGTCAATGTCGACGAATTTACGGACACGTATCTGTTAACACGCACGGATGCCAGGCAATTGAA
Source organism: Holothuria leucospilota (assembly GCA_029531755.1). Taxonomy (NCBI): domain Eukaryota; kingdom Metazoa; phylum Echinodermata; class Holothuroidea; order Aspidochirotida; family Holothuriidae; genus Holothuria; species Holothuria leucospilota. Next base: position 15,188,769 of record CM055972.1, read on the forward strand.
ATAACGTGAGAATAATTGTGAGAAGTTTAGTTCCCAAATTTCCCAAAAGCCAGCTCTATTTTGAATAATGAACAAATGTTTTCTACCTGAACAATAAGTCAGGTGTCAGTGTTACAGACATCACGATTAGCTACTGCAGTATACACTATCTATACATAGATATGATTTATTCATTTGAGTATTTATATCAAATGTGAATGGCAGTAAATGATATAGACAATTCGTCCTCATTTGTGTAGTATTATGCTGACCATGCAACGGACCATATTCGGGAGGAATAATACGAAGCCCCCCCCCCCCCCTTTTAAGTGCACTAAACATATTAACCATGCGATTCAAATTTCGGTGTGATGCTAATCCTAAACTTCACTTTTGCTAAGATTTTATGGTAAAACTAATCTTGTAAAATAGTGAATGGGCAGATACCTGTAAAGCGCATTGATTACAATAAGCACACGTTTACCTTTTGAAAAAAACAACAGGTCTAAGAGACATATGAAAGATGACCAGTGGTTTTTACATACATCCCAAATGTCCCAAATCCCCACTCAGATTTAGTTCACTTAAATAAATACGAAGTTAAATACTACCTCTGTTATGTCAAAACTAACCTGAAGTTGTTTCATTGGTCTCTGTTGCTGTTGATGTCAAATCCCTATGAGAATTCACTTCCAGGCTGTAAACATCAAGTAAGCCTTAAAAAGCCATAGATAAAAAGAAACAATATATACACTTCCCTTTTCACGACATGTATTGTTAATATGATGTTACGTAAATCGTTTTTGCATGTATGATTATTGTTGTGAAAAGAAACAATAAATGAAATGAAATATTAACGGTAATTTTTTTCACTATAAGGTAATCTACAATAAGCGTTATAGTCGTATCTGTTACACAGGTACCAAGGTTTGGAGCAAAACAGATGTATTCGATCAACAGGTTACGCAAAGATTTAGAGACTTTTATAATAAGTTCAGGAGGTTTTGTTTTTGCAGGGAGAATCTTGTTTTAACCTGACCGGAAGAAAGGTCGGTCATGGGCGACGCCATAGAGCCTATTTTACCCACAATTTCATACGTACATTGTGTACATTGTCGGTGGCTAAGGCCCCTCCCTTGTAAATTTGTCACTCTGTATGTTGTAAGTAAAAATGTACATTCGGTAGATGAATGTTCATAGCTACCGAAAAGCCACGTCCTCATCATTGATTCACCACGCCGTTTTTGAGACAAACGTAAATTTTAGAACGGTCTTCGCTGTCGCTAAGCCCTGTCTTTGTTAGTTTAGCAAGTATACAATGTGCTAAGTAATTTTCCCCCAATCGGAAAAATTTTGGTTTTCCCCCCAAACGGGAGAATCTCCTGGACTGATAGTAAGACATCCTCCAATAAATAGTTATAAGGTGCAAGAATTTTTTTTACCTGCAATAGAAACACGATCGGAGTCTTCAAATTTTATGAAATCGGCAAAATCATTATTTCCGACGTCTGTGCAGTCCTGCCTCATGTACTGCGTTGAACGTGCATCTAGTAACTTTTTAAGATAGCAAAACGATTCAGTCGACGTTCCTGGCAGAATAAATGATACTTTAAGATAAATAATATCGTTGTAATGCCATGTAATGTAATGTAATGAATTGCATTGTTGTGTGATGTATTGTATGTAATGTGGCACAATGAGATGCAAAGCAATAAAATTCAAAATAATCAGGTTTGAGAAGTAACGAGTTACAATTAAGTTTGGTAGTAATATTATTTTTGATATATTTATCATTCATCTGTATTACTGATGTCGTCCTCACCAACATCAAATGTTATTCACGATTAGAATCAGAAGCTGATATTAGATGTACATGATGCAGGCTTATAGGGTCACTTGATTGTTGATTGGTGAGGTATATAAAGGTGTGTTCGTTAATACTCCATCATCAGTATTACAACTAAGTTTAAAACTTGATTTTTGTATCAAATCATTTCTTATTAACAGATGCTTATTATCCATGAGACCGAGTCTTCGTGAGATCGTTCAAAAAATACTGAGATACTAAACACCTCAGACTAACCGACACAATGATTTGTTGGTCCTCTCATGTTCCCCCTTCTTATCCCGCTTACTTTGAAGTACCGAGGTACCCTATATTCACGTTTCAAGTTGAAGTAACTAGTTACTTTCAGCCAAAAGTGACTGTAACTAGTTACTTTTTCAACATTGTAACTAGTAACTTAACAAGTTACAATTTTATGGAAATAACTGTAACCATAAGGAGTTACTTTTAAAGTGTAACGTTAACAAACAACCCTGAAAATAATCCAATAGAATTAAAAACCCTTCCAATGAAAAAAAAAAACACAATACAGTTCGGAATTATAAATAAGATAAAGGTAACATAATACAAGATGTCCAGTACTGTTCAATGAATCACTTTGTTAATCTAATTAAGTGCATCACATTCTCTGACATCATTTCATGTTGAGCGAATATAAACTTGTGACAACTGTCACCATTAATTAAAGGGTAATGCCCACGTATTTATTTCATTCATTAGACTTTTTCTGTTGAAACATTAATTGATATCCTTCAAAACTCATGGTTTGAAAGATTTTACACTAGTGATGTAATTCCTGAATATAATCATAATGAAAGTGCAAGTTAAATACGAAAAGTCTTTTTAACCTAAAAAAAACACACAAATTCAGATTCCCTCAGCTTCAGCACCATAGCTTGGGTGATATTTGGGTAACATTTCCCAGAATCCAACAAATAACGTTTCTAAGTATTTGCGTAGCGTTTGCCAAAATTCTGTAAATAATCTGCTTCTAAGTTTTCCTGTGATGCTTCTTTTTGTTTTATTATTTTTTTCTAGCAGAATGTACAATGTAACAATGTGGATGTTTCTAAGTATCTCTAATGATTGTTACGAGGCGCTAACGGTGTTTCCAGAATTCCAACTCCGATCCTGCTAGGCCTTTCAGAACGCTAGAACGAGAACACGGCAAAAAACAAGAGACCTTTTCAGGACTTCTGTAACTTTCTTCAGACTTACTACTAGAGAGCGGCCTTTGTCCGACTTCTAGAAATTTGCACGGATTTCGAAAATGATTACAAAAGAAATTGAATACGTCATTATTCTAATTATTATTTTAAAGTAACAAGACACTAAAACGGTTTCACTGGTCTTATAAAAGCTAACAGTCGTACTAAAGATTCAGAGAGATACTACTGCAATGCACACAGAGCTAGACGTGTTTGCAGAGAGCTAATCATGCATTTGCAACTTGCAACGTGAGACCTTGTGAAAGAACGTATAGCCTAGAGAGATTCTACTTAACCTAGAACTCCTAAAAGGCCTCAACTAGTACAAACAAGACTCAAACTTACACTGTTTGAGAGAAAGAGAGATCGTCAATGACGTCAGACACCGAATGTAGAAGTAGGGAGTTGTCAGAGAAGAATATCCAACCCTCAAGTCTGTTAGACAGTAAGGGCTTGATAATAATTTAATCCCTTTTCAGGCGACAAAACTTGATTGGCAGGTCGCTTTATCCCCATTGTTTAGCCTTTTCTGACTTACACTTCTTAATAATGGTCTGCTCCTTTCAAACCCGGGTAATAAACAAACAAAGCTCATTGTTAAAACGTCACTCTTGTGTACAGCCTCTTTGCCGATAAGGTCTAAGCTTCAATAAAGATTTTAAGTTAAACGACCGTCCATAAACGTTTAACTACTGTAACAATTAAAAAACGGCTGGCCCTCTAAGTCTACCCAGAATGTGGCCGCTGTAGCTTTTATAATCATTTCAATGCACAGATCCCCTAATCTATGTTTAGCTTTACGTTACACCTGTTTTAATACCCATCTTTAGAGAAGTATTTAACACACGGGGTAGAATAGCCCGAGAATTCAGAAGAGACATGAAGGTAACACATAAGCAGTGTCTGTGCCTTTATTTTTCTACAAGTGTGTCAACCCATCGCCTAAGGAGTTGCCTTGTTTCTCTTATTTGAAGCCCGCAAGCACGCTATACTACTACAGGTTCTTTATGTCCCCAAGATCTTGATGAGCCGTCTGCTTGAGACATTGCTCAATCCTACCAAAAATGACAATTTCACAACTTCCCGCATTAGTAGCAAGCATAGGAAACATAGGAGGTTTTAAGAAGTTCTTGATTGAAGTTAATAGATATTACTTTAAGTGTGACTACAGATGACGAAAGCTTCAAATTTTGAATTTTTACTTGACGATTGACAATGTAATGCCATTTGGTGAAATCAGCATGATGAGTCTTTTAGATGTAGCAGACGACACAAATCATTGTCTTCAGTACCAAATCTCTTTCAATTCTTAAAGAGGTTTTAAGAGCAAGACAATAAGCAGCTTACTGTCCATACCACCTAGTCTCAGAGGACATATAAATGTTGGATCTCCGTCCCTGACAACTCCTTGGTTTTGCCTGCTAACGCCGTCTTCAAAACACTACCGTGTCAACTAGATTTGCTAGGAGCCTAACGTTAACGTAACAACTGAGAGATTGCTATAGCCCAGCCAAGACGAGATAACTACACAGAGTAACTATTGTATTCACAGGCCTAGCTTTAAATTAGTAGATTCTGTAAGATTTAAAGATAGGTGGTAAAATAATAAGCTATTTAGAGGTTTGTATTTTTTTCGCTGTTGCTGGTTTGTGTATTACCCCGAACCGTTGCATGATGTAGCGGTTTTATTTATTTCCATAAAGTAAATGTAATTTTCCAATAGACGAGTTGGGAAAATGCTTTTCTTGCAATGCAGCATGGGATGGGTCAAAGGTCAAGTGAACCACTTACCTTGACGAACTTCCCCACCGGAAGTAGTAAATTACCCAACTCGTCTATTGAAACTCACCTTTGTTAAAACAGTTGAAGAAGAACACCAACCGAACAAACGCCATCACAACTCTGTGATGCATCATAAAGAAGTTTAGTGGCGATGATCCAACGTCAGAACCTGCAGTAGAGATAAAATATTTCGTTCCTTTATTCTTTAGGTGATATATCATTTGCACTGATTGACGGAAGTTTGACCTGAACATTATTTCAAAGTATTTAGTCAAAAGCTTGAAAAATGTTCCGTCCTCCCCTCCATCCAAGGCCAAAGCTCCTTATTTGTCTCCTTTGTGAAAAAAAAAATTCGAAAATTTGCAGTAATTTTCCTTAAAGTTTGCCCAATATGTTGCACCAAATAACATCTAAGAACTCTGAATATTAAAAACATTTCCATAGGGGAGGGGGCCTCCCCAGGACGGCGGTCCAACACAACATTCACCCCCCCCCCCCCCCACGCCGTCTCGAACAGCTTGCTGCGCCTATGTCTTTTACTGAAAAGTGAAATTCGATCACAGACACCATGCATGCTTCAATAAAGAGTTAGGTGTTTTCTAATAGAACACTTAAAATGCAGTCTTGTAAATTTCCTTCGTCAGTAAATCCCTTCGAGAGTGGAAGAGCTGCAACCGTTCTAAGCATGACTTGACTGAGCTACTTGATTCTGTAAATAGCATAAGAAGTCAAAAATGTGTAACATACAAGAGAGTTGAGACATCACACGGTAGGTGGTGGAGATACGTGTTACAAGTAGTGGGATGTAAAGCTGTCACTTGGAATGATTCCCAAGCTAAGGATTCATAAGATTAGAACACGAAATGTTTCAACAAACAATTTGAAAATCTTTTATCTTCTCCTTTAAATATGTTTCAGAATCAAACTTATCAACTTACCGTTTTTCGCTTTCGCCTAGCAAACCTAAGTGTTACTGTGGGTGACAAGTCCATCACTTATATGAAACAGTTCCGTGAATTGTCACATCATTCCATAGAATAACGAGATTCACAGTTGCCCATAGTTCTGCTCACCGTCCGTCGACTTGGTTTTATAAATATGAAACAATACTATATTCGATTTCAGGAAGAAGATTCAATGCCAAAACAATCTCTCACTCTCTCTTCTCTCTGCCTCTACTACTTTATCGATCCTTTCACTTGAAACACTCAACCGGATAAAGTTAGGCCATCGGGTTCAGGCAACAGTATTTTCATTTATTGTTTCCTTTTAAAGCTCAAGCCGTATTTTTCTTTTAGTTGGTCAAGAGCAGCTTTAGTATCTTCTGATCGATTGACTTTCTGTGAAAAAAATTAATCGTTTGCGTATATTCTAAACTGCCAAGGTAAGTTGATATTTCGCAGGCAATGGATATTTAGTCCCCTGTATTGTTGGTTAAGAAGAAAGAGTAGTTGAAAATGTCCTAAATTTATTTGGAAATATCAGAAAAATCTGACGAAATTCCTCTTTTTACCTTTGCAAATATCTTTCATGATTATTTTTCAACAAAATATTTCATATTAAAAATATAGTAAGTAGCTGTTCTGCATGATTTGATCAATTAAATACCAAAAACGTCGCCACATGATTCAGAAAGAGCCATTCGTGAATGAGAACCCCGGTTTTCACTAATTTAAATTGAAGTGACTGCATTTTCCTTATAAGGTTACTATCTAGAATGTATATCAAGAGCAAGTGTTTGCCGTAAGTTTTGAAGTATGTAAATCAATAACTTTCTGTCTACAGTCTGTTCTGTGTTTGCACTTTTCCCTTTTTGGCATTATGTCCTCTGCGTTTGCTACGTATATTTAGTTTAACGATTTTCTTAAGTGAAAGTTGTCAACACACCAACCATACATCAATATTAATATTTTCGGTAACGAGGTGTGCTTTTTCTTCAAACATTTGGAACATTTTTAACGGTTATTGAAGTGGTATGATCACTTATGTGTACTGCTAAATGTTTTGCACTTGCTTCTAGTAGTTTCATACGATTTCCAATTGTACTTGTTACAGAGAGGAGTGAAAGATATCTGAAAGCCGGCTTGAAATATTTCTCAAGATCAACTCAGTACCATAGGCGTACGGGGGTCAATATTTCTGGGGGTCAATATTTCTGGGGGTCAGGGATAATTTCTTAAAATTTTGGATCAAGTTGCCCGAAGTTTGATACCGCTTTTTCGGTTTCAACAGGGTATAATTTATATTCTTGGTTGTCTCATTTGCCCGAATGGATCCACTTTTTTGCCCGAACTGGGAGCATAACCCCCTCCCCCGCCTCGTACGCTTATGCTCCATACAGTTATAAGTCAAATCACTTAATCCAGGCTTTCTCAACCTTTTGTAACTGGAGACTCGGTTTCTACTGATAAACTTACCCGAGAACCACCTTTTACCATTAACTGATGAAAAAACGAAGTTCCACTCCAAGTTATAACTGACTTAGCCGTACGCGACAAGTTTCAACACTAAGCAACGTATAAGTGCAGGTCACACTAGAGCCATTTCAGATAGGATTACGGTCCGATTTAAAATCTTCTCTTGTGTAAATATATCATTTGCATCAGAGGACTACGAAAATGAAATGTAAACTAATTAAATCCTGACGTCACATCGGCAGACAGCGTTTATCGGACACGCGTGCAAAAATCGGATTGATTTTTGAACAAATACTGCTCAACAGAGCGGTTAGTTATACAATGGTAGCAGAACAATTTATCGTGAGGCAGACTAGGATCCGTTATCCATATAGCGTGACGATCCTCAGAATAAAGTCTGAATAAAAAAAAACTAGTGGTCCGATTTAGAAAAATTCGGATCAGATTTCGGATTGAAAGTCGCTGTAGTGTGACCCGGCCTTAATACTGATTTCATTTGTATCGAATGATATAAAGTAACTGTACTATTCTATAAGATTACCGTTAGAAGTTAAGACTAATCCAGTTTATTTCTATGTTATTTGACCGACTATGCACCCGACGGTGCCCCGCGGCCCACCAGTGGGTCGTGGTCCACCAGTTGAGAAACGCGGACTAAGGCTACTTCATCGATTCTCCAACGTCGATTGTGGGCATGTTCATTTTGTTATCTAGTTTTGGGCCTTCTTCTGTGACTCGACGTATTACATTTTTGAGGTCATTTGCTTTGCAATTGTATTGATTTTTCATTTTTTCAGCACATTTTTGGTATTTCAGTTTTAACCAATAGCTCCTTGGGGGAGTAAGGAATCTTATATCGAAAGATAATCCATCGTAGCGCACCTTCAGTTGACATAATGTATATTCTTGGTTCTATCTGAACATTATTATAGTGCATCGTTCGACAAATAGCTCCAGAATTAAAAATTGGTACCTCGGGCATTGGACGAATGGCCAAGTCGTCGAAAATGTCCATTTGTACAACATACGGATTTGTCGCTAAAATATCACTTGCTGCACACAAGGCTTCTCCGAATACCCTAGTATCCGGGTTCTTGAATGGCGGCCCGCGAGGCAATCCAGTCCGAAGATATGAGGTCTTAAACAAAAATGAGGTTGGGAAAAACAAATTTGCAAACAGTAATCACGTATCTTCTCATGATATATTTTGGTGTCAAAGAATCACTTTTGTTACTTAAAATGAAGCAAAGCATAACTACAATGTGTTGACAACGACATTTTTCGGCCCGCTTTGCGCGCAGCTATTACTGTCAGGTGTTTTACTGTTACGTTATAATAGACAGCTTCCGTGCAGTTACTGCCCCAAAGATATATGCAACTATGAACGTGGCTACGGGTATTCCACCCATCAAGGCTTGGTAAAACTGATAAAACTTGGAAATTTAGGGTGTGAGAGTCCTTAATTTCGACCGCTGCACACTAAATTTTCTAGTATAGGCCGATTCACTGATTCCTGTAAGAGAAAAATACGATTTTCATGTCAGTGAAATGAATATTCCTACCAACGAAATCATTTTTCTCTTTTTAATCTTTAGGGCCATTTTTACCTAACACGAACTTCACTGGATAAGACGAGTGTTCGGGACATAGCTGATGGAGACCTATACAGTTTATTTATGAAACGGTGAATCTGTACTGCTTTCGGATAATTACTTTCGGATGAGAAGAAATTGACGAATAGTCAAATTGGAAAATCAAAGAAGACGGGAGCACTAGGGTAAGGTGGCCTTCATATCTCTTCAAATGATTGATCTCAAAAAAATCGTCACAAACCACCAAAATTCAAGCGCTTAGCGCGTTTTTCTATTTATATTCAGTTTCGAAGATAAGATGAGTAGACTAACTTATCCGAAGCCCGCTGTGTAATCAAAACGATGAGTGGTTTGTCCGACATAGATTGGCCAGATCAGTGAGGGATGAGTAAGGGGAAAGTCAGCCAGACCAAGTTGCATGGGCTTACAAATTTTGGAGACGTATGCTTCGAGATCTTAAATTGAACGAATGTTTAGATACATCTTACAAGACAAGGCTTGGTGAAAGCTATTTCCAACAATCTGGAAGACGTTTTTAACATTCATATTCTTGGCACGCTGTGCGTACCATTCGATGAAGACGCTCCGGTCAGTTAGAGTCATGGATGATAAAGATCCTCGTCCCCTGTCCCGCTTTGCATGGTCCAGGGTTTTCGTTATTGCCAAAAATAATGGTCATGTTGTGATACTTCTGATCATCTGTTCAGTGAACCTCAAATTGACTTTAAATTAAGGATAATTTTACTTTTCGCCCATATACTGTTTAGTTCATGCATGAGAGCTTGGCTTCGTCCTTGTTCCACAGGAGTGTTGCCCTGACCCTCACTAGGGGCCTTTCGACGGACCCCTAGACAACCTGCTGTTAAATGGGAGGCTTCACGTTCCCGGGCGTCGTTTTAGACATTTCAAAATAGGATCCCCCTTTCGGAGAAAATTACCGCCCTGTTTGTGGCCCTCGAGATTTTCATGATGAAAGATGTTGCCCGCCAACAAAAATAATTAAGAACCCCTGCCAGTGTATTTATAGCTGTACATGCATAAAGGCTCAAAAGCTTGGCAGAAACTGCAAACCTTATCCTGCCTTCTGCCCTGTAGATCCTGCGTAGAGATGCATTGCCCTTCTACCTAATTACGAAAAATATATTTGGACAAGAAATCAGGGTGGTCACAATATCTAACCTCTGTATTTATATACACCTTACGAATATGACGTCACAGAACAGAAAGTGCACCCTCGGCAGAAGTAAGCGCCTATCATTGCAACTTACAAATGCAGACAGCCGATTTTCGTACCGGTCAGATGCGCACATAAGTCTACTTAGCGCGCGTGCGAAGTCTAGGTCGTGCGTGTAGTGTGCTGCATTGCTTACCCTCTAAAATGACGTCGCCTGACGTCAATGTATCAGGTCTATAGTTTCATCGTTAAATGTAATCTATATGAGATTCGGTCGTGCTTCTAAGTAGTTCCATACGAACATATGCATGCTTACCGAATAGACGAAGACTTTCGTGTGGAACTGTAATTACAATTTGTCCTAAAAATGTATCAATCACCCTTGCCCTTTTGATTTGTTACATTTAGCAGAGAATGTGGCGCACTTTGAATATCATTCCAACACCCTGCTAGATCGAAGCTTAGATGGGGTTTTGTCATTCACAGTTCAGTGATGGTTGCTGGATAGACCATTGCGCCTGAATAACTGTGACTTGCATAAAAAAGGCAAGGAGTATCAGGTATTGTCAGTTGGTATAAAAGAACCCTCACTAGAAGCAGGCACAGTTCAAGTTTTGTCAATCAAAGATCATGTGGTCAATTACATTTCCATTGACCTATCTACAACTTTAATACAGAAATATCTTGTCGAATCCGTTCCACAACCTCTGTACCCTTGTAGAACCTGCAATTTCGAACATGATACACCTCGTACAAAAGCTGACGAGTAGGAAATTGATCCCGCTTCAACTTCCAAATTTTTAATTATGATCATTTATCTTTTCTGCTTCTGACACTTAAATACAGTCCAGGTTTCGCAATTGGCAGTTCACCCAAAAGACGTCTTTTCACAGTGGAAAGATGAAATCTAAAAAAGAAATATATATATATTTATAAAATTGTCTCTTGAATGTTCCGATTTTCACCATTTTTAGCACATTTACTGGTATATTACCGACAAAGGAACAACATCCTACCGACGGGAACAGCAACCGGAAACCCGACAGTGGCAACGAATTACTGAAATGATGACAGAGAAAGGCGGAGAAAAGGAGATATCAGAAGAAAATCAGAGGAAACATTTATGCGGTAATGAGTAACAGGATAAATTTGGTAGATTGTAGACTAGCTCTGTTTCACGGCAAACAATACGCAGTAATGCAAACCACTAATGTTTCGCACTTAATTTAAAAGGCTTTTATATAGATGTGTCCCACTCAGTAGCATATGTAGACAAGCACAGACTGCTAGCCTTATCCAACTTAACTAAAAATCACTCCAGATACCACTTCTTCCTCTCCTCTTCGTTTAAAAAGCCGGAATTTCAATGAAAATTGGTTCATTTCAAGTATTTATTTTTTAATATTTGTTTTTTTTATAAAACTCACCTAGAATCGGGTTTAGGCATTCATAGTAAGTAACAAGACAGTTATTGTTGAAGCAACTACGAACTAATTTTCGAATTAACATCTTAGTTTAGGTGTCAATTTGGCAACTAATACAGTTGTAAAAGGGCGTTTTTTTTTTCAAAGGTAGGGGAGGGGAGTTCGAGTTTCAGTATTTTGCGGTATTATGAACTTTTTGAAACACTGTTTTACTTCATGACTGTGACAACAATAATTTATTTATCAAAACAAAAAGATTACACTAAAAATTTCTAAGGACGATGGAAGTTTTAATGTAAGCTTTTCATGTCATAATCAAAGATAGTGTATGTTTCTGCCTGGCTTTCCTTTCACATTTCGGCTTTCCATGCACGTTACGGTGACTCATTGTCTCTCATGTCAATAGTGTGTAACCGATGCTAAACCTGATCGTTAAAGTTTTGCTAGCCTGTTCATAGTTTAACGATAATTAAGTCGTTCTCAGGCTTTCAGAATCAAATTTTTTGGAACGTCAACTTCATTAATGTTTACCAGTGTAGTAATTCCGAGTTATCATTATTTAGGATGAAAATCAAAGTCACGTTTGCATGTATCGTCGAAGCCATACTTAGCTTACGATAGTTAAGTGTCTTCATTACAGTATACAGTACGTATGCATTTAGTCTGTGCTGTTGTTCGTTGGGTTTCAGTCTGAGCGCAGATTTCTCGGTTACGGGACCAGAGGTAGAGGATCCTTATAGAGGGATTTCATGTGACGTCACGCGAGTGGGATTCCCAGGCACTGAAGGGCAAAACACACACGCAATAAGAGTATTTACAGCACACGCGCACGGCATAACCAAAGGAAAGTTCCTTCGTTAGGAGGGTTGAGCTAATGTAAAGGTTTGATATGGTGTTTATTTCTTGTTTCTCGTTATAAGGATAAACTGAGGACATTATCTTTCAGTTATCTTCCGTAAAGGGCGTTGTCAGCTTGTAAAGTTGTATGTTACTTTAGTATGTATGCATCTCGTGGCGAAAGACGTTGGGTCCATGTTTTTTCTTCCCTTAATGGTTGGCGCTCTTATAATGTTAGAACCAACCTTGTATTCATAATTTATTTGCGTTCTCTGCTGTATTATCTTTCAGATTGAATAAAAATCATTTTAAAAAAGCGGAATTGGCTGGTCAGAGTTCTTTCTTACTCCGTGCGCCAGTGTAGTTATACAACTTTCAACGGAGGCCGATTCCTTGTAAGTTTAACTTGCCTTCACTAGAAGTGAAAGGCCAGCGGGGGAGTGTGGGCCCTAACCGAATACTTCCATTGAAGTAGATGCCTATAACGACGTTCCTGGACCAGACAAAATTATGCTTTTCCAGACTGTTATTTAAAACACTATTGTATTTTGACTGACGATGGTTGCAAATTTTTTGTTGGTCAAACACTTCCTTTGAAAATGCACAGCCTCTGCTAGATCGCTACCGGCGCCCCCTCCCTCGCTGGGGTGCGATCAAACATTAACCACTTTTCTGATGTAGGGAGCGCAACGTGCTCCGGTGTCGTCCAGTGATGAGTGGTCGTAAGGTCAGGTGTATTTTCACATTATGGGCATTAGAATGTTACTTTTAACTTTCTACACGAATTGCATTAGGTACCCAATGAGCTGGGGAAAATATTATAACTTATCACTCTTTAAGTAACTATGCAGACTAATGACTGGCCGAGTTGATAGAGTGAGTGAATGGCGCAAGCGCGAGCGGTTGCAAGGACTTGTGAAAGAATAATTCATTCAAGCTTAGTACCTAGACTATATCATATGTAAAATGATTATTTGGAATTGGCCCAGGGGCATTTTCCTTAGCAATGCAGGCAACGTTTCGAGCCTGTTATTTACTGCCTGTTATGTTTGCACATAAATATATAGTAGCTATAGGCCTCCAAAAGGTTCTGTCACTTCGCGCAGGGAACCTAAGTATGACCAGGGAGGTGTCATGTAAGCACCTCCCTGGTATGATTCGATTTAACGTTCGTCGCCGGTTGCAGTATTTTTCATACAAGTGTTTATGGTTGTAGTGTTACTTCTGTAGAGAGAGTGACATTTACCCGTATGACCTATGACCTAATGCCACTGTGCATGCGCAGTGATAACTCTGAGCTTGCTTATTGTTTTGAGTCAAGTGGTTTTACTCCCGTAAGTGATAACTACAGCTCAATAAAGCAGGGGCGGGATTTGATGTCTGAAAGTGGGGGGGGGGGGGCAAAGCCAGGTGGACTGTCGAACGGCGCCAGAGCGCTCCCCATAACTGCGTGGGGTCCAGGGGCAGAGCCCCGGTGGGGGTCTAGGGACGAAGTCCTCGGAAGCTCTGGTTTACTTACGAAATTAAAGGCATAAAAGTGATGCATTTTAGCTTCAACTTCAAATGACTTAAGGTGGGCATTTAACATACGATAAAAGTCACAATTTGACTTTTTTCAGTTATATTATTACTCCATGTGACAGATGTCAGATAGGATCGAAAATGCTGAGGATTTGGGGAAGCAGGGGAGAATGGGTAATTTTGAGAATTTCCCGGGACATTGGAGCAATCATTTTAAGAATGAGAGATCATGTATTCAGAATGGGTCAGCGCAAAGCGTGCTGAAAAAAAATCGCATATTATACTTTTTAGTGATATTTGTAATAGAATGCTAAAAAAGTAAAGTATCCTCAAGGAGAGGGGTCACGCCCCCTTCGCTAAGCGCCTGTCCCTGTTCTTTCCATAGAGCAGGATATAAGAACCTATATCCTGCTCCATGGAGGCTTTTTTCATGTTGAACGTTGTCGATAGTATGGGACAAGTGCCCCTCACTTATTTTACTACTGTGAAAAATTAGGTAGTGTCGATTTTGAAGGTTATAGACTATGTGATACTAAAGAAGTCAAACAAATCTTTGTGGGTAGTTTTACATGGGCATTGTCAAGGGCATCGGCAGTTAAAGTACCAGGGAAGTAATTTTTATTGGAGGCAGCATCTTGGGAAGTTTGGCCGGGGAAGCCTTTAACCACGATCGCCGAAGGCTGGGGACTGAGGGTCCTCCCATAAAATATTTGACGGCCTTAATGGCCATTCTGGACCATATCTTGAGAAAATTCTGCTTCCGCCAGGTGTAGTTTGGAATGCTAATGAAATATATTTCACATGATGATCGCAAATTTGAGATAGTAACCATCAGTCAATTTGCTGAGGATGGTGGTAGTTGGTGAGGAAAGTGAACAACAAGAGGTGTAGCGAAGGTTTTGGGTATGGTAATTTAGTCAATTTGTGCTACAGGAAGTAATACCGAGGCAATTCCATCGAAGTTTTCCTACGCACAGCTAGCAGTAGAGCAGTACTAATGAGACATCGATTTATGTAAGGTTCATGCAAAGCACGCCGATTTTTTCTTTTTCTATTCAAGAATTGCGGTTCCGTATACATGGGTAGGGTTTGGGACTTTGTTTGCAAGGACCATGGTGAATTTTATGACGCACATTAGTACTTCCAGTGGCCCTTATTTCAGAGCTTCAAGTCACAATAGTGTGGCGCGTAGGACAAAAGAAATTTACTGTGCAAGACAAATTTTCAACTGTATTAGTTAATTTTCTCTGGAGGTGCGCGCAAAGCGCGCGGAGAAAATTTTTCCTAGCAATTTTATGGTTTTTTATATTAATATTTCCTCATTAAACATTGCAAAGTTTATTCATAATAGGCTATTGAAAGTTCTCTTTTAATTTCTCTGGTCTCGTTTACTTTCGCTCATTTTTTTTATTATTTTTGTTTTTGAAGTTCTGGGAAAAAAGTGGGGTGGGGGTAAGCGCCCAGTTTGCCCCCCGTAATCCCGCCTATGTTATTAAGGTATTGTGTTCAGCAGTATGCTTATCTAGTCGAAGTTTATTAGTTATTACCTTCTTCAAGTAACAGTGGAGCAATGACGTCATCATTTTGTGTTCTATAAAATAAATACCTATTCGAATCCCGTAATATTCATAAGCTTGCGTCACAACTAAAACAACGAACTTACAACACCAGGAAATACGACCACAGCTTGTGAGGTAACAAATAATAACATAAGGCGTGAGAAAAGTATACCGTCTTTCAATGGCAACTGGAATCATGCTGTCGTACCGTCAAGTAAATGATACTGAGAAAGAAGCCTCTTCACTAGTTGCAGAAACCTTAGTAATTTGCACCCTTATCATTCGGTTTCCACTTTGTATGATTGATAATGGAAGGTGACTTTCGCATCCCAAACAACCAAATTTATGTAGAATAGCGTACTTAGTTTACTTTCGCTTTTTTGCCTTTGCCATGGAATTTTCGATGAAAAGGATATAACATACAGAAAGAACAGTTGATGAGTGAGGTTAGCTCCAAGTTTCAAGGATGCGAAACTTCTAAAAAAAACGATGTATGACTTCAAGCAGTTTTACCGCAGGTTTTGAGAAGGGAACGCAATGCCACCAGTAGCCAGAGCGAGAAAATAGGGCTGCTATGTGAAATCAAGGTGCGCTTCCCCCCCCCCCCACCCCTAACGGACCCAAATGGACTGCTGGTGTCTTTTTTAGGCTGTTAACATACTTTTGCCTATTCACATTTATTGACATTCTTTTCAGTTTTAAGTTAAAAACATGTTATTTCTGAAGCTTGTAGTTAACAAAATTCTCACACGATGCTCGTTACCTGCCACAAGTGAGTAGCAGGGGCAGCACTACCGTGGGTGTGGGGGTGCAACAAAATTTCCAAAGTGCCGTCTGTCGGGGAAAGTTTTGCGGTCCATTGGGGAAAAATGCCACTTTCTTTTGCTTTCGTCAGAAAAAATCTTATTAGGGAAGGGGGATGGAGCTACAGAAATGTCGGAAAATGTTATAATCACAGTACACAGAGGCTTTGAGTTTACACACATCCATTTTTCAAACAAGATATTTCTATCCTAAAGGCGAGTCCGAATTCAAAGTGCGCCGTGATCGGGTAAAATTTACTTTTGATGTCTAGGGCAGTCAGAATGAGAAACCGAGAACTTACCACTGTACAATGAACTAAAAACGTTAATTGCGGGAAATTTTAATCATGATATAGTTATAGTATCCTTCGCAGAAGTGCAGCATTACTCATCGCTCCATGAGGAGGGTATGATATTGTAGTATCTTCGCTAGTTGAGCTTTTAATGGCAAAGCTGTTATAGCAGCTGTTGAAACAGTAACAGTCAATGTTTTCAATTTACTAGTCTCAGGTGTTTACCCAAGGTGGAGTACCCCATGGTGACCGGACGTGTATAACTGAAGATAATCTCCTAAACAGTTTGGCCGATTTTCCTCAAACTTAGTAAAAGCCGTAGGTTATGCCACATTTACTACCAGGAGAAAGTTCAAAGTCCAGTGTTCAAACGTTACATTTTGTGAGAATGACTTATTTTACTGTATTTCTAACAGGAAACATCCCACTGACATGAAATTTCCCACATATGATAAAATGTGTAGTACTACATATGTGGTGTCCATGGCAATGGAGGTCAAAAGTCGCGTGATGAATGGGAACATGCATAATTGCAAGGGAAATTTGTGTTACGAACTTTTCCTGATAACCTGAACCGATTTTCTTCAAACTTGGTGGAATAATATCCTAGGGTAGGAGACTGTACTTCAGAGACACCGGAAGGTCAAAGGTGAGAGGTCAAAGGTAAGAGGCCGCAGAGGCGTTAACGGCACGCCACAGGCGTAGGGCGCGTTGGCATAGACTTTATGCATTGACGTCACACACGTCATTTTGGAGGGAAACAAGAAGCACACGTACACTGACGGCGAGGATTCGCAAGCGCGTGTATTAGACTTATGCGCGTATACGATTGGTTGACAAATCAGCTGTCTGCATTTGTTGGTGTAAATTGCAATGATACGCCTTCCTCCAAACGAGGGAGCACTACATCGTCCCCTTTTTGGCGTTCGTCCCCTTTTAGGCGTGCTGTAAAATCGCCCAAACCCGGTTTTCACAAATTTGTGGTGTCCTTTTTCACATAGTGCCGAATGTTATCTCAGTTGGAGGTTTTTTGCTTAATCAATAGTTTATCTGTTTTAAATTGTAGAAAATAAAATACATTACAATTTCTTTTCAATTTTCAATGCTAAGATACACAGATTCGGACGAAAGTTGCATTCGTCACTATGCCAAAATGAGGTACAGATTCGTCACTATGCCAATTTGCAAATCGTCAGTAAAAGGGGAAGTTATGCTCTGTGACATCATATGCATAAGGTCTATTGCCTCAGCGATACATTACTGCACTCCTGGATACACATTTCTAGGGCATCGGAAATCACTTGAGTTATGTTACCTACATCACGTGACCCCAACGTTGGCTTCAGTTTCCAGGCATATTTCACACGGATGTGCGTCCTCCTGTTTTATACAGAGATTATTCACTGACATCACAAATACATGTGATAACAACAAAGTCAGCCACAATGGACGTCAAACTTACCGCCCGCAACAAGTACGCTGTGTACAAATGTATTGATCAAAGGCTAAAATGTTTAGTATACTCTTTGTAAAGAATGTCTCTTGATGATAGCCAGTTTCTTGCGTAATGGTCAAGGAAACCATGACAGGGCAAACAGATTTACTATCGATTTCCAAGAATTGTACAACGTAAAGGCAACGTTCCTTGCTAGCTAGCTGTATATGTATATAACTATACAGTAATAGCCGTACTGTACTGCACTGCATAACGTGTATACAATTGAAAAGAGTTGTCTGCTGTGGGCTGTAGCGAAGCAACCGGTCGCTCATGTTAACTCCACCCCGTACCAACGCTGATGACGTGTGCATTAATTATCATGAAGTTATTTTTGTCTCGGAAATGAGATTGGCTAGAAAGTTGGCAGGCTATTGTATTGTATTAAACTTCGTCTGTATACTATACATGAACATTTAGGTTAAGTAAATATTAAGTATAATGTACTTGTAGCTGAGGAAACTCAACAATAGCCTGCTTACAGCAGGCTAAATGGAAAGTGACGCCTCAAGGAGACGCACGTATCGTGACAGAAGTGTTAATGTGACATGCACGGCGTTCTATTCGGCGATCTGTGTACAAAACTAAGAATGCATTACATAAAATGCCATTGTAATAAAAGCTTGGTTGCGTGCGCGTGGTAAACGCGCAGAATACACTTCTCTGTGTATTATCTTGAATACTTTACGAGGACTATCGCGCGCTCAGAAAACGAATGCACTATTTGCTTCCCTGTTGGGAGCGCGTAAGAAACCAAGACACATACAAAGCTACAAGTATCTCATTGAAGATACCATGGTAACTGATCTGTAACTAGGTCTATGGATTTCAAACCAGTCATTGTGCGTTCATGTAAAGTGTTTGTTTGGAATGCCTCGAGGAAGAAATGATCTTCTGGTAAATGGGGTATTTCGAGGAGTGATGTCGTCATGGATTTAAAATTAACTGGTAGTTATACTTGTGTAAATCATTAAGTTTTATGATAGTTGTCAGTACGTCTGAACAGCGATCAGCACTTCTGCTCCAATATTTTCGCTCCGTAGGGGGTCAACCTGCCATTTGAAGTTGTGCTTTTCTTGTAATATCTTTGACTGTTGTCACATTGTATGAAATGTATGCTAGCGATGAAATATGCAACTCCGTGGATTGCACTCTTGTTAAATTACAATTAATAATTAATGTACCAGAGTTATAGTGAAAAGATAGTCGTGTTCAACAATGTTTAGTGACCTCATATGACATTCAGTGGTTTCACGTCTAGTGGGCTCAGGTGACCTTAGATCTCCACCGAAACCAATAGGGTTCTTTCTCTTAATATCAGGGGCGTAGCGAAGGTGTTTTCTTTGGGGGGGGGGGGGAATTAAGATTATGTTTTGCCGACGGATCTGGTAATACGTAGTGCGAAAACGAGCTTTAGCCGGTGGGGTCCTAGGCCCTGCCTAAGGACTCCTGGTTGGGTCAGGGGGCGCAACCTCCGGAAGCTCTGAGGTTGAAGTATATTTCTGGGTGAAAAGTTAAGTCTCAGGATGGAAATATTTTGTTTCATAATGCATCATCAAATACAAACTAGATCCCACTAATTTTAATGTACCGTATTAGGCTATATTCCTCTCGTCAGGCTGCTATAGTTTTAAGCGGTTGGGATCCAGAGGTCCGTCAGTGCTTTAGCTAGGACGTTTTCTCAATGCGACATTTACTGTGGCCTGGGGGAGGGGTCTAAGGGGAGGGGTGTCCCCCTCCCCTTTTGAAATGTTTGGAATTAGAAAGGTGCCTAGATCGCAAATGGTGCAATATTTGAGTGGATTTCTGCCCTTATGAGGAACCTCAAAACTTACACCCGGCGACTAGAAATTGCGTATCAGACTTTTTTCGTGCGACATTTGTCGCCGTTTATGTGACAGTGTCCCACAAATAGGGGCTGGCTAAAACACTGGGCAGGCCCTAGGGCCCCTGGTGGGGGTCCGGGGGCTTCTAGCATAATCTCTCGGTAAAAAATTAAGTCTCTTGCAGGATTGGTATATTTTGGTTCATAATGCATTATTCAATGCAAAGATTCCGGTTAATTCTTATGTTAGGCTATTCCTCCCGTCATGCCACTATACTTCAGGTGCTGGACCTGTCGTTCAGAATTGGAACAGTATGTGTTCAGCATGTGAACACTAGACGCGTCAGGCGTTCAAATACGATAAGTGGATAGGCGTCCGGCGTTCAAAAAGGGAGAAAAAGTGTTAAAGTGTTCAGAATCTTAACACAAGCGTTCAAAATATGCTTTGAACGCCAGGATCTGAAGATAGGTTCTGTATCTATTTCATTTCGGTATTCAAAAGTTTAAAGCCTGAGATTGCATTGAAGGGAAGACAAGCGCGGCATGCATTATTTTTCCCCCGGGATGTTTGTGGTTAAACCGGATCCTCAGAAGTTTGCAAAATGTGTTTGAAGTCAAGGTTAGTGTTTAGAAGACGGGCTAAGGATACCCTCTCTATGGGTAATCGGGTGCTGCTCCCCATGGTGTTGATAAAAGTGAGGAATAATGTGCAGTAAGTGGTTTTTCAAGAATGTCATATGACCCGAAATAGTGCACCTACACGGAAGCCTTTAATTTCCTTTCTTTTCCCTAGTTCCCGACGGACTCAGTCACTCGTCCAATTACACCGACGGCAGACGGCCGTATAAGGCCGTCACATGCATAATCAATTTGCCGACGGACCTTCAACTTGAATGGACCAATTAGATGAAGTGCCGAAAATCGAAATAGCCGATAACAGACTGGCCCGTTCTCTCTTTCTCATTTTTTCTTTTGATTCTCCGTCTTCCCTTTCCTTTTCCCTTTCCTTCCCTTCCTTTCCCTTTCTTTTCTCTTCTTCTCTCTTCTTTTCCTCCTCTCTTTTCCTCTTCTTTTCCTTTCCCTCTCCTCTTTTTGCCGACGGACCGAAATTTTGCCGACGGGCGACCAAATATTGGGGGGTGTGACACCCCACACCCCCTGTTCGCTACGGCCCTGATTAATATGGTAAATCTATGTACCGAGTATGAAGAGTATCTATCATCTCGTAATGAAATATCGTGTTAACATGTTTTTGGTTTTGGCCTCTGATGACTTCAAATAACCTTTGACCTCTCTCAGAAACAATAGCAACCTTTCTCGCAATATAACTAATCTATATGCCCAGTATTAAAAGTGTTTGTCATTCGTATATTCAAATATCGTAGTTACAAGGTTCTCGGCTTTTTTACTTCTGCTGACAATAAGTGACCTCTGACTTTTTACGTGCTAAAAACGGACACGGCCAGACCGGCGAAAGGATCACTACATATGGCCAACAACCAATAAACCGAACACCAACAACAAAAACCACCAAAATCGCCCAGAACACCAGACCGAATCCCTCGACCAGCGAGGACACTTCAGCTCCGGTACGGCTTCTTGGAGTTTGTTACCACCAACAGAAACCACCACCACGCCCACCACCAACGACTCAACAACACTATCTCAAAACAACACACGCCCAAAGGCAACAAACACCCGAAGGCAGCAACACGCCCTAAGGCAACCACAGCGCAGGGGGACGGGGGGGTCCACTTGTCACATTAAAATCACTATTTACAGTTTGCTTACAGTATTTACAACTATCTACACGAAAACAAAACTTCCCAAAGAGATCGAACGAGCCCGGCAGGGGATCGGGAACGTCCACTCTCTTCGGGAACCCAAACTGAACTCTGACTTTTACCCAAAAAAAATAGCTTTCTGTCACTCAGTGTGACAAATCTGTATTCTAAGTCAGGAAATATACAATTTAATCTTATCTTGAGATAGCATGTATACAAGCATTTTAAAAGGATTACATAGTTTTAACTCTTGTGCCTCACGTGTCTTTTGCTCTCTACAGAAAACTACATGGTTCATCTGCTGATCATGAAATAACGCTCTTCCAGTTACGGAAAGTGCTTGTGCCTCCTACGTTGAGATACCACGTTTACAAAACTTTCGGTTTTTGGACCTCTGGTGACCTCAAATGACCTTTGACCTCCACCGAAAACAATAGTTTCTCCCTCTAAATATGATGCATTAATGCACCAAGTATAAAAAGTATCCATTATTCCTGTCTTTAGTAATATCGTGTTTACAAGCTAGGCGTTACAAACATTCACACAAAAATACACACATAAGTACATACACTAGCTAGCGTGACTGCACAGATTTCCTTCGCCTTCGGCAAGGAATGAAAAACGAATGGAACTGCAGACAAAAACGAGCAACCAAAGGTTTTTGTAGTTTGCAAAAGATGAGTGGTGGGAAACAAAACACATCCGTCATTCGTTGCAAACGAGACTCTCCCTACCTTCAACAAACATCTGAAGCTTGAGCACCTTTTTGATGTTGAATTTTATGTCTACAAGCTACTGGACCGGCAAAGACCCCTAATGCCCACTCCTCAAGCCTTCATCACTGTTTGTATTGAAAACTTAGAAAATTTATACTACCAGAATCAACTTACAATTTGGCAGTTTCTTTCCTTGTGGTTTTATTTCTTTGAAAAACTTTCCTAGCAAAGGCATATCAGTTGTTCATATATTTTTGTTTGTATGGGTAAAGTCTGATTTATCATAAGTAAGCTAATAAAAACAAAGGTATAACGATATTAAGTCTTTACTTGAGTTGTTAATAGGACTTCGTGATATTTCGAAGGGATGGCACTTACACAAGCTAGGGGAGAGGAAATATGAGGGCTTTTATTTAGAAGACAGACACACCTCTGTTAATGATGTTACATGCTACTGAGGTTTTGGGACGGTTTAAGTGTAATTGCACGAAGAGCCAGCTTTTTGGGAAATTCCCCAAAGTAGAAACAATAACGGCAAGTCGAATTTGAACTTATAACTTTTTCAACTCATGTTACCTTCTTTTCAGGAATAAAATAAAACATAGAGTTATAACCTAGAAAAAAGGGCAAATTGTGATAAATGTTTAAAGAGGGATTTGCATCACCCCAAGTATGACTTTTACTTGGTGGTAAGCCCCGCCCATAATTGCATTTACTGTTTCTCCTTGTGCAGACACAAACATAGTTCACTGTTCAAGGCCACATCCTGGTGAGCATAAAAGACCCCATGTGTAATCAAAACATTCTCTGTGCATGCTGTGTAATGTGAGCTGCACTGCATCTTTTGAATTTTATACCTCTGATGACAATCAAAGAGTAGTCACCAACTGAGACTTTTGCTTACCCCCAACTAAAAGTCATACACTCTAAAAACAGTTGGGTAAACTTTTACCCAAGGTTGGGTCCGTATGCCACCTCCTAAACTGTTGGGTAGGAAACTACCCAAGTTGGTTAAAAATTACCCTTTACTTGGGGAAAATTTACCCACCATGGGAGTCCTATTGACCAACTTTGGGCAGTTTTTTACCCAACATTTTAGGAGATGACATACGGACCCAACCTTGGGTAAAAGTTTACCCAACTGTTTTTAGAGTGTACTTGGGGTGATGCAAATCCGTCTTTAAAGTTCATATCTCATTATGTAATGCTTAGCTTTCTGTAGTCTCAAACAATTTCACGTTCATAGTTATGGCAAAGCGTTGAAAGAAAAATGGAAGTAAAATGAAATTGTAGGACAAGTACATATGTTAATGGAGAAGAAAAATTTAAACGTGTCTGCTGATTATTAATACCTGCTAAACTGACGACCTACTTCAAAATATTTGAAAAATGTTCTAGCCATTTCATAAAATCTTTGTTTGTCTAAGACATTTCACAAATGACTCCTGCATCATCGTCGTGGCTGCAGTCATGAACTCCCCATCCACGGCTTCTACAGTCACTAATTTTACTCTCTGATCCTGAACAGTCCACTTCATCCAACCATATCTTGCCAACACCTTGTCCAAAAGTTGTAGAAACCAGTCCAGAGCCTGAATCTCCGAATCCAAGCTGACGACAAATCACAGTAGCATCGTCGTTGTCCCATAAATCGCCACATATTGTACCCCATTCACCGTCATGGAATACTTCGACTCGCCCTTCGCTGGCAGTTGCCCCTCCCACAAGACGTATCAGCCCTTCACCTGGTGGTGGGAGAAAAAATGGGGTGATACTAAGAAAACATGAATCCTGCGTGATCTAGTTTACGTTATGCCCATCTCAAACTCAAGGTGGAATGCGACATTATTTATCCCATTGAAAGCAAAACGTTGGACTGGATATTTCACAGCACCCCGGTGTCACTACTAAGAGTCCAATGGCCTACTAAAGCGATCTGCTGGACTGGTGGTATGGTTGTGCTAAATTATCAAAAATGAGCTAAAAGTAGAAATTAGTATATGTGAAAGTAGGAGGAAAGATACATTTCTAACATTCTTTGTCAAAAGACAGCCAACAGTTAATGACTTGGAAAACTTACTCTTGGGTGGGTACTACAAAAAGCATGTTATCTCAACAGTACAGCCTCCTGCCAAGCTTAACCTACAGGTAGCTCACACCAGTTTTTTTTTTTTTTTTTTTTCACAAATTGCATAGTTGTTTTCTTATACTTGTACCACACGGTGAGTCAGTCGCGGCGGGAGATCCGGCTATTTCCATCAGGTAGCCAAGTTGAATACAACACAATGCATGTTTAGTTTGATGTGAGGTTCAACAGTACCGAAATTGATCCAATTTTGCTCGCAATATGCGTCTGTACCTAAACGTTCTTTAACACTAACCTTAAATATTCTCGTATACTATGCACTGGCCGTAAAGTTTTCTTCGCTTTGATTCCCTACCGGAGGCAATAGGAATTCGCACAGTCCCGGTGACGTGTGGATCTATGTGTGCACGATTGTACTTACGTGGGTGTGTTTGTTACGCGTAGCTTGTAAAAAAGACATCTCAAGGTAGTAATGATGGCTACTTCTTATACTTTGTGTATGGATTATCATATTAAGAGAAAGGGAGGCTCTGTTTTAGTGGAGATTAAAGGTCATGTGAAGTCATCAGAGATCAAACACCGGAAACCTTGTAAACACCATATCTCAATGTTGGAAGCATGGATACTTTTCATACTTGTCATGTGAATGTGTGATATTCAAACCATGATACGTATAGTTTTCGTTTCCTTGCTGAATGTGAAAGAAATGTATGTAATCACGCCGGGAGAGCTTTTGTGTGTTTGTGACGCCTAGCTTGTGTACACTATTTCTAAAGATAAAAATGACGGACATGTGTAGAATAATCGTATTTAGAGAAAGAACTATACTGTTTTGATTGAGATCAAAAGTCATCTGAGGTCACCAGAGGTAAAACGACGGAAAACTTGTAAACACTATACTTCAAGGTAGAAGGTACTTTTGATACTTACAATATGGATATGTAATAGCAGATGAATATTGTTGTTTTTGCTGGAGGACAAAGAATGATTGAGGTCCCCGAAGTAAAATTACAAAAACCTTGAAAGTGCTTGTAAACACGATATTTTAAGGTACGAAAGATGGATACTTATCACACTTGGCATATAGATTTATCATATTAAGTGTGAGAAGGCTATTGTTCTTAGGTAAGGTCAGAGATTATTAGAGGTCACCAGAGGTCAAAACCGAGAACTGTGTGAACACAATATTTTAAGATAAAAATGATGAACATTTCCATACTTTCTATACAGATTTTATTATATATCGAGAGAAAGTCTTTGCTTTTTGCAGAGATCAAAGGTCATCTGAGGTCACCACAGTAAACTCAAACCACTTGTAAACTCCTTGAAAAACATGTTATCTCAAGAGAACAATGATGATTCTTTTCATACTGGGTTTAAAGAGTTGTAATATTGCGAGGAAGGTTGCTATTGTTTGTTGATGATGGTCAGAGGTCAATTGAGGTCAAAAGAAGTCAAAATCAGAGAAATTTGTAAACACAATCATGTTGCAAGATAGGAATGATGCATACTAAATGACTTGGTGTATAGATTTGTCGTATAAGGAGAAAAAATCCAACTGGATGTAGTGGAGGTGCAACGTCATAGGAGGTCACCAGATGTGAAACTATGAAAACGTAAACTGCTCGTGAATATTATTTCTCAAAAACAGAGAGTGGGCCTCACCTCCAAACTGTGCCATTTTGTGACCACAGAATAGTGAGGACTGAATGTTTGCACTATTCCAAGGGTAAAATTATGGAAAACAAGATATCTCTTTCACAACCATGACTTTGGTAAATCCATTAGTAATTCATATTAAATTTACCTAATGATGGACTTGTGTGAAGAATGCTGAAACATATTATAATTAAAAACAGCTTTTTGTTAACATGTATGACGACGGTGTAGTGGAACTTGGAGGCCCGGTTCGAATCCCATTAAAGCACTTATTTTGCATTTTTTCCTGTTGTTTATCACTGTAAAAAATGACGAACACTTTTTTGTAACAGATAATAAACGCGTCTTGGTGTTTATGTAACCGAAAAAACAATAAAAATACATAAGCAAATTAAACGTCTAAAATCGCCAACTTTAACACATTGACGCTACTTAAACGCCATCTCGTTAACGCGTTTATGCGTTTTTTTCATGATTACTGCAAACACCGAGTTGCTTTTAATAAAGAAAAATTAACATTTCAGTCATCAAAATATGTTATTACCCAGTCCCATAATTACTTGACATGAAACTAGGAGAACGCTTCTTGTCTCAATAATGCACTAATTGTGAGTAAAACGTACCAGAGTAAAGAAAAGAAGAGTCTTGTAGGAATAAAAAAAGTAATTGGAACGATTCACCCATAATAATCAGTTGATATTACTACCTGGTAAGCTTCCAAGAACTCTGTAGTTGGCAGTGAACCCATCATCGGTAACGCTAAAGTCAGAATGGAATACCACCGTCATAATGTGTCCTGCTGAGGTCAGCACAGGGGGAATATCAGATCCACAATACCTGGAAATATTATCAGTTTATGATATTAATTTCTGAGTAAAAGTGGAATATCAGTTCTGTTGGTCAACTATGTGGTCTCTTTCTAACACAGTGTTAAAACTTTGTTTCTTGAGTGGCAGTAAAGGTCACTCCTAGTCATTTCATGTCACGATAGAACCCACAACAAATTCAAAAAACGAGGACAATCAATTCAAGTGTGGCTTTCTGACCTTCTTTAGATAATCCATTATAAATTACACCTATTTCAATTTTCAATCCCGTTGTTCATTTTCTAATTCTTAAACGCCACCATATGTTAAAAAAATTAAGACGTATCTTTTTACAGTGTTGGTCTTCTCTTACTTATCAATTAAGGATATAGGTTTTTTATATTTGGCAGGAAGGAACCCACTTTTTTGTTGGAGGTCAAAGGACATGTGAGATTACCAGAGATGAAATTGTGAAAATATCTATACAGTTTGCATAGTGGGGATACTGCTTGGGGAATAGAGGTGAATGGGAGATACCCGTGGGATCGGTCAAAAACACCACCGCATGCAGCTGAAAAAATGAAAATGTGTCAATCAACTTTTAGTGATTACTTAACACGAAACTACGAAAACGCTTCTTGTCTCATTAATGCAGCTCTGATGATCAAGATTGAAAAATTGTGAGTATAAACTTCCAGAGTCAACGACGTTCATTTTTAAATTGGCTGATGGGTTTACTACGGATTTTAACCTTTACTGATTGAGTTAAGTCCACTTCTTTTCAATACAGATAAGTTCTGGTTATTTTATGATTTGTTACTGAAGAAGTAATAAGATGTTTTCACATGGTTAAGATGAAAGTGGTAATTGTGATCGCTAACGCAAGGGTAAAGTCAACCTTTCAGTCATCAAAATATGTTATTACCCAGTCCCATGATTACTTGACACAAAACTAGGAAAACACTTCTTGTCTCACTAATGCAGCTCGCTCTGATGACAGACTTGTAAAGTTGTGAGTAAAAACTACCAGATTAAAACAAAAGAGTCTTGTAGGCATATAAAGCGCAATTTGAACGATTCACCCACTATAATCAGTTGATATTACTACCTGGTAAGCTTTCCAGAACTTCGTAGTAGACGGTGAACCCATTGTCGATAACGCTATCGTCAGAATGGAATACCACCGTCATAATGTGTCCTGCTGAGATCAGTGCAGGGGGAATATCCGATCCACAATACCTGGAAATACGTAGAATTAAATATCAGTTAATTTAATAGTACTATCTGAGAATAAATAAAATAGCATTAGTGTTGATTACCTATGTGGTCTCTTTCTTACACACTGTTACAACTGTGTTTCTTAAGTGGCAGTTAAGGCCACTCCTAGTCATTTTAAATCACGGGCGATAGAACTCTTGACAGGTTAAAAAACGAGGACAATCATTTCAAGTGTTTTTTCGGCTTTCTTAATATAATCAATTAAATTAACACTATTTCAGTCCAATGTGATTTGAAATTGTTCAATTTTGCAACAATAGTGTGCACTGAAGAAAAGTAAGGCATATAAATTGCATATTCCTTACCCTTTCTGTTATACCAGAGTGAATGTATCATTTATTGGTCTTCAAGATATTAAAATAAAATCGATATTGACATCGGTTGTCCCTTCAAAGGTGTTTAGAATCTACAAATTTAATTGTCATGCTTCTTATTGATGCCATGGTATTCAACTCACCGTCCCATGAAACCACCGGTAGTATTGTCATATACTTCAACGT
The DNA here is from genome assembly GCA_029531755.1 of Holothuria leucospilota. Classification (NCBI taxonomy): domain Eukaryota; kingdom Metazoa; phylum Echinodermata; class Holothuroidea; order Aspidochirotida; family Holothuriidae; genus Holothuria; species Holothuria leucospilota. The sequence goes on from CM055972.1 coordinate 15,217,353, forward strand.
AATCGAATTGGCAGTTATCTTGATATTCAATGGAAAACATTGCAAAGTTCAGTCTGATGAACTCTCCTTCTTCAGCCTTGATAACGTAAACACAGTTTGAATTGTTGAGGTACTGATCAGGGTATAGAGGGGAATGAAAGATACCCGTGGGATCGGTGAAAACACCACCGCATACAGCTAAAAGAATGAAAATGAGTCAATCAATTATTATGTACCAACGACGCTCATTTTTAAAATTGTATGTTGCGTTTTTTTACGGGTTTTAACCTTTTCTGATTAAGTCCACTTCTTTTCAGTAATAGTATGGTCTGGTTATTGTATGATTTGTTATGGATCAAGTAATAAGATGTTATTGCATGGTTGTGATGAGAGTGATAATTGTGATCGCTAACGCAAGGACGGAGGTAACCTTTCAGTCATCAAAATATGTTATTACCCAGTCCCATGATTACTTGACACAAAACTAGGAATACTCTTCTTGTCTCACTAATGCAACTCTGATGACTAACATTGTAAAATGTGAGTAAAACCTACAAGAGTAAAGAAACGAAGAGTCTTGTAGGAATAAAAAGAGCAATTGGATCGATTCACCCATTATAATCAGTTGATATTACTACCTGGTGAGCTTTCAAGAACTTCGTAGATGGCAGTGAAACCAGTCTCGGTAACGCTAGAGTCAGAATGAAATACCACCGTCATAACGTGTCCTTCTGAGGTCAGTACAGGGAGGATATCATCTCCACAGTACCTGGAAATATGTAGAATTAAATATCAGTTAATGATATTAATTTCTGAGAATAAGTGGAATATCAGTTCTGTTGATTAACTATGTGATATCTTTCTAACACAGTGTTTCAACTGTGTTTCTTGAGTGGTAGTAAAGGTCACTCCTAGTCAATTTAGGTCACGATAGAACTCTCGACAGGTTAAAAAACGAGGTCAGTCAATTCAAGTGTTTTTTCGACTTTTGATCCATTAAAATGACGGCATTTGTGAATCCCTTGTAATTTGAAATTGTTCAATTTTACATCAAAAGTATGCACTGGAGAAAAGTAAGGCATAAAAAGCGCATTCTTTACCATACGTATAATACCAGAGTGAATGTATCACCATTTATTGTTCTCCAGGATATTATAATAAAATCGATATCAGCATCGGTTGTCACTTGGAACGTGGCTAAAACCTACAAATTTAATTGTCATGCTTCTTATTGATGCCATGGTATTCAACTCACCGTCCCATGAAACCACCGGTAGTATTGTCATATACTTCAACGTAATCGTATTCGCAGTACAAGTCATATTCAATGGAAAACATTGTAAAGGTCAGCCTGATGAACTCGCCTTCTTCAGCCTCGATAACGTAAATACATCTTGAATTGTTGGGATACTGCTCAGGGTAAAGAGGGGAATGAAAGGTACCCGTGGGATCGGTGAAAACACCACCGCATACAGCTGAAAGAACGAAAATGTGTCAATCAACTTTTAGTTGTCAACGACTTTCAGTATGGAGACTGGTTTATTGGTTGATGGGTTTACGGATTTTAACCTTTTCTGATTGAATTAAGTCCTCTTTTTTATTTGAATAATAATGTGGTTTGGTCATTTCATGATTTTTCTGAAGAACTGAAAAGATTTTATTGCATATCAAAATATGTAAGTCATTATGTGACCTGTTGAGGTCAGTACTGGGGGATGTCATATTCACAATACCTGCCGAAACATGAAAGGAGTGATGGGTACAAAATTCCACATTTTGGAAACACCTGCAAACACAGGGCGTCTTAGTACGATTGTTGATTCACCAATGTAGCTACTTGCACGGGTCTGTTGCAACGCACTTAAATGGCTGGAAAAATTGCTTCTAAGTGCTGCCATTGTTGACACCATTTGTTGCCCTTATGCATTTGCATATCTTTGCTTCCTTTAAAGCGGCACATTGAGTTGGTTCATGAAATTCATCAAATTTTGCCAAACCTGCTAAGTTTTCTTCACATACTAATGACAAATGGTCAAACTTAAACAATCCCCACATCTTGCATACAAATAAATGTTTTATAAGTGAGTAATAAACAATTCAATTCGGTTTTCAAAAATTCGTGACCAGACACTTTTTCAAATTATGCACACAACCGTTACAAGCCAGGATACCAAAAAATTCAAAGTTTTAACTTTATGCGTAACCTGGATGTGAAACTTGACTAATTATGCTAATAATAATCATTGTCATGTGGAAGTACCCTTCAACACCCTCGTTAAGTTATCAATATCAACTCAATGTGCCCCTTTAATGTATTGAGTTGATTGTCACCTACTTTACTTGTAAACAATGGCTTTTCTTGGTTTTTAGAATTACGCATGTATGAATAAAGCAGAAAATAATGCGCAATTAGTTGCAAGTCCATTAGCTTCAAATAAATGCAATATCTATCATTACAACACCAGCTTTGGAACGATCCAAATCCAGTGAACCTCGATGATCATTTTCACTGATATTAACGAAGAATTTGGAAAGCAACTACATTCCACACATTTCCGGACTATTCCAGACTTAACAAAACTTTACATCCGTTGATACCGGAGTTTCTTTCACTTGGAACAACAAGTTCTTTTTACAAAATTACCCAGGACCGAACTTGGGAAGACACCATTAATCCTGCCCTTAAATTTGTGCATATGGAAACATAATTGCCAAATGTGTCGCTTGTGGTCTGATAATCATAGCTTAAAGACCTTTGTAGCAGCAATTTGTGCTTTGAGACTTTGTAACTTATTGTAACTTCAAGCGTTTATATACTGGTCAGTCGAGTTAGCCCTCATGGTAAATTGGAAGGACATAATATGAATCCAAATAATCCAGTACATCTTTCACACTTATTCGTCCCACCTTTTACATAAATATTCAAAAATTTATCGGTATTTTAAGTTCATGAAGTTTGAAATTGCTTCTACAGGAAGAGTACGCTTGTGGAAACAACTGAGTGAAGAAACTAAATGCCCCTAGCTCCATATTAATGTACTTCTAGAATCCATCATTCATACTTGGGATATAACCAGGCCCATAGCCAGACAAGGTAGTAGAGTGGGGCAAGATAGTTTCCAGGGGAAACCATTTCCGGGAGGGAGGGGAGAGAGATGTAAAAAAAATCATGAAGGCAATAATCATTTTTGATTTTATAGCGGGGGCGATATGTTTTCCAGCGGGCGTCGCCAAACTGCCCCTCCCCCCTTGGCTATGGGCTTGGTAGAACTATTAAACATCTGTTGTCACAAGTGTTTATGACACTTTGGATAATGATCATCCTCTTACCGTCTTATGATGTGGTTGGCTGTGTTGCCGTTTAAGTAATCGAATAAACACTCAGGGTGATCTTCGATAAAAAACATAGAGATGTTTAGACTGATAACCTTGCTTTCACCAGCCTGAATGACAAAAACGCAGTCTGTACCATAGGGGTAAATGGGGGTGAAAGATACCTTAGCATCAGTGAAATTAAATTCCACCAAATGAAATCGAAAAACAAGCATGTTGCAATTCGTCTAATACTAACGACTTACATATTTTGAAGATATTATATTAAAAAAAGTAGGTTGATATTTCTAATATTCATACGTGTATGAAACACTTTCATTGACAATATTTCAAATCTGTTTCATTCAATTATATAAACGCTACGACCCCACAATATGATTGTGACACTGTGATGTTCGAGGTTTGTACTGAAGGAAGCCATTTAAGAATAACCTATCAGAGTGTTTGTAGTTCAACATGATTAAATTAACTATTTCTTATATTGATCATTGGAAAACTGATAAGCAAAAGACGTTACATTGTGAACCTGAGGCTGAAGTTGTTTCGTTTTTACAAGGGCAGAAATTTAAATTTTGGTCCAGTATGCTCTACCCCTGGTGGCTTTTAGAACTCACTTCCCAAACGGTTTTGGCTGGAAAATTACTGTAATAAAGGAGGCAAAAATGCTAGTGATCCAGCATTGAAGTCACTGCTTCAAAATTACAAGACAAAATTTCATGAAGACATTGTCATTCAGCAATTAACAAACCACATCTGTCTCCAGTAAAACCAGTTCGACATGAGCACCAGAAATCTTGCGGCGTTTGGTTCTCATAGCACGTTCCTCCATTCAGACACGGCTCGTGTCTACAGGTAATTTGTTCTGGATAAGTAATGAACCAAATTTAAAATAAATGCCTTATAAAAAATACTACAAAATATTTTACATGTATACATGGCAATTATAGGCCACCGTCAAGAATTACTGTAGATGCCTGAGGTTTATCTAACACCTTGCACAGTTCTTAATGAAACAAGGGTTCAGTTTTAATGACCCCATTTCAATAATCACTAACCTATCATCAAGTCCAACTCCACTTTCTAATATGCCAGTAACTGACAAAAGAGATAACTTTCGTTAAAATTGCCCTTTGCATGTAATTCTATCCATGGCAATGCAGCAAACATACCCATTTCGGACGTAAACTCTAGTCTTTACTCGTTTCCAGCATGTAAAACACTTCATACTACATAAATTTCCAGTGATTTTCCAAACGATCAGGAGTATGGGGTGAGGGCAAATTTAGTCATTGATTGTTAAGTAAAAGAGTAAAAAAAATTTATAACAATTGTTTAGAACGTTTTAACATAAAAGACCGCTAAATGAAGAATAAAATGTTGTTAAATAACGATATGTGATGCACTACGTACTTCCTGCTAAATCTTTCAAACACCCATAATTTGCATTCACTATGTTATCACCAATACTTTCAGACTGACTGCCTGTAGATATATTTCAAAAGCTGATGGTTTCATAAGCAGGTACAGTCTGTAAGAGACCTATGTATTTACGTTAGTAAGATTTTAGCGCAATATTATTATATGAATGTATTTTATTTACGATTGCAGTTCACCCCTGTCCAGCCATCTTGACAATTCGAGGGCGTGCATAATCCCATTTTGTTATCACAGGTACTGCCACTTGCACAGTGGCATGTCTGTTGACAATTTGCTCCAAACTTGCCCTCTGCACATTCTGGGACAAGAAAGAACAAAAGTAGTTGAATGAAGAAACATTTTCAAAGAAAAGATATTTTAAAAAAATTTTTACTTACAATAATTTTAAACGTAAAAACTGCAGTATGACATCTCCCTGCAAAGTAGGAAGGTATATTTGTTGAATGCTTAACGTAACTTTTTATCACCCTCAGAAATTTTGACGAAGTCATGATTGTTTGATGTACTCACAGAAATGGTTGCCGTAGATATCTGCAACTTTATAGAATAGAATAGCCAGTGTTAAATTATGATACAAGAATCACAGGCTTACACGGGTATCCTTTGTGACTTTTGAACATAGTGCTTTCCATGTTTTCTCCACAACTCTACTTTGGATTCCATGTAATTACTATACAGAAAGAAATGACAAATACCTTCATCACAGCCAAGCCCGTGGTAACCAGGAGAACACGAACATCCGTATGGATCGGGCAAGCAAAACAAATTGCCACCACAAGTTCCTTGGAAATGGTTCAGGTTAAAGACCTCGTCGTCACAGAGATACTGACACTGCGCCCCGAAACAGTTGGGGCTATTAACTAAACGAAATGGAGTGATGTTAACTTCTGAAGAAGTACTTCTGTATTCAAATTGATACCTTTTACTTTTGTATTATTATTTCACGGGGAGAATGGTATTACAGTTACTATGCTACTTGAGCGATAAACGGTAATACCAGTTGACGGTTGCCATGGTAATGATCAATATTCTTAAGTTACTAGTCTCAGTTACCCAAGGTAGAATACCCTGAAGTGACCGGATGGCCAGTGAGGATGGGGCAAGACCTGTCCATGTTTAGGGGTAAGTGGGTGTGTAGGTTTGTGTCCAATTTTGTTCCAAAAATATCTCCTAAACCACTGGGCCGATTTTATTCAAACTTGGTGGGAAAGTACAACAGGGTAAACTCTTGTGTAATGCCAACCCCGTGAAATAGAGATTAAAGCAAAATAGTGGACTATAATTGTGCTAGAAAAGTATTTATTGTGACAAAAGTGGGCCATAATTGTGATAAAAGTGTTTGATATGACAAAAATGGTTGCTATGATAAAAATGGTTTCTTGACGTGGATCCTGGTCAACTTAATATTCTAAGGTGCTTACTCAATAACGAATTCTTCGTATCACTAAAAACGAAAATACCGCATAAATACACACGGCAGAATAGCGTTCAATTAGATTCCTGTACCATCTTGCAGACTCAGTGCGATCTACTGGTCACTCAAAAGGGCGTTTACAGTGCACCATTAGCAGAGAGGGGCATTCTTCATTCTTAACACTTCTGATAAAGTCGAACGCAGAAGCGCATGCGATATCATGGGAAGCATCCTGAGCCTGAGCGAAAAGTAGATTCTAAATGCCTAGACGTAGTGAAGGCGCAGTCGGTAACTGAAATCATCTTAGAAACTGACGCCAGAGTCTCATAAGTACGGAAGCCGAGAATTTTGGTATGGTATAGAAAATGCACATCGATATCTCTGTACACCGTTCTAACGGATGGTGTGAACAGAGAAACAAAACACAAGAGGGGTACCCAAGAACGTTCCATTATAGCATTACAGATATTGCATATTCTCAAAGTAAATGAACGAGTAATGGACGAGTCCCAATTTTACTAGAGAACAGGACAAAGATAATGAATTCTGCTCCATTCATTCTACCGTTAATATAGAACAAACATAAAATAGAGAAATACAGAAGACGTAGAGCGGGCAAAAACCTCCCAATCAATATGGTTGGCAAAAGAAGTGATCAGTAAGTCATTCAACATTAACAGGCGTGTATCCATGGCGTTATAGCCCCCCCCCCCCAAAATAGAAAGAAAAAGAAAACAGGAAAAAGACTGACGGTAAGGAAGAAATGAAAAATAATGAAACGAAAAAATGTGTAAACATTCGAAAGGTATAGCGTAAGCATTTACATATCAATCTTGCAGAATGATCGTGTTTAAATAGTACACCGTATGTATTAAAAAAATCTTTCAAAGTGAATTTAGTGTTCATAACAGCATGAAAGGGCAGTGAGGCACTTGCTCCCATAAATGTTCGACAGAACATTTCAAATAACAAAAGGCGTTTTACTTACAGATTTCTGTAAGGGTAAGGTGAGGTCTGTAGAATGTCCCCTCCCTCATAGGAAATTCTGCATACGAGCCTGTATTAAGTTAGAAATTGTGCCTTAGCCTGCAAACTAGGGGCTCTGTTGTCGAAAAAGTAAAGCTACAGAAGTTTGATACACACGTCTGAAATTGGCCTTATTTTCAGGGGCTGATTGAGGTTAGGCTGTAAGGGGTGTAATGAGTGTACCTTGAGTCGGTTATTGCGTACTGACGTATGACATGAACACAGTCGAGAATAATCTCGTGGAAGTGAATGACCCATGGTATCACAATGCTGGACAAATTGCTGCAGTCAAGTGCCTGCTTAAGTTCAATTAGGGTTTGCTTAGAACAAGCTACCTGCAGGCGCATGCATAATTCAGTCAAAACTGCTTTACTGATCTAGCCTGGACACCCTAAACGTTTAGCCAATTTGTCTTTCACGTACTTCGGAAATATTTACACAGATTTATAATTTAAAAGGTCTGCTTAATGGATAGCCTTTGCGGTCAGAATTCAAGTTGTGTTTAAGGAGGCTACAAAAGTGCACACACTAGTTGAAACAGTAATGTACTCTACAGGAGGTCTTTTGTCAGAAATTGCCTAAAACAAGCCTCAAGAATACACAGGGACAAATGCAAAGATTTGAGAGTGACGCATATACTCAAATCTTTCAAGAATAGACTGCTATTGTCAGCACGATGACTTTCGGAAACTAGTACATGACTAACAAAGGCTGGCCTATGTCTTTTCGGAAATTTTGCTTGTTTCCATTACCTGAAAAAAATTACAAGCCCTTGAGATTCGGCGTCTACTCCTTAGGTTCCAGTACCAAAAGATTTTTGTCTAGATTTCTCCACTTTAATGTTTGTTTACTATGAATTTAACGGTAGAATAAACGAAGCAGAATACATTATTCTTGTTTAAACGGCGCTGCTCTCTAGTAAAAATTATGTTTAGGATATGCAATACCTTCCATGATATAATGAAATGTTCTTCAAGTATCCCTCTTCTGTTTTCGATTTTTCTTTCACATCATCGGTTAGAATAGTGTACAGAGTATCGATGTGCGTTTTCTATACACTACAGAACTTCTCGGCTTCCGTACATAAGGTATTTGATTCGATGCATTATACATTTTACCTTGTTTAAAATGCGTGCTAACGTTAAAATATGCAACTCTGCGGAGTGCCCTCTTGTATTTAAAGTACAATTGAACTTCGGGTAGTTTCAAACTGAGATTTTCCAAATCGTCGTCAAGTGATACAAATGATGTAATTTAACTTCGGTTTGTCTGGTGAAATGATGTTTTGAATGACTTTCTCTGCTTTTAAAGATCTACTTCCACAGCTACGTTCTTGGGCAAATATGTTGCATTTATTGTCCTACAATCCTTTTTAAACTAAATGCTCTTTGGTTGGTATTTATTTCTGGCAAGCGATATTTGCTTTTAACAAGGTATTGCATCAGCCATAAACACCTACAGACATCTAACACACGTTTTGTGGTTTCATATCTGTTTTCAGAACATAATAAATAAAGGAAAAACTTAGAATAGTCAATTAAGCAGTATTACCATCTTCACATGAGTTTCCGATGAATCCAGGCGGACAAATACATTCACCGACATCGTTGCAAATTCCGCCATTGTAGCATATGCAATACTGTTCGCATCCGATACCATAACGGTTTCTAGGACACTCTGTACTCCACACAGAAAGGAAAAAATGTTTTTCTTATGTTAAGAGACCATTTTGTGTGAAGGATGTTGTTTAGTTACAAACAGTGAAACACTTTACCATGAGAGACTCTCTGATATTGGCAAAGGTTACAAACAAAATACAGCAAATATTACACTCTAAAAAAGGTCTGATCAGAGGGGCACCAAACTGGAATCTGGTCAAAAATTTGACTAGATTCAGTTTAAAAATGAACCCATTCTAATCATTTCTGAACCAAATCTGGTCAAATAATTGATCAGATTCCTGTTCGGTGCCCCTCTGATCAGATTCGGTTCAAATTTGACCAGACCTTTTTTACAGTGTACAGTGATCACAAATGCGGCTATCTGGGTTATCAAGACGCTTTGAAACATTGTAAAGGAAATACAGATCTAAACTACCAAAATTCAGATTTCGCATTTCTTACTAAAGAAGGGGTTAAGCCAAAAGTTCTTATTGATTTGTAGCAAATACACTGTGGCGGAATATTCATTCCAACCGATATGTTGCTCTCGAGAAAGAAGCTGGTGAAGTTGCTACATCGGTAAACTATACTGAACTTTGGGGACGTAAGAGTGATTTCCTCTACTCATAGCCTTTTGGTGACCAATGCTACTCATACGTTCATTTAACGAAAACATAAACATGATAAGGTGAAACATTGTAAGGTATTGCTTACTTCAAGTTTGTTTCAGTTGGCGTGAAATGGGATAACGTTATCTGCCCACATCCTTTGAAGCACAAACATGAATTAATAAATGCAAATTATACCAACATTCCTGTAAAATATCTAACCGTTAAGCTAAATCCCTTCTCTTAAGCAAATAAATGGCTTAATGTAAGCTGAATTGCATGAAAATCCAAAAACAAAAGTGAGAAAGCGGGAAACTGCACTCTGAAAAGATAATACCATTGCCTTGTTAATGTTGTAACGCATGGAATAAACGTCATTGAACCAGGGAGCTGTTATTTGGATGGAGATAGATCGCTTTGAAGTGAGGTTTGTGCCGCCAAGGTCACTCAGTAATCCATCCCTTGTATCTTTCTTGACATTTCTATAAGACTTACACAGGATTAGGAAGTTGACACAAAAGGGATTTGTCGTCTGCTAAATCTACAGTAAGACTGAGGGTTTTCCTCCACTGCCTCAGCATTGCCAGTCGTCAAGGAAAATAAAAAAATATTGCATCTTTCGACGCTCGGCGAAGCGCATGACAGTATATCAGTCAGGTTTTATGTTGAAATATGAACAAGAATCTATATCTGGTTATTTCTGGAAACTTCCGGAAACTTTTCATATTGTTGTAACAAAAGCTAGACTTATACCTCGTCAACTCATTTGCATACGGTATCTTGTATGAGAAGGGGCTAACTGTATTCTTTTAAAATCAACTGAACAGCCGTTTCGAGTTTATTAACACCTGCTCTAAACATGTTGGCGGCGCAAACCTACACATCAAAGTATTGTTCTGCGTAGGCCACTTGTTAAAGGATTACGTGACTTGAATGATATCGCAAGGTGAGTGCCATCAAATTGGAACCACCAGACAAAGGGAAAAAATGCTTTTGCTCCAAATAAACGGCTTATCGTTGGTAATCTCCCCTCGATTTAGTGGGTCTTAAAGTATTAGCATAAATTAAACTTTACGTTCTATCTCCATCCAAATAACAGCTCCCTGATTGAACCTTTTCACTCACTTTTCACAATGAGCCGCATGTAGGCGTGTGGTCTGTGAGCACATGTGTAGGCCTCATATACACCTTCATCATTGGTAGAAACATCAGAAAGGGTCACGCTTGTCAGGCCATTCCATTGAGGGATTTTCAAACCTTTCTTCCTCCAATATATTTTAGAAGTTTTCGAGTTGATAGAAAGATTGACGGTTTCTCCTACGCTGGCTGTGATTGTAACGAATTCTTTCGGAAGAATTTCTGGAGAAAATCGTGTACAGTATGGCATTTGAGATCACAAACCGAAATTAATAACATTAAAACCAACATAAATTTGCTTGGAAACGTTATCCACGATAACTTTCTCTCCTACAATTAGACAACAGTTATTGAAAATTCTACCATCTCTAGCCATCCGTTATTGAGAATCCTGCATTCTGGTAGGTTAAACACTGGCCTATTATTCCACAGCAAACGGTCAGTAAACATAAACACTGATTAAAGTTAAGTTTATCACACATTTTTGGTGGTAGAATAGGAATAAACCACATTTGTCGGACTATTATTGTCTCATAAACCGTCTCGACTCCAAATTTGGCAAAACAACGGACTCGTCTTCGTGTCGTCCGTTATTTTGCCAACTTTGAAGTCGAGACGGTTTATTAACCGCTTAATCGCTTAATTTTTTCTTCACACAGTACACGCTCTCGTAAACAATAATTATTTCCCCTCAGATTGTTTTGTAGTATAATTTTTGTTGAGAACATGTTAACTCATCCTAGGGAAGACTCTATTTAAGGGTTCGGGACTATTAACGTATACGCCAGTCAGAGTCACTGTGAATTTACTTCTGGTTACAGTTACCAGCAGACCTTGCGCCGCATATCTAGACTGTAGCCTAGTTTAAAACGTGAGTAAAGCATTATCTGGTTGGTCAAAGCAAAAACTAACAAATTTCAAAGTTGTGCCATTGATCAATTTTCCGAAGTGACATCAAATGTCACCAATTTTTCACAATGAAAAACTTGTAGACGTATTCTAACTGAACATACCTGACTTAGAAATGCTAGAATGTGTCTGAGTGGGGGCGGAGAAAATGCCTTTAGGGTTAATTCTTCCAATTTTGAATATGTGCTTAATTGTTTTACAGATAGTTGTTGCAGAGGCTGACTTATGTTTTGTCAGGATAAACTCCCTACCCCTCAAGACTTAAGCGGATAGCTTAGGGCCAATGCACCATCATTTCTTCTATGTAACTCACGGTGATGTCCCTCCTGCAGAATTTGTTATAATGAATTTAAAGTGAAACTGGTGACAACTCTCACAAAGAACTGAACTTTACATGTAATTTTTTTAATGTCAAACGCAGACACAAACACAATCTAGACAATGACAGGCATTGATCGTGGTTTCCATTTATCGACTCTCGTCGATGGCGGTTGGTTTACCAAAACCAAGCTGCCGTTAAACATGTACACTCTAAAGCATCCTGGTTAAATCCTGGTTAATTTAACCAGGATGGGGTCCATAGTTTTCCATACATTTCCTGGTTTAAATTAAAAAAATCTTGGTTAAATTTAACCAGGAAAATGTAAAACTCTTATCAGGATTTCTAACCAGTCCTTAATTTAGCAAGGAAAATGTCAATTTTGACCCGTATTTCCCGGTTATTTGAACCAGGAAATGTATGGAAAACTATTGACCCCGATCCTGGTTAAATTTAACCAGCATGTTTTCAGAGTGTAGTTACGGTTTCAATCAAACTAAGTATTTATTATATAACACAACTCACTGCTGTTCTTGCGATGGTTTAAAAGAAGTACGCTGACAGACGAGCCATTTGTAGACGATGTACAGGAAAATACCCCTGCCCTCGTGTCGGGATGTTTCCTTTCACTTGCTGGAATTTCCAACCCAGCGATGTCCTCAGAAAGCTGCGTTTGGTTCCCTTCAGTGAAAGGTACGGTATTTCCCGAGGCAAGATATCTGTCGAAGTGTATAGGAGGTCTTCCTGATCCAGCCAAGTACAGGTGAACAGGAGAAACTGATGGAAAGAGTGGCTGACTGCTGGTACAAGTGTAATCATTGTCAGCATCTGAAGACAGGCCAGAAAAAAATCATCACAACAAGCTGTACCAATATGCTTTCCGGATGGAAAGGCTTGGGCAGACAAGGAGTGTTACTGTAACAATATTTAAATTCACTCCATCATTATCAATGACCCCCAGTGACAAGAGTTTAGACAAATAGGTGGGGGAGATGCCGAAGCGCTTCAAAGGGGGGCGTATCTCACCCTCACATGTCATTCTTTGTAGCCAGTGGCGCTGTCCAAGTTCGTGAATGTGGACGACACATTCACTCACATACTATAATTGCAATCCAATATTTCCCGTAATTACGCCTACGCAGAAGCGCAACAACTTACTGTTGAATCATTTAACTACAATTAAGGTCCATGGTCAAGTTAAGCAGAGGTGTTTAGTCAGTTGGGCTAAGTCAAGTCTAAGCCATTCGTTACAAGTCAAAGTCAAGTCACTTGCTAAATTGCTTGTTCAAAGTTCCTGTGTGCTAAAATGATCTTGTCCAATTTTCTGATGGACTCTCGTAGTATTTTTTAAGTTGAATTCCAAACTGGATGACACAAAATCTTACCTTACACACGAAAATAGGATCTGAAACTTTACAACCTGCTCGGCAATCTGGCAAAACTCAGAATGACAAAGCTTGCCAAAAAGCTTCAGTTTTCTTTTGTTCTTTCATGAACCAAGAATGTATTCGGAGTCTTTCAAATTTAATTGAGTCATTACATTCAATTGGTTAATTCTTAGTGGTCATGGTTATTAACACATTTTAAGAAAAAGTATATAAAGTAAGCACTGCATTTTGGACAAAAAGTTAAGACTTGATTTCAAAAGCGAAAATATTCGTACTACATTCAGACTTGCGACCTTTAATTTTGCAAAATTTTCTCATATCTCTTGCCAGAAATTGCAATATAAGAGAAAATATATGTGTAATGAGGGAGCACTTCTTAAATCGTGCTTATTGTTGCTATATTGCTCTCACAATTGTTTCTGACTTCCAGAACATGTTTTAACACTCAGAGCAGGCTGTTTAAAACAAGTATTGTTAAACTAAACATAGTAATGTCAAACACCACCAGTACTGTGTATTGGTTTGATTTTATGTTTTGAAACTTTGAAGAGTTAATTAAAATCGACATTAAACTGATGACGGACACTTGCTCTCGACCGACCCTCGCACATCGAACCCCACCAGACCAAACCTCTCATTGAGAGTCTATCAGGTGCAGTTGCCACTAGTCAGAAATATGTAATGGCACATATTGTGTCCAATCAAACAATTTTAACTGTGTTACTTCTTTGTGGTCTACCCGCTTTTTTTAGTCATATAAGGATCATTTTTCATAAGGGTCGTTATTCATTATACAAATAATGAATGTTTATGAGTGCGATAGTATGAATTATTTCATGAGTTGAAAGATTGAACGTTCTATTCAACGAGGCGAAGCCGAGTTGAATAGAAGGTTAAATCTTTCAACGAATGAAATTATTCATACTATCGCACGAATGAAAAACATTCATTATTTGTTTTATATAACACCTTTTAACTATCTAACGTTACCTTTATCTAGACCTTGGTTAAATTTGTGTTTTGGCTTTTGTCTGTGCGGTAGCTCCATGGTTTGTAGTTTGCTAGCTACGCGTCTACTACGTACGGTATGCAATGTGCGATCCCCAAAGCTGCGTTGATTTATTGAGTTGCGGCATAGTTTGTGCGTACGCGCAGTGATTGTGACGTCACAGCCGTGTGTTATACTAGACTATTGCACGACCGTGTGTTATACTAGACTATTGCACGATGGATAACACACGACCGTGATGATAGTGCCGAATCACCCATGGCATGTGACCACCAATCCTCCAATCAAATGTAGAGAAATAAATAAGGTGTTATATAAAACGTGTTATCCTACAGAAGTAAGGTTCATTGTTCATAAGGTTCATTATTTATAAAGAGAAAGATAAAAACGGGATTATTAGTCATAAAGTTCACTATTCAAAATGACGAAAAAGGTTCGTTTTTCATAATGGCAAAAAGGTTCGATATTCATAATGGCAAAAAGGTTCGATATTAATAAAAGGAGAAAAGGTTCGATATCCATAATGGGGAAAAGGGTTTGCTATTCATAACAGGGAAAAGTTCGTTTTTCATAAAAGAAAAAGGAATTCTGTATTCGCAATGACAATAGAGAGCCCATTTTAGCCTTTAAAATAGAAGAAAAATTTCGTTATTCTGGAGGAGTCTACCCCAGGGGCGGATCCAAGGGGGGGGTTTTAGGGGTTTAAACCCCCCCCCTTTGATTTTCGAGGATTTTTTTTTCATGTTATATAATATATTGTTTATTTTCCCCGGTATGTTTTGAAGGTTATTTTCAGTTACAACAATGCAATTAACATGTCATAATTATAAGTTTGCTGACAGCGTATTTTCCTTCTATCGTCCCGATTCTCTCTCATTCAAAATCCTTATAGAGTCAGTGAGTCCTTCAAGAGGAGGTCCAGCTCTAATCTTGGTTCCCATATGCAATGAAATCGCATCCAGTAGTGCCTAACTCTGTTATAAAAAATGGGAACGCGACTCCAGCTTTTCACTTGTACTCTCGCTGAAAAATTCAAATATTGTGTTGACTGAAAGTGGTTGTCGTTGAATTGGAATCACTTAATATAATCAGAAATGGAGAAGGCTAATCATACTCTGGACATCCGTTGGATGTAAAGACGTTCAGGGAAAATTGGACTGTTCAGTTGGAACATACATCTAAAGAAGTTACCATTGTTCTGAAGGTATTATAATCCAAAATTCGCTTATATACTGAATCCCTTTCATTTGTTACACAAGATATATTCCTTTTCATCCAAGAGTACGTTATGACCAAGATCACGTTTAAACATTATTCCATGCAAAAGAGTGGGTGTTTGCCTGGAGTTTCTTGCATATGGGAAGTGTCAGTGACCTGTAGGCGGTATTTTAGCATATTTTCCTTCGTGCCTCTAGACGACATGGTTGTATGTACAGCAAGGGAGGGAATCAAAAAAAAACGTAATGTTTCCATGGAAATGACAAACATACAAAGCATGAAACATGAAGATGGCTTAAGTATAGATTTTAAGGTCTGAGAAGGGTCAATTTTTCTTGGTTCACGCCGCGCAGTGATGGCGCAAGGTGGGGGACAGGGGGCCATGGCCCCCGTCGGGGAAGTTTTACACTTTTTTTAGTTTTTTTACAGTCGGGGAGTCTTAGTCGATACGGTAAAGTGTGTAGTCCCCAACGGCGACAAGTCGCCCCGACGGTTTACCTGTTTTTTTCTCTCAAGAGCAGTGGCGCCGGCACGGGGGGGGGACATGGGGGTGCGCGTGCCCCCCAATCGATATCAGAATTTATTTTTTGAAAATTTTAAAACGATCTCAAGAGGCGTTTAAGCTATAGATTTCCGTAGGGGGTAGGGTGAGGTGTGTTTTCAGCCGTGTGATGGATCTGTGGTTATCATTTTCAATCACAAATGGTTCTCAAACTATCAGAATTATCCCAAATCTTTCGCAAACTATCAAAATTTTCGCGCGCTTCGCGCGCTCCAAACCTTACCTCAGTGATATCCTTGTTGTCAATAATTTCCGGTACCAACTCCCGTAGAAGCACAGTAACAAAAGTTGAAGGCTGTTTATGAATTCTCAGTAAAAGATTGGCGTTGTGATTGGCATATAGGTTTGTTGAGGAATTGAAAGTGTTTCGATGCAGAGGATCATGAATGCAGGTTTTGTCATTGTAATCTTATTAAATGAAAAATTTCGGCGCGCTTCGCGCGCATTCGTCACGGTTTGCATCCCATCTTATGGCCATTATTAAGGTTATAACACATGCAACTATTTTGATCACACTTTTCCAAAGTATATCTCCAACCTCTGTAGGCCTATGGGATCTTTCAGTCTAATTTGTAGCATGATCTGGAAGGTTGAAAGTAAGTATTTGCCGTCGGTTATACATTTTTTCAAATGCAGCCATTACCGGTAGGCCTATAGATGGCGATTGTTAATACACTTACGACGAAAAAGCATTTTGAAACGCGCTTTTTAGTCCTACACCCCTCTTGCTATACCTAGAAGGTGTTTGTCTGGGTTTTCTTTCAAACTTTGTAAACATACGACAGTTGCAAAGTGCTCGGCATCATACTCTATAGTATCATTTGGATGTCAGGTAATAAGCATCATGACAGTGCCCCATTTTATATAATTAATCCAGAGCTTCCAGGAGGCCCTATACCGCTGCCTGCCAGCCTTAGAAATACCCTTTCATAGTGCACAATGAAGCAAAGGAAAATTTTCGTAACAGTCCAAGAATGTTTCCGTGGACTCAACGCACTTATTTTTAAGTAAAATCTTACCCCGAATAGAAGGCATTAATTAAAGTAGCCAAAAGTGGGACTTCAGGAGGTTTGCTGACAACATACCCTTCTGTTGGACAACATACTCTCCTCTTTCACCTTACCAAAAAATAGAATTCACTAATGTTTGGATATTTTCCAGCCATATATGATCAGTTCCAAACGTATCCCAAAGATAGCCCCATTTTGCATCTAAGCAACCTTAAATTAACAAAATTTTCTCAAAGGGGAGAGGGACACCACCTCCCCTTAGACCCCTCACCCAGGTCAGCACCTTCATGAAGTGACAAAGAAAAAGATTATCACTGTTGTATACTATCGCGGGGACGCATACTCTCCTCTTTCACCTAACCATACTCTCCTCTTTTGCTTAACCAAAACTTAGAATTCATTTAAATTATGGACATTTTCCAGCCATATATGATCAGTTCAAAAAATATTCCAAAGATATCACCATTTTGCATCTAAGCAACCTTAAATTAACAAAATTTTCTCAAAGAAGAGGGTACACCCCCTCCCCTTAGACCCCTCACCCAGGTCAGCACCTTTCTGAAGTGACAAAGGAAAGATTATCACTGCTGTATACTATCGCTGGTACCCATAAATAGGTACAATTTATGCAGACCTGGGGGAAAACTGAGGTGGCATTTGGACGTCATCTGTGGTCCCCCCCCAATCACCAAACCCTGGCGGCGACACTGCTCAAGAGGACAATTTCCCTTAAAAGAACCCAAAATTTTCGCCGCGCTAGGCGCGCGGTAGAGTCACTCCAGTTTCTTCAGTACTTCCATTCTATATTGCTAGATAGCACAAGACCTGTCAAACTTAACAAGTAACATGTAGGTAGAGTACGCAGTTTATGTAGAGGTCGTTAATTCCATCCCATGTCGCAAAGTCTACTTGCTGTTGTCTTGTGTGTGTCATGCGGTACGGTCAGTTGGTGAGCGACTCAAGGAGAAAAATTTGGGTATTACATAGGGTAGTCCAGGTGGTTTCGATAAAATGTATGTTATCCCTGATATGGTCTACAACCCCGACAGTTTTTCTTTTTTCTTTTTGTTCTTAATGATTACATATATTTTTTGTGTAAACCCCCTCCCCCCCCAAGAAAAAAAAAAAATTCGCGCGCTTCGCGCGCTTTGCAATTTTACGTTTCAGATTCAAAAGTACACTATCAGTGCGCAACTCGGCTCATGAAGTATTCAGTGATATTATGCAAAATATGCCCTGCAATGACTTGGAATATTTAGGCTCCTTCATATCCCCTCCTTACCACCCCTTCGACGTAGGGGCTGTCGGAACTTCGGCTCACTGCATGATCCGGCCCCCTGTCGGGAAAATGCTGTCGCTACCGACCTGGTCGGTTTACTTATTTTGGCTTTCAAAAGGGTCATTTCTGGGATAAAATCCAAAATTTTCGGTCCACTTTACCCACTCTTCCTCAGTTCCGTTACTAATAGCTAAATATATTACAAACCTTTTCCACCTTTTCAAGTAACTTAATATAAGTAGAATACATGGATTTATGTAAATGCCAGTCATTTCATCTTATTTTGCTAAACCTAGTTAATGTTCTCTTGTGTCTGTCGTGCGGTACTGCAAGTGACTCGAGGAGGGAAGTTCAGCGTAGGTTATGCCCGATATGGCCCAACTGCCTTGACAATTGACCCATATATAAATGCTTGAAATAAGTACAGATTCTTTTTAGTGTAGGCCTATCCAAAAAATTTCGCGCGCTTCGCGCGCTTTGAAATTTCACAGTTTAGATTCTAGGAAAAACGATAAATCAGGGCGGAAATATATATCTCTAGTATATACAAATATTATAAAATATATGCCCCGCAATGTCATAATCTAATACACAAGTTTTCTTCAAATCCCCCCTCACCAATTCCTCGACGACAGTCATGGGTGTGTGGCTTCGGGTCCCTGGCTCGCCGTAGGGGAGTCTGCCCCCCGTCGGGCAAATCCTGGCACCACCCCTGGCGCTGCGCCAACCGATGGTCGGGCTCCGCTCAGATAAAGAGACAACCATAAATCCCATGGATGCGATTAAGCCTACCAGTTTAATTTTAAGGCCCCATACCAAAATGCTTTCAGAAGATTTCAAAAAGAGAAACCAAGTTTTCTTTATTGAGCACAAGCGAGCAACTTGAGTGAGTCACTGTGAGTGCCTAGAGCGAGCACAACAAATGACTGAATGCTCCGAACTCCTGACGCCCAAGATCGTTATCGGGCTGTATAGCATGCATCTCTCACAAGAAGGGAGACAACTTTCAGACAGGACATTTATCATAAAATTTCTGACACAGGGAATTTCAATGAAAACTTGTTTTTATACGGATCAAAGAGCCTAGGAAACGCGTGTGAAATGCCATTTCCTGCAATCTGGGGGTCTTCTGGACCAAAAATTTTCTCTGTACGCTTCGCGCCAACTCATGGTGGCGCTCCGCTTAGATAGTAACTATATCGTAAAACCCCCCCTTTAGTCAAAACCTGCATCCGCCCCTGTACCCGCTATTCATAAGGTTTTTTAGTCATAAGGTTACTCATAACGTGCTTTTCTATAAAAATAAGGTTCATTGTTCATAAGGTTCGTTATTCATAAAAATAAGGGATCAACTTGATATGGTCTATTACAAACATGCTATAAAAAGGAATTGAAGCATAACGTGCAAACGTTTTCCCCATTCAAAACTCAGTTCCCTATGCAACAACAGCCTTTGGCCATCTGTCCAGCATACCGCGATTTCATAAAAAAAGAACATATAGGGGTATGAAGCGGGAGAGTAAAATAGCCCTGTCCAAAATGTGGGAGCGCAAGTATCCTTCAGTCTTCCCCTATTCAAGGACGAAACCCCTTATTTGCTGTATCTGTGAAAATGCCAAAACCCTTCATTAACTTGCCCTACAATTTCTCAGCACTTCCCAATACCCCTCCCCTATAGGACTGTTGTTCGAAACATCGTTCACCTCAGGTGAAAATAGCTTCCTTCGCCTATGGAAGGGATGGTAGTAAAATGTGTTACCCACGTACAGGTTCGTGCCCATTCAATCACCTTCTGCAGCAAAAGTCGCGGATATGCCACTCATCTACTAGGAGGAGGTGTCTGGAAGCATCACAGTGTGGAAATGTTAGCGGCTGCAAAAATAATATTTCTTAAAGTAAAGCCTGATGAGGATCGTAGCTTGACAATGTATTGGAGGGTGGGGGGCGAAAAAAAAATTGGATGGGAGGATAAACTTAACTGCACTACGGCGTTGGAAATTGGTTTATATTCTAGGGGTTGAAGAATGTTTTAATAGGGGTATCCCCTGATCCCTCCCTGCCACGGGCCCCGACAAACACTCAAACTAAATGTATGCATCTTTTACATGGGTTCCATTTGGGTTTAATATTTAGTGACTAAGCTTGGAGAAGGTTCAGGTCCATGGCCCTGTGGTTTTTCAGAAAGGCGATATCATCAGTCAAAAGCATACCGCAAGTTAATTTTTCCATATCAAAAAATATGCATATTCCCCGCACTTTCGTTCACATCGCATTTCAACATTTTCAGCACGTTTTTCTGTTCCCAAGTTGGAGAGACCCAGTACGGCTATGACTGTTGCCAAGAGTAGAGTATGCAGACTGCAGTGACCCCCCCCCCACACACACACACACACACTGACAGAACTTTCAAGGGTAAAATGACAACAGATGAATAATGGTTAGCGATACATCGTCGACAAAAATAGAATCATCGCTTCTTTTATTGGAGCTACTATTCCCCAAGGTGGAGGATCACAGAAGAGGGGAGGCCTAATAATTCTAACAATAATTTCGTTTACAGGCGGATTTCCAAGGGCCTCAATGACATAGCCAGGATATTTGATTGAGGCGGCTAGCTGTGTCAACGTATAAGACTGTCTTTAAGTTTTCTTATTTTTCGTTTGTTCTTTCTGTCAAATTTTCCTTGTCATTTTTATTTGGTCAGGATGACTACGGCCACCCTGGTCCGTCAGCATCCATAAAGGCCAAAGAAGGCGTCCCACGAAAATATAAAATAAAAAGTAAATAAGTAATAAATATTAATGTATCTCTTCACCCCAGCCTAAAGCTATCAGTATTCAGTATTTGCCTGACTACGTGTAGGGGAAAAGCGTCCAGGGGACCTTGCAGTTCTAAACAACCCAAGCAGATTATGTTCGAAACTTTACACTCTGACACCGATATTTATTTGATTGATGTAATGTGCTGGGTCAGCTTCTGTGACTCTCTTCAATCAGCTAAATTGGAAATAACACATCAAATAACCAATCACAGATCCACATTGTCCACCAGTCGTGTGTTTGTCTGGGCCTTTTGCAACATTCTTATTAGGTAGCCATTCCCTACGTACCCTTCAAAGGACGCCTTTCAGCTAAAGCTGACTTCTGCAGCAGGTCCCTACCTGCCATGTTAAACAAATATATGTAGAGCAGCCAGAAAGTCCAAAAGATTGGTGATTCCTTGCCGAAAAGGGGTGCTTTGTTACACTGAGGTTCATCTTTCAAATTTACACTTCTTCTTGACCATATCATTTTACGATGTTTTCACAATTTGACCCCTGCTGACCTCACATGACCTTTGAACCCGACCAAAAATTGAATAACAAAAAATGAAAATAAAAGAACGTGTGTTAGAAGAGATTCAAATCCGGCCGTCTACGTGAGAAACCAAGCGCTAATCCACTACACCATCAAAGAACTCGCGAAGCGTATGGCCTTTCTAATCATGCTAGGCAGCATAAATCATTAGGCAACATAACTTCGAATTATGAACTGTAACAGTTACGCTTCTGAAAAAAAAATAAATGTAGTTCTCTATAACTTTATCTTTGGAATGAGAGAAAATTCAGCCCTGACTTTTCGTTGGTCACGAAACGCCGAACATAATTCGGAGTTACCGCTGACTGTCTATTTAGTTTACGAGATTTTCGTAGTTTTACCTCTAATGACCTCATATGACCTTTGACCTCCAACAAATCCATAGGATTCCCTTTCTCTTAAAGTAACGCATCTATATCCAATGGAAAACTTAACCTGAAGCAGGATTGGAACCAGCGACGTCCCGCACACAAGACGGATGCTCTGACCACTTAGCCATTGAGGCCTATGTGGTAGAACTATATATATATATATATATATATATATACACCTTCCTAAATACGTAAGTTACCTTAGCTTGTAGCTGTAACATAAACTCCAGCTCTATTTCTGAACCAGAACTGATACGACTGGCTTTACTTCACAACATCCAGGTGCCAGATAGGCTTATTATATCAAGGGTCGGTACTCTCACAGAATTTATCTCTGTGTATGTTGATTCTTTCCTGAAATCCTCACTACGTTCCGTGATATTCCGAGTTGCATCCAAGACACCACCGATTTTTTGTGCAAACATAAGTTTAATTCCGGAAATCTCAGTTACGATGCCATTCTGGTGACCATGGACGTTACTTCTCTATATACAAACATTCCTTACTCAGACGATACTGCATCCAGCAAAGCAGCCCCCGAAATACCGGGTTTCAATCATACAAATGAAATATGTTCTTTGATTGATTCTATTCTTAAAAATATTTTCACTTTCCATGACAGAAACTACTTCCAGGTCAACGGTACTGCCATGGACACCAGAATGGCCACCTCGTACGCTAATTAATTTATGGCCGAATCTGAAGGTAATTTACTCCATTTATCCTACCGAAAACCTTCATTTACGTCAGATTTGTAGATGATATCTTCTTCATCTGGAAAAAAGGCCTAGACGAGCTTCAAAACTTCTTCCAATTAGCTAACAGCCTCTCAAATTTACAAACATGGAGTCGTTATGTAACAATATCCCCTTCCTAGATGTCGAAATCTTTCTCAAGAAAGTGAAGACATTATTATCTAAATTTCAAGAGCTTTCATACCGGTTACATCAAAAATTCCATTATTTTTAGTTAACTGCTGAGATTCAAGCGCATTTTTTCGGATAATGATGACTTTATTATAGAGTCCACTAACCTCAACCACCATTTTTTTTTCTCAGAGGGTACCCATTTAAACTCCTAGACATCAACTTCAATCGCGTTGACTCACTCAATCGTGATAAACTACTTAAATACATACACATATTTCTTTGGCATGCACCCCCTAGTCATTACGCATCCCCTGATCTTGACCCTCTTTTTCACCGGTATCCTGTCTTCTCGGAGCATTTTCTCCCCCACCCTCCACGTCCCACTATTGCCCGCAAACAGCTCCATAACTTACCTTCTATTGTCAGTAGAACTAAACCTCGCCTCAACGTCCCTAAATATAATCAACCCTGTAACAAACCCAGATGCCAACTCTGTAGTCTCATTGACAATTTCCCTAGTTACATCGACCCCTCTTCCGGTGTAACCCTTTTCTAGGTTGTTTTTGTTTTAATTGTGATTCGGCTAATGTTGTGCACTGCTTTCTATGGTGTAAAATGTCCCGGCGTGGCCTTTGTAGGAGAAACTAGCAATAGATTTCGTTTAAGATTCAACAAACATAAACACTCAGTAAGACATGGTAGCAGAACACTTTAATACGCCCAACCATTTCATCTCCGACTCACGATTCTTTATTTTAGCCGGTGATTTCCCCTCTGCTGATAATTGTAAACGATTTGAACTGAAAACTATCCTCAAACTGAGATCACACATAATGGGATGAAACAGGGATTTGTCAATTATAATCAACTAGGTGCAACACGTTTAGCCATATTTACTACGTATAACCAATGTGATTTATCTAATCGAGTTTATTGTTATCACCTTTTTCCTAACAAGATTTTCCTCCGCCCTTCTTGTGTGTAAGACCAGTAGCGTCGATTTCAATTCAATTCTTTTGCAACTGAGGAAAGGCAAGATGCCCGAAATATTTTGCAAATAAATGTATTTTCTTCACACTGGATAATATGAAAGCGTCACCATTTTGTTCCTTTCTTCTTTTATACGGTATCCAGTACGCATGTCTTATTATGCCTTCTATATCTATATCTCTACATATGTGTATATATATATATATATATTTAAACGCATAACAGAAAGTTGAAAACAGAAACAGAAAGTTGGAGTTGGTTTATCCAAACAAGTTCCATTTGTTCCGTCTGTGTTTTGTTATCGATCGAGGGATTTAATAAATACAGAAGAAATAAATAGAACTTTTTTGAATACACCACCTCCATATTTTTGCACCAAAAGGGATGAACATTTGAAAAAGCAACAGACCATAACTCATTATTTGCCTTGGGCCTTTTAGATGTCTTTACTTGTGTAGCTTTCGCCTCACAGTGTTGCTGACGAAGGA
The DNA here is from genome assembly GCA_029531755.1 of Holothuria leucospilota. Taxonomy (NCBI): domain Eukaryota; kingdom Metazoa; phylum Echinodermata; class Holothuroidea; order Aspidochirotida; family Holothuriidae; genus Holothuria; species Holothuria leucospilota. The sequence goes on from CM055972.1 coordinate 15,241,716, forward strand.
CAGTTGATCTGTTCAAGACGTTGTGTTTTCTACATCTTTGATCAAAGTTTTCTGGTGAATATATTTAGTCAGTGTTTTCTATTTGTCACACATACACACCCATACTCACCCTCGCTTCCTTAGCGGTACGCGGGAAATGTACCGGTAAGGAATTCGCGGGATTTCCCCATTAGCCTGGCTGACCTCCAACTAACCCAGCAGACGTACGTGTTAGAGGGCGGGCTGCTTGCCAAGGCAGGCACGTGCAGCCGCGCGAGACTTCTCATTGCAGCGACGGAATTTTCGGGCAGCTACGCCAGTTTCGAGCTCCGCGTGAGCTAGGAAAGACGTGCGAGAGCGGAGCTCTCGCCGGCTGTACCGTGTCCTGTTAAGGACATGTTGCTGAGTGCTCACATGCAGTCCTTTAAGCCCCTTCGAGGACCTCCATTTTGTGAAAAAAACTTAAGTCCGAAATGTGTGTTACACACGTCCTCGGAAGGTGTTTGTTAGTCCTCGCGAGCACAGTAACATGTCCTTGGAAAAATGGTAACACTTGACATCCCCTTTCTTTCGGAAAAACACACTTTACAGTATTAAAGAGGACATGCTTGTGACGTCCTCCTAGGCAGAGAGGGAGGTATGTAGTATTGTTTTAAAGCAGCTTCTTCCGAGGACCTCATTTGAGGCCCTCGGACGACAAAAAGTCCTCGCGATGCAGGTGTGTTATCAAGTTGTGGTCCTCGGAAGTATAGTAGAGTCAACGCACCCTCACATACACACACTATATATATAAGGTCAAAGTTCTCAGTTGTATGTATGAAGAGTGTAGGTCAAAAAAGAAGTAGTAAATAGTGGTAAAGGTTTGTGAAAAAGTCCACGATGTTTCAGGTTTAAACCCTTCATCACGTGGCAAAAATGGAACTGATTGTTGACACGGCCAAACGTACAAACTACAAAACACACAATAAAATTGGGCACGGTAAACCGGCTAGGAAAACAGACAGTGTTAAATGATTAACACAGGTAACAAGGCAGGAAATGCTGATTTATAAATCAACATTCCCTGCCTTGTTTCCTCCTATTACATCCAGACGTCATTTTATGTTACAGACATCAAAATAAGTTTTGGATGGCACAGTAAAGAAATACTTTATCCCTTGTCGCACCAATGAATTAAAACACGTAACCCTGTGGAAGGACTTGTTCAAAAGAAAGTGTTTATCTGATATGCAGCAGGCGCGGATCCACAAGGGGGCGCACCCGGCGCACGCAACCCCCCCCCCCCCTTGTTTTTCGATGACCAATGATTTTTTCACCAGCAATATGACAAAATGAGCAAATAGATACGGAAAATACGCTTCCCAGATGAGAAAAAGCAGAAAAAATGGTCTTCAAAATTTTGAAGACCTTTTTTTTTCTTTCTTTTTGCTCGTCGGCCTTCCCGACGATGTATGCGCCCCCCCCCCTTCTCAAAATCCTGGATCCGCCCCTGTGCAGGGATATTAAATAGTTACTCCAAAATTTTTAACTAATCACTTTAATGTACACAAAATGATCTAGAGAAAAATACAACGTAAAAGTTTTTAATGTTACTGCAAGAACTTTGGAACCTCTGCATATGCACCTGACAGAAAAAAAATCGACAGAAAAAATCCTAAAGTGGGATGAGTCTACTACTGTAACGGTGAATGTTATAACTGCGCATGAGGCTTCTACACGTAAGCACGGTTTGCCTGATATCACCCTAGTCCTTAATTGTTGTTACTAGGGGCTACCGTTTACATCTTATGCAGTTACACAAAAGGTAACATTTTATTGTGGAGGAATTCTTGTCTAGCATAACTTTAACTTGTATAATCGATAATATTTCTCCATGACAATATGATGTTCGGTTGAGTCTACATGGTAGTAGGTCTTACCTGCTCCAGTAAGAAGTGTCACCAGCAGGAATAACCGCAAAAGCCTCATTCCGCCTGATTTCCCCTGCATTTTCCCTGTCTTTTCCACAAGTTGACACTTGTTTGAAATTGTGTTCTTCTAAATCTTTTGTTCCAAAGACCAGGACCAATATAACATTTTTGTAAACCTACCTCTCCTTTTAAAATAATTGTCCTGGGATAGTGATTCTTATGCGTTGTTTTACCCGAATGTCATTTTACGGCGAAATACCTTCCAAACTTCCTTAATTACTTAAGTCAACACTAATTATAACGTTAAATATTTACTTTCTGCTAGCATACATACAAATGTATACATTTCCACCTGTTTCAAGGTACGCTTTCATCTGGACTTTCCGTTTTTAAATAAATTCAGAAAACATTAAAAAGTCTAAAAATAATTAAGCGGCTGTTCAAAGGCGATTATCACGTAAATTCAGAAACAACTAATATTGATTTAAAATGAGGTTTGTTGTTAAATCAAATTAAACACACCCTGATTTAAAGACAAAGCATATTAACGTGTGAAAAAGCTTTGTTGTTTTGTTTTGTTTTGTTTTTTCATCGAATTGATTGACAGGTTATTCCTCAAGCTCGAAACACGTTTAAAAAACTCGAAACACGTATAAATGTAACCCGTTGTAATGAATTTTACGAGGAAGAAGAACTCTAGGAAGATTTGTTGCCATTGAATAAAATCTTTCAAAAATTCTTTCAGCAACTTTCAGCAAACATCTAACTACCACACTAATATTATAACAATAACCTATTATACAGATGTTACTATTTTTTCTTTCGCAAATTTCTTAAATTTCTTAAACAGTTTTCCATTGTTATGTAATGCAGTACCTAATCGATGTGTTGCCCATTTTGTTGAAAACAATGTTGAAAACAAAAAATGTATTAAAAGACTTTTTTGTGTGCCTTTTGCTATTTACAAGGAATCTCTGTTCGGGCCAATGTTTGGAGGAGATACGAGTCTCCGTAACCGATATCATCTCTGTTTATAACATTTCGTTACAGCTTCATAACTGTAGATGTTTTTCGTTTTCATAATGTTGGACGTAAATGCGAAATACCAGGTAAACTACATATACTACAATGACCTATAACCTTGACAAACGGTGGAGACTATGAGCGTTAACAACAGGCAGTTATATAGTAATGTTCATGTGTCTTTTATGATAACTAATTTTAAAGTTTCTTCGCTTCTGTAGTTGAGTACATAGAAACCACAAAAGATCAGTTGAAATTAACAACTTAGGGAAAAGTGATACACGAATAAGTGTTAAATAAATAATAAAATACGTTAAAAGATTTACATAGTAAAGGAAATAAGAAAATTTGTACAGGTGGACCTCCCTGTAGATGAGATATCGAAAAGGAAAAACGTAACTTTGTTTGATTTGTTTTTGTCAAAGCTCTATATTTTTCACGTAGTTGCTTATAAAATTACACTATTGATGGCTCCTGTCCTCCAATAAAATTCAAGTTGTGAGAAAGCCTTATAATTATCTCATCGTTCCATGAGGAGGATGTGATAGTGCGATTTCTCTTCCACAAGAGCTATATACTGCAATAGCAGTTGAATTAGCAACCGTTGCAATGGTAACGGTTAATGTTCCCAAGTTACTAGACTCGGGGAATACCTGAAGGAAGGGTACCTCAGGTTGATCGGACGCCATTACTGAGGGAGGTCAAAACGTGTCCGTGTGTTTGTATGTGTCGGGGGTAGGTGTGTGTCCAATTTTCTTTCGACAATATCTCCTAAACGGCTAGGCCGATTTTGCTTAAACTTGGTGGGCAGGTACCCTAGTGTCATATTTACTGCCGGAAGTATAGGTCAAAGTATAGGCCAGGTCGGTGTTCAAATTTTGTGAAAATCATGATTTTTACTGCTCTTTCTTTGAGGAAACATTCCACTGTCATGAAACTTTACACATATAATAAAGGTGTCTAGTATTACTAAAATATGTTGTTGTCATGACAACGGCGGTCAAAAGTCACTTGATCAAAGGGAACATGCATATTTTTAACGAAAATCTGTGTCACGATGTCCTCCTTGTGAGCTGGACCGTTTCTCTTCAAACTTGGTAGGAAGGTACCCCAGGCAAGAAATAAATTGTTTCTCGTAGACCCCGGAAGCAGGGGTTATAGGAAAAGAGGTCAAAAGTAAAATTGTTTAAAAGTTTTTTTTTGCTATATCTCTTATAATAGGAATGTAAACTTCTACCAAAATAAATGGTTGCCATGGCAACCAAGGTCAAAGGTAACGCGACAGAAGGTCAAATGTATATTTTTTTGTTTTGAAAAACTGGTATTAGACGGCAGGACCGATTTTCTCTATACTTGTTGGAAAGATATCCAAGGGTCGGAAATTGTGTCCCGCAAACCCAAGAAAAAGAGGTCAAAGGTCAGAGGTCATAGTTCAGAGGTCAAATGTCAAATTGTGTAGAAATCATGACTGGCGATAATTCTAAGAAAAAACAGTGCTCTCAACTAAACTTGACACGCTTAATATGAATGAATGAAAAGTCCTACCACAATATGTGGTTGCCATTTAAACCGAAGTCAAAGATCACGTGACAGAAGGTCAAATGGACTACTTTTCTTCAGACTTGGTGAAAAGGTATCCTAAGGTGGGAAATTGTCTCTCGCAGACCCCCAGTAGTAAAGGCCAAAGGTTAGAGATCAAAGTTGTGGAAATGGGATGTGAGTCAGTATTTGTTATGTGATCACATTGAATGACGTGTATTAGCGATGAGATATGCCGTAGATTGCCCTCTTGTTCTTAAATTGTTTTGAATGGTTGTATTAATCCCTGTCTTTTTAAATTAAGAAAACTGGAAAAGAAAGCTCAGAAATAAGGATTTGAAACCGGAGCATATAAGTGGAAGTCCTAACTTGAACCACGAGACGGTTAGCGTTTTCGTTTGATACAGAGCAAATTAATTTTTTTCATACTCATCATACTTCCGAAAACCTCTACTTCGATTATCAGGTTCTGTTTATCTTTAAAATTACAGCTGTGATTACTTTTGTCAATCAGGACACAATTTGGCATCATTCTGTAAATTTGCTAGCCCTCCCGAAATGGTGGTCACAAGACCCTTAATTGGAGAAGTTCACAATGTGACCCACTGCCAAAAGGATCTCCGCACAAAATTGCTTAATTAATTTTCTACCCTGGGACAATAAAGGTATATCATGTGCTGACCTTTATCATTTATTTCACTTGTGTGCTCTGAAACGTATGTGCACTAAATTTGAGCTTGAACAGATAAAGTCAAAAACGGACAGCTTTGCTTGAAGTTTAAACTGTTTTCCACCCCACCCCCAAACGTGTAGTTGTTTTTAAACTTTCAAAAACAATGGAATATACATCAAATGTGACGATCTGAATGCCTTTCATTACAAATTGCAAAATTTTAACTTTCCACCTGCAGGTCGATAAATAGCGTTAGTGCAAACCGCTTATACTGTATAATAGTAGAAATACAATGGTAACATTTCATTGGTATTAAAGGCACAAAAATGGGAGACTGGGAAGTTGAAGTTGACATGGATTTTTGTCCCTCAGACCATTGGATTAATTTATAAACCTGTTTGCTATGCGTATTTCTTACCACTTCTTACTGTTAGTGACATTCAGCTGTTTCCGCTGTTTCCTTCTGCATCCCCAACCTACAAGTGTTCTCTTCTAAAGCCTTTATGGTGCAGTTAGAAACAACATGAGGTATTGGTCTCCTTAAAACTACTAAAAACCTTTTTCCCCTTCTCTGCTACACCAATTGTCTCAAGGCTGGACGTTGCCATTGTCCAGATCATGACATGTGATACAGCTTGTTGGAAAGAGATAATTTGCTCTGCGATGGAGATAGCCTCGGGGGTTAGAAAGTGACATATAATCCTACCTCACGAAAGTCCAATTTTGGGGGGTCGGAAATCTAACATTTTTAAAGGGTTCAATACGGCATGAATGGCACCAAAGTTAATTAATTACTGAGATGCTCCTTGGAACTTTCAAAGAAGCCTACTTTGAGCCAATTACAATGTCAAATTCACAAAGGTTACTATAGCAGGGATCTCCACCAAAGACAGTGTATAATATCCTTTGCAAACGCTTAAATTGCAAACGCTTAAATGGTTCCCAGTTTTGCACCTAGGTGATTAGATGCAAAACACACAATTAGTACCTAGGAACAAGATTTATTCAGCTGCCCAGTATTTGACCCAATCTTTACACAAAGACGAAAACAAATAGAACCCAAATCTTTAACATTTTGTGTTTTTAGCAATTTTTTACTGCTGAGAGAAGCAAAAATAAACGAAATGTTGGGTCCGTGAACTTAAACAAAATAATTTTAACGTAAGTGGAATATAACCTGCCAAAAACAAAACAGTAACTCATCCTCTCATGATGGAATATTTAGGCCTACATCGTCCATTTTATCTTTCTTTTACATTGGCGAGCTTCCATAGGCCACTGTAATATTGCTTTGGTGTAGGAGTGTGATAAGTTTCCGTTTTATCAGTTACAAGGCATATGACTGGGATTTTTTCAAGCCAGGTTTCAATAATCATAAAAGGGAAACTTAACGTGTCGTGTACATAGTATGGGGGTAGTTTGATCTTGGTGTTTTATTCTTACGCGTTGAGGTTGAAAGGGTGTTAAGAGGAAAGATGATTTTCCTCGAAACCAGGTGTAGGAAGCAACTGTAAACCGTTGAAAACCATATCCGGTGAGAAGCAACAGAATTGGTTTACATAATTTAATCCATTTGCACATTCCACCTTTCTGTAATTTAACTAATCCTTAAGAACAAAGTTTTAAGAAAAACTACACTTTAGCATGGACAGGTTTAAAATTTGAATAAAACAACACTTGAGAATTACTTTTGACTTAATGAATAAAACGCTAAAGCATCTAGTCAAATCAAATTGTAAAACATTTCAGAGAAAGTATCTAACGCCTGTTTTGGGACAGTATGGTAAATACAGATATAGCTGTAATGAACGTTAATTAGTGCAGCTGGGTGTTTGCTGCTACTTTTGAACATAACATTAATGTTCGTAATTGTTTTTAATGTTTATCAAAATAATTTCAATGTAAAACAGAAACATTGCTTAAAAAGCAGAAACAAACACCAGTTTTAATTAGAAACCCGCCACTGGCATATCGGGAAATCATGGAAATAAATGAGCACTTGAAATTTAATTACCTATTTATGTACACATGCAATTCTTTGCTTTTCACTCTATTTGTTGCCACTTATTTGTTCACGCTACACTCGACAAATATGTTACTACGTAATGCTGTTGTTATGAAGGTAAACCATTCTCGCATTCCTAGAACTATAGAAAAAATCCCACAATTCAACCCTGGCCTGCAAACATCGGTGTACTAAATTACAGTGATGAGAACAGGTGTTTTGTAAAGGTCGTGTACCTGCCGTGATCAATAATCGGTTCGGACAAAGCTAGGAAAAAAATTTGGAGCAAAATGGTATTTCTCCAAAACGGCCCCTCTTCGACGGTGGCTACCAACTCGACATGCGCATATGCCAAACCCAAGTTGTATGATACATATACAGTTTCCCCACCTCACCTCCTCCCCAATCCCATGAGTAAGGCCCAGCTCAACCCTTCGTCATGTCTACAGCTTCGTGGTCTCTGCTTAAAACTTAATGATATTGTCAATGAGAATACAAAAAAACTTAAAGATTTTGACACACCAGCTGTTAAGTTTTGTATATTTAGCAGATTGTTAAATGCTCACTGTGCATATTATTCTCTTTCGTCTTGGTAAAGAAAGGTCGACACTGGAGAAAAGTCGAGTTTTTAGATACATGGTTTAAGCCAATTTTATTTCTTGCTTTTCATGTATTCTTTTTGGTTGATACATACCCGTTTTTCATACATAGGAGATGCTGAGTCCTGTGTGGTGTACATATTTCAGCCGGTGCAGCATTTCCCCCCTAGTTTTTGCTTCATCACTGTTGCAGTAGCCAGCAGGGGTAAATCCAGGCCTAAGAGAAAGGGGCGCCATGGTAAGGTAGGAATCACAACCTACCTCAGCACCACCAAGTCTGGGGCTTAGGTGAGAATACTTGACATTCTAAACGAACTAAAGAGCAAGAAAACTCACTCTTTAACTCATATTTCCCACCGTAGTTCCTTGTCTCCCATGCTTGTGTCGTCAGTATGGTGAAAAAATTTGGCATCCCAAGCTCTCTTGATTGTAGGAAATTGCACTCTTAAATCACAAATTTGCCATGAGAACAATATGTCCGCCATTCGTGGCTCACAAGTACGAGAGAAAAATTGCCATCCTAAACACTCTAGATTAAAAGAAACCCCACCATAAGTACAATCTTGTAACTAGACTAATTAGCGTCGGCAACGTGTGTATCACCTGTTGGACTATGGGAGAAACGGCTTTAGCGTTTAGTCCGAGTCAGTAAAATTATCATTTTGGAGTCCGTGAAGTATGCATCAAGTGCATTTGAAGATAGGTAATGCTGTATTGTAATGCCAATAATTGTGTTTACACCTCAGAGCTTCCGGGGGCAGAGATTCCAGTGCCTCTTAGGGGATTGTTTTCACTGGACCCAACCATGTGGCCGTGCGTTGCCAATTTACGCAGTCTAGTACACAAAGGTATATTTACTACAAAGACAACAAGGTTGAGCGCATTTACGTCAAGAGGCAAAAGGTCTTTACATTTTTTCAATTAAATGAGGTCATGATCCCTTAATGAAACAAAAGCATTACGAAATTAAATTGTAAGTAGCTATTTTGGCTGTCATATCAACCTCGAATTTTGTCTACACTCGAAAAAAGGTCTGGTCAAATTTGAACCGAATCTGATCAGAGGGGCACCGAACAGGAATCTGATCAATTATTTGACTAAATTTGGTTCAGAAATGATCAGAATTGGTTCATTTTTGAACCGGATCTAGTCAAATTTTTGACCAGATTCCTGTTCGGTACCCCTCTGATCAGACCTTTTTTTAGAGTGTACTTATTACAAAAAAGCAATGAATGCTACACTGATTTAAAGCATAAAATGTCGCTTGTTTTTATTTCAATCCCAAACAACATTGTTTTTTATTTTATTTACTAAAGACTCCTTCGACTTATATTAAGAGGCTAAAGTGAAAAGACAATTTTTGTTTTATCTGTAGTCATATTAATCGGTCGCACGAGATTGATACAAACATCGCATAATTCCACTTTCCGGGACTCTCCAACAAGACATCACTGCATGCGGCTATACCCAAGTCTTCGTGGAAGATGGATGTCCTACAGTCATCAAGAGTTTGATCGTTCATTCAGCCACCTAAGTGTTGGGTTCAGTGGACAACGACTGACACCCCTGACAATTCCCACACGGTCAATTCCCCCCTAACACAGCTTCTCTCTAGCCAATACACCCCGTGCCATAGATGAGTGGGGAAATTGGATTTTGCTGTGCCATGTAGATACCACAGATCATGTCCACAGCATATAGAGTCCTTTTAGTTACATCCTGTTCTATGGTCCTCATGATTTCCGTATGGAATGAAGTTTTTGAGCGACATTTTTCTTGTCCTTCACAATTAACCGTCATACTGCCCAACCAAGGTAAGGAGAATAACTTCAAAAAGAGCTACTTCCCCTCAAAGGAAATCTTCTTTAATCGGTGATTGATGTCTAGAGAACCATAATTTTAAACTCTAAAACTGTGCATGATTACACAAGGTATTTGTCTTGTACATGCAGTTTCTGTTACATGGTACACTTTCCTTCCTATCATGCATTGTGTATTGAAGTTTCTCAACTCGTCTATTCCCAACCCGTACAAATTCCTTCCGTACAATTCCCACCCAGGTCAATTCCAAATTTTGTAGTGGGGTCGTCTGAGGGGTGAAAGTCAGGAGTGAGGATTGTCCGGGGAGGAATTTTCCACTAGGAATTATCCGGGGAAAAGTTGTCCAAGGAGGCAGTCATCCTGGTGTGAGTTGTCGTCGGGGAGTTGTCCGGTTACGAGTACGAGTGCCAACCAATGAAAGGTAGAGGTGAGAAAGGTATAAAGCTTTGTAAAAACGAATTTGTGGCAACGTATTCTCAACCTTAGCTTTCGATTCATACATGTTAGTTAGGAAGCTGTCTTAGCTGGCGGTTGAAATTTCTGATGGTCATCCTGGGGGAGTGGTCTATGGGGACGGGATGAACCCCTCCCCTGTAAGAAAAGTTTTTGGTATTTGGGCCTTTATGTTCTATGATACTACAGTTTGAGCAGCTTTTAAAGAACAATTCTGAGAAAGTTTGACATGTTACTGAATTTCACATTGGTACCAAAAAGGCCTAAAGGGTTTTCCTTTTTAAGAAGTTGGAGGGGGATCGTTGGAAGCATACTGTAAGCCCCGAAACTTTCGACCGAGTGGCTTTAGCCCTCGTCCTCGCTCTTTACCCCCTATGATATTAAAGATGGTGCACAGTGCTTAAAAGAAGGGTCTAAGATCAAATCGAGCTTTGATATGTTAGAGGACTTATTCTAAGCATTCTGGTGAAATTTGCATTGAAATCTGATTTGTGGTTCTCGAGACATTAACAGTTAAAGTTGTCACATTCTCAACACAAAGTGAACTTGAAGCAAGCACATAAGACGTCAAAGCCTCACATTAATGAGCAATCTTTTGTTTTTCTTTAAACTTTAAAACCAATTTTCTCCTTCACAATCCTATGTTATTGGAATGTGATTGCATGAGAGGCATGGGAATTTGGCAAACTTTACATTTCCTATGGGGAGGTCCTTTCCCTTTTAACTTCAAAGTCACAACAGACTGAAAAAACAAAGAAACAAAGTAATTCTCATCAATGTGAGGAAGTGATATGATCCCTGCTTGCCTCAAGCTCACTTTGGGTCACAAATGTAATAACTTCATTTGCTATCTCGAGTATTACATGTCCGATTTGAATGGAAGTTTCACCTGTTTGTGTAGATTTAGTTCCTCTTTTTTATATGAAAATTAATTCTTTGCTTAAACCTTTCCTTTAAGCAAGTTGTCTATTAGCGGCTTAATCCACGGTAGTTGATGCATGCGGAGCAAAGGCAGTGGGCATCAGAGCTTCCACACCAGTAACTAGCGGAGCAGCAGTAGTAATCACTATCTTTGTTGCAAATAGCGACTTCACCATTTGGGGCAATGTAATAACCACCACATCTTGCATCTTCCCGGTATGGATTGGCTGAAAGTAAGAAAAAAAAAAAACAAAAACAGTCATGCTGTCACCGTAATACTACATCGTTTCCTCATGGTAAAGAGGTAAAGGACATAAAAACAACTCTGTTCTTAAATGTTTACGGCGGAAGAAGAAAAGCTTTTACTGCCATGACTCCTCTTCGTGCAAAAATGACTGAAACATTTTGTAATTGGTAATATCCATAGTGAGCTTTGAAAAGTTTCGACTATGTTACGTAAATGAGTTCAGTGTAGACTATCACGAAAGGTGTATACTGCATTTAAGCATTTCTGACGAGCTTCCTAAAGTATCATTTGTGTCTTTATGACAGGGGTGGGAAACCCTTTTTCCTCTGAAGGTAAGAAACTGGGGAAAACCCAGTGAGCAGTGTAGATTGTACTGACTTACAGCCATTTGAATGTTCATCCACTATCTTTATCTGTTTAAAAGGCTTTGAGCGTGTAACGCTGCACAAACAAAAAGTATCACAATATAACTATTTGTCTTTTTATTTAATAGGTATAAAGTAATAATCATACACGAAAACTGCGTGCGAAGCGCGCCGAACAAACCGCGTATGTGAAGACAATTTTAATTTTTTCACTTTACATTATTTGCAAATTATCCACTTTTCAAATTCCAGTTCATTCTTTGAAGGGACAGGAGTTCTAACCCCCGGAATCTACCGGAACAAGTGCCCACTGATTTTCGTACTGTAAAGTATAGGTAGGCTTATATTCATGTAATATTGCACTTCTGGCCAATGCCATGTAGCCAGTGGCGTAACCAGGATTTTTTGAACAGGGGGCACTGGGGGGTCACGAACCTTTCCTAGGAGGGCACAATTTCTGAATTCTCTCCCTCTCTATAGGACTAATATATATATAAAACTGTACATTCCAAAATTTTCCGGAGGGGGGCACCTGGGGCGGCACGGCTTTGTCGTGGGGGAACTTGCCCCCTCATGCCCCCTCCCCCGTAGCTACGCCACTGCACGTAGCCTATACCCTACGCAAAACTACCGTTGTCACCAGTAGTGGATTCCACATCTGGTCTTTGTCTAACGAAATGGTCATGGGCATGTTATTTTGTGCATACTAGGGTTTTTTAGTAATTTACTCTGCTAGTCAGGTAGCCTAGTGTTATTTCGCTGCGTATTTTTGTAAAATATCCGGAAATGGTAAAGGCCCTAGGCAGGATAAACAGTGAAATAAAGGATTATCATCAATTGTATTTGAAGTGATTCTGAATTTACATTTACAGATTGCCTCGCGGGCCGGATCAAATGGTCTCACGGGCCGCATACGGCCCGCGGGCTTGATGTTCCCCACCCCTATTTTATGCTCTGCTTCATTGTCACAATTGCGACACGAGAAGCAACTTTCTTCACAGAAGGGGAGAGCTGCGAATCGCCATCAACAAACCTTGCGTCTCCTCCTTGAATAAATTCCGTTTTTTATGTAAATTAATTAAAATGTAATAGTAGCAAGCTAGAACACGACGAGGTTTGGTTAGTGATGGAATAACAGTTAGCCAACCCCCTTCCCTCCCCCCACACACACCCCCACACACACCCCCACACAGGAGAAGGCATCCCCACAATTACCAACTCATGGAGTAAATTCTCCCGTGGGTTGTTCTAGACAGGCGATGATTGAAAGTTATGTAGCAAGTATACCACAGAAGGCAACCACTGATGGCAAGAATGCGCCCCCATAATTTTACGTTGACATCTTGAGCGGAAATTTAACACGAAGACATATTTTAGGTCCATACGGGGCATTTGTTGTTTCTACTAACTTCCATATTTTCACAGCTTCATTAGAAACCCTAATGCTCTCTCCATGCGAGTGTTTCTTCAAACGTACGTTTTGCCCCTCGAAGTGCGGGTAGGAGTTCCCTATAGCAGCCCCCCCCCCCCCCCCCGCCATATGTATGAAGAGAAGATTAAAACAGACTTCTGCTAAAGCAAGTTTTGAAAGGCCATACCCAACAGAGACGAAGTCAAAGAACCTGTGAAATTGATATCAAATGTGAAGTAAAGGTAACAGGGTCCAAAAATTTACCGTTGCATTTGTAGAATCATAAGGTAGATCATCGGGAAGGGAGAAATAGGTGAGAAAGTTTCATGGCTACAGGAGTTCTACAAAACAGTTGCAGGGAAAAACAAAATTACATTTAAATGATGTTTTATAACATGCACGCGAAGAAATCAGAAGATTTACAAATCTGAAGAAGTACCTGTTGAGTAGCCTACAGTGGAAAGGAGTTTGTGTGTAGGGAGGATGAAAAATTGCAGGGTTCTTAGTAATTTAAAGTAGTTTTTGAAACATCAGATCAATATCAGTTGTCCCAAAGAACATTAAAATAATCAACAGGGATCAAGCAACGCTCTTCAAGTTTGCTGTTTAAGTAATTGATGCAACTTTAGTAATAGTATTAGCTCCGAACTCTGCTGGTAAAGTAATACATGTCCTATAGCTTACCATCGGCCCCAGTCGACGACACTGAACTGTTACTACATAATATTGGATGAAACTCATGCAAGTGAGAGTCAAGAGAATATAAGCCAAAGAAAGGGTAACGATTAGGAATGATATCCTTATTTAGGCCTGTAGTCATGCAGACAAGGTGTTGAAGGCGAAGGTCAGATAACTTCTGGTTGTCGTAATATTTTCAGTGGCAAGATATGTTGAGGCAATAGTAATATTTGTTTTAAAAAATATCTGAGGGGGTTAGATTTATTTGTCCTCATTTGTGAGACAAAACAACTTACCTACACATTGATTCTCGATCCAGCTGTAGTCAATATCACATTCACAAGTAAAAGAGCCTTGCGTGTTCGTGCAAAGGATACCTGTACTGCAGTTATGGAGATTGGCCTCACACTCGTCAACATCTAAAATGAGAACAATATTATTATGCTCTTCCTTATTAAAAGAAAATTGACACTGTATTATGCTATTCCTTATTAAAAAACTTAAAAAATTCTGAAACTGAATTTTCTCGTACCCTTGCAGAGGTCGGATGGTTTTATATGAGTAGTGGGCCATGAGACAAAAAAGGGAAATAAGTAAAGATTGTAATAGACATAAGACGGTTTCGCTCATTCCAGTCGGCGAAATTTGCAAACACAGTACGCCTTCAGCAGTGCTCTCTTACAACTGTACTACACAATTCAATTTTCCGAACATCCCTTTCATTTGCGAGATGTCTTTAAATTCTGACATTTAATCTAAGCGTCATGGTGCAAAGCTGACGCATGAACACGCTTTTCAAAGGATGGCTTCTTGACGCAGACTCGTCTCCTTTAGGCATGTTACAAATCGTCCTGTCGGGACAAGAAAAACAGCATATAATTACAGCATGGAGGTACTTCCTCGAAGGTTTCGTGTTGTGTCCGACATGTCGGGGACTAAAACATCTGAAGACTGGACGTGCATGGTCACCATGCAACATTTGACTAATCAAAACCTATAATATCCAATATCCAAACATACGCCTGCATAGCACGACTGCCATATCATATTTGCACAATATACAAATTTGATGTATCGAGCTTAGTGCTGATTTGCATTTTAGTCGAAAAAAAAGTTGCACGGCGCGCTATAAGCGCGCTTAATTCTTTTAAGGATAAACCGAAGAATTTGTCTTCATTGCGAACCAAGCAAGGCCACCTTTCACCCAAGGTGGCTTGCCCCTAACGGGTTTACATGCACTGCATACCCATGGTACCCGTCCGTCTGACCGACGATTATCCATATGGGTTACGTACTTTATGGTATACCCTTTACGGCCCCATGGCCGTATCACACCCGTCGACGTCTGTCGAAAGTTGTATTGAAAATGTTAGTTCATCATTAAACTCTGAGAGGACAATACATTCGAATGTTCATTAAAGCGTCCCTCTTCCCTTTCAGAAATGTAACCATGTGCGACGATATACGGCAAACATTACGTAATAAGAAAAAGACAGGTCACTGACACAAGTATATATAATATAACGTTTATCGGTATATGCATTTGTATCAAGTCTTAGCCAGGTGGTAAGGGGAGGCATTTCCACCCCAAAAAACTTGGATTACTATTACCATAACTTACTTTTAACGCATTTCCTCCTCCCCCCCCCCCCCCCACCGAAAAATATTTCGCCTCCCTGAAAGCAATCTCACATCACCCTCCCTTCAGTATATGTTTATCGGTATATGCATTTGTATCAAGCCCGTATCCAAAGGGTAAGGGGAGGCATACCCTGGAAACATCCCCCCAAAAATTTGAATTACTATTGCCATGTTTCATTTCACCCCAAATATTTCGCCTCCCCGGAAGCAATTTTGCATCAGCCCCCCAACCCTTCTTTTAGTATACCAAGTCTGGCAACGGGCCTGATATGATATCTGTACATCTTTGCAAGCACTTACTCATTGGTGACCATATGGCTGGGCGTGGCTGGGTGTTTAAGCCATAGATTCTGCAGGGGATAGGGTGAGGTGTGTTTTCAACTGACTGGTGGGTTTGTTTTAATCATTTTCTATCACGAATCGTTTGCAAACTATCAAAATCTTCTCAACTAGTTCGCATCTATCAAAATTTTTGCACCCTTATAGCTTCATGCATTGTTGCGGTTATTAACAATACGATCTCAAACGTATAAGCATTGTTCATCAGTGAGGGTTCTACAGTTAACACAATTGTTCGTGTGCACTGACGGAGCACAGCATTGCAAGAATGCGAGTCAATGGGGTTCTTTTCGCCTTCCTCTCCTTTTCGAGAAACATATTTTATGAAAATTGAAATCTTAAAGCATTCCCGCGCAGCAGACTCGCTATCTAATTGGCGGACATGGGAATTGATAGTGTCTCAGTGGGGATTCTGCATGCAAGTTTGTCATAGTAATGATGCTGAATGCAAACTTTCAGCCCGCTTCGCGCGCATTCGTCATGGTTCATGCTCTATACCTTATGACTATTATGAGGATAATAATACGGCGGAATGTTATTCTGGCCAAACCACTTATCCAGAAATCTGAGGTTTATCTTCAACCTCTATAGGGACCGCCGCACATCAAGAGGGGAACAAAGATCAATCTTAAAGACAGAAAGTCATCACCCCAAAGTATATTTTTAGTGTATGTATATCAAAATTCTCAGTTGGTGACTGCTCTTTGATTGACATCAAAGTTTGAAAATTTGAAAGATGCAGAGTAGCTCACATTCCACACAAGGCAGAGAGAGTACTTTTATTACATTTTATAGCCTTGTATGCTCCCCAGGACATGGCCTTTAAGCAATAAAACAGGTTTATTCTTGCAAAAGGAAGAGCCTCATACAGTTATGGGAGGAGCTAGAAGATGCATAGTTGGGAGAACTGGAACTGTCTGGGATCATGAAAATTCCCCTTTAAATCATGAGTACCCTATGGTAACATTTATCAGGTTTGTAACATGATGTTTGTCGTAAGACATCTTTCAAAGCATTTTCATGGCGCGCTTCGCGCAACCATTATTAGCAGATGGTGAATGTTATTTCATTTACTCACTTCTTAGCTCACGATCCCTTGGTCTAAAAATGGAACCTACTGCCATTGTGCTTGGTGCTCAGCATAAGCAACAGAGTAGGGAAAATAAGCCAGTGAGCCACAACTGGAAAAAAGACCTTGGCCGGCCCGACTTAAACCAATTGGTAAGAAACTGCACCGTAAAACCTAATCTAACTCTACCTCTAACCATTGGTTCTGCCTGCTCCCTTCTCGCTAACTCTCTATTGCACGCTGATCGTTTCAATTCTCATTGATCGTGTTTAGTATCGCCATTTTGTGATTACCACATAGCTTCCCTATGCCGGTCTCAAGGTACCAGCTTTTGAGGGGTGCCATGCCGCAGCTAAAATATCGCTAAATAATGAAAAGTTCTAAGCATGTTATTAGTGTAAAGCTTGACCGAGGAAACCTCCATTTTGCATCTAAGCCACCTTATGAAAACAAAGACAAAAAATCACAAGAAGTGGGAGTTGTCACCGCCTCCACTTAGACCAACACACCCTTCCCTTAAGCAAATGCCTTGCCAAAAGTATACTAGGGACAAACAATGACACTAATAAGTATTGGATGGAAGCGGGTGAACGCCTAAAAGTTTCCAATCGGAATTTGAAAGTGATCCAACATAAGTTTAAGCCAACGATTTCTACAGTAGGTGGGGCAAAATGTCTTTACCGAAAATAATTGACATATTTTAATTGTTTTCCTTTACAAATCTTTCACAAACTACCTGAATTTTTAAGCATTCACCTTCCATTCACTTCTTTTCCATTTTTTCTTCAAAACCATCTCAAACGCTTACGCTTTTTTCAACTGTCAATGTGTTACATTTATAGTCGACTACATAGGCGTGGTTATGCAAGAGCAAAGTTTATACCTAACTTGTGAAGGGGAATCCGCTATCTGCTAGTTTGGGAAAAGATAAACATATTTGAAGAAAACTAGTGTTCTCTAGAAGATTACGAAGCATTGATAAATCAGACTTTTCTTCCTGACAGACCCACTTTAGTTTGGGTATTCGTCAATACATTCGTCAATATCTAAAACAAAAGTTAGATTAAAAAAAGCCTTAAGCTAATTTAGTTTGATATGGAATATTGTCGGAAGATTTCTTAAATGGGGGTGGGGGCTGAACTACTCAATTACCAAGTTTGGACATTTTAAAAGGTAATTTTGAACGTTTCATGATGAACACCTTCAAACTAAAGACATTAGGGGCTGCAGCTCCAGCCGTCCCCAGTTCCGACGGCCCTGGTATAAATGAATCTAAAATCAGAGGAGGAATTAACCATGGTGCGTTAAATATGCCAAAAAAAAATGTCTTGAAGAAAGTTGCATTTGCAACAGAAACAAATTCAGTGTCTGTAGCCAAAACCCGAAAACCTGAGTTACAGGGTTTGGACTACCCCCAGTTTTCTCTAAGATCAGACGATGTAATGTAGATTAAGCACATTTCTTTAAATTCCTCTTGCTATTTATTTTATTTAAATGTCCTGTAAAAGCTTTGTGTTTTGTTTTCCCACTGTTTTCACGTTTATTATGCAAACTCTTAGAGAACGATACATTTTTGTGTAATAAACATCAAACTACCTGAAATAAACTCATAATCTTAAAACACTTTTCAGTCACGGTAACACACTTTCGTGGATATTTAATGCAGCTACGTAGCCTACTTATTATGTTCCGTGCAAAACGAAAACTTTCAAAAGTTTTACTGAAAACGCCAAGTCCTTCCGGCCTATATTTATTGTTTTGGTGAAGTCCGGACCTCTTCTAATTATCCACCTGTTCAGCTTATTCATATTCTAGTGCAGGATATTGACTCATAGAAAGTCGTTTTGTGAAGAGAAGCAATATATCCTTCATTTGAGCTGATTTTTAGTAATTGCGTTTTTCCTAGAATACATGGTCTCTCGTTATTATTACCGTAATTATGGATTGTACATTTGTATTTATGGATTTTAGCACAGTTTAAAACACTTTATGGCATGGTTTATCAGCCATGTGCGTGTTGTAACTTCTCATAAAAAAGCCACCAACCGCTGCACGTTTAACTTCATCTAGGTAATAATAAGGTGGATCTTACAATGTATGACCAGGAGTTTGCAGTTCCAACAGATTATGCATAAAGATTTGAGGAGTGTTGGGAGGCAGCTCCCTCCACACCTGAGAAGAACTTATGCATTGACGTCACGCGACGTCATTTTGGCGGCAAAACAATGAAACACACTGCACGCACGACGTAGATTTCGCACGCGCGTGTAGAAGACTCACGCGCGTATTGGATCGTTACACAAATCAGCTGCATTTGTTAGTGTAAGTTGCTATGATACACGTTTGCTTCCATTGGAAGGCGCACCTTCTGTTCGGTGACGTCATATGCATAATGTCTGTTACCCTTTTGTGGGCAAAATCCATGTCAAGATTATTTGCAAGTTAGGGAAAAGTCCAGGGTAAACACATCCCACCACCTTGCTAAAAGCCTTTCCATACGTTTATAGCTTCTTGTAATTATTTTCATTCTTTAGTGACTTTCTACAATAAAATGTTACTGTACTCAACTTTTTCCATCCAAGGTAAAGAGGCTTTCTTTTATAGATCGAATTTTGTTCAAAGCTGATCTCTTAAACCTCAATAAGTGTAGAACATCGTAGCTGTAATGCGAAGATTATGTGAACTATTACAACTTTAACGGGAATGGGAGTATTGTTTGGTTTTCGCCCCTGGCTCTTCGCCAGAGAGTCAGGGGACTTTTGAAAAAAAAACTTTAACGGGGATGGTCCCTGTATTTGTACAACAAAAGTGCATTCCTTTCCGGCATGCATTTGAATTCTGTAAAGTCGTGTTCACTTATTCTCAAGTTAAATCATCGCTTCAAAGCCAACAAAAGTTAATGGTTGTAAATAGTAACCCGTTACCCCCCCCCCCCATGGTACTACCCCCCATGGTACTAAGAACTTAAGACTTCTAGAATATTGTGCCACAATACGTAATTAATAGTCTTAACGATGTGTGCTTTGCTCTCTGAAATGCCTCATGAGTGGGATTTCAAGAGAATTCGAGAAAACAATTTGTATAGCCTACATTGTTGCATTGTGGGCCTAGTTGCATGTTGAGAAACCAACTATCAAACAGTACTCTGTTGTTCGTTGTAACCATACAGAATGGGTCCTAAGGGAGAATTCTTTATATGTCTACTGCCCCGTAATAGTAAGGGGAAAATAGCATAACACATTTTGAATCTCCGACAAATATTTTTACGCAACCCCGTTGCAGAAACACTCCCCCATTTTCATGATCCCATTTTACGTCAACGGAAAATGTTTGGTTACGTCACATTGGTAAGGACGACTTCAATAATACTTTGATTGAAAGCGACAAGATATATAAAATACTGACCTACGCACTGTTGACCATCCCAGGAGAAACCCGACATGCATTGACAAGAAAAAGATCCGTCGCTGTTGATACAAATTTCATTAATGGTGCAGTTATGAAGACCAGTGAGGCACTCATTTATATCTGGGAATATTACAAAAGAGAAGTTATGAATATGCAAAGTACACTTACAGGCTGTTATTAAATTTGTCGTAAAACAAACTGGGGAAAGCTTTGACGAGAAGATGCCCCTTTCTAAATTGTCAGAATGCCATGGTGCCATTTAGATCACTTCCAATTTTTTCCATCATTTCGGTTACACCCATAGAAAGTAAAGTAAGGTAGAACACTGACACAGTGCATCACTGCATGTTTAACCAGTGTGAGGGCGCTCCCGCTCTACGGTCTACGGTAAAAAGCTGGTTGATTGGGATGCCTCCGTACGCACAGTGTGCATTTAACTTCAGAAATCAAATGAAATTTTATCCATGTTAGAGATATGTGGAGTATTTTCACAAAAGGGATAAGTCATGGTGCATTAAGTGTTTTGTTTTATACTCCTTACTTGATAACTTGTAATTTTTCCGCCAATAGCTATACCTTCATAGCAGGTGTCGAATATGTACTCCTCTTTGGCGTACATACTCTAACGTTGGTATTGCGAGTGCAGTCAGTGTGGGTGCAGAAGTAACACACGTCCTTCGGGAGGACAACCAATAACTGTGACCGTTGCTTTTATGCCATACAGAGAGCTAAATCAATGGGTTCAGTCCAGATCGCCAGATGTCATTCTCCCTTACTCTGATTTCTACGGTTACATCCTGTTCCAAGTCTCAGTGGTTTCAAATTTTATTCCTTTTACACGGTGTTCATTTTAAATCGTTTTAAATTCTAAATCATTGGGGAAGAAGTTTACAGCGGGCAATTTTGGTGTCTTCTGGGCAATTTTTGTTGTTTTTGTTGACAATTGTTTAGAAGGGGAAAAGGACAAGCCTCATAACATTTGACATTTTGTCGTCATTTTCAACATCTTATTGCCTGGGATTTAAGCTGCTACGAAAGCGAATCGCTCGTAGCCCGAGTGAAGTTTGAAGCCTGGTCAATGTGAAACCACTAGGCCTAATCTTAAAGGTCACTTTTGTATCGAAAAAACCACGAATCTTACGACTTTTACCCTAAATGAGACGGCATAAAGTCGTCAAAGCAAGGTAAGAGCATTCAATTTGCTTGTTTGAAAAAAGTATCGCTAAACGGATCATGCTTTTATATCAACTAAAGGTGGCATGACACTGATATTTTTTTAAGTATTAGACTGTAGATTTAATAATTTGTGGAAAAATGGGAAAAGAGATGATGGAAGTGTGATGATAGCGTCACCCTACTCGATCTTTGATGTAACAAAAATTGGTATTTGAAAGATCATATAAAGCCCTCTCCTCCGACTGATCCCATCCTATTTCCAAGAACTGTAACAACATCTCTTTCTTCTGTGTCCCAGAGAAGATATTCCCATTTTAGACTAGCTTACTTGTGTGAACCCCAACTTTCCCCTTCACGTTAAAAGTGTAAAATATGTAAGTTTTGACACCGTCTCGGCGACTTAGGCGAAATGTTAGTTTTGCGTGGGTTACCTAGGCTATGGAAATTGACTGTAGGGATAGGTGACAATGTTACGACAACCGAGAAGGTTTCGGTCATCTTTTTTCACTAATCAATGTGCTTCCAGTGGAAGGAGCTGGAGTATGTCACATTAGTACACCAAGAGGCTGATACATGCTCAGGTGGAATCCAATCATTCTAATCAATGATATGGCCTTTCTTTAATTTTTGTATTTTGAATTCTTAAAGATTACTAACAAGAGGAAAGTTGGTGAGTGAGTACTCACCGTAACAAATAGAGCCTTGTGCTTCATATCCTTGCAGGCATTGACACGAGTAGGATCCTACAGTGTTAACACAGTAGCTGTTAACGCTACAGTCATCTACCTTCAGCAAGCACTCGTCAACATCTGAAAAAATAGTCCCGTTTCATGAAATTATGTTACACCATTCTAATGGATATACGTTAGATACACTGCGGGGCTACTGAGCTCTCCGCTAAGTGTCATGAACTGCTCCATCCCTACGGAATTCGCCCAAGCAACGGCTCTGAACATCAAAATAAGCTTACTTCAAGTCATCATTTTTGCAGGTAGTGATTGTCATGGTAACAATCAAAAAATAGTCATATCTAAAAACCAACAAGTCATGATGATGCTCTTTGGTTTAATTGAACTTGTTCATAAATTCTTGTCTTACATTATGTTTAACTTAAAAATACACGTACTGCTGTCATGGAATAAATGAGACAATGTATCGCTTTGAACAAAAAACAGGGATCTATTCAATGATACATTCGTAAATTAAAACCCTTTTTTTAAAAAAACATTGTCAAGTGTAAAAAAAAATTGTCAAGTGTCTACTGAGGAAGTACTTCTAGTTAAGAAATAAAATTCACTCTAAACATGCTATAAGCGATAAACTCATAAACAATGTACTTTCCTTTGATGATAATTGATCGCCATTAGCTGTATTTTGTGAGTGAAGTTTGCTTTTCATAGTTTCAGATCCGTCTACACTACCGTATATTTGTTCAAAGCATCATAATAGACCTTATGCATTGATGTCACGCGACGTCATTTTGGAGGCAAACAATGAAACAGACCGCACGCAAGACGTAAGACTTCGCACGCGCGTGTAGAATACTACGCGCATATCCGAAAGGTACACTTATCACCTATCTGCATTTGTTGGTGTAAGTTGCAATGATACACGCTTGCCTCCATTGGGAGGGCGCACTTTCTGATCTGTGACGTCATATGCATGTCTATACAATACTATGACGATGGTAATAGGCAAATGTATAATGATGTGGACTATACTTTTCCAAGGAAGTCGAACAACATCCAAAATGTATGACAGTGTTCAAGTTTCTAGCTGAATGTTTCATCTTCCCAGGAAGTGGTCAGTTACTTCTCATCAAACATTGAAAACATTTCGCAATATGTAGGTTTATTCCCATCACCCCTTCATTATTTGGTCTATGGTCACTGTAAGCAAAATCATCTCAAATTTTGCATTAATTGAAATATAGGGAAACCTCCGAAGAAACGGACAATTAAGTTTTAAACCAGAGAATCTCAGATCTAAATTATATCGTGCATGAACATTAAAGGTATTGTATGCGGTGCCGCAGGCTGTGAACCAGACCAGAGCAAAGACTGTGTCGCCCATATCCGGACTCCGGACTCAGAACTGGCCGAATAGAAACTGGAGTCGCTTCCAGTCAAGTCGACAAAAATGAAAATTAGCACGGTGGTAGGCACCAGAGCAGGATTTTTTAAACCGGATGGGGGGGGGGGGGGACGGGCGTGACACCATTTTGCCAAACGCCAATTGTAGCGACCTATGAGAAAGTGAAGCAACTATCTTTTCTTTCTTCCTTGGGGGCCTCACACCTCACCCCCCCCCCAACTACTACAACTACTACTAGGTAGCTAGGTGGGAAAGACAATGAAACTGGACTTCTTTCGATGACCCAATTAAGGCACTGCGGTATTTGTAAAAGAGCATGAAAACGTACATATGACATGCTAAATTATGAAACAGACTACAGCTGGAGCTGGACTCGGAACTGGCAAGGAATTGGGACCTCTGGGATCGAAAGTAGCTACGACACGGTGGGTACCAGACCAGGCCTATAGCCTAATAAGGCACTGAAGGGGCGAGGCAGCTTCCAGGGGGCGCAAATATATTTTCGGGGGCGAGATATACTAATCATGCATTAAGGAAATGGTATTTTTTTATCTTCTAGGGTGCGACGCTCCCCCCCCCCCCCCCCATCATTAGTTACGGGCTTGTAACAGACTCGGAAATGGCCAAAATGGGCGTTACTGAAATCGAAACCGGCCCTAGCTGGTTATTTTAAATTGGGTTCATGCCCCCCCCCCCCCGGCAGTTAGTTGGACAAAGTCATGTTTTGCATGACGATATTCATGGACAACTGCACAAGGGATTCTCAACTTGTTACAGAAGGATAGATAGAAGATTGGTTTTAGGTCAATGATGCTGTTGTAAAAGTGGATTTCTCCCAAATTATGAAGGGCCTTCCGTGCACGACCATCATTGAAAAAGACTAGACTTCTGTATACGTTGCAAGAGAATTACCCGCAGTGACAGCGCAACAGGATCACAGAAGGATTTCCAAAGAAGTAAGATTTATAGTCATTGCTCTGCAATAATGACACTTTAAAGATTTTGTAACACCACACAAATTACATTGATTAATGTTGTAAGGTAGAATTTTAAAACATGGAACTTACCTCGAAATCACAAGTACCAGTTGTAGTTTTCAACCCATTTGGAACGTCACAAGGAGTCAAACAACCCGGAAGTCGTACTTGGAAGCCAGGCGGCGTTGCGTGACCCACACAACGGACATGGCGTAGTTCTAAGAAAGACAAACATTATGTAACCTCAGAATTTTGTAGCAGATTGATTGATAGTTTTGTTAGAGACAACAATGTTCTCAAACCTAGCGACTACATTTTGCTGTATTTAGTACGTAACAGCCATGGGCGGTGATCCCGGGGGAGAGGGGGATATTTCCTCCTCCAATATTTGAGAAAACGCCCATTGACTTTGACTTTTCACACAGTAAATTATTTTAAATTGGGTTCATGCCCCACCCTCCCCCCCCCCCCATATTGAGAACAAATTGCCGCCCTTGCGTAACACAGATGATTGGGAGTGAAAACAGGACGTAATTGCTAAGGTTGTGCCCAACGTATGTACCTATGAGCCAAGTTTACTGTCAACGAAGAGTACGAAGGGCTTTACAAGTGTGTTAGTCTCATGACTGGGATCACCTATGTTGAGAAGATGGTAATTGTGTTTAAAATGTGCACGATAATAACAGTAAACTCCTAAATAATATTGATTTTTTGCATCCTACCGAAATCCAAACCAACGGTGGAGGTCTAGGCTAGGCCTAAATTACCACGATTGTGTTGAATCGACTCTAAGTCTCCATTGACGGAGGAATAACATTGTTATCTGCCGTCATTGTTCCACGGGAGGAAAAGCCAGTCTTTTCATCAGAAATGGAACAATATTTTCTGAGTATAATCGTGACGACCTGTCAAAGAGTCTCACATGCCACCCGGGGATGCCCTCTCAGGTTTTCCCTCTGCCAAGTTTCCTACGCCTTTGGCTATAATCAGGGATTACCATTGGGCAGACTTACATAACTGACTGAAGGTGGAGACAAGATTTATCACTTACAAAATATTACATGACACCTGTTCATACTATAGGTCTGCATTTACACAAGTTACGGTACCTGCCGCTAAGAAAAAGTTGGACTGGTAATTAATTTTGGAACTAATGATCGAACGAATAAAAGTTACTGTGGCAAAATTCAAGACCAGAACGAAGACACGATTTTGTGTCCTAATCTCAGGACATACTTTTTATACATTTTAAACGCAATTTTATGTTATTTTCGTCAGAAAGATCTATCTAGAGATATCAAAGTATAATTCAAGAAAGCTGTTTACATGTAGGGGTGGCAAAATTGATGGATAAAACACTACGTTTGAAGTGCTCCATAGGCGTATTAAGTACGGGAGTGGCGGGGGGACTGAAAACCCCAAGTTAAAAATATGGTGAGTAGGAAGTGTGCTTCTGCCTTCCCCCAAAATTCAAGGATGAAAACCCCCTTTTTGTTCCCTCTGTAAAAATGTCA
The DNA here is from genome assembly GCA_029531755.1 of Holothuria leucospilota. Lineage (NCBI taxonomy): Eukaryota > Metazoa > Echinodermata > Holothuroidea > Aspidochirotida > Holothuriidae > Holothuria > Holothuria leucospilota. The sequence goes on from CM055972.1 coordinate 15,267,558, forward strand.
AAAATTGCAGTAATTCCCTTTAGAGATTGCCCTATATATTGCACCAAATTGCATATAAGGGCCTTTAAATATTAACCAAATTTTCAAGGGGAGGAGTACACCTCTCCCTTCCTTTAGACCCCTCCCCAGGACGCCTGTTCGAAACGACCCCCACCCACCCAGTTGAAAAGCTTTCCTAGGCCTATGAAGTGTCAGATTGAATAGACAGTTGTCCTCCAGGGTCCTCCACCCTCCCGGCCTTTATGAAGGTGACCTTTCACTGTGGATTCACTCTTGTGCCCTGAACACTAGTTGTAAAAGACATGCTAAACATTCAGCTGTACTTAAACTAAATACAATGGTCTTGATGGTAGGCCTATTATCATTTAGCTCGGACCAGCACTATACCAAATGGTTATAAAGGAGGGCTTAACTTACAAATTTGAGGACTTACCTGTCACTTCGTCACACCCATACGTCCTTTGAGGGTACCACCACAAAATAACAGCGATCCAAAGGTAAAAAATCCAACTTTCCATCTCTCTTGGCCACAGTCTCATCAAAGAAATTCTGTTAATTACCGGTTGTGCAGGATTACAGAATAACAATAATTAACGCTTTTTAATCAAATCGTCATTATCTGTGTGGCCTTCAACATCGGCAGTTTCATATTGCTAAGCTTCACTACTTACTTGTTCAATATTTTCCCTAATGGCGTTCTTTGTTTTTCTAAATTATTGACAGCCTTTGATGAAGCTAAACTGTCTCTTAGCCCGTTTATAAATCGATTTTATGTTTCGATGGAATTGCAAATGTTCTTATTCGTGAAATTGCGTATCTACTTGAGTTCGTGAAATGTTTTTTTTTTTCTAGTTAAGCGACCTTCTCAAGGTCGAAACACCTTGTCGATGGGGACAAACTTTAACTTCAAGACGAAGACTATTTATTTTTTCGTCTTTGCTGGACATGGAATTGCGATAATTAGTGTTAAAAGTAGGCCTTTGAGCTATCGTTTTCTATTTTTGTAGAACATGAAGTTTTGCCCTTTTGGCACCATAATGATGTGATTAAGTTATTTCGAAACATAGAGGAAGAATGGATTTATCATTTTCTTTAAAGGTATCAAACGGGGTAAATTGAACGGAGTTTCGTGGTTTGGTCGTGCAAATTAGTGACCTTACTATCGATTTACTCTGTTTACTTTTTCTTTGAAAGTTGTATCAAAAAGAAAAAAATCTACGCCTGTCAAATTGGGTTAACTGGTAAATTATTGACTTAAAATAGACATATTTTATTTATCTGTCATCCATTCATATTTTAATGTTATCATCATTGTTGACGCAAACACCTGTAATTACTGCAAATTTCTGAAAACATTTTAGAGTCGTATGTAATTCACAGTTGGTACGTGATGCACGAAAAAGTTTTTTCAGCTACGTCGACGTAATGGCCTAACTGTGCAACAGCAGTAACACTGCTTTATTCCATAGGTACTACACACAATTACACCAAAAATGTTTCACATAAATACTTTCTGAGGTAAAAGAATGATTTTCAATTGTAAACTTCCAACATTATATAGGTTATGCTGAGAAGCCTAAAGGCTTAGTGATTCCCAGCCCGTAGGAAATGTTTTGTCGGACTATGGTCTATATCCCCCGAAGGTATCCCTCTTGAGATGTCATATTACAAGGTTTTCACAATTTGACCTTTGGTGACGTCGCATGACTTTGGACCTGCACTAAAATCAACGGGATTCTTGTAAACAGCATGGATTGTCCACACGCCACGGAGGTAGACCTCTCACAGTTACAGGTTTTCACAGTTTGACCTCTTTTAACTCCAGATGACCTATGGTCGCCACCAAAACCTTACGCTCATTGAACTCGTAGTGGAGAATCCACATGTTAGGTATAAGGTCCCTCAAAATTACCCTTTATGTTTCCTTGCCGACAAACCAAACAATCACGAGCGAGTTTGTATGGGCGTATTTATGTGGGTATGTGTATTCGCGTTCGGATGCTTAGCTTGTAAACACGATATAGCAAGGTAGCAACGATGGATACATTTCATACTTATGTAGATGTATCATATTGAGGGAAAATCCTCGTTGTGTTTGGTAGAGGTAAAAGGTCATTTGAGGTCAAAAACCGAAAACCTTGAAAACACGATATCCCAAGGAAGGAAGCATGCAGTACATACTTTTCATACTATACATGTGGATACATTATGATCAGAAGATGAACGCTTTGTCTTTGATAGAAGTCAGTGGTCATCTGAAGTTATCGGAAGTAAAACTACGAAAACCTTCCACGAATCGTACGCCTATGCTGACAGTAACATTCAGCTCATAATCTGTTTTCAAAATATTTTTATTAATAAGACCATGTACTGAACAGTACGTACTTCATCATCATTTTTGAGTCTAGACTGAAATGTTGCAATATTGTAACACTATGTGACAGAGTAAAGACTGGGGGCAAAATTATGAGTACTGTCCCAGCAGAGTACAAGTGGTTTCGGTGGTGAACGGGGAAGGGGGCAACAAGGCCGTACGCAGATATTTTTATGGCAGGGGGCAAAATGCTGAGCAGAGCGCTACCATCACATGGAGTTTAATGTACCAAGAATAAAATACCAAAATCAAGGGTGGCGCCAGCGAGGAAGGCTGCCCCCCCCCCCCGTCGGGGAAATTTTCCGGTTTCGTCCGGGAGCTGTTATGTATAAGATAAAATATGTAGTCCCCGACAACGCCCAGTCGCCCCGATTTTGGTCTAAATTAGGGCAAATTCTTCAATAAAAATCCCAAATTTTCCAATTTTCTTCTTCAAAGCCCCATTTTCTCAAATTTTCCATGGAATATGCCGGCAATTTTTTCAAATTTTCTCCAAAAAGAGCCCAAAATTTTCGGCGCGCTTCGCGCGCCAAAATTTTCTTTCAAACATCGTTTCGGCACTTTATTTCCTTCGTTGGGACTTTGGGTTGCTGGCCCCCCTGTCGGGGAAATCCTGGCGCCACCCCTGACCAAAATGCTCGCCGTGCTCCCCATAATGCCGAAGGGCACTTTCTGTGCCTTACAAGTTGCATCTTATGAAATCTTCGGCATGTTTAATAACCAACAAATTCCGAAATCGGTATGCCATGATGAGAGATGAAAATTCACTTTGAATATTTAGAGGACAAATGTTCCTGCAGTGTGCCCCTCCCCCTCCCAGTTGTGTACAGCCATGGGGGTAAGACTTTTGATATGAAAGGAGGTTGTAAGAAGAGGGTTTTACTCAGCCGCCCCCTTTACCCCTAATCTTACATTTCTTAAAGGGATAACCAGCGCTAAATGCAAAATACTACTAGTTTCAAGTCGGTTTTTTTTTAAGAAATAAAATAATGGTGGGGACCCAAAAGGCAAAGCTCCCGGAAACACTCGTTGGGCTAGATAATAAGAACACAGAAAGTCAATTCGAGTGACTTGTTAACAAACGTTATTTAGTTTTAAAATTTGTGAAATTAAGTGTGTTAATAAACCCTTTTCCAACTAGCATTTACAAAGGAGTATGGGACAGAGTTTTGGTACCAGCCGTTTTTGTCAGTGGCATTTTACTGTGAACTAAAACGAAGCCAGGGGCGTAGCCAGGATTTAAATAGTTGTAGGCACACAAATATGAAACATATGTATATACAGTGCAACCCCGCTTTAAAGGACACTCATCTAAGAGTAAGTCACATAATTTAGCCATATTCTTGCTACGTTCATTTCTATAGTTTTTCCTGTCTATACTCTTAAACTCGTCCAGCAAGCTTATGGATTTGAATTACGTGTGTTAAAAAAGATAACTTGGCCAAAAAAGTGTAGGCCCGGGCCTGCAGTGCTACATACTGGCTACGCCCCTGGAAGCATGCCAAATCTCTATCCGTAGCCCTTTGTAATTGCTATTTGGAATAAGGGTCTATGGATGAGTACTACACTTTAATTATAAGCCAGCAAAGGATATTCGAAAAATGTATCCTTGAAATGAACATTATTTGTGCATACCTTATTTTGCCAAACTTTAAAAGAACCTAGCTTAGATGTAGGCGTATAATAGGGATAGGACGATTTTACCACTCATTTATGTCAACCTGTAACCCTCCTTATAGAGCAGAAGACCCATCACGGTTGTACTACTTGATTTCACAAGGACCAACTATAGGTTAGTTTGTATGTAATGGCGACGTTAGGGTTCAAAGGCTTCGAAAGGTGCTGAAGCATGTAAATCGAGTTTCCACAAGTGAACAAGAAAGTACTTCACCGTCACATCAATCTACTGAGTCGTTCACTACCGCACATTACTAACACACATTTTGCCAGTATTTCTGAATAAAGAATTGAGAGAATACAATTCATATTGTGGTGGTTGTCAAGAAATTGTCATAAGGGTGATTCCAAACATTTTTTCTCTCTTCACCTTTACCGTAAATCAGTGATTTTCCCCGGCTGGCCACCGAGGTAGGGCGATCAGCCCCCATCCCCCTTGAAATATGCCACTAGAGTTAACAACGATGACAAGGGAGCACTGGTTTATTGAAACTGAAAATCCACTCTTCACCTGCACCCCGTCCTCGTTACATGATAAGAAACGGTACTTAGCAGGTTGTATCTATCTTAACCTTATTTCTATATGAAGAAACACCTAAGCATAGTTCAAAATAACCACTTCATTGAGTCAAGATAAACAGCCCAAGAATTACCTTCTTAGCTTGCATGTATTGCCACAATCATTCCCTATTTCTCTGGCATACAGCTTGGTTCTAATGGTCTTAAAATTCAATGGTCAATGGTCTTAAAATTCTAATGGTCGTTCAAATTTAGTATAATAAGTACTACCAGAATCTATTTTATTTCCTTAATAGAAACAGACAACTTGAACTTGTATCCTGTTGTGCTGGATGTGCATATTGATCAAGCTTTTAATCGTTAATCGTTTTTCAGCCACTTTAATTTAAAGGGTACCTACGGTCTAAGGCTAAAAGACTACATATTACAAACATTGACCACGAATCTCACTGATCCAACTCCCATCTTCATAGCTTACTCGATTGAGACAAAAATGTTGGAGTTTATTCCCCCTTATTTGAAATAGTTAACTCCGCAAAAGATTTTGAAGTTCAGTTCAGTTTATTTCTTCCTTCTCATAATTACAAAAGATATGTACAATCGAATTGATACAATTTAATAACACATATACAGAACGAAAAGAATGTTGTCAGTGCTAATAGTACATGAAGGGATGAGAAGGGAGAGGGACCAGAAGTAAGTTGAGAGACTTTTCTAGTCTGGCCCCTAAAAGTACAGAAATATGACGAGAAGTTACACTCTTAAAACGTCCGGTTCAAATTTGAACCAATTCCGATCAAATGGGCACTGAACAGAAATCTGTTCAAATATTTGACTAGACTTGGCTCATTTTGAACCAAAAAATGGTTAATTTTGAACCAAAACTAGTCAAAGTTTTGATTCTTGTTCGGTTCAGTGCCCATTTGATCCGTTTTTGGTTCAATGTAAACCGGACGTTTTAGAGTGTACACAAAACTTAGGATTAGGCTTAGAAGAAGAGAAAACAAAAATGATAATAATAATACAAAAAAGGAAAGAAAAAAAGAAAAAAGAAACTTATGAAGTGTTATCCAAAAACAGAGATTTCAGTTGAATTTTGAAAGTACTTAAACTGGCAGCATTTCTAATGTTATTGCTCAAGGAAGTCCATAGGGAAACTCCTGAGCTTCTTACTTGGGAATGGGCAAGTTGAGTTCTGGTGAGGGGTTGGGATAAACTATCTTTCATCCTAGTAGAATAACAATGAAAGTGGCTATTTGTTTGAAAGAAATGACTGAGGTCGATAGGCAGGGACTGGTGGAAGTGTTTGTACAAAAAATACCAAGCTGATAGTTATAAAGGTCCTTCAGAGTTAACAATCTATGATAATGAAAAAGTGGCTGTGTATGGTCGTAGAATGCAGCATTTGAAATAAGACGAATAGCACGTTTCTGGAGTGCGAATAAATGATCAAGGTAGGAACTCGCTGTAGATCCCCATAAAAGTAAACTATAATTAAAATGTGGGAGTATTAAAGCATTATAAATAACCTTTAGTGTCTTACTGGGTACATAGTGTCTTACTTTACTGATTACTCCAATTATCTTAGATACCTTTTTGCTAACTTCCCGTATGTGATCTCGCCAAGTTAATTGATTGTCTATTGTAACCCCAAGAAAATTTGTACTGTTTACACTGTGTATATTAACATCATTGTATGATAGGGTATAACATTGAGTAGGGCCTCTTATATTACTAAAAACTATAAGCTTAGTCTTTCCAACATTTAATGATAGCTTATTGGCAGCGAGCCAATGGCAAACATTTTGAAATTCATTGGCGACAATTTTAAGAGCAGTGTGCACATTCTTATGATGAGTGTAAACAGTCGTGTCATCAGCAAAGAGGATAAACTGGAGTTCAGATGATGCCTCACATAAATCATTGATATAGATTAAAAATAAAAACCCTAATAAAATAAAGTCCTTGCTTTACTACTCTAATGTAATGTTTTTGTTTAATTTTGTAATAAAAATGTTTATTTGACCTAGAAAAATTACTTTCTCCTTAAAAAACGTGTACTGACTAGCATACTGCTGGATTCATTCGGAAACTTTAGCCAAAATCACTCTAAAAACACGCCGGGCCTTTTCCTGGGTGGATTCTATTTCTCCACTTGCAACGGCATCAATCCGTGTTGTAATCAAGCTATCTCTGTTGACCGAAGATTCTTTAAAGGGTTTAATTATGCCATGCCTTTGTTAAAGTGCGGGTCACACTACAGCGTTTTTCAATCCGAAATCCGATCCGAATTTTTCTAAATCGGACCAATAGTTTTTTACTCAGACTTTGTTCTATGGATGGCCACACAATATGAATATTTGATCCTAGTTTGTCTCATGATAAACTCTTCTGCTACCATTATATAACTTCCACTGCTCAACAGAGCGGTATTTGTTCGAAAATCAATCCGATATTTGCACACGTGTCCGATAAACGCTGTCTGCCGATGTGACGTCACGAAATAGTTTACATTTCATTTTCCTCTGATGCAAATCATATATTTACACAGGTTGGCAAATTTTTGGCTCTAAAGCTCACAAAAATCAGACCGTAATCCTATCCGAAATCGCTCTAGTGTGACCTGTAATTAATCGAAGCCTACAGCTTCCGTTATTGGATGCTCAGTTTGTCACGTAAATTTGTGCCTTGTTCTATGGCTCGGCGTATAAATTAAAAGCATGTTCTGGTGACCAAATTTGATGTTTTCAAAATTTTCTGTGTTATGCAGTGAAAACTCCATCTCAATAGCATCTTGCATTTGGAAGATATGACTTTTTGAAGAAATGCTTTATTTTCATGTTCCACAGTGCATGGTGGGAAATCTGTGATGTCATCTGGGCAAATTGATGAGATGTAGCTTTTATATTTCTTTATGATGTTGATATCACTAAATTGATTATTTCATAACTTTATTTGCTGTACGATAAGTATGGCACAGTTTTACACTATATCTACACGGAAAAGCATCTAAACATTCCAACGGTATCAAATTTCAGGGACAAACAAGGTATCCAATTATAAAGAATAACAAAAGGAATCTGAGACAATTTGCTCGCTTGACTTAATGTTCTGTGACCTTGAGTAAATCTGGAGGTATTTCTTGTCAAAAGTAACCAGTCTTTTGGAAGGGATATCTTGAGTTAGGGATGGAGTTTTGGTATGGGGTTTTGATGACATGTACTGAAAATTTTTTATCTTCCCTATAAGACCCCTACAAAGTGCCACCAGACAATGCCTTTAAAGCCGTTGCACAGTTCTATCGGCTTTCTTTACAGTTTCTAAAATAGTTTGATCACTCATAAACTAGTCCCAGACTTGAACCCCGCTGCGCAGGCTAAGTCTGGCACTGAGCCCAGAACTACACCATCGAAAACCCTCGCTTGTTAAAGACGCTGCATGGTCTGTCGCTAAAATCCTTTCGAACGTCTCAGCTTTAGCTGCCCATGCGCAAATATCCGACTCTGGGATTAGCATCATCTTACAGTCGTCTTCTGCCTGCTTGGAAGATGCGCTTCTTACACAGTGGGTAGAGTTGTGTTAGCAGCAGAACATTTTTACACGGAGAAGTGAGCATGGTAGGCTGTTTTCCCCTTTTTGAACCGCACTTAATATTTATTCCATCGAGACTTGAAATAAAGTGGCGCAAATATTTGGGCTTTTTCTCTTTGTTTCATATCAGCTTCAGTGGCTTCGATCTGTATTTTTCTGCAAGTACAAACCCTCTAGTTGAGTGACAGAATTTATCACTAACAGAGATTGCATGTACCGTCAAGCCACTCTATAACAATGGATAAGTGATCACACTTTGATTCAAGGTGCAGTAAATTTAGGAAATACTAACAAAAACAAAGGTTTTATTTTGAGTAATACAAGAGAAACACCACAAATAGTTGCTCAATCTTGCATTATCAATTGAGTAAATTAAGTTCGCATTTTATATCTAACTACAGGAATGTCCTATGGGGATGGAAGTTGCCGAGCGCACCAATGGAATTAAGTAGTCCATCTTTTCTTCCTTCATTTTTTTGGATTAATTAGTCCACCTTTGTTACCTACATTTTTGTATTTTTAGACTTCTGGTAGGTATAGGTGCAAAATAAACCAAATTTCGGTAGGAATAGTAAAAAGGTTACTGAAACAAACTGGAAACATTCTCGAAGTTCTAGCCTGTAATAGGTGGCGCCCTTTAGCAATTTATTAGTCAGCGTCTGAATCCACGGTAGTTGATACATCCGGAACAAATACAATGGTGTATTGTATTTCCACACCAATTGGCATTGGAGCAACAATAGAAAACACCGTCTTTATTGCAAATAGCAACATCACCATTCGGCGCAATGAAACCACCACCACAGCGAAGATCACTCCGGTATGGATTAGCTGAAAGTAAGGAAAATGACGAAAGAATTCGCTGTAACCGTATGAAAGTAACGTATGTATGGTTGTCATCTTGGCCCTTAAATCTCACAAAACACCACATATGTTGTTTTTCATACTGTTAGCTTGGGACAATTTTCAAATAAGCTCCAAACAACATTGTGGCAATATTTGAGGTTTTCATATTGACTATATATTTTGCCTTTTTTTCAATGATTTCTCCCAAAAGTGTGGTGAAGGCATAATGTACGCTCATCAATTCCCATTAACAAAAGAAAAAGAAAGAATAGACACGGTCGGGTATCACAAAACGTGTTTTTTTTTCAAATACATTCCACGAGCTTTGTGCAATTGATGCTTGTGTATGTTTAATGTTAAGTTACATTACTACAGAAATTCTAGAAATTGTTCCAGCTTGGATAGAGGAAAGTGATCTTTATAAGATGTCTGCTAAGAGAAGGAAAAACGAGCCAGTGAGCCACAACTGGAAAAAAGGCCGTGGCAGGCCCGACTTAAACCAATGGTTAGAAACTGAGCCGTAAAACCTCATCTAACTAACTGACTAACTAACTAACTAACTAACTAACTAACTAACTAACTAACTAACTATAAGATGTCTTCTGATATCCTTGTGGACTTCGACAATAGAATTGTTAAGTTTAAGTGGAAAATTAAGTAAAAGTATTATTTTTGAATTCATAATTTTGGAATAATCCAGAAAGAAACTAACTACTATCTACTTGAGCAGGGCTGGAGTAATTGTATGAGGAGGATGAATGACTGGGGCCTGCAAAAGCGGCTCAGTCGTCATAACATCACAAGGCCAATTGCCCCCTCTCCAAGAAACCTTAATAATGGTCCTCCTCATTCATCAAAAATAACATATAGTAAGAGACTGCTATAGACCTTATGCATATGATATCACAAAGGAGAAAGTGCGCCCTCGTTTGGAGGAAAATGGAGGAAAAGCGCGTATCATTGCAAGTTACACCAGTAAATGCAGACAGCTGATTTGTCAACCAATCGTATACGCGCGTAAGTCTACTACACGTGCGGCGAAATCCACGCCGTTCGTGCACGTGTGCTTCATTGTTTTCACCCAAAATGACGTCAGTGTGATGTCAATGCATAAGGTTTATTGTATGATAGAAATATATCTTAAAGTGGGAATGACACGGCCAAAGAACGTTTCTTAGTAATTATACTTTGGGTACAGCTTGAAATGAAGCCAATGTTTTCCCGACTAAACTACGGCCATAAACACAGTAACACGACCTTGTGAATTTCCAATTACTGGCCAGACTCAGCCCATCTGAAACCCGAAAGCGAAAAAACGTATGTGAGTGCGTCTCAAGATCGTGACGTCATTGGAGGCACGGTTAGTAACACTGTACCAGGCAGCTCACCCATCGTTCTACACATCGAATCATGTGCATGCTAATGCGTGTTAGCGGGTACATCATTGCAAACACCTGTGCTACGATACTACAGCAGCGCGCTTGACCAGTGACCACATTGTGAATTATGCGTCGTTGCGCGGTGACTACTTGCCATTCACAATAGCAACGTTACTGAACAGCTCACTGAGTAAAGGCGCGCTTGTTGTGGACTGTCCATACATGTTCATAGCTGTTCTGTACAGCGCGCCCGGACCGCGTCCTTTTTGCACAAAAACAAAGCTTTTTATTATATGCAGGGAAGCTAAAACATGGGCGCATATGCACGCGAACATATTGGCCAATGATATGCTTCTAAGCCCCCAACATGGTCCGCGCTTTGCGCTCTGTGTGTTGGGTGGGTATTGTGATGTAATCCTTTTCATGAAGTTGCTAAGATATGATAACTTTACCAAGCGTTACATTAGTTCCATATCTAGATGCGCGTCCTTAATAGCGCCGTGTTTGTGCCTCCAATTGCGTCATAAAAGTCATGTGACCTGTTGCGGCATTTTTCGAAATTGGATTTTGAACGTTTTTCTTCAAATTTCGTTTATGACGAATGGTACCGGTTTTAACTGTGTGTGAGATTATATTTATAGAATACTGTATTCAATCTTGCAATACACAAAAGGTATTTTGGCCGTGTCATGCCCTCTTTAATTTAGATGATTGTATTCCTTCCATCTCACAAATGTCACATATTTGTCACAGGACCACTCGACGACTGTTTGCATTGCCTACGTAACAGCCTGTACGGCATATTCTTTGTTTACTCACATGGGAAGCTGAGGAGCTGAGCAAACTGAGTCCGCTCCTCGGGGTACTGTTTGCATGGATTTAGACTGTGTGAGGCATCCTGATTTCAAGATACCCCTTCCCCCAACTAACCTTTTCAAAATCGCTAAGTTAACTGAATGGGCCTAAGTGCTTGTAACTATTAGCTTTTGAAAAAAAAACATTCCATTCACTTCCAAATGAGTTCATTCAAAGATCATCATACTAATCAATACAGCCCGAATCATTTGCTGAAAAGATCACTTTTAGTGAAATTACTGCAGTTTTATTGATTCGTCCCTCGGTGACCACGTGTCATCGGACGATTTTACAAGATCTACAAATATTTACGGGAAGGAGAGCCAAATTGACATAGCCGTACACCAACTTACCTACACATTGATTCTCGACCCAGCTGTGGTCACTATCGCATTCACAAGTAAACGAGCCTTGAGTATTTATGCAAATCATGTCAGTGCTACAGGTATTAGGATTGGCTGCACACTCGTCTACATCTTAAGATAACAAAAAGAGTAAGGGTATAACTTTAAGACCTACAGACTCAACCAAATTGAATTCTGTAATAAGCTTACAAAGAGTTCCTATAGGTTGCCGAGTTTGCCACAAGACCCCTGGCGTTGCAAGCGGGTGGACTGGGTGGACAATGTCCAGGCGCCGAGGGTTCAGGGGCTCCCAACCAGATGCGCAAAAAAATCTCAAAAATCGTAGCTCTGCCTACCGTCTAACCATCCCGTACAGACCCGAAAGGAACCACAAATTATTAACCACTGCAGAACTGCTTTTGAAGAACCACGCAAGAATGGGATACGAGATTGAACCCGGATCTTGTGCGTGCAAGGTCTCTCTCTATTAACCCGTACCTTCCCATTGAGACTGGAGGAAAATGCATTTATGTGAGGAAAATGCATTAACGCGTTTATGATACGATTGGTTTTGGGGCCCCTCCCTTTCTCTTGTATATGGGCCCCGAGGGTCTTGCTACGTCGCTGCACAAGACAAATATGGAAATTTTTCAATAAAATTCTTCTGTAGCAGACGTAAAAAGCTTTACCTCATTCTAGAACCTTTTGTAATGGTATATGACCCGATCTCTTTCTTGTGAAGAAAAATCTCGCGTGCAGGTCCGTAGACAGGGGTGGTGCAGGGGCGGCGCCCCAAGTCGAGAACATTTTAGAGCATTAGAAATTTAAATTACTATTGTCCTAATGCATTTTAACATATATCGTAGGCTAAAAATGTTTTTGCCTTCCTGGCGGAACTTACCCCCCCCCCCCCCACACACACACTTTCAGTACATTGTCTGGCTACTAGCCTGCCTGCGGGGTTTCTCCTCCTGCAGACGAAAACTTAAAATTATTACCAAAAGACAGCGCCACCCAGTATAACGGAACTTAACAAGATGCTCCGGACAGCTTTGTGGTAATGAAAGCAAGGAATGTCTTGTAAAGCGTTGGCAACACTGCAAAAACGGTGTTTAGGAATTAAACACTTTTCTAAACACTTTTTTGCCCCCACTTTGGAAACACGTTTACACTCTAAACACGTTTAGGAATTAAACACATAATGTTTAGGAATTAAACACGTAATGTTTAGGAAATAAACACGTAATGTTTAGGAATTAAACATGTGTGTTTATGAATTAAACATGTTTCCAAAGTGGGGGCAAAAATTGTGTTTAATTCTTAAACACGTTTCTTAGAGTGTAGGGCTGTATTTAGAGACTTCAACTATTTCAATTATGTAACAATGAAACCTTTCAACACAACCCAAATTGCTTAGAGGGACTAATGTTTACCTAAATTTTAAAGTTTTCTTAAAGTTAGATATGTAGCTTAAATTTTATGGTGGAAATTTAGCTCATAAACGGACTACTTCAAAGCATGAACACGTTCAAATTTTTGATGCAGACGAGTCGCTTTCTGGCCTAGGCTGGAAACAATCGTCCTGCAGGGACATGACGAGAAGCATATAATCCCAACTGGCAAGTAAATGATTTCTTTAATTCATTTAACAAATCGTTTTCCATACAATATATTCACACATTTTATACACTAATGTGATGCACGGAGGTCTGGCTTGTTAATTAAGTGTTTTGATTTGCTAGAAGGGCTATACATTGTCGAAGAAATAGTTTAAGCAGGTTTTCTTTCGTGTTTATTATTTTATGACCATTAAATATTTAATTTTGTATAAGATATATAAATTTTCATCATGTTTTTTATTCAGTTCATGTTAAAGGGTTGTAACATTCGAAGACAAATTCAGAGCGAGTTCAAATCGAGAATGCTCAAGAATATTTGATGTTCTTTTGTAGTGAGAACTAAGAAAAGCCAAATTTCAGCCGATTTGACTGGAAAGCTATTCATCCAATTAAACTGATCGTTAAAGAACATGAATGGTAACGTAATTAAGTACTGTTTCGACTTTTCCTTGTTCGAATTCATAAAGTAGGACAGCAGTGCTATATTGACATTAAAGATATTTCATGAAATTACTCATAGATATGGCACTTTCATTAATTCCACACATTGTTGTATAGCGTAAATTGTTACGGTCAGTTCTACAACCTTTTCATTCATTCATTCATTCATTCATTCATTCATTCATTCATTCATTCATTCATTCATTCATTCATTCATTCAGTCAGTCATTCATTCAGTCATTCATTCATTCTTTCATTCATTCAGTCATTCTTTCATCCATTCAGTCATTCATTCATTCTTTCATTCATTCATTCATTCATTCTTTCATTCATTCATTCATTCATTCATTCATTCATTCATTCATTCATTCATTCATTCATTCTTTCAATTATTCATTCATTCATTCATTTCGTCCGTATAAATATATACATGTATTAGAACTACAAAGACGGACAGGACACTAAAAAGATGCGCCCTTAACATACGATCGTTGTCTGACCAAAGCGTTTCATTTTTCCACCTTTGTGATATCCAGTTTTTTCATAATTTTACAATAATGTAGGGACTACACATATCAAGCAAGGAATGTCTTTTATTTATTTAAGACATACCTACACAAGACGACCCATCATTCTCATAGCCAGCATTACACTCACACAAATAATCACCTTCTGTGTTAATGCAGTGGCTATTGAAGCTGCAGTTATGGATACCGATATCACACTCATCGATGTCTGTCAAAGAAATAAAATGAAGATTCAAGATCATTATCTCATTATCTTGGAGACAATACATTCGAATGTCTACTATATCCGGATGAAATGTCCTCCACCCGGCCCATCCCTCAGAAATGTAAGCAAGTAAGAATTGTGTCGAACATTTGGGGATATGATACGGATACTGGTTACAATTCTATCATACAAGTATAGGTCTACGAATACTACTAATATATACATATATATTATTACATGCATTTGTGTAAGTAGGCCTATACATTTGCGGGCACTTATTCGTTCCAGGCCGTGGATGGAAACGATCGGACAAGGTGCGCAGTCTCAGTAGACATTGTCGATCTCTATCGTAGCCAGGATGTTTTCAGGATTTTATTTTTTATTGAGGAAGGCCAAATGTACGAAACATATGTTAGTACATACATATTTCCACATTCACTATAGACCTTATGACTATGACGTTACAGAACAGCAACTTCCCCCCCCCCCCCCGGTGGAGGTAAGCGCGTATCATTGCAACTTACACCAACAAATGCAGACAGCTGATCTGTGGATAAGCGGGTAAGTCTACTACGCAAGCGTGCAAAGTCGTCAATGCATGAAGGCCTATAGAGGGCAGTGCAAGGTCAGTGAACCTGTCATTTACACAGTGTAAAAGTTTACGTCGTTTGATTGGAAAAGCTGTATATTACCTGATTTTTTTCGCATTTGCTTTTGCGCTTTGCTTTGTCATTTGATCGGGGGGTCACTGGCCACTCCCTGACAACGCCAGTGGTAGGAACACGACTCATGAGAAAGATAAATGCACTAAAAAAAGAGTGGACAATGAGAAAACTGCTATGTCAGCGGCAAGGATAAGGAAAATATCAGGCAAATACTTTCCGAAATGTCTGCCCATATACCTATGACGAAAGGGATTCTAGACCTTCAACCAAAGTATCGAGGGCCATCCCTTCCCCGTACTACATCTCTGTCATGATCTCCCATGCCCTGCCTTAGTTAATTCTTTTCATTATTCCAAATTCTCAAAACACCTGGATCATTTTGACCCGAAAAGGATCATGGGGGAATATATACAAATTTTGGGGGACAAATAATGACGCCAATTTACTTCGGTGTAAGTGGAATTTGCGTGAATTTGACTCAAACTTTGACCTTTCCTCGTGACCCAGGTGTTTTAGTATGTAACCCAATTTGCTTGATTAAGGGTAATTGTACATAGCGTAATCACTGTGAAAAGTACAGGCGTAAATTTGTGGCTCCCTCCCACCCCCCTCCCAAAAAATCCAGAGATGCCACCAAGATTTTGTTAATTACTTAGAACACAGTGATCCATTGGGGGAGTTTGGGTGGGTACTTGCCATCATATAACCGTCAAATCTTGACACAGCTTGTGGGAATAAATCACCACTGTACATAATGCTAACAAGCACACATAACACATACTGCCGTATCCAACCCGTCTGCCCGACGAAAGGGTAAAACTTCCCCAGGCCTTTATGGTAACAGCACTCGAAAAATACAATTAAACTATACATTTGAGGATGATATCTGCGATCTTCACAAAAAATTAAAAAAAAAAATAACAAAGCCTCTAAAGGTAGTGGATATTTAGCACGGGAGGTACGGGCTATTTAGCAATATGAAACCAAACTGTGATAGAAACAACGAGGCTCGACAGCCTTGGACAGATGGCTATGGCCCCGTAATAATTTTCTAACTTTCGTATTTACAGTTAAATAGTAACCGATTTAAACGGACATACCTTCACAATAGATTTTCTTCCAGTAGTAACCATTTAAGCACCTACATGAGTAAGATCCATTAGTGTTGTAACAATAGCTGTTTGAACCACAGTTGTGGAGTCCTTCAGCACATTCGTCAACATCTAAAATGAAAGTTTATTATATTTCATCAAAAATATGTAAAAGAATAGCTTCTTCTACCACAGTGGTGAGAGATCATCAGCACACAAGTGGATATCCTAACTGAAAGTTTTGCATTTCATTAAAAGTACACCTATTATGCAAACGCTATCGTATAGACCTTAAGCATTGACGTCACGCGACGTCATTTTGGACGGTAAACAATGAATTAAGCACTCTGCAAGCACGACGTAGACTTCGCACGTGTGCCTAGTAGACTAACGCACCTATCCGACCGGTGCACAAATCAGCTGTCTGCATTTCTTATTGTTAGTAAGTTGCAATGATACACGTTTGCATCCAAAGAGGGGGGGGGCACTTTCTGTTACGTGACGTCACATGCGTAAGGTCTATTGATAAAGATAAATCTAAGAGGGATGTTACCACATCACGGAATAAGTCCTTGACCCGACAGAAGCAAACCTATAAAATTGTGCCAACGTGAGAAACATTTTGAAAGGTTGTGGCCTGTGTTGCATACTGCTTCCATCTGTCCATGTGAAAAAGTTATTGTCCTACCAAACTTCAACTCAAGATATTCCACTTGGAACATCGCTTACATTTGTCAAGAAATACCTTCAGTTTCAGGGCTGTGAAAAGGTCTCTAAGACTTTTTCGGGAAGGGGGCGAGCCCCTTCAGCTCTTGGATTTTGGCATTTTTAAGGTAATTTTTTGCCATTCTCAGGCACAGCTAATGTTTGAAGAAAAACTTCACACTGAAAATTAGAGGGGGCTGCAACCTCCCGGCCTCGTCGCTACCTTCCAGACTCCGACTGTCGTGAGTTTCCCTCAATGTCTCAGTGCGAAGTGTAAATTGGGCACATTTTCTCAGAGTGCTCAAACTATTCTGTCAATTTCACTTTCAGTTTAATTCAGTTTATTCAAATCCAGTATTTGAATATTAAAATATTTATAAAGAGGAATAGTCAAATGCAATACAAGAATATTAAAGTGAAACAGTGGCGTAGCTAGATATTTTTTGTGCGGGGGCAAAAGCAAAAAAATTCCGACAGATGATTATGATAGTCGTACAATTCGAAATTCTGGGGGGCCTTTTTTTTTTTTTGCTTTTCGGGCGATTTGGAGACCGACTCTTCATTTTCACGTTGACATATCAATGTGTGATTGTGCTTAGAAACATAAAAAGTGTTTAAGTGAATTGTTCTTGTTTATTTCCGACAGAGACTAGAAATTTCCGACAGAGGCCCTCGGAGGCTTTGTGGGGGGGGGGCGGCCGCCCCCTGCCCCCTCTAGCTACGCCACTGAATAGAAATGCGGTACTGCGTTTAAAATACTACACCAACAGAGCATACAAAAAGATAGCTGTAATCGAAATCATATTCCTAAAGTTTAATTGGTAACCATCTAGTATGAAAACTGGGTGTTTTGAAATGCCTAAAATCATCTGCTCTTGGGGACACTGACCCTAAAACGTGGGCCTTTTGACGTCCCGCACATCCAACTACGACCGAGAGACGGGATGACTGACTTCGGATCTGTGGTCAACGTGGTCGATAACCTCTAGGATGCAATTCTTATCAAGCGTGAGAAACTTCGATTTCATCCCCTTTTTTCCCTGGGGTGGGGAACAGGTGAGAGGGAATAACCTTCCTTCAGCTTCAGAATAACGATAATAACACTCCTGGGTTTTCTGACATGCTCATTTCAAAAATATACTTTTCAGTCCTTTACTTTTAGAAATATCTGGTTTTTATTAGAGGGCGCCCTCTATAGGGCCATAGACCTATGCAAATAAGCTGTGCTATCCACATGACCCACCTCTATGTAATAAAATATGTTGCAGTCCTTTCATGATATTTTATCGTAGATATGTTCTTTTTGGTGAACTTGCGGAACAACAGCTGAGTGAGGGCGCTTTAAGTATATGGAGGAGAAATATAAATAGCATTATGTATTTGGCCTTGACAATTGAAAAAAGTGACCTTTAATTCTTCTGCTGTCTTTCAGTGTACCTTTTTAAGGGAAATATACCTTCAAGAGGGCGCTGTAAAATAGGGGTGAGAGCCCCTTCCCCTGGGGTATGACGTACGACCTTTCTGAATTAACGTATGACTTTTTGGATAGAATTCCACGTTTCCAATTCCATATGAAAACGTCCTTAGGTCATGTTTTACATTATCGGTAATTTTTTTTTTTACATTATCGGTTCAAAGAGTTTTTTACATTATTGTTAATTTTTTTTATACATTATCGGTCGTTTTTACTTTATCGGTTGATTTTTACATTATCGGTTGTAAGAAACTGCAGGATATGATGTCTATACCACTTAACAACGGTTTACTTATTACATAAACTTGAAAATTTTGTGAATTCAGTTCTCACTGGCATTTTTGTCAAGTTTATATCTCACAAACATTGTAAATGTGAGCAGAGACATATAGTCCAACAGAAAAAGATCTCATATCTTTCACCCTGTGTTATATCGATTAAACAACAGAATAAAATGTTGTGACTGCCTCCTTTAATAGACATGAAGTATCTTACAACTCGTGTCTGAAATGATGAACAGATGTACTCGAAAGTGAAGATTTGAGGCAGACCGTTAAGTAAACGTCTGAAGCAATATATCGATCAATATTGATTGAAAACAATAATTGTAAGTTTTTGAGTCTAAAGGGCAAACGTTCCTCAAGTTTGACAAGTGGGTATTACCTTACTCTTAAAAGGTTGGGACAAAAGTTACTGTTATTAAACTAGACAGTATGTGCAGTATACGAACTTATTTGACATGTGTTCTTCTGAAGACCGTATGCATATGACGTCACAGAACAGAAAGTACGCCCTGCGATAGAGATAAGCGAGTACCATTGTAACTTATACCAACAAATGCGGACAGCTGATTTGTGTACCGATTGGATACGCGGATTAGTCTACCAAGCGTGTGTGCGGAGTCTACGTCGTGCGCACAATGTGCTTCAATGTTTGCCCTCCAAAATGGCCTCCGCGTGACGTCATGCATAAGGTATATACATAGCTGAAACAGCATGAGAGAGGATTTAGAGTCAGGCCGGATTTAAGCATGAGGTAGCTTGGCACGTGCACAGTGACACCAACACAAAGGGGCCTACAACGTAGGATACCATATGGTTTAAGGGCTATAAAGAAAAACTACCTTACCTCTTGAGCCCCCCCCCCCCACACACACACATATAGGTGACACACACACGCACATAGGTGCCATCACAATGTTTGCCATCATATTTTTAGCTTTAGTCTCTTGGGAGACGTGGTGTCTGTATTCCTAGGCCTACTTGAAGAGGTAGGTGTACTTATACACCTATTATATCATTATTTTTTTTCTGAAGCGGCCAATGAGTTTTCAAGGGACTAAATAGGTTCGTGCCAGAGCGCTCCCACATTTGTAAATCCGGCCCTGTTCAGAGTCGTGCATAAAATGAGCAGGTATTTAATTCTGCTTGATTCATATCTTCAACAAGAAAACAATGCTGGAACTGCACAGAGCTTAAGTAATATAAATTCTGAAACCAAAATGTGATGATAAAAACCGGTAAATTATATGTTTTATTATACGACCAATTATCTGCAGACAGGGATTTTGTGCAAAAGTCAGATATTACATTATTTTTGATATCTCCCTGTTAGTATTTCATAGCATTATAGGCTAGGTACATAGGTTATTTCTGCACCGTACTGTACTACCGATATTGCTAAGTCTTTATCATAATATAGTCTGAGAATGCTAACTTCATTTCATTTATTTTCCACAACATTACAAATATAAAAACTAATATAAAATAGACAGAAAACAGTGGAGAAAGTCTGGAAAAGCAGAATGCTTGCCCTTAGTAGGCCACCTTTATAAAACATAGTAAACAAACAAAACAAGGACAAAGAACAAGAAAACAGACCTCAACCCCTTTCCCCTCACCCTAACCCACCCACGCAGGAGCCATGCATAACAGAGTAAGAAAATAGGTCAAAAATGACACCTTGACATTAATACCTTGCAATGAAGTAAAATTTGAATTTCTTGGTAAATAAGGTAGTGAGGAGATGCTCTTAAGCTGAGGATCCAGGTTGTTCTAAAGTTGAATGCCAGATTTAACACAGGTCTTTTGTTAATAGATGAATTGACTCTATATAAATGATAGTTTTCAGAATGTCTGGTATTGTGGAACTTTTTTGTATGAAAATGATTCTGGAACAAAGATGGTAATAAGTCACGACTAATTTTAGACACAAACATTCCCATCTGATGCTTATAACGTCAAAAACAGTCAAAATATTTAATTCTTTAATTAAAGAGATCAGCGGTGTTATCCCTATAGTGAGAGGAAGTAATTAAGCGAACGGCTCTTTCTTGTAGGACATAAAGTCTATTGAGATAAGTGTTTCCCAAGCAATATTGCAATAAGATAAGGTACGACCATGGGCGTCCGCAGAAAAAAATTCAAAGGGGGGCAAAAAAATTTTAGGGGGGAAAGCTCTACGCCACCATGAGTTGGCGCGGAGCGCAAGAAAATTTTGGCCCAAAATACCTCCCAGATCGCTGGAAATGGCACTTCTAAAGCCTATTTACATCATATAAATAGGGGAAACACTAAGTAAATTGTTAAGAAATGTTGATGTTAATTTTTCTTCGTTTTTTTCTTTATTTTTTCTTCGTTTTTTCAAGTTTTTGATTTTCCAGGGGAGGGCAAGTGCCCCCCCCTTGCCCCTACCTGCGGACACCCATGGGTACGACGAGGTACAAGATGCTTGATTTTATGAAGGACGCCTATAGTCTTAGAGATTTTGCTACATAACAGGTCGATGCGGTACTTCCAGGTTAGGTGGGGATCGAAAAGAAACCCTAAAAACTTTACCAAATCGGACTGGCTGACAAATGGAACCGTCAATGCAAATACTTAAAGGCAGTGGGCAGTCACTCCAAACAGAGTGAGTGTATCCTGTCACTCTAGTTCATGATTGGCCTATTTTGATCATGTGACAATATTTTTGTTAGTAAATTGTGGAATTCAAGAAGAATTTCACCTTGTTTTACCTATTGTTTGTAATAGTTATGTCAAAACATCTTCAGAGGTGCTTGTAATGCAATATGAGGAGATTTGCAAGAGTTTGCTGATTTTTTAAAGAAAATTTTGGGGCGACTGCCTATTGCCTTTAAATCGGATGGTTCTTTCTACTAAATTGGATTAGCATTGAAATGTACCTTTTGACATTGAGAAGAAGTTTGTTAAGCGTTTACTTTGGAAGCTTTAACGGTAGGATCAGTTTCTCTAAACAAGATACTAGTCTCATCTGCAAACGGTACAAATTTTAACTTACTGAAAAATGCGGAAGATCATTAATATAGATAAAGACTATCAGGAAACCTAAAGTAGACCCCTGGGTACACTGAAAGATATATCTCTGAATGATGAAGAACAGTTATTAATATATACAAGTTGCTAATTACGATTAGACAGATAACTTACAAACCAGTCATGAGCTACACCTCTTACTCCATAATGAGTAAGTTTACGTGGAAGAATGGTGCGATTTACGGTATCAAAGGCTTTAGGTAAGTTCACAAAAACACCGAACGTACTTTCGGTATTGTCAAACCCAGTAGAAATATAATTTATTAAATCTAGTGTGGCTATGTACGTAGAATAGTTCTTACGAAAGCCGAATGAGATGTCTGAGAGAAGCTTAAGTTTTTTTAGCCTTGAGAATGCTTATTATGCATTACTCTGTCGAATATTTTGGAGACTAGTAGTTAAGACAGATATTGGGTGATAATTAGAGACATTCATGGGATCATCAGATTAAAATTTAGGCGTGACTTTGGCAAGTTCGAGGTGATCGGGGAAAATTCCATTGGCAAAAGATAAATTAACAATGTGCGTCAACGGGCTGGCAATACTGAGACAATTTTGCTGAAGTAACTCACAGGAATGTTATCAAAACCACGGGTGGCTTTATTTGGTAGTTTACTAATCACGTTAATTATTTCAGAGACATTTGTGGGTGAGAGACAAAATAAGGGTTAGAAACTTGGTACTTTAAGTCAAAGGTAGTAGAAAAATCAGGAATTCAGTTTTTGAGCCAAGTTTGGACCAATGGTAGTTAAGTAATTATTTAGGACGTCAGTAATTCCGTTCTTATTGGTTAAAATTTTATTGTTGATGTAAAGGAAAATCTAGTACTCTTCTTGTGAGATCAAATGATGGCTTCAATTATATGCCATATTTTTTCAAATTGTCTTTATTTTTATCGAAAAGATTATGGTAATGCATTTCCTAGGCCTGTCTAATAATTTCAGTTAATTTGTTTTTGTAAACAGTAAATTTGGCCTTGTTCCTGTCAGTAGACAAATTAAGAAAATTTTTGAAGAGTTTGTTTTTAGTTTTCATTGATTTCAAGATACAACGGGCCATCCAATTAGGGGATTTAATTTTCAATTTTCTTTGCGAAATCTTTTGAACTAACAGTTCTTGTTATACAAGGTAGAAACTTGATGAAATTCTTATGAGCACTGTTAACATCAGAAATGTTGTTGATAAAATTCCAGTCTACTGAACGAAGTTCCTCAAAAACTTTATTCAATGAAGTAGCAGAAGTGTCTCTTTAAAAGACTGATTCATCATCACTTAAAGAATTGAGACCTTGGATGAAAGCTTTGCTGAGTGACCTAAATAGGTAAGTGATCACTGATATCACACACAATTATGCTACAGGTAAGTTGTACATTTTGGTTACTACAGAAAATATTGTCAAGAAGAGTCGATGAGTTATCAGTTATTCTAGTTGATTTCGAGATGCGTGGTAGATATGAAGAGTAAAGTAGGTCAAGAAAATCATTAACATGGCTGCTCTCACCGTAGGGAATAAGGTCAACGTTAAAGTCTCGGCAACAAGATAGCAAGGATTCTTCTCGGTATTAATAAGTGTTAAAAGCTTAGATACGTCCTCATTAAAAGATGGTATAGAGTTAGCAGGAGGACGATAAATAGTTCCAATAATGACAGTATCCTTATAGATTTTAAGATCAATGAATAAAGATTCAAAGTGGAGGAGAAGTGTTACTAAGATCGCTAGGAATGGAATAGTCGAAACCCTCTTTAATGTAAAAACCATCATTTTTGTCTCATCTTCGAATAAACCAATACAAGGGTAAAAGGTTGTAAAAGTCAACTTGTGAATCTCCGCATGGTCAGAAGGTACAAGGAGCTTATGACCACCTGAATGCTGTGCCATTACATGTAATTTTCTAAGCGAAGGGTTGTCTAAGATTTTACTGTCTTCTCCAAACGGTATCATCACTGGGTTCATAATTCAGTTTCAGGGATGCTTCCAGAGATTATTTGTTGAGAAAACATTATCGAAAAACAAGGCAATTAAAGTTGCTTGAACAACGGACGGCGCCAAGAAGTCCCTTTTCAGACTTCTTTGCCTCTTCACATACCCCCCACCCGCCCACCACTCCCTTCTATGCAAAGAATAATTCACACAAGGCAATTTTGAACAAATACATTTCAGCCTTCGTCGTTACAAGAAGCAATTATCTGTCTCATGATTTCTGTTTGCTTCAAGAGGATATGTCCGATTACATCATATTATTAAGGACGGCTTCAATGATACAATGAAAGTGACAAGATAAAGTGAACTAACCTACGCACTCCTGTCCATCCCAGATGAAACCCGACCGACATTCACAAGCGTAGGATCCAACGCTGTTGTTACAAATTTCATTAATGGTGCAGTTATGAAGACGAGCGAGGCACTCATTTATGTCTGTGCATGTATATAACAAACGAAGAAAGGGTTATATCTATCGAAAAAGAGGTATTAGGATGTTATTGAAAGAGTCTTCAAAAATCAAAGGAACGGGCAGGACCTAGGATCATAGCCTGCTAGTTTTATTTTTGGGTTGATAAAACGTTGTGATTGGCCTCCCTCCTTCCCCCACCCGCCACTGCCCTCTCTGAAAAAAATCATTGCCACAAAGCAATTTTGAACAAATATATTTCAGCTCTCTTCGTTACAATAAGCAATTCCTGCCTCGTGTTGTCTGTTTGCTTCAAGAGGAAATATCCGATTACATTATATTATTCAGGACGGCTTCAGTGATATATAGTTGCAAGATAGAGTGAACTAACCTACGCACTGCTGACCATCCCGGATGAAACCCGACCTACATTCACAAGAGTAGGATCCACCGCTATTGTTACAAATTTCATTAATGGTGCAGTTATGAAGACCAGCGAGGCATTCATTAATATCTGCAAAAGTAACAAAGGGTAAACTGGTTACAATGATATTCCAAGAAAATACAGGTTGTTACTGTCACTGTCTGCAAAAAAGAAAAAAGACTGAGATGATACTAGTTTTATTCTATACTGATGGAGTGTCGTAATTGGTCGATGTATGCAATAATGTTAGATCTCTTCCAATCTTTTTTCTACCATATCCATAAAAACTTGTGAGAACCGGGTTTATATTTGAAAGTTTTTATAGTTTCGTCACATTGGTAAGGGTGACTCCAATAATACTTTGAAAGGGACAAGACATAAAATACAGTGGCGTAGCTAGGGGCAGGGGCGTTCGCCCCCCCCCCACAAAACCTCACAAGGCCTCTGTCGGAAATTTTTACCACCTTAATTAAAAATTCTTACAACGGAAATTAGTTGCTAAAATTATATTCATATGGGTTTACTTACAACACTTCTTATGTTTTAAATCAGAATTACACATCTAAATGGTTACTGACAAGGCCGGGAAGTGTCATTTAAGGCGATCTCGGAGATATTTTAATCTATTTTTTCCGCGCGCTACACTCCAGATGATGGTGGCGCTAAGCTTAGATAGTACATCATTACTTCAAGATAATAATCTGTCAGAATTTTTTTGCTTTTGCCCCCCCCCCTCCCCCCCACAGAAAAAAAAAATATTTAGCTACGCCACTGATAAAATACTAACCTACGCACTGCTGACCATCCCAGGAGAAACCTGAAATGCATTTACAAGAGTAGGATCCGTCGCTGTTGTTACAAATTTCATTAAAGGTGCAGTTATGAAGACCAGCGAGGCACTCATTAATATCTGTGGAAGTAACGAACGAGTACCGATGTTGTTAACATAATCTTCAAAAATGGAAGGAACGGGCAGGAACTGGAATGATAGCCTACTAGTTTTATTTCTGGATTGATCAAACGTCGTGACTGGCTGATGTATGAAATTATGTTAGATCCCTCCAATCGTTTGCCACCATCTTCTTGGGACAGTGTGAAAAATCAGGGTTTAAAGTTTAAACTTTTCTGGAGGGGTGGGTCTTTCAAATATTTTAAAATTGCTTTGATATAAAAATCGACGCTAACTAAGAAGTTTACGGGAACCATTTGAGGTTTATTTGGGGTGGCGCGAGGGTTTGTCCCACGGGGGGGGGGGAGCGTGCAAGTAGAAGTTGCTATCATTTTCAGTCACAGCCAGGAAACCAAGATACTTCATGTCTATGGAAAAGGTGGAATATATAGTCTGGATCAATGGGACAAGCATGAAAATTGTTGCATTTGTAAGGGACACCATTCATAATTTTAGCGGTCTCATTTTGTCGGAATGGCTCAATCGCCTTTGCCCGAATTCGGAGTGGGTAAATACCCTCAATCCCCCATCTCGTATACACATTTGTACATTTAACGGACATTTCTTACATGGAATGCATTCGTCGGTGGCTACATGTAATCCTTTCATAGTTTTCAGAAAAAAGATCTCTGTTCTGAAAGGTAAAAATTGCATTTTGATAGCATATGGCCTTTGGAGGGTGATCTTACTTTTCAAAGATGCATTTCGTGCTGGGAAATCTGTGATGTCATCTTGGCACAATGGATCGAAATCTGGGTGTAGCTTCTATATTTTTTTACAGAATGTTAAATGTCTTTGTTTGTATACATTACCAATGGCACAGTCTTATATAAGACCTTCGTGCATAGTTATACAGATATTAATACAAAGTCACTTCCAATTGTCCAAGGACAAAGCATTGAAGAATAACAAGAGAGCTATGAGGCAATGTGTCCACTTTACATTACATGCTGTGGCTTTGAGGGGAATTGGAGGAATGTCTCGACAAAAGTAACCAACATTCACAATATAGGAAATCTTAAATTCAAAATGGATGCTGCTTGAAGGTTTCGATGGCATTTACTGGAATGTTCTCTATATACATAGGTCTTTTAAGAAATGCCGCTGATACTGCAATACAATTCATTCGTTTGCATCTTCGATACGACGCACTTTAAAGCACGTCTGGTCAAGTTTGAACCGAATCTGATCAGATGGGCACTGAACAGTTATCTGATCAATTATTTGACTAGATTTGGTTAAAACTGATCAAAATTGGTTCATTTTTGAACCGGATCTAGTCAGATTTTTGACCAGATTTCTGTTCGGTGCCCCTCTGATAGGACCTTTTTAAGTGTGCAAGATTTCTTTAAATTCTGTCTTTTACAATCTTAAAGTTATATTAAGAGGAAACTACGTGGTTGAAAACTTACCTTCACAAATAGAGTCTTGTTGTTTTGCATATCCAGGCAGACATTGGCACAAGTAGGATCCTACAGTGTTTACACAATTACTATTTACACTGCAGTCATCTAACTTCTGTGCACATTCGTCAATATCTGCAAAAAATAGTCGTGTGTATTGCAATATATATATATATATATATATATATATATATATATATATATATATATATATATATATATATATATATATATATATATATATATATATACTGAAGCGCTGTTCATTTCTGTCAAGGATGTATAGGATTGAAATGTCTGTACAGAGCTTTTCAAAATACATCTGGGGTTTAAGAGAAGTGACAAATATTTGACATCGAGTGGAGGGTCCTTAGACATGCACCAACCAGGGAGCTGGAAGACAGCTCCCTGCACCATCCAGGGAGCTTATCTTAGAGCTCCCTGCATCTACTATCACAAACCGTCAACAAAGAGCTGTTTCTACCCTGTGCTTGGAATAAAACACTAACCACCACTAATGTTGCGTACGTAAAAGGTTGTACGGGAAATTCATCTCATACTTTTGGAAGCCTTAAAGAGGGGATGAGCAAACAGAGTCCACTCCGCAGATTATCGCTAAGCCAAGAAATCCCTGGAGCTCATTTCAAAGTGTAGACATTTCAATTCTTAATTCCATCGACACGTTGCTCTTGTCGCGCATCGTGTTGCTGCTTATAGTATGTGCAAAAAACTTCTGACAGTACAATAAACCGACTTTTCTTATATATATATATATATTTGCCAGTTGACTAGATAACTTTTTCCTTTTGCAAGATTAATAAATTGTGGCAGTATCATCGTTTCCCTACGTTTGAAATAATCTTCAATTCGTCATTTTTGCAGCTGGTCAGACTATCATGATAACGACAAACCGTTTCTATCAGCCTATTTGATATTTCACAATTACAATGCTTGACGGGAAGGGCTACACTTTTATTGAGACTATGTAGTAATGCGTACAATTGCACAAACAAGTCCCGCGATAAATCCGTGGTCTTTAACATCAACCAATTTTAAGATATTGGTTAAGAAGCAAATGTTGTCTTTCAAGTGAATCTCTTATACTTGAACTCATTAGAGGCTCGCCATAGGGGCACGGGGGCCTTGCCCCCCCCCACCCCCCACCCCCCAAAAAAATTGCAAAGCATGGTCTTCAAGTTTCAAAAATAATAAATAATAAATAAAAAAAAACATGTAATTCGAGATGGGTTAGGCCCTCCCTTTTCCTTGAGTGGGCTTAAGATTAAAGAAGTGAATGACTTTCCAATGCAATGGGAAGGTTAAACATCAATAAAGTGCTTTCAAAACGACATTTTTTCGGCGAGCTTCGCGCGCGTTTTCTCAGTTGCTTATTTGTAATCTGATTTGCTAAGGCATCATAATGTCATTTACAGAATGTAACGGTAATGCTGGAGTTAAATGTCCATAGTTTTGCAGACACTTCAGAGCTATCGGGGTCATTAGATACACAACCCATTAGCCGTGTTGATTACCATCCACGACTAATAGCAGTTTTGCCAGGGTGTCACCTGGCCAGATTAGCATAGGTATCGGTCTACAAAAAGTTGTAACGGGCATTTAGTCTAAAAGTATTGTGTTTCCCATGGAAGGAGAGGTTTCCCTTCCCTTGTCCAAATCGACAGCGCCGTTGGCCCACGAGCGGTCTTATGACTGTCAAATGGCGTGTTATAAGCAAAAGGTTCTCCACCTCTGTGCTAAAGTATACCGTTTCAATTCATTTAAAATAAATACACCAAACAGTCAATCTAAGCTCAGTGTGATGATACTTTTGTCTAGAGGCCTAGTTATTTGTATATAGGATGAGACGTCGTTCTGAGTTAGGGGAATTCCTCTCCCCCTTTAAAAAATTCGTTTCGGAACGGTACTGAGATCCAAAATAATTAGTGCTATCACTTCATCGTTTTCAAGTTTCTTCATGCTCGAAATTTTCGTTATTTTAAGAAAACAATCCAGAAAACCAACATTTTATGGCTTCTTGACAAAGCTGAAACATATTGTGACACAATGAAAGAAACAATAAAATATTTAAAGGTGGGGCTCATTTTATACAAATGGATAAAGCCGCTTTCCCATTTCACCTGCATCTCACTCCACCCCTATGGTAGTACGGTAGCGATCGGTTGATATGGTTGTATTTATTTTTTAAAGTAGTCAGCTCTCGACTAACTGCCTGAAATGGTTTTTGAAGAGCTTTTGAAAACTGCATGGGCATCGCTGTAATACATAATAATAATAACCATACTCCCATAGGCGTAGGAGGCGGGGGCTGGGAGGCTGCAGCTTCCCCAAGAAAATATTTTTGTGAAAATTCGGGCAATATTCTAAGAATTTTTCGGGCACCTACTGAAAGAAAAATAATGCAATGTAGCTTAACGGAAATCTATACTTTAAGAAAACTTCCTTGGTAAATTAAAATATAGTTCTGATTTGCACTGCACCTTCCAGTGGCGGATCCAGGATTTGGCAAAAGGGGGAGGGGGCCCAGGTCATAGTGTTTTGTATAAAAGTCCGATCTGGAGGAAGGGTCTAAGGAGAGGGGGCGTCCCGGGGGGCAGTGCCAGGGTATTTTGATAGGGGGAAAAGCATGTGATGAGTAATCACCATCCTGGGGAGGGGTCTGTCCCCCTCCCCTTTGAGAAATTTTTGTTAATTTAAGATTGCTCAGATGCAAAATGGTGATGTCTGCGTTGAATTTTTTGAACTGAGCTTATATGGCTGGAAAGGTTTAAATTTCAGTGAATTTTAATTTTTGGTTGGGTGAAAGATGCTTTTCTGGGGGAGGGGTCTGTGGGGTGTCCCCCTCCCTTTTGAGAAATGTTTGTTAATTTAAGACTGCTCAGATGCAAAATGGTGATGTCTATGGTGTATTTTTTGAACTGATCATATATGGCTGGAAAGCGTTCATAATTCAGTGAATTTTAATTTTTGGTTGAGTGAAAGATGCTTTTCTGGGGGAGGGGTCTGAGCTGGGGTGTCCCCCTCCCCTTTGAGAAATTTTTGTTAATTTAAGGTTGCTCAGATGCAAAATGGTGATGTCTGGGTGTATTTTTCGAACTGATCATATATGGCTGGAAAGCGTTCATAATTCAGTGAATTTTAATTTTTGGTTGGGTGAAAGATGCTTTTCTGGGGGAGGAGTCTGAGCTAGGGGTGTCCCCCTCCCCTTCTGAGAAATTTTTGTTAATTTAAGGTTGCTCAGATGCAAAATGGTGATGTCTGTGGCGTATTTTTCGAACTGATCATATATGGCTGGAAAATGTTCATAATTTGGTGAATTTTAAATTTTACCCTAAATTCACAGTGCATTTCATTAAAATAAATTACAAGGCTTAAATAAGACACTACAGGGTAATATTGCAGCAAGTTATAGTTTAAAGCCTGATGTTGTCGAAAATATTCCTCTATAAATATTAAAGAATTCTGAAATTCCCTTGAAAGTACAAGCAGCGCTCCCAATGCTGTGGGCCTGGCCTAGACTGAAGTTAGCAATCCATTAATACAGCGCTCATGAGTAACTCCTTGCAATGCCCAGAGAAAGTTACTGAGGCCAATACAAGCCAAAATGTTATCAGTTGAAAGTCAGTAGCAAAGTTATTAGCATAACACTTATTTTCTGAAGTAGAAAATAATGAACAAGTTTGAGTTTCACTCTGACACATCTCATAGTCCTATTTCATTGGGATAGGGCCTTGTCCTTTGTTTTATGAAGTTGAAAAAACTTTCAAAATTTTTGGAAGGGGGGCCCGGGCCCCCCGGGCCCTCCTAAATCCGCCCCTGCCATCACCTATATATTCGGTATTAATTCACCAGTGTGTTTTTTAATGGTTAAACTTATATATTGTGATTATCAGTGGTGTATTTGAGGAGCCATTGGGCCATTCCCCCGTCACTGACGCCGATTTTTTTAGTACCTAAAATAAAGCACAAAATTTTACTTCAAGAGTAGCATATGTGGCACCAGATTGCATGTATGGACACCTAATTTTTCAAAAAATTTTCAAAGGGAAGGGGGAACCCCCTCCCCTTATACCCCTTCCCCCAGGCCGGCGATCACACAACATAGCGCCTGCCCCACCCTCATGAGAGAAGTCTTGGCCACACCACTGATTATTATCATCATTTAACTACTTCCCCCAGAATTATAACCAATATGGAATAGGTAGTAACGTGGCAAATTACTGTATGTAATTGGCATGCGGTGTGATAACGGATATATGTACATTAACATTTTGAACGCGGGCGCAGCGCGCGGAAATTTTTGTTTCTATTTTTCGGGCAGATCGTTACAGCCTCCTCCCCCAAATTAACTTTGGGCCCCTACGCCTATGCATACTCCTATTGAGGCTATTGTACTATCCGGAGCTGACCATTAATATTGCCGAACTTCCCTGAATACGGACTTGAGTTTGCCCCCCCCCCAAAAAAAATTCTTTTAGCCGCCCATGCCTGAACTGGGACGTTTGAGTTGTCCGAAGATAGAAAGGAAAACAGTCCCTGGAAGCATTTGTAGTTGTGGAAAAAACAGTTGAAGAACTGAAGCTGGTCAAGCAAAATTCCCAGCATGCATAGTAATTCTGTAATATCGAACTGGCTTATTGTCTGAAGAACAGGCTATGGAAATGCCGTTTGATATGACTTCTTTTTAAGTTCTTGCCTTATGCTGTATATAACTTAAAAGCTGCGCCTTGCTTCTTTGAAATCGATAAAAAACGATGACATATTTAAAATCACTTTTCCTCGAAAGTATCGATCGTCTAATCCATGAAGGATATCTTCGCAGGGAGCATAATTTTTAGTAAACAGACTATGTGATTCATTCAAGTGTACACTCTTTGTTTATTTATTCATTCATTCATTCATCATGCTTATACATACATGCATATTGTGAAGAAAAGTGCAGTGGTCCAATCACGGACTTCTTACACATACGGACAAAGCATATTGCACTAACGGCCTATGCGTGGAGTGTCGCCACAGGACGTATACGTTTAGGCTTACCAATATGGCTGCCTCCTATGTTTTGTGTGTAAAGTTTGGACATACTCGAATCAGACGCGGATCCAGACATTTCGAAAGGGGGGGGGGGGCTGAAAGCCCCCTTGAATATTCTCCTAGATTAATATTATGCTAATTTTCGCGTATTTGTTATTGCTGATATGGCGAAAAAGGGGGATGAGCCCGAGGAAGCCCCCCCCCCCCTTTGGATCCGCGCCTGCGAATGGTTAAGCATTGGCAGATTTTGCGAGAAACTTGGACAATTTTCAAATAAAATGCAAACCTAGGTCAAATTCAACAAACAGAATGAAGGATTATGATATTGTTCTTCCATTCACGTTTGTATTTTGTCTGAAAAGGTGCAGATTCATCGTCAAATTATGCAAATGACAGTAGCGCGGCGTCCATTTTGGTAAGGCGAAATTTGTTCGAATGGTGACGAACTTACTGGTCACTTGATTTCCTTTAACCATATATATAAGAAGTCCGTGGGTGCAATGAAGAGGTTAAGGTTAGTAGGAAGCTAAAAAACAGTGCTGTGCTTATCTCAGCAAGCGACACTGAAGGAAACGATCACACATAAGAAAAAAAGAGTACAGGAAACAAAACACATAAGCAAGAAAAAAAAGGAAAAAAACGGGGTCACAACTGGCGTGCAATTCAGACTGAGTACTTATCCATCAGAGTGCGATTTTACTTTATATTTGAAAATTACATGCAAGCAAGCATTTTTGAACCATTTCTAGTCAATTTTGAAACAAATCTTGTCAAATATTTGACAAGATTCCGGGTCGTGCCCCAATTGACTAGATGTTTTTTTTTAGGGTGTAAGCCTGATGCCATTCGGAAGGTACCACTCCAAATATTGTTACAATAAATGTCCAGGATTACCTTCCAGTGTTTATAATTGCTCGGTCACTGAAAAGAGTGCGTTTCTTCTTTTTCGGGTTAGGTATGTGCACTTCTTGGATAATTTTTCTCGACGTGTCTATGCACGTCTGCCGTAACAATAGTCAGGGTCACCCTGTCTCAAGAGGCGTGCTTTCAAGATTTGGTCCTAAGTCACGCTGGTTATGTTGTACTGTAAATGTGGGTCGTGCATATTTTTTTCCTAAAAGTCCCCTCCACTGGATACCGGAGGGGGCAAAGCAAACGTTAACCCCGAAGGAGTGCTGTTCACCGAAAGCAGTTCATTCTTCTTCTAAAGCCATAGTCGTAACTCCTTCAGGAAGTGGAACTTCGAGGGAAAAGTTGGGTTTTCTTCCTGCAGTATCCACCCAAAGGAATTAAAAAAAAAATAGCTTCATTACCCGCCTTAAGATTAGTTAGTTAGTTAGATAAAATTTAATGACACACCAACACAAATGTGTTATATAGTGTCAAGCAGTTTAAATACGGTGCAAGTCCTTCCCTTTAGTCGCCTCTTACGACAGGCGGGAAATACCATGGGCAATTCTACAACCCCCAGCCTACAGGGGGCACCCGCCTTAAGAATAAAAACACATTTTAGCTCTATGCTCTTGCACTTGGGTACATAGAGTGTTCAGCCAATAACACTGGCATTGTAGAAGGTACTTGTACAAGTTGTAGTAGGCCTACAGTGAACAGTGGCGCCAAGCTTCGTCGGCAGCCTCTACATATCGAGGATATTTTCATAGTTTCTAGTACCCCCGATGTTGTGTAGGCTTTCAGCTATCAAGCAAATATTATTTTCCTTTTAACCGCTTGAGCTTAATAACAGAGGGTGTAACGAAGAAGGTCATAGGCCTATTGTTTTGTTTGAAGAGAGGCTTTAGCGACGAGCCTAGCGTAATTTGCGAGATAGGCCTTACTAGTTTAATTTTATTTGATTTTTTTTAATGATTCGAATATGTTGAATTAAAACATAAAAGGGGTCCTTTTTTCTGACTTTATCATGGCTGCCATTGTCACCTTGTTTCCATTCACGTTTTCACTAGCTTCAAATTCATAATATCATAATATTTGAGTGTTCTTTTCTCTGCGGACTGACCCTCCCGATTTTTCAGGTTCGCAAGGGTCGTTCTGCAAGTTTTGCTTTCAGACGTCGAGGAAAGCACGCTCCTGGCGACGGGGTTACGCTAAAAATAGACTGAGAGGACATGCTCACTGATGACGGTAATATACCGCTATTTAAGTAGATTTCCTACGCGCAAATACTCGATTTGATAAATGTAGTCCCTAAAAAGTCTTGGATGCAATGTATACCATGTTACTGAGACAATGGGCTCAATCTATTTATAAATAAGTTGAAGTGCATACTTATTATGCAAAAAGGATGGAAAGTGAAGTTATTTTAGACACTTTTTGCTTATATATATATATATATATATATACATATATATATATATATATATATATATACATATATATATATATATATATATATATATATATATATATATATATATATATATATATATATATATATATAACGCTAATTCCCACCTTAAGGGGAAATTGTTATATCTGCTTGTACATAGGGCGAAAAAAAGATAATAAAATACATAAGAAATAAATTCCCCCTAACGTCTAAAATTATAATTAACGTTATTCCAATGGCCAGCCATCCGTTCGTGTTGACAGCTAGGTGTCCGTAAATTTGACAACTTTGAAGTAATGGCATCTAGTTTGTAATTCTAAGAGCGCGCCCTTGAAAGTTTACGTATTCCTATAGAAAAAGTGTGTGGAAACGTTAAGGCGAAACTTATATTTCACCCGAATATTTTTTTCCCCTTAAGGTCGACTTTTCAACAACAACTTTCCCCCTAAGTGCCGAATTAGAGAAATATATATGTGTGTATATATATGTGTGTGTATATATATGTGTATATATATATATATATATATATATATATATATATATATATATATGACCTTGCGTATGTATGCTACTTACGTACGTAGCAAGGAAGTTAACAGTGAAACGCATCATGATGATATTTTACAGTACAGGTCTGTAACTTTCACAGCCTTTGCTATGTCATAATAATACATTAAACCGAATGTTGTAAAGCAACGCCATTTTATGATATAGAACTTACCTTCGAAGTCGCACCTTCTAGTTGTAGTTTTCAATCCACGTGGAACGTCACAAGGAGTCAAGAAACCTGGAAGTCGTACTTGGAAACCAGGTGGCGTTACTTCACCCACACATCTTACTTGCCATACGCCTATAAAAATGAAAACGTCCTTCACTAAATCATGACCCTCTCTTACCAACAATATTTGAGTATGAAGCTGTGGCTCCAGGGTAGTAGCCTGGACGAAATCCCAAGGGGGCAGTTCGTGACACTGTCAAAGAGGAGCACCAAGTGGCGTGCCTGCAGACAGTGGACACTCGGGCGGACCCTTTCTTTTTCGCTGTGTATATGCCGGGGTACCATCCTGGCGAGAGTGCTGAGAGGAGTGGTACATGTAAGGTCTGGTTTATATGCAAAAATTGTGCTATCGCAAAGATTTAAAGTGATTTTATCTTTACAAGTTGTCAATATTTAGTGATATTCTTCTTATCTTTGGCTGGGCGTAAGGTTAGAGTTGCAGTCTAAGAGCAGGGGACAACATCCTATGCCCTCTGAGAAATTTTTGTCTATGTGAGGTAGCTTTGATGCAAAATGGTGCTATCTTTGGAAGTCTAAACCTTCGTAAAGCGTTGAAATGATTTTATGTTTAGGAATCCTCATTACTTTTTTGATTTGATTTTTTTCTTTTTTGGTAGGGTGTAATCGAAGGGGATGTTGCCGGGGTGGGATGACACCTCTTCTTTGAGAATTTTTTTCTTCGAAGGTTTCCAAGATCCAAACTGAGGTTATCTTTGGTAAAGCTTTGGACTCATAACATGATCCGAAATTTTATAATTTGCTGAATTTTCGACTGTCTTGAATGTTTCGAATGTCTTTCAGATGGGGAAATGACACATTTGAGAAGTAAAAGTTGCATCTAAACATTCTTCACTTTTAGATATCATGCTTTAGAAACATATTAAGATTTCAAGAGGAAAAGTTAGATTTGATTTACAGGGAAGGTTTAGCCACCCCAATTTTAATTTGTGGGTATGCTATTTCATGAATGGCTCTTGAGAATCATGCGACAATGTCTCTCAATGGGTTGTGAAGTTCACGTACAGAGTAACTCCTTAGTTTACCTTGAACATGCAATATTTATGTTCTAACATATAAAAGTTTGTTGAAGTGAAATACGAGTATATTTGTGAGATTTAGCTGCTGTGAGATGTAACTAATTCAAAATAAGTTTCCCGCAACTGTTTATTCCCTTTAAATTTAAAAGTTACTTTACAAGCTCACTGAGTCTAGCTAATAATTAAAAGGTAATCATAGACTATTTTATATTTAGCCAGCGTCTAGGCAAGCGTATATCTTGTAGGAGGAACAGGCAGGCCCGTAGTCAAGGGGGGCCAGTGGGGCGAATCCCCCTGAAATTTTTTTTGGCCCCCCTAGAGAGTTTGAATCTTACCATTGACTTAATACATTTGTACACATTTAGCCCCCCTGGAAAAATTTTCGCTCCCCTGGAAAAAATTTTTGCCCCCTACAGGACCTTGTCTGGCTAAGGGCCTGGGAACAGGGTCCATTCATCAGATAGAGAAACTCACATAAGAACGCGTCAAGGGCGGGGGTCCGGGGACCTCCCCGGGAAACTTTGGGGAAAGAAGGAGCCCTTTATGCAATTTCTTATGTACTGGGGCCTTAAAATATTATATGGATTGGGAAATTGTCAGCATTTCAGTATTTTTGTCTTATGTAGACCAACTCTAATTTATGATATGGAAATCTCAGGGGGATTTTCCCCCTCCCCCCCCCCGGCAGGCTATGACCCTGGGCTCTGTACAACAATGGTCATTCGGCGACATTTTCCTTGAGGTAATTTTGTATTTCAAGGGGCTATTGCATCACCTTAAGCATATTTCGGAACTCTTGTATCTCTAATAACCACTGTAATTTGTTTGAAATAAATTCAAACATTAACTCCATGTTGATTGGACAATGATAATTTTTGCAGGTCAGTGGTATGTGATGCAGTATAGCTCATTTCATTGACAGGTCAGGTAACACTGCATCAAAACCTCACACAGGCGGCTAGTGTATTCTGTAGAATATGGCCCTGAGCAATTTCAACTCGATAAGCCTACTAGGTGCAGTGCCTCTGCCAGAGGGTTCCATAGGATCGATGAAGTGGGGGGGGGGGGTTCTTAGATATTTGCGAAATCCCGTGCAACCTTTGTGATCCAACCTCCCGGCCCTCAAACCTGCTTAGTTATATAGAAACCGAAGTCCTGGTTATTATTTTACAAATTTGACCTAAATTGTTGAGTTGGTTAGCCACCCGACGTGAAGTTATAATCCATAACCCATAGGCTTCTCCCACTTCCGTGGTCGCTTAGCGTCGTAAATCAACTGCCCTTCAAGGCCTGAATTATGAAACAAAAGGGCAAGCTGCAATATTTAAGGTCTATTCAGATGTAGTGACATTCGTACGGTGCATAGATTATTGTACTGTAAAATGAAGGTTTACAACCAAAATGTTCGTAAAAAGTAATTTTTCGGCTCACTTCGCGCGCTTTCATATTCTACTCTTGTTGTACGTTCATAACTTCAATAGATCAAAGTATTTTTATTGCAAAACTCCATAGAAACTCTACGACCCTCCCCACCATCAATCCCGCTGGACCTTAAAGACATAGACCGGCGGCTAGTCCGAATTACGCTCCTTTGAAAAGTTAGAAACAGTCTGTGATTTCCTGGTCGGTCTGTTCATAGGTGCGTATTCAATGTCATTTAGAGAAAGTTAATGCTTTATTCTAGTGCCCACATTTGTCAAAATGTTCCAGAGTTTCCGAGGGCTTCGCTCCCTGGTTACATACATGCGAATATTAGTGAAAAAGCCCCAAGGAGGGCAACTGTGCCCCACGTTGAAGAGGATCTTACTCCCCTACCATAGAAGTACTACCTCGGAGCAGTGACGTCGCCAGGATTTTTTGAGCAGGGGGAACTGGGCGGGAAGGGGGTCACGAACCTTTCCTAGGGGCACAATTTCTGAATTCTCTCCCTCTCTATAGGGCTTATATACCGAACTGTGCATTCCAAAATTTTCCACGGGGGGCACCTGGGTGACACGGCTTTGTTGTGGGGGGCACATGCCCCTCATGCCCCCCGTAGCTACGCCACTGCCTGGGAGCTAGAACTCCCATATGGAAGTCGACTTTGTTTTTGTAGCAGACAAATGAAAACGGGTACGCAGAGGTAATGTTGAAATTGCCAAACATTCAACTGCGTTTTTTTTTTTCATCTCTTCTCTGTTATATTTAATACTTCTATTGTGGCCCTTTTGCAAAGATTATCTTCAAACAAAGGTTATGATTTGACCTTTCTTGTTACAGGCATTTTGTCATTTTGTCGGGAAGGTAACCCTTTTTTGTCGGGAAAATTTCCAGCACATGCTCCGTCCAGGGAGGTGTAACACCTCCCTGATCCGTCCTACTTGATTGGACAACAAGTGCATTTAGAAGCATTTCAAAGGCCATTTGGTAATATTTTTAGGCACTCCATCTACAGACGGAGTCGGAAAAGCGAGCCTCTTTCTCAACCATCAGAATACAAAGAGTACGAACTTTCAAGTCAAGTTACAGCAACTGCGATGGTGCCCAACTTCACGATTTAGTGGAAGCCAGCGCATACTGCACCGACCAATTGACTACCAGTGACGTAGCCAGTATTACTCTCACGGGGGGGGGGGTGTCATGCAGTATGTTCTGTAACCGGTGGCCTGGGGGAGGGGTTAAAGGGAGGTGTGTCCCCTCCCCTTTGAAATGTTTTGAAAAATCAGGTGTCTTTACATGCAATTTGGTGCTGCATATGCTACCTTTTGAATAAAAATTTGGGTTCAAAAATTTACGTATTTTAGGTACTTAAAGAATCGGCATCAGTGGGGGTTGTGGGGGGACATGGCCCAATGTCCCCTACCCCTAAAAACGCCACTGCCGACTACTACGCGAAAGTGAAAGCCAGTCGCGTGGCATACTAGTTGATTTAGGTGTGTGCCAAATTTTTTTCTCGACCTGACTGTCGGTCCCGACTGCGATCCGACAGTCTTCTTCGACATCGGAAATATCAAACTGTTTGATATTCGTAGTGAAGTCAAGTCGGGAGGGGAAGTGGGTCGTTGCAGTTTAGTAAGGCCGTGACAGTTTACAACTGTCATCAACCCAAAGGCGACTCATCTTTTAATGAATTGGCCAATTAAGAAGCCTTTGAAAAATCAGGCGAGGGCTCAATGTGCTCGCCCCCACGTGCGACTAATAAACAGTAGATAAAATTTTGAATGTATCCACCTCGACATTGTGCTGCGGGTATGGCTAACCTACAATCCGACTGCGACCCAACGCACCTGACCACTAATACCGACATAATCATCCCCGACGAGCAGAAAGATTGAGTTGCATCACATGCCGAAAGGCTTTTATTTCACAGTGTCGGACAAAGCGTTTATTTCATGGCAGACAATTAATATGGTACTTCTATGTACCCAAAAGCCTGGATTTCTTCAAAAGACAATGACATCCCCAATATTGTAGTAGAGATTACTTACTGACACAGAACACTTAATCTGTGATTACGTTCCCAACAATGTGTACTGATTTCCTGACAAAAAAAAAATAGTTTGCCAACACAGTTAAATGTAGGAAGGGTTAGGTCTCTGTTAAATGTACCCAAGGCAACATTTCCACCCTACACTAATTCCCTTAAAGCAGAACATTGTGATAATAAAATTTCCCGACATTTCTGTAGCCCCAAATAAAAGATTTTTTTCTAACAAAGTCAGTGAATTGCAAAATAAAGTAGCAATTTTTTCCCGACACACGGCAAACTTTTCCCGAATGACGACACTGAAAATTTTGGGCGTGTAGCACCCCCACACCCCAGGTAGTGAGGTACCTGGCCTCTGTCTCGGAGGCGCAGTAGCGTGTGTGTGGGTGTGTGTTTGTGTGTTTTCTTTTCAGAGGCTAGAAGTTATCTTTGTTGGAAGACGTGTACCTGTCTAGGACGAGATGGGCGGCGGCTCTTTAAGGTTTTTGATTTTCCAAAAAGGGAGTTTCTGAGTCAATCGCAAATAACCTTTGTGAATCGGATGATAGTTTTTACAGTATCGATCTCGTCCTGGAATCTGATAAAAGTCTGCACTACCCTAGCCAGGCTAAACACTTACAGGGGGCAACTGATTTTTTTTTTATGGAGCAGAGAGGTAATAAAAACGAGGGATAGACATAAAGTTATTTTTTAATCCTACTGTTGATTTTAATCTACTTGTGCATTCTTTCCCAACTTACAGAAAGTGTATTCATGTTTAAAATGAAACAGC
Source organism: Holothuria leucospilota (assembly GCA_029531755.1). NCBI lineage: Eukaryota > Metazoa > Echinodermata > Holothuroidea > Aspidochirotida > Holothuriidae > Holothuria > Holothuria leucospilota. Next base: position 15,307,820 of record CM055972.1, read on the forward strand.
ATGAAAAATGGTTTACCTTTAGAAATACAAAAAATAATTTGCTGTCAAAGCGACTGGGAATACAAAATAAAAGATGAGCAAAATTTCTCAATGTATTCTTCAAGATGTATCAGATGAACCCCTGTGTTTAGTTTCTTTTACGTTATAGGCTTAATTACTTATGGAAGAATACTACAAACAGTGAATATTGTCAATAACTAGCTAGGTTCAAAGAAAGTGTTGCCAATACGTCTTCTGTCAAAGTGACGTGTCCCTGCTTAGAGGGTGGGGGCAAACGGGGCTCTTTTATCGGTCTAGGCTGAGAAAATTATTGCGGGGGGCAAGGGCTATTATTGGCGGAAGAGCCTCTCGTGGATACATGTCTGGCATCCTTTCTAGAGTATAAAGTTGTGTCCATGTGATAAAATCAGATCAATCCATGATAATCCAAAAAGTTAAAAATCATGCTTCTACAAAGCTGTTCTTGGTGATGCTAATGCGGTTTTAAAATCTATAACTTAGAAAAAAACAGGTTTTAAAATCCAACTATCTCGGCATTTAGTTCTACAAAATCTCACCAGCCTTCTGGAAGGTGGCATATGACTTGGCTCGTGTTTCCTGAGCAAGTGAAAACGATTTAGCCAGTGTCCATCTTGGACCTCTTTAATGGAAGCCTTTACTAGCTCAAGGTGGGCCTCCTAAACTTTCACCTGTTTTTACACCAAACTAAAAATATTAGTCTTGATCTTAACCGTATTTAGCTTGGTTTAGCCCTGTAATAAGAGATAATAAACAACGACCAAACTTACGAATTTGACGACTTACTTGTCATTTTGTCACACCCATACGTCCTTTGAGAGAACCACCATACTATATGTGTGAACCAGAGGTGAACACTTCGGCAGTCCATTGTTCTGGAATCGAACCCTACCGAAAGAATTCACTGATTTACTGTTAGTGCCCAACTGAAGCGGTTGTGGAGTACTATAGAATAAATTGACGGCGCTCTCTACTCAAATGGTCATTATCTGACGATGTGCTTTCAGTATCGACTAGTAAGTCTCGCAAACTTTCATTACAATCTTGTTCAATATTAATCTTAATGGTTTTCATTGTCTTGGATCGATTATTGATAAAGTTTGATGCACCTTAAGGTCTATAGCAACAAAGGTTTCTTTTCTTTACTTTACAGTGTTTGATTCCTTGCCCAAGCGAATGGAATCTATAGCCTACTATCACGAGAGTGCATGTATGTGTGCGTGTTTTTGACACTTAGCTCGTTAACACGGTATCTCACAAAGGGAAACTCTGACAGTTCTCATACTTGTAATATGGATGCCTCATATTAAAAGGAAGAATTCTCTTGTTTTTCTGGAGGTCAAAGATCATCTGAGGACAGCAGAGGTCAAACTCTGAAAACCTTGCTAACTCCATATCTCAAGGTAGATACCATGGATAATTCCCATACTTAGCAAGTAAATGCATTCCATCAAGAGCATCAACTGTATTATTTTTAGTGGAGGTCAAAGGTCACAAGGGGTCATCAAAGGTCAAACTCTGAAAACCTTATCAACAGAAAATCTTCAGATAGGAAGCATTGAAACTTGCCACACTAAGCACGCAGATGCATTTTATAAAAAGAAAGAACCATGTAGATTTTGTGGAGGTCAGAAGTCATCTAACATCATCAGAGGTCGTAGCCGGATTTACCCAATAATCGAGGCAACATATAGATTACGGGCCCTCCGATATTTTGACCTTGAGGGGGTCCCGAAAGTTTCCATAAACTGGTCACCTTTTTTTAGCTTAGCTTTCACATCTGCTTCTAAGCTAAAGCAGAAATCCTTACCTTTCTTCCTACCAAAATCAGGGGCGTAGCTAGGATGAAATTTTTAGGGGGTCTAGGTATCAAATGGGGGGGGGGGTTCACGGCATCGATCACCGGCCTTAATTCTTACACATTTTAGAAGGACACGCACAATTTTGGGGGACCTGGCAAACATCTGGGGGGCCAGGCCCCCAGTAGCTACGCGCCTGGCCAAAATGTAGCCCTGAACCACTGCACTAGTCTTCATTTTCTAATCGATCGCTATGTAGGACCGTAGCAAATTTCGTGAAATTTAAATCACTAATATTATGTACCAAGGCAGTGGTGTCGGCACGGGGGCATGGGGGCACGTGCCCCGCCCCAATCGATTTCCGAAAATTTTAAAATGAGCAGAATGGCGTCTAAGTTACAGATTTCTGTAGGGGGGTGAGGTGTGTTTCTGACTGACAGATGAATCTATTTTAATCATTTCATATCACAAGTCGTCTCAGACAATAAAAATTTTCGCAAACCCTTCTCAAAGTATCAAAATTTTCGCGTGCAGCCTCACCTCATAGCGGTGTTTTTACTATCAATACAGTCTCAAACATATTCGCTTCATTCTGTGGTGAGGGTTCTACAATTACGCTGATTGTTCTTGTGCATAGGATGGGAGTCATCATTATGCATGGAGGGGCAGAGCATTGCAAGAGTGCAAAGTAGTGGAATTCAGGGGAAGACATATTTATGAAAACTGAAAGCTTATACGAATTACTAGACAGAAGACTAACCCTCTGATTGCGGATGTATTTTGTTAGGAATTTGAAGTGTCTCAGTGCAAAGTCTGCACACAACTTTTGTTATGAAAATGATTTTCAGTGCACACTTTTGGCGCGTATAGCCCGTATTCGTCACGGTAGTCACTCCATATCTTATAACTATAACTGGGGGAATAATACATTATTCCCATAGGCGCACGGGAAGACATTTCCCGGGGGCGGAGGGTGTTGCCCCTGAAAAATTGGCAAATTGCCCTGATTTTCCCCTTTTACCACGATAGCACTCAGGACGGGTATGGATGAGTCCCTCCCCCCCCCCCCATACACATACACACACACACAAACTATAAAGAAAGATATTACTTAGGGAGTTTTGGTTTATACTTGTATTGGGTTCATACATTCAACAATATGTGTTGTGCAACTAATAAGCATTTTGCCCTGTTGGCAAACGCCGCTGCCTACCGCACTGTCCACTGCACTGCCCCGTTGCCCTGAAAATACAAGTGTCAGTGCCCTGAAATAAGCATTTTCATTGCTCTGGGAGGGCTGCAGCCCCCGACCCCCCTCCTCGTACGCCTGTGATTATTCCTGCCAAAAATAGTTTTACGACAAAAGTACGTCTTGGACCTCTGCAGTGACCCACATCAGTAGAGGTTCTTAGAACAATGTAATATCATGATCGAGTAGCATAAACGCTAATATTCGTAGCATGTATTTGTCGTCACACATTTTTGTAACGAGTGCCATACCACAGACAAAACATCACAATATAATGATAATTTCTAAGCATGTACATAATTGAAAGATTTGCCAAAGAAACCTACATTTTGAGTCGAAGCTACCTTACCTAAACAAGAATATTTCAAGTGGAGGGAGGAGATGCTATACCTCTCCATCTAAACAACGCATGCACCTTTCCTCTACAGTCAACCAAAGGTAACTTGAATTCACTTAATTGTGAAAGTTTTCCAATATATGATCAGTTCAAAAATTTGTCAAAGATAGCACCATTTTGCGTCCAAGCCATCTTAAATGAACAAAAATACCCCCTCCCCTTAGACCCCTCCCCCAGGACATCACCTGCACACGGAGACAATGGAGAGGATTCGCTCCGGGTGCAAACTACCGCCGAAGCGAATATGCACAATTTACACCAGCTTTCTAGGTGTATCTGGGGTGGGTTTAAAGCATCATCTACAGTGCCCCGACCCAATTACCAACCTCTGGCGAGGCCACTGTACAAGGAAGCTGCTATGAGGCATATCATGTGAGTTATGACGCATGGTAAATTATCGTAGGGTATAATGTTGTATTAATACTGGTACGTGGTTATACATACATGCGTTTTCTAGAGGTGTGTTCGTACTTCTTCATATTCCCTTATTATTGACACTGTTTTCAATCAACATGATCTAATCGGGTTATTTTGGGGGTCTTATTAACAAAATACTCAAAAGGCGATCATTATCTGCATTTTAAGCAAGCGTGGGGTTCCGACAATGAACGAGATACTTTTAGCCGGAAATTTTCTAAGCAGCTACTTGCTAACCTATGGTGGCCCTTCGGTAAGATGCTTCATCAGTCAGGTCCCAGAAACCAAGTTGGGGTCAAATGAGGAGGAATGGGGATGGGTGTAATTATGTAAGGAGTTCTGGATTCCGATGGACGAATTGCCTAGTCTTTTCTGTGACACTAAGCGGAACGCCACCACCATTGGCGTGTAGCCCACACAGAAATATTTGGCAAAAGTGCCGATGCCGGCAGATGGTTGGAAATGCCACTTTCTTAGACCTTTCAGTTTGCATAAGACTTTTCAACCCTTTATGATTTAGAAATTTTCGTCCCCCGCCCTCAAGAGGGGCAACAGACACATCTTATTCCTGTTAAATTATTGTGTAGGAGAGAGAGCTAGAACTCAGTGGCGTAGCTAGATATGTGTGTGTGTGTATGTGTGTGTGTGAGGGGGGAGCAAAAGCAAAAATTTCCAACAGATTATTATCTTGAAGTAATGATGTACTACCTAAGCGTAGCGCCACCATCATCTGGCGTGTAGATTAAAATATCTCCGAGATTGCCTTAAATGACACTTCCAGGCCTTGTCAGTAACCATTTCGATGTGTAATTCTGCTTAAAAACATATGTGTTGTGTTTCAAATGAATTGTTTTTATTTATTTCCGACAAAGACTAGAAATTTCCGACAGAGGCCATCGGAGGCTTTGTGGGGGGCGACCGCCCCTGCCCCCATCCCTCTAGCTACGCCACTGCTAGAACTTGACATTATAACCTCTTCTGTATTCATTATTTTTTTTTTATTATATTTTTTTTTTGTTAAACAGGAAATCGAAGATAATAGTGGCATATGTCATCGGTATAGAATCCATGAAAGGTGGTTACCGAAAGTCCCGGCCGATTCGTGTCAATTGCAACAAGAGGGCAAATCCGCAGGTAGCACAATAATCGTTACAACAATAACCATATAAAAAAGTGCGCTTGGGCATCCTGATGGTACACTCTAAAAAACGTCTGATGAAATTTCCCCAGTCCGTGTTGATATGCCACCTACACAATCCTTGTTATTTATTTCACCAGGAAATAATGGTCATGTGAACCAATACACCGGTGAATTTAACCAAATACCGAGAATTTCACCTTTCGGCGCAGGTTTGGTCTGAGGGGGAAAATGATATTGTAACGGCGGGCTAAAAGCCCTTGTAATTTTGTCATTCTAGACATGCTTGTATTATGCTACATTTTCATTGCCACAGTCTGTCTGTAAGATCTTGTTTGTCAGTCTGTGTAGGTTCGCTTCACCCTAGGAGTGGGCTGTTTTCGTATTAAAGTTGCTTGATTAAGTTATCTTTGTACAGACCATATTCACCATGGGCGTGGATCATGGGGGGACGGGGAGACGAGTCCTCCTCACTTTTTTGGAAGGGAGGGTATCTCCAAAAAGTCCCCCCCCCCCACTTTTTCAATAATATAACAAAGATTACGAATTCACACTACATTTTAAAAGCTAAATTGTGTCCAAATATGGCACAATATGCCATATAGGCCCCTTCCAATTTCACTTGTTCCAGTGGGGAGGGGTACACCCTCCCTGTGTTCCCCTCCCCTTAGACCCCTCCCCTAGGACGGCGAAATGGTGAAGTCCCCCCCCCCCCACCACCACCACCATCGGAGATGGATCAACGCCCTTGATATTCACTGCCGGGGAGCTAGTCTATTCATTGCTCAGGTTTTTGCTCCCCGTGTCTACTGTAATCGCCTCTGCCCAGGACAGAAATTAAACGTACTGTCAAAGGCACCTAATTAAGTGTATTGTGTTGAGGCCTGGGTGTGTTAGAACCCAGGCAGTAATTCTCTATTGTTTAGGCCTAGTTTAAATTGCTATTTCGTAAACAAGTCGAGAGAGAAACCAGTTAGCCGGCGTCTAGAACAGACGTGTTTAAGGACAATACCTACAATACTTAAGGGCAATACATACTTACCTGGCGCAAGAGTAGCCGTGATCACGATGGCGGAGCTCCCAGGATGGGACCTGCATGATGTTCTATTTAGCCAGTCTAGAACGGGACCACTGTCGGGTGGGTCAGTTAAGTCAAAGATTGTCCCTTGGGGACGTTGTTACTCCTTCAGAGAGCAGAACTCTTTCGGGAATATTGCTTGGTTTTCTCCCCTGGCTCTTCGCCAGAGAGTCAGCCTGACGGGACTTTTGGGAAAAAGCTTAAGGACAATTGAGGAGGAATTTTCTAAGCTGGACGGCAGGCTTCACGCCCTGAAGCCGCCAACTTCTAACTCCAACCGGCAGGTGCCTGCTACTTAGTTACAGTTTTATAAGTTCTCAAGGAGACTTAATTTACTTCTCTAAACAGAAATTTATTCTGTTTTAAAGACTATTTTTGTATAAAGTTAAGAATATACAAGATGCATGACTTTATTTCCGCTCTGGGAGTCATTTTTTACGGTGTTCCTGTAATTGTGGCCGATCAAAATACAACATCACGGGCCAATATCCCCACCCTGCTGGTCTAAACGCTACCGACTTCAACCAAAACCCCCCATATTTGTTACAATATTTAGGGGAGTTTTTTTTTCTTATTTTAGAAAGTAGATACCTAATGCATCGATGGCACTGCACCAGTGCTTCTCAAGCTTTTCCCGTCCCCTGTGGACTGGGGGTTGTAGAATATGCCCCCCATGGTATTTCCCACCTGTCGTAAGAGGCGACTAAAGGGAAAGACTTGCACCGTTTTGAGCTGTATTTGAAACCATGACTTGAACGGTATTTGAAACCGTATTTAAACTTTACCTTTTTATCTAGTTGACACTGTATAACACATTTGTATTGGTGTGTCGTTAAATCTCATCTAACTAACTCAAGCTTTTCCTTTTAACTTCCGTGTTTGAAAACGTTTTCCCATTCTTCCCCCAAATGTATTTACGAAAACTTAGGCTAACATGTCCTTTTCTCGATCGCTTTCTTTCCCATTCTAGACAGAAAGGATGCGAACTGAATTCAATTCACTTAACGTTCGTGTAACTGTTCGGTGCTGATCCACGCTTTTGAATAAAAGGTCGTTGTAATGGGGTTAACGGCTCACTTTTTAGTGAGGATTAATTTAAAGCCAGAAATCTCCGAAAGAGGGCTTCGGGTCTTCCCAAGAAAATGTTGAAATGAAGCACTGGTTTACGCGAATGTAGCTTTTCTCCTTATGACTAAAAGCCGACCGGGACTGATGATACAGAGGGCTTGAGGATGGGTGGGCGGTTGGAATATTATGAGAGTTTTCTGGGGATAAATCCTACAAAAAGTGAGAACAGGAGAAGTGTTACTCTGAATGGATGCACGCGAAGCGCTCCGAAAAATGGTATTTTTAGGAGCTTATAGCAAACTAGGTAATAGAAAAATAAACAAAATACCCTCAAGGAGAAGGCGGTTGCCCACCCCTCCCTACTCTGCGTGTCCGTCATAAATTGCCAGAAATGAAATGGAACTTTCCGCCCCTAACTAACATCTAACACTTCTTTATTTTTAAATTCTCGGAAATTCAAACAGATCGATGTGATAAAAATTTGCTTTGAACATTTCGGTGGGGGAGGGGCACAGACCTACCCCCGCTGCATACGGTCATGAGTATAACTAAGACTCAACATACTGTTCAAAATGGCAACGACGGAAAGTATGGGTCCTCCCCTAAGAAAATTTTGGAATTAAAGACTCTGATGTGAATTTCTTAACTATGGAAATTAAGGTATTCAAAACACGTTTCATCTGTTCATGGCACAGTTAAGTATTCTGAAGCAGGGTTGGCGCCAGGATTTGCCCAACAGGGGCAAGCTCCCCGACGATGGGCAGCAACCCAAAGCCCCGACAAAGGCGATGAGTCGACCAAAGGATGAGAAACACGAAATTTCGGCGGGCGATGCTCACCGGAAAGAAGAAAATTTCAGAAATTTCGGCTTTTTCAAGGAAAATTGGAAAAATTGGGGTATTTATTGAAGAATATGCCCTTCCTATGAGCAAAATCAAGCAGATCGTCGGGGCGACTAGAGGTCGTTGGGATTACATAAGTTATTGTACAAATTAAGGCTCACCCAGACGAAATTAGAAAATTTCCCCGACGAAGGGGGGGCAGCTCTCCCGATGTGGGGCCATAACCCTCTCCCCGACCCCCGCTGGCGCCACCCTTGTTCCGAAGTGTCAAGTGACTAGCCATTAAAATTAACAGTAGTTGCGGAAGAAGCTTAAGTGTAACGAAATGAGCTCATCGAAACCTGAATGCATTTTTGCATTCTGGTTATTTAAATAACTCGGAAATACCCACAGATGATGTGATGTGATAAAAATTTCCTTTTACTCTTATCTGGGGGAGGAGGAGACTGCCTTACCCCCCTCCCCCTCCCCGCTGTGGTCGACCATGTTTATTACCAGCCACTTCTGGTATATAAGGCCTTAGCAAACTACTGTCGCAGTGAAAGGCAGAACAGTGTTTTGGAATTGTCACCGTCCAGCTTTATTTTGCCCGAGCACAGTATGTTTTGCGAGCTTGCTAAGATCTGGGTGTTTAACCACAAAAGGGAGCCACTAGAAAAGTACAGCGCCATTAATGTATTATTTAACCGATTGAAGTTGACTTCAACTGTGCACGGGCCCGTAGCCAGGCGGGGCACGAGGGGGAGGGGGGCGTGCGCCCGTGCGGACCACTGTGCCCCATATGGAAAATCGATTGAAAATAAAATTTTAATCCCCTTAAACAGTTAAAACGGTAGCCCCAGCATAATACTAGGCGATTTTTGACCAAAATGATCCAAAAAGGCGTCTAATGACGTATTATGTTCTGCCGTAACATTTTCTTTCTCTAGAATTACAAAAATTTTCGCGCGCAACACACGCTTTCATCTTCAGTTACGTTCAGTTCAGTTCAGATTTGTTGGCTTTATAAAGGTAAAGGTTCCACAATTACGCTATTGGTCTTCCGTGTGGGCGTGATTCTGGAAAAACACAAAATTAAATCTCCATCCTCTTTTCTTACCTTTTGGAAGAATCTTAATTCAGACTCAACATCATAGTAAACATGTTCTTTAAGAAACTTAAAAGTGTCTCAATGCTGAGTCCGGGGGTGGTGGAAAGAGGGCACTCCCCAGGGGCGTAACGAAGGTGTTTTGCTTGGGGGTGTAGAGACTATGTTTTGCCGACAGATCTGGTAATGCGTAGCGCGGAAACGAGCTTTAGCGGGTGGGGTCCAGGGGCCCGCCTTAGGGCCCATGGTGGGGTCTAGGGGCAAAGCCCCGCGGGAGGGGGGCAGGGGCGAAGCCCCCGGAAACTCTGAGGTTTAAGCATATCTCTGGGTGAAAAATTAAGTCTCAGGATGGATATATTGTTGTTCATAATACATCATCAAATGCAAAGATCCCCCATAATTTTGAGGCTATTCCTCTCGTCAAGCTGCTATAGTTTTGAACGGTTGGGATCCAGAGGTCCTCCAGTGTTTCAGCTAGGACGCTTTCTCAATGGCACATTTACTGATCTGTGGCCTGATGGAGGAGGTCTAAAGGGAGGGGGTGTGCCCTTCCTCTTTGGAAATTTTTGGAATTTGAAAGGTGCCTAGACAGCAAATGGTGCAATATTTGAGTGGATTTCTGCCCTAATGAGGGACCTCAAAATTTACACCCGGGTAGAATTTGCTTGTCAGATTTTTATTTTGCGACATTTGTAGCCGTTTATGCGACATTGTTGCACAAATAGGGGCTCGCTAAAACACTGGGCCCGCCTAAAGGCAGCTGGTGGGGGTCCAGGGGGAAGCCCCCGGAAGCTCTGAGGTTTTAGCATAATCTCTGGGTAAAAAATTGTCTCATGCAGGATAGGTATGTTTTAGTTCATAATACATTATCCAATGCAAAGATTCCGGATAATTTTAATGTGTTAGGCTATTCGTCCCGTCATGCCACTATACTTGAGGAGCTGGACCTGTCGTTCAGAATTAGAACACTATGCGTTCAGCATTTGTACGCTAGACGCTTGAGGCGTTCAAATACGGTAAGTGTTCAAATAGGCGTCCGGCGTTCAAAATGGGAGAAAAAGTGTTCAGAATCTTAACACAAGCGTTCAAAGTATGCTTTCTAACGCCAGGACGGGTCTCTGTATGTTTCAGTTTGGTGTTCCAAAGTCAAAAGCCTGAGACTGCCGTGAAGGGAAGACACGCATTATTTTATTCCCAGGATGCACTATTTTTTCCAGGATGTTTGTGGGTAAACCGGATCCTCGGGAATATGCAAAATATGTTTGAAGTCAAGGTTAGGGTTTAGAAAACGGGCTAAGGATGCCTACTCCATGGGTAATAGGGTGCTGCTCCCCATGGTGATGATAAAAGTGAGGAATAATGTGCAGAAAGTGGTTTTTCAAGAATGTCGTATGACCCGAAATAGTGCGCCTATATGGAAGCCTTTAATTCCCCTCAGGGGCGGCGCCAGGATTTGCCCGACACGGGGGCCAAGCTCCCCGATGGTGGCCAATAACTCAAAGCCTCAAAGAGGTCGATAGAGTGCCGAAACGATGTTTGAAGGAAAAATTTGGCGCGCTCAGTGCGCCAAAAATTTGGGGGTCTATTTCGAGAATATTTGATAAAAATTGGGCTTTCACCATGGAAAATTTGAAAAAAAAAGGGTTTTTCGAGAAAACTGGAAAATTTGGAGGTTTTATCGAGGAATTTGCCCTTATTTAGACCAAAATTGAGTAAATCGTCGGGGCGACGGGCCGTTGTCGGGGACTACATATTTTATCGTATACATAGCAGCTCCCCGACGAAATCGGAAAATTTCCCCGACGGGGGGGGGCAACCTTCCCCGACGAGGGGCCATGCCCCCTGCCCCCACCTGGCGCCACCACTGATTCCCTTTCTTTCTCCGAGTTGCCGACGGACTCAGTCACTCGTCCAATTACACCGATGGCCGTTGATACGGCCATCACATGCATAAGCAATTTGCCAACGGGCCTTCAACTTGAATGGGCCAATTAGATGAAAAGCTGAAAATCGAAATAGCCGATAACAGACTGGCCACGCGCTCCCGTTCTCTCTTTCTCTTTTTTCCTTTCATTCCCCGTCTTCCTTTTTACTCCCTTCCTTTCCTTTTCCTTCTCTCTTTTTCTCCTCCTTTCCTCTTTTCCTCTTCTTTTCCTTTCCCTCTCCCCTTTTTGCCGACAGACCGAAAATTTGCCGACGGCGACCAAATATTGGGGGGTGTGACACCCCACACCCCCGCTCGCTACGGCCCTGGCAGTCCCCGCGGGCAATCGTCCGTCGTCTTGGCTTTGCTCTTAAAGACAGACACTCGTCACCCCAAATACATTTTTGGTTGGGAGAAAGCAAAAAACCCAATTGGTCATTGGTGAATGCTCTTTGATTGATATCAAGGTCAAAAGATGAGTTCACATTCCACAGCATGCACAGAGAATGTTCTGATAACATTTTATGGCCTTGTATACCCGCCAGAATATGACCCTAAGCAATAACTAGGTTTGTGTCTGCACAAGTAGAGGCTCTAGACAGTTTTGGAAGGGGCTAGGAGTAATTACTTAGGTGAATTGGAACTGTCAAGGATGAGGAGGGGGAAAATTCTTCCATAAAATCCCAAATTTTCTACCTTTTCCTGATAAGAACCAAATATTTTCAATTTTTCTTCAACAGTACCCCAAATTTTTCCTCGCGCCTGTCGCCCCGATAATTTCGCGTTCGGCATTCTTTTGGTAACCCGTTTCTTCAGGCAAGGTTTCGGGTTGCTGGAGCCCTTAGGGGTGCTTGGTCCCCTAGTCGGGCTCAGCCTTTCACCACCCCTTGCTGAGTCTGCAGGTTTTACATACTATGGTAAATAATGTTCCTGCAAGATATCGACGCCCTTGTTTCCGGATGAACACTATACTGATCGAAAACATGACACTCAGAGAAGGCGTATGGAATTTATGTAAGACGTGCGACTGTACAATTTTATCAAAGGACAGGGTTCCAGTCAGGCGCGTAGCTACGGGGGGCCTGGCCCCCAGATGCTTGCTAGTCCCCATCAGAAATTGTGTGTCTTAATAAAATTTGTAAGAACTAAGGACGGCGATCAAAGCCGTGACCCCCCATTTGATACCGAGGCCCCCTAAAAAAGTTCATCCTAGCTACGCCCCTGGTTCCAGTTGAAATACGACAACGGTTCAGAAGGCCCCGCCTGAACACATTGAGCACTCCAAGAAGGTTCAGTCACTTAGGAAAGATAGATGCTGGTATAGCAGTCGTACAAACAATAACTTTAAGCCCTGTAATAAATCTCGGTAGTACAATCATCTGCAAAATTGCTGGCGTGTTCAGCGGCATAGCTACCCCGCGGGGCGGACTCGGTTTGTTCAGTACCCCTTTAAGGCTTCACTGAACAAGGAATATGCCGTACAGTCTGCTACGTAGGCAACGGCATAGCAGGAATGCGAAGTGGACTTAATAATGGTGATTTAAAGCTGGGTTTGTGGTACTGGTAACTTTTAGTCCAATTTTTTGCCTACAAAATGATTTACTGAATAAGTTTTTCTTATGGATATTAAAGTAATTTTTGTTCACTTTCTTTTCTTAACTACCATTCTTCAAAGGCCTGTTCATAGTTGTATGTACCTTAAAGGGCAGATTTCCTCATCCCAGACAGCTTCAATATTCAAGTTACTTCTAGCCCCTCCAAAAACTGTCTTACGATCCTCCTTTTGCAGGCCCAAACCTAGTCTATTGCTCAAAACCATACCATATCCTGGTGAGCATACAAGGCAGGGGCTTCAATTCGTATTAAAGTGTGTGAGGGTGTGTGTGTGGGGGGGGGGCACATGACTTAGCACAAACTATCAAGCCCTTTTTTAGAAAAGGGCGTGTCTTTCTATAGGCCCTTTCCTGTATCCCCTCTTGTGATGACTGACGTTGTCCTATTCTAATAAGAATTAGGATTCCATACACTGGCATCGGCAGGATTCTTGTTTGGAGGGGGCCAATTGCGGGACCTGATCGCCGGCCTGGGGGAGCTAGGGTTTGAGGGGGACACCCTCCTCCCCTTTGAGAAATTTTTGAATATTTAAGTACCCTCAGATGCGATCTGGTGCAACATTTTGCATCACTTGAAGCCAATTTTTGTGTTCCATTACCAAAAAACAGAGTTCGATGGGGGGGGGGGATGGCCCCCTGTCCCCCCTCTAGCTACGCCAATGATTCCAAAGTTTACATGACCATCATAGATGATCTCCCAGTTGAAATGCACGGAGTCCACGGAATTACTTCAAGATGTTACTTTATTCATGTCCAAAAATATCTGAAAACACGCTCCGCAGCGTGGATCATTGTCAGAGATCATGGACCCTAACCACGCCCGTAGCTAGGGTCATATTTTTGGTGTGTGAAGGCCCCCAATTCGGACTGGTTGGATGTTTTTCCAACAGAGTGGTGGCGTGTAAATTGCACTGTGTTATGCGCTCTGCGTTTTGTATACAGTTGTGTCGATCCTTCCTTTGTCACTACATAAAGGTGTCGTCCTGGGGGAGTGGTCTGAGGGGAGGGGTGTCCTCCCCTTTGGGAAATTTTGTTAATTTAAGGTTGCTTGGGTGCAAAACGGTGCTATCGTTGGAGCTGATCGTATATGGCTGGAAAATATCCATAATTTAGTGAATTCTAATTTTCCTGCTGGCTGGATGCCTTTACTAACAGCAGTGGCGACGCTTAAATTGCACCTTTTTTATGCACCCTGCGTTTGTATACAGCAGTGGGAATCCTTCTTTTGTCACTAAATGAAGGTGTCGCTGCTGGCGGAGGGGTCTAAGAGGACACACCCTCCCCTTTGAGAAATTTTCGTAAATTTAAGGTTGCTTACATGCAAGATGGTACTGTCTTTGGTTTATTTTTAGAGCTGATCGTATATGGCTGGAAAATGTCCAAAATTTAGTGAGCTCTAAGTTTTGGTTAGGTGAAAGAAGGGTGTATGTTGTCTAAGAGAAGAATGCGTTTTCAGCAACTTCCTGAAGCCCCCCCCCCCCCCCCATTTGGCTACTTAACTGCTATTCCGGCAAAGTTTTTCCGCAAAAATACATACATTGAGTCAACAAAAACTTTCTTGGACTATTATGAAAATTTTCCTTTCCTTCATTGTGCATTATAAAAGGGCATCTAAGGCTGGCAAATGCCTGTGTAGGGCCTCCTGGAAGCTCTGGATCAATTGTATAAAATAGGGCAATGGCGTAATGCTTATTACCGGACATCCAAATGGTAATATAGATTATGACGCCGAGCACTTTACATCTATCGCATTTTTACTGATTTTGAACGAAAATCCAGACGAACAGCTTCCAGCTTGGAGAATCGGCAAGAGGCAGAGAACAGGTGTAGTAAGGTGATGTTAGACCTCCCTGATAGGTGTAGCAAAAGGTGTGAAGGACTAACAAGCGCGTTTCAGCTTTTTCTTCGTAAGTGTACTAGCAATCACCATTTATACCGATAATGGCTTCGCGCGAAGCGCTCGGTAAAAGTTTTTGAAAAATGTATAACGGCAACAACGTGCTGAAAAGTTTTAAACCTTCCACATCATGCTTACAAATTAGATTGATGGATTCCATATCGATGCGGGGCCCCTAAACAGATGCTTAGAGATGTATCTCTGTTTTCAGGAAGTGTTGTGATCAGAATAGTTCCTTGTATAATCACCTTTTTATGGTCATGTGATGGAGTGCAAACTGTGATGCATACGCGCGAAGTGCGCCGAAGTTTTTCATTAAGTAAGATTTCCCCAACAAAATCTGCATTCAGAATCTGCATCGAGACACTTTCAACAAACCTACATGCCACTCAAAAAGCCAGTCAAATAAAGCCACTACACTACTCTTTACAGTGGTGTAGCTAGATATTTTATTGGGGGGGGGGAAGCAAAAAATTTCCGACAGATTATTATCTTGAAGCAATGATGTACTATCTAAGCACAGCGCATAGCGCGCGGAAAAAAATTGGATTAAAATATCTCCGAGATTGCCGTAAAGACAGACAGTCATCACCCCAAAGTATATTTTTAGTGTGGGGTATCAAAATTCTCAGTTGGTGACTGCTCTTTGACTGACATCAAAGTTTGAAAATTTGAAAGATGCAGAGTAGCTCACATTCCACACAAGGCAGAGAAAGTGCTTTTATTACAATTTATAGCCTTGTATGCTCACCAGGACATGGCCTTAAGCAAGAAAACAGGTTTATTCCTGCACAAGGAAGAGCTTCATACAGTTATGAGAGGAGCTAGAAGTTGCATAGTTGGGAGAACTGGAACTGTCTGGGATCATGAAAATTCCCCTTTAAATGACACTTACAGGCCTTGTCAGTAACCATTTCGATGTGTAATTCTGCTTAAAAACATAAGAAGTGTTGTTAGTAAACCCCTAGGAATGTAATTTTAGCTACTAATTTCTGTTGTAAGAATTTTTAATTAAGGTGGTAAAAATTTCCGACAGAGACTAGAAATTTCTGACAGAGGCCTTCAGGGGCGTTGTGGGGGGCGACGGCCTTGCACCACCCTAGCTACGCCACTGACTCTTTATGAAGTGTGGGGGGACATTTGATATTGTGTCCCCCACCCATCGAAATGTGGGGGACATGTCCCCCCCCCCTGACGCCCATGATACAAGGGCCTAGTGTGTTAGTGATCAGAACACTCTCTCTGCATACTATGACATGTGAGCTATTCTGCATCTTTTGAATTTTCCAGCTTCGATGTCAATCTAAGGCAGTCATCAATTGAGACTCCTGCTTACCCCTAACCAAAAATGTACTTGGGTGATGATGGGTGTCTTTCTTTAAAAAATATTGCTAAATATTTCAAACTAAACAAGCACAAAGTAAAGATGAAACATACATTTTTTATACTTCTTCCAGAAAAATTTGATTTAATACAAATATGCAACATTTGCAATGCATTGACAATTGTATGTTTATAATAATTGGAGCAATGAGTTCACTTCCCACCTAATATTTTAAGAAATAATTCTTCTCAACCTATCATAAGTGAGAGGGGACCTTGTTTTATGTTTTATCTACATAGATTACTGCAGAACTTATCAGAGAATTCAATTCTGGGGGACAATCGAAGTTACTATACAGGTTCAGGAATACTCAAGTAAAAAGTCAGGAAAAAGCCTTTCATTAAGCTTGTGCAAGGCAATTTTTACCCCTTGGTGCCCAAGATCTCGTGCCTGGTTTGCTCAAAGTATATAACCAGGCAACTTCAAGTTTACGAAGAAAGTTCCTGCAGGGTCATAAACCTAATTAAATACAAAACTGTGCAAAACTGTGGTTAGGGTTTATTTAGTGAGTGAGCATTTTCAATGATTTGTGCTGGTGAAATTTCCTCGATTTGTGCACCATATACAGATCTTAAGTTCATGAGCTCAATTCAAATACATACAGGATGGTTGCACATTACAGATTGTAATACCACTATACTCCTAGATTTTTGACAGTGCTTTGCTACCATCTGAGAAGGTTTCTGGTCATAGAAATACACATTGATGGCCCATGCACACTATTCACCACTCCTGTTAGTACAGATAGGGCAGGTGCTAAGTCCAAGTGTGCTTAATGCTCAGGCTGATGGTGAAAAAATTTAGATTATCATTTTGTTTAAATTTTTGTAGGTTAATTGTAAAATTTTTCCGTGATGGGTTTATTCATGGCAAAACTGTTATGTGGTGAAGGTTTATTTTATGTTCTTTCCTTAAAAGTCTTTTGAACTTTCAAGGAGAAACTGATTTGCACCCATTTGTGTTGATGTTGATGAATTCCCTGCAGGAAGGACGGGAGGTCTGTCCCATTATCCAGTGTGGTACACTAAGGGCATTGCATTGTGCAGTCTGGGCATATTATTTAATCTACAGTTAGCACATTCCGATGCACAATATATCCACCCGTTCCTGTTAATACCCATTCAGGGTAACTGATTTCAACACAAAAAGCTATAAGAAACAACTTTAATTTTTTTTTTGTTCCATTATATAAATTTCGCATGTGAACTGGAAGTACAGTATAAAGGAACATACTTTGAATATTACAGTGTCATATGAAAAAGAAGCCTTGCATTCAGAAAGATTACTAGAGCACCAATGGTGCAGAAGCTCATACCTTCAACCAAGGGTCCCTGGGTTCTAGTCTTTACTAGTGCAAGCATCATATGACTTTAAATTACCTCAAATGACTTATGCCCCCAATCTCAAACACCCTAAAGGCAGTAATTCCGGAATGTCACGAAAAATGTTTCATGTTATCTTCATTTTGTAATACATCTTAAGAAAGTTCTTATGTAGTTCATAAGTAATTTGACTTACGAAAAACTAATGCAAATGTTACTGAATCCCACCCAGATCGTTAACCAAGCATCATTGACATCAGCTCTGTTTAAAATTAATTGGAAGAAAAGGTTAAAGATAAAATGCAGCTACCCCAATCAGAGTGAGTATGCCCGGTCACTCTAGTTCATGATTGACCAATTTTGATCATGTGACAATATTTTTGTTAGTGAATTGTGAAATTCAAGGAGAATTTCTCCTTGCTTTACCTATTGCTTGTAATAGTTATGTTCAAAACATCTTCAGAGTTGCTTGTAATGCAATAAGAGGAGATTTGCAAGAGTTTGCTGATTTTTCAAAGCAAATGTTGGGGTGACTGCCTATTGCCTTTAAGCATTTTGCAATATTCACAAGATCAACCCTACAATCCATCTTTATTGGGCCTTGGATCCTGAACATAATGAAGGTACAACTAACAGAGTATCATTATGACAAATAATCAGCATTGTACAAGAGAATCAGTAGGTGTATGCAATTTGCAGAATTTCATAAAAACGGCTATACGGCGCACATGGGACCTTGGACCAAAACTTCCAGAAAACCATTAACTGGTTACTAACCAAGCAACATTATGACAAGCTGTCAACTCTGTTTTACATGAACTGGAGGATGGGGTTAACCACCATTTTGCAAAATTTCACAAAATGAATCCTAGGGCCCATCTTGGGCCTTGGACCCAGAATTTCTGTACACCCTGAAGGTACCACTAACAGAGTATCATTATGACTAACCATCAGTTATACAAGAGAATCTGTAGTTGAAGTTCTAAGCATTTTGCAGATTTTTAATGAAGTGGGCCACAGGGCCCACATGGGACCTTGGACCAAAATTCAAGAATGACATAAACAGATCACTAACCAAGCATCATTATGACAGGCTGTCAACTCTGTTTAACATTAACTTAAGGAGGGGTTTACCATTTTGCACAAAATGGACCCTACTGCCATCTTGGGCCTTGGACCCAAAATTCCTAAACACCCTGAAGTTACCACTAACAAAGTAACATTATGACAAGATGTTAACATTGTACAAGAGAATCTGTAGGAGGAGAAGCATTTTGCAGAATTTTATAAAATGGGCCATAGGGCCCACATGTGACCTTGGACCAAAAATTACTGAACCCCCAAATGGCCCACCACCCAAGGAGCATTGTGCCCAAGTTTTAAACAAATCCATGAAAGCATTTTGAACAATTGTGGACAGATAGAGCCCGGTGATGTGGTGTGATCACAATAGCTCACACCAGAATGAGCTACTAAAACTAAGATGAATTACCCTCCAATCATCAATCTTAAACAAATTTAATATAAATTTACAAGAGAAAGACTTGAAACAAAAACTTAGTCCTCTTGGCTGGATGGGGTATCACCAGACTCAGCAGTGATAGTCAATACCCATTTTTTGTAGAGCTTTTTTGGCAGCAGTTGCAAGTTTTTGCCTCATGAAATATTTTTTGCATGAATTTTCCTCTAGGAAGAATTTATCACTGTCCCTGCAAAAGAAGAAAGCAAAAAAGAAAACAGTGTATAATCCAGCCTGAGTCAAACATGAAAAAATATTGAGTTAGCAAAGATACTGTAAAGGTGCTTATAGGCTCGATCCAAACTACCCATAGCTAGGATTGTCCCACCTTTGTTTGGCTTGTGGGCTTGGGTGCTTCCTATTGGCACATTCCACTAGACCAGAGGACCCCTGACCTTGACCAGCATATCACCCCCTCACCAACAGGCCACATTACCCAAATGCCCCCAAATAAAAATATATCCCCCAAAATAAATGTATATATGAAAGCAAAAGGAAGTATATACTGTATTTTAGATGTATATCCATTATACAGGGTATCCCAAGGTGCTGAAGGCAATTGAAGGATGAAGAACAGGGCAAGGGGAAGGGGGAAAGATGAGGGACAGGGCAATGGGAAGGGTAAGGGGGAGACAATGATGACCGATAGAGCCGGATGATAGAGGAGGAGAATGACCTCCTCCTACTTCCCGATGTACTCACCCATCCAGCGTGAATTGTGCTTGGATGATGTTGTACCACAGAAAATGTTATTTGATATGCGAACTCTTTTCCATGGTACAACATCCTCCTTGTCTTCTTCCTCTTCTCGTTTCTCTCCTCTTTCTTCCTCCTTGTGAGTCCTCTTTCTTCCTCTTCTCCTCTTTCTTCCTGTTTCTTCCTCTTTTCCTGCTTCGTCATCATCCTCAGCTGCAACGAGATCCAGGTACCTGGGTTCATCTACTGAGAAGGTTGCCTGCATAGCCATGTAGAGTATGGGCAAAGAACGTATGGTCCTATTGTTTCCAAAGAGGCAGCCTTCTAAGCATTCTGCTATCTTGGGTACCATCACTTCATATGCGTATTATTCAGATTTCATCACGAACTGATTGTGCAGCCCACATGTTGTTTGGTGTTGACATTTTTAATTTCTCTACAAGTAGATAATGATGATAATAATGGTATTGATTCCTCTGGTTTGAATGAAGCTTAGGAGTTTGGGGCCATGACTGGGCAGTTTACAACCCCAAAATTATGTTATTCAGAACATACATAGGAGATTTGAACATAAGAGCACTACGTTATCTTTATTTTGTTGTATTCTCACTGTTCTTTTTTAATAATTATAAACGACTATTTTTAAATCATACTTAGTTCCTATGAACAAAAAATAGATTTACAAACAGAGAGAGAGAGAGAGACACAATAACACATGTAAAATTATAGCATACGCATCATTCTCTCTGTCGATGATATGAACATTTAATTTTGAAACAGAACTATTAATACATATGAAAAATATGGTG
This sequence comes from Holothuria leucospilota, assembly GCA_029531755.1. Lineage (NCBI taxonomy): Eukaryota > Metazoa > Echinodermata > Holothuroidea > Aspidochirotida > Holothuriidae > Holothuria > Holothuria leucospilota. Next base: position 15,328,077 of record CM055972.1, read on the forward strand.
TGTTGTTATCCAGGTCTATTTTGGGCAAAAATGCCTCCTAGACTAGCAGAAATGTCACTTTCCAGACCTTTAAAGTTGTATCCAGACATTTTTTAATTGAGGCTTCATGCTTTAGAAACTACGACTTCAAGGAGGAAAGATAAGTTTGAAAAAGTTGTCCAATAGAATCAATTTGTTGGGGAAAACAGTACCAAGGTGCTTTTCAAGCTCACTGAATTTCGCATGAAATTGGCTTTTTTCTATAGCCTAAGCATGCTGTGGCACCCACTGAGAAACAATACTAAAAATCTTTAGCTTACAGCCTTCAGCTGTTTGTGTGCATCATACATGAGGCTTAGGAAGGAGGTCCATTTATCAGTGTGGGGTTACCACATCTGACCATGGTCTGGGTGTAAAGGAACACAGTCATGTGACATTCCAGGTTCCTATAGGCTTTAAAAACATAATCAGGACAATGAAATTTTTAACATTTTCAATACTTTTTTGTTACAAGTAGGGCAACTTCCATACAGGTTTTGGAAACCCACAGCCCTGAATTTAGGCTTGGCTTAACTTTTACTTTCCAAACAGTCAAAGTGTGCCTCAATTAAGTCACAAAAAGTTTTAAGCTAGACACTGGCCTAAGAGATACTGACGTTGATATGGCTGCTAGACGGTTTGCACTTCATCAGCTTGCTCAGGAAACTGCTTGCCTAACACTTGACATACTAAATGATCAAATTCAGGTGAATTTCAGTTGGTCAAAGAGAATTAAGACTGCTTTTACGTGATTATCTAATGTAATACACACTGTTCTTCGAGACCACAAACCTTTTTTTTTCTAGATGTACACATCCAACAGGAATCATTATGTTAGACTACACTCTAAATGCAAAAGAGTGAAATTCACTCCAAAAGAGACTGTAGTTTGGGACCACTCCTCGTAAGAGTGAATTTCACTTGGGGTGGAGTGAAAATTCACTCCAAATAGAGCGATACTTCACTCGCACGGAATGATATATCCCTCTACTTCGTGTGAATTTTCACTCCACCCCGAGTGAAATTCACTCTTACAAGGAGTGGTCCCAAACTACAGTCTCTTTTGGAGTGAATTTCACTCTTTTGCATTAAGAGTGTATCAAGTGCATAAAATCCTTGAACACAAACATTTTCTGTACCTATTATTTCACCAATAGGTCCATCCCATCTTTTGGGACCCCTTTTGTGACTGCACCAGTTATTTTCTGTGCCCTTAGATACTTCCAGTAAGAATATGATATCACCAGTTGAGTCCCTGGCTCTTGAGTATTGCACCATTGCAGCTCCTGGCATGATATGTTGTGGATCGTCTTGATGAGTGTCAGATTCCTGTGAGGATGCATGAAACATAAAGAATCATAAGCACACATAAAAACACATAAGTGGCAGGCCCTCTGTAACTACTCGATACCACACAGTTCCATGCATAGATTGTTCACAGCTAGAAAGTTAATTTTGCCAGAGAATAAAGCAGAAGACGTCATCGACGAGTTCTCATTAGTTGATGTTTGTGAGTGAATGTTCTATCATCCTACAGCTCATTCATCCTTTATAGATGTTAACACTTGGCTTCCCAAGAATTCTGCAGGTCATTACAATTAATCCATTGATGCTATGTTTTAACAGTGAATACTGTACTTACAACAAAATCCACATTGACTGTCCAATAATGGGCTGTAAGATGAATTAGGACAAATGCTGGGGCTATAGAACCAACTGATAGAGGGGGGGGGAGGTTTTTTTTTTACTACTGGGGCTATAACCCATTTGACTTTTCAACAAGATTCAACATGTGTATAAAAATTATCCAACATGGCATTGTTTGTTGTTCCCCTTATATTTCATAGGTGAAGGAAGCGGAGGGGAGTCAAAAATGTGGGGGGGATGAAGTATGCTTCTGTCCCCCAAGATCCAAGGCCAAAAACCCCATGTCTCTTCTGTCAGAAATGTGAAAAATTTGCAGTAATTTTCCTTAAAATTTGTCCATAATGTTGCACCAAATTGCATCTGAGGACCCTAAAATACCCAAAAATTTTCCAAAGGGGCGGGGGAACACTGTCCCCCCTCCCTTTAGACCCCTCCCCCAGGCCATCAATTTGAAACAAGGTTCAGCCCCCTAGTCTTGAAAAGCTTCCTACACCTATGTTGTATTTAATATATGCTTAAAGGGGCAAAAGCATCTCCCAAACGTATTTAAGAAAAAAAATGATCATATCTCTAAACACAATTGATGACTACACATTGATTGAGGTTAATTCAAACAGAAGCTTCACTCTGGTTGGTCATGCTGACTTGTGCAGTCAGTTATTTTCCCAAGCTGACAAACAGCATGAGTGTGGATGTGGCTTTGAGCAATTAAAACTCGTTGCAAGCTACAATTATTCTGTAAGCATGTACTAGACAGGTGCTTATAGTTTAAATTGGAGGAGGGGCTGGAAGCAAACTTTGTAGGGAGAAATTTTAGGCCTACTATCTGGGGCCAGATCACTGAAACTTTTAACTTCTGTAGGGCCCTATTGGGGCCTTATGAAAGTTATCACAAAAATGCATCATTTTTGGCTTAAGTTTCACATCTGCTTCTGGCTGCATATTCTATAACAAAAAAACATTGTCCCAATTTCTACAGACCAACACATCAACTTTGGCATGAACCTTAAAAGAGTTTGTTGTATATATCACCTCAATACAAAAACAATTTCAGATGACACATAAATTTAAACAGTGTAGCATGACTCTGATTGATCAACAATGAGTTATGCAGAAAGATGCAGATCACTAAGGAGTGTACCACAGCTATAATTACTCAAAACAGTGAGTGGATATGGCCTTGAGCAATTTAAACTCAGTGCAGGCCATGGTAGCTTTGTGGAAGAGTCCTACACTAGACACAGTGTTTTCAACTGGAGGAGTTATAGAGAAGAATAATATTACTGTCTGGGGTGACACTTGTCAATCAGCCTTCATTCTCCAAGTTCTAATCTTTTTCCTTCAATTGTGAGAAATTTGATTGCATGATCTGTTTGAAATATTCTTAATGTATCAGGAGGCTAGCTGTTATTGCTGATGAAAGTGTTTAAAATGTCAGCTAGCTGTCTTGACTATGATTATAAAACCCTCCACTGAAGGATTTACAAATCAGTCTTATCAAATTTTCCCAGTTCAGTGAATTTCCAGTAGCACATTTGCTGTAGATGTATCTTTGCTACATAGGGTTCCTCCTCCAGAGAGATTTAGCCTCTCTTTCTTCAAACCCTGGAATCTTTGATCTGCTCCTGCCTGTGAATTATTTTTCAAAGGGTGGTGACCTGAAATCCCTTGTATACATTATAGAGGCATAAATATAAAAGCATATGTTTAATAATGTTCAGGTCTATTTTCCCCTCAGGTGATTTTACAACATAAAATTTGTCCAATTTCAGTTCACACACAGTATGTTTGCGAGGTCATGGAATAGGCACATATTGCCAATTTTAGAAATGTGTCTACTAATATTCACTCTTCAAAATTTCTGTCTGAAAATTTGTCAATACCTTTTTGCCAAAATGGTAGCCCCTATTTGCTTCTCAGGAAAATGTTACAAAGATATTTTGAATGAAATGGAAGAGGATTTTTAGGACAAGTTCATCCAAGTTTAGGGTATACTTAGGTTTGGATTGTCACTTTAGCACACATCACACAACCCTCCTCTATTTGAAGAAAAATTAACATATAAATGATTGCAATTTCAAAACATGACAAATTTCTGAGTAACAGTATAGCACTGCTGCTCTAGCATCCCTGACTTACAGTTGTTTGGGAGAGTAGATCCCTAAAGTATAACTGGTATAAAAGGGTGATGATCGGTGGGGGGAGGGGACATGATCCCCCCAAAACTTTGGTTGTACATACCGTACCCTACTCTTGGTATTATGAGTACAAGCCAATATAGGTGGAGAAGTAATACAGTTCTGCTGGGTGGGAAACCCAAACCTACAAAACTGTTTGCAGTTTTGAGAGTGTTTGCCCCCATCAACTTATCTATCCCCCTACCTCATTTGGCTACAGCCCTGGTGAAAATGAGGACTGGAAGAGCACCACCACTAAGATAAGAAATGAAGATAAGGAACACAGTGAGGTGAAAGTGTTTTGATTAAATTGTGTGAAAAGTACTGAAAAAAAATTAAAAATGATCAAAATTATTTACTCTACTTTGCTCACCTCTTACAGATGTTATATAAGGTCCACTGTCAAGATAACATTTGCTGTGGGTCCCACAAATTTTCTTGTATTCAGTCAAACAAATTTGCACTGACCACTCTATGGGGGGGGGGGTTGTCATCACTGCCAAATGACTCACTGTTGCCTACTTTTGTATCTGGACTGGTTTAATTATATCCATCATCAACACCAGCCTATATCAGTATTTCTCAACCTGGGCTCTTGTACCCCTAAGGACATTCGTTTTGTCTGCGAGCGCAAAAGGGTCCAAAAAGCTCCCTGGATTCTGAATTTCTGTTCAGGCTACACACTTGATTTGTTCCCTTTTCAGGTGGTGGAGCAGTTCCACAACTGTTTAATACTTGGATGTGCAGAGGGATGATCCATTAATCATTTAACCATATCCCAATAGTTAGAGAGGGTGAATTTGGAGATTTAAAGGCAATAGGCAGTCACCCCAATCAGAGTTTGTATGCCCCATCACTCTAGTTCATGAATGGCCTATTTTGATCATGTGACAATGTTTTGTTAGTGAACTGTGAAATTCAAGAAGAATTTATCCTTGCTTTACCAATTGATTGTAATAGTTATGTTCAAAACATCTTCAGAGGTGCTTGTAATGCAATAAGAGAAGAGGAGATTTGCAAGAATTTGCTGATTTTTCAAAGCAAATTTTGGGGCCACTGCCTACTGCCAATAGGGGGGTCAATTCTCTTACAGACAGCTGTTTCAAAAACCAAGAAAGAACTGTCCTGTTACTGGTCAGATTTTCAAAAATTGTTTTATGCATGTGAATGAATGTCAAGTGGAAAGGCATAAGCTTCTGCAGTACTTGAAACCCTTCTATGAATGATCTGAAATTTTGATGGGAAAGATGAAGACTGTTGATTCTCATGGCACTGAAGTACTGTCTCTGAAAGGAATTGTCAACATTTTCTCTCATTTTTAAAAATACTGTTTGTAATATAGACTAACACTGGTAAACAATAAAAGAGCTATGAGAGTATACCACAATTTGAAACAAAAGCCACAGTTTACTACACAGCTCCTAAAAAATAAGTTTTTGGCTGATCAGGAGCAAAGATCTAACAAAGATGCAAAGTTAAAGGAGCTGCATCTGAAATTTTGTCTGAAGTCTGTCTTCTTGACTAAACACATTCGTTACAAGAATTTAATAATCTCTACAAACACACCAAATACCCATGTTATGTCGTCAGGCCTATTGTGAAGGGGAAGGTGAATTTGACAACTGTGGGCAGTGGGTGCCTCTTAAAACACTTTTGCTCCTCTACAAAATTAAAAAAAATACCACTCCTCACATGCATTTTACTGCATCTCGACCTCTAAAAAACATTTTTACCCCCTTAAACTTATTTTTCCCCCTTCAGTATGATACCTGGTCTAGCTGCAGGCCTGCATGTAATCACTGCGAAGTATAATAGTAAAAAACTCTGTTCTTTTCCAGGTGTTTTTGGCAAAGAGATGTTGAGGAAAGGAATTAACAATTATATTTCTATGATGTTCATATTTCATATTAACATTTCACATTTCTTAGCTTGCGATACACTAGAATGGACTGGAGAAGTCTTTCCTATACTCTTTTCACTTTACAGCTATTATTCTCAAATACTTTCTTAAATGCAAATGGCAGGGACTAAGAATTTCGCTCAAAGATACTGAATAGACCTTATGCATTGACATGACTGACATCATTTTGGAGGATAACAATGAAGCACACATGCACTCCACGGTGTAGATTTCGCACGCATGTGTAGTAGACTTATCCATGTATCCCAGCCTGCTGCACAAATCAGCTGTTGGCATTTGTTGGTGTAACTTGCAATGATACGAAATTTTTCTCAATACAAGGGAGCACTTTCTGCTCTGTGACATCATATGCATAAGGTCTATAGATCTATCTGTTGATGGAATTGAACCATCCAATGGAACTTGAATGCAGCTTCACTGGCCAGGACAGATTTATCATCATTCAGGTATTCAAAAGAAATTGAAAGGTTCTTCTTCTGCTTCTTTTCAAAATCTCATCTCATGAAAACAGAAAATATCCCAGTTTAAGTTTGACAACGGTTTTATCCAGCGGCCCCTATTTGCTGTATCATCCCATCAAGCCACCTCCACCAAGCACCGACGGTGCATGTAGTAAATTATTGATACATCCCCCATTATGAACCGAGCACACAAAACTTACTCTCAAACAAACCATCAAAGTGTTGCAAAATGACCTGCACAGATTATCAAGAGAACATGCTGTACTGACTGCACTAAAAATTTGTTCTTTTACACACCAGTGTTCCATTGTCTAAGTGGGGTATATTATGTAACCAACCCTGTAGCCTAAGGCTGTTGCAAATGCAGGGAGCTCTCGAATGTGTCTCTGTGGAAGATGGTTGTGGCAATAAAATGTGTCTTCGTGATAACATCTTCACCTGAACTGTACAGTCGTTTAATAGTTAAACTAGGAAAGTGGCAGTTGATCATTTTAGAGAAGGCGATTCATCATGAACATATTCCACAATCTGGAATCGATTTCAAGTACATGGCAATCAACTTACAGTGTCAGTTATTCCTCTTTTTTCCAGTCAGGCCTTTGCACTTTCTCAGGTCACAATTCACTTTAATGTACAAAAAAATTTAGACATTTTGAAACTTTTGAAACATTATAAAGATTAAAAACATTTTGAAACATTTTAAAAATTAAACATTTCGAAACTAATTGTTGAGTGAAAATAAAAAACTGGACCCGAGCCTGAACTTTGGAAGGTTGTAAAAACTTTGAAAATCTCTCAAATTATCTGTTTAAATTGTGGAGGAATGTTTATCATCACTGTATTTATTATAGGTATGTACAGTGGCATAGCTAGGATTTTTTCCAGAAGGGGCAAGACCTAACAATTTCTGAATTTTCATCTGAAAATATCCAAATATTTTCTTCTTCTATACTACAACTCAAGTAATGAATGGTTTACATTTCCCAAAGCATATTACACCTACACAGTATACATATGGATATGCATTTATGCAATACGCACTTCACATACAATTGTGAATGTAGGCCCAAGCAAATTTACCAGTGGGGCTTTGTAGGGACATATAAGTTTGTAGTAATCGCCGAGCGAAGCGAGGAACGAATTTTTTTTTTAACTTCTTTTTTTGCTTCTATTTTACTTCTTTTTTTGCTTCTATTTTACTTCTTTTTTTGCTTCTATTTTACTTCTTTTTTCTTATTTTATTTCTTTTTTACTTCTATTTGAAATTGAATCTATTTTACCCAATTGTGTTGTATTAACTTTAAATGTTTTTTCTTATTTTTTATGTCGGGAAGATAATTATCTTTGAAGCATTTTCCAAGTCAATAATTAAAGACATTTGTGAAGTCTAGCATCAAGGAATTCTTGACAATTTATTGTGATCCGTAAAGTGTAAGTCATAGTATAAATTATTTAGACCTAATGCAGTGACCCAAATCTTAAAAACTGCATTCACCCATTTTCTTCACGGAGTAGGAAAAGAAAACGATATTTATAAGTAATAACCATAATGTCTTATAGAAATAAATTCTATTGAACAAATAAGTTTTATTAGATGCCGAGTATAGGCGAGGCAAAGAAAAAATGATGATTTCATTACATTTTGCTATATTTTGCCATATGTATAAGTTCTATTTGATGCCAAGCATAAAGAGGCTTAGAAAAAATTGATACATTTTATTACATTTGCTATATAGTTCCCCAAATTAGGTTTATTAGATGCCGAGCACAGCGAGGCAAAGAAAAATTTGATATATTTGACTAAATTTTGCTATATTTTCCGGAAATTTTTACCCTTTTGCAGAAATTTTATAATGTTTAGCTATGTTTGGGATATTTGAAAAATTTCCGAATTTTCTAAATTTCCGAGCCGGGGGGGGCGACCGCCCCCTCTGCCCCCCGTAGCTTGACGCCACTGGGTATGTACTGCATGTATGATGCTTGTACTAGGCTGTGACATCATTAAAATCAATTTTAAACTGGTTCAAACTTGGTGACTTACTCAGTCCACTTTCATGAAGTATAACATGTACATGTCAGCATTTTTTCACCTCTTTTTGACTAGAAGTAATTCATTTCTGTTTTATTTTTGAGAAGAAAACAGTAGCCTTGATCAGTCTAAAATGATCCTTTAACAGATTTTTGCTTTAATTTCTTTGTCAATGAGGCTTTCTTTGATCAAGATTTGGTTAAATGCAGCATGCTGGTATGAGCTAATTAACATTCTATAGAAACATGTTATTCTTGTGATACAGTACAAACAAAAAAAATACATTCAGTAAGGTATTTGATTTCTTTAGCAATATATAACATTAGTCAAAATTTTGAGTGTGTCAAATATCAGCCTTGTGCTAATATTTTAATTTTTTGGCTCTGGGTGATCCAGGTTCAAAAAGAGCACCTGTGTCTGACAGTATTTGTCAATGAATGTGCACTGGGGCAATAACTTTTTCTTTAAGCACTGCAGGCAGTTCTGTTGTCACTGGCAACTGACTCCCTCAGTGGTATATCATGAAGCTATACTGTTTCCTGAAGTTAGAACTCCATAACAGTGACACAACAGGTTCTTAATCCCCCCCCCCCTTCAAAAAGCTCATTCAAGGCATGCTATGTGGGCCCTCAAACTCCCATTGTTGTGCAGCAACAAGAAACCCTCACAATACTACATCATATTGTTCAAATTACTGTTAAGTACAAGTTTTGGGCCTCACTACAATAGTTAGTCCCTATTTGTATAGCAAGTGCTCCAGTGAGTGTAATTGCAGCTTTCTTATAATCTCTTTATTGTTGAGTTCAGAAGATCTACCAACTACTTTTGTAAAAGTACCTTAATACAAGCACATATTGCACACTATTTGTACAACATGCAGCTATCACCAAGTCTCATGAACACAGCACCATGAAAGGGCCCAAAAAGACAAAAATTCAAAAAATAATTTACGCCAGAAATGCTTAAATAGGGAAATCACTACACTTGCTTCCATCTATCACAGCAGAGATACCAAATGTTAAAATGCACCAACATTACTTTGTAACTTCATTGTGCTTAGCTCACTCTTGTCTCCTACAATTAAATATTTCTGACTTACAGTATAAAACCAATTGCAAATTGCAAATTCACTTAGTTGTAACTATAAGCCAAGGTTAGTGTGCATCTGTATCGTCTAAAAAAACAACTAGCCCATAGCCAATGGGGAGGCCTAGGGGGAGGGGGGTCCCCCTGGAAAACTTTTTGCTTCTATAGAAGATAATAAATTATCATTGTCTTAATGCATTTTAATATTATAGCAGCAATATGTTATATTACATTTGAGCTGCTACCACTCTTACAGTATCTGAAAAACATGAAAATAAAAATGTAAAAACCTGTGACCATCAAACACAGTATAATCCTTTAATTTAAGGCACAAGTTCACAGCATCCCCACCCAATTGGACCCCCAGACAATTCCTGCCCCACGGACAACTCCTACCCAAACAATTTCCAGTTGGATAATTTCTGGGCTGGACAATATTCCCTGGGTGGCCCTGATAGATCCAAACCTGACCCACGCCTATTATGCCTCATACAACCAGGACTGGTACCAGGTGTGGCCTAAAAGTGGGGGGGGGGACTAAGCTTTCCGGTGTGGGGGCCCTGCGTTACCTGTCAAGTCTTGACCATGGTGATGGTTGCCAAAGGATGTCGAAGGTTGAATGTAAAATTCTGTCTTTTACTTACAAAAAGAATTGAACATTTTGGGCTTTTTATTGAAATAAATTTAAAAGATTTCAATTTTTTATTGAAAAAAATTGAAAAAATTTGGATTTTATTCAAGAAAATTTGAAAGATTTGGGGGTTTTATTGAAGAATATTGCGCTTCCTAAGAGCAAATCATCAGGATTAAATATTTTATTGTAAGGAAGAAAGGTCCTGACAAAATTGGCAAATTTGCCTGACCATGTGAAGGGGAAGCCCTCACTGACAAAGGGGGCATGGAACCCCTAGCCCTCCCACATGGTGGGGGCATGACACTCCTACCCCCTCTGGCACCACCCTGCAGACAACATCTCTCACCAGATAATTTGAACATCACAATTGCAAGAAAATTAGGCTTCTCAGATCAGCACTTAAAATGCTGCGCCCTGTTTGATCAATGGGGCCAGTGCAACATGGGGACACTATGCCATTGATACTATTGTTCCAATCTGAACCAAAATTTATCTCACTGCTGGTGTGTCCTTTTTAAGGGATGTCTACATGAATGTGCATTTGTCCATGAACAGTCACATAGCCAAGGGGTGGGGGGTGAAGGGAGCAGCCACCACCCCCCTCCCCTTGTGCATATTTTTGGTACTTTTTTTATTTTTTTATGATATTGCTTGTAACTCAGAATAAAACCATAAGATGCACTTACAACATGCCTTGGAAGTGCTATTTTCAGCAATCCCAAGGAGGTATTTTCGGCCAAATTTTCCTATACGCTTCGATAGTTTGCCTACAGGTTTTGGTTTTGCCCCCCCCCCCTCCCCTTGGCAAATTTCTGGCTATGCACCTGTTTATGAACATCTTATTTACAGAAGCATTTGTAATTTGTACTAACTTGCACAAGTTTTATGTGCTATATTGTCCCACTCTTCTTGGACTTAAAATATCCTAAATTGTTAATTTTATGGGAGTATCCCTATGGAAGAGTAATTCACAAGTTTGAGGCAACTTCTCTCCTAGCACCATCCATGGAAGTACTACCATGCACCAACCATAAATTATGAGCAAATGATAAGAATAGACTGAAAAATCATTTCAAAAAAAAAAAAAAATTTCTAAAATAGCCTGGAGGACATGAGCCCCCTATCCCCCACCCCACCCTGTGCTGGCACCACAATGAGTCAGTATAGGCTCATTACCCTCATATACATTGTGAATTGCTGTTTGAGAGTCTCCTACACATGTGTGTGTAATACTTTTGGAAATTCATGCTGATTTATACTCTAGATACCCTCCAGATCCTTAGAGCTTCTCTTCAGCATGCACTCATTCAGTGCGTAAAAAGCATTTTTCATTCAAGAGACCATGCATAAGCTCAAACTTTAGAAATACAATCTCTGTGTTTTAGAAGTCTAAAACTTTATTTGTCATACGTCAGCAGTCACAAAAAATAAAAGCCAAAAATTTTGGGGATATTGTCTGCAATTTTGCTGGCCTATTGAAATTATTTGGGAAATGTGTTCACTTTTTCTTATGGACCTAGTGTACCATACATGATTCAAAAACTTGAAACCCCTTTTATCGGATTTTTTGCATTACCCAAACTAACCTTCAGTCCCAATTTTACTGTAATCACTATGTGTTGAAAATTTTAATACAAAAAGTTTTGGTTGCAAAACTTACCAAGAAGGGGATTTTGAAATAGGTAGTCACATCATGAGTATAGTAACCAAATGGGGGAGGGGGAGGTGAGGGGGCCCAGTTGCAAGGGGTGTAAGGGGGACCAGGTTGCAGTGTACCCTAAAAATATTTTCCCTTAGAAAATTAAATTACCATAGCCTCACTTCCTAAATTATTTTCTTTTATTACTTTCCCCCGAATATTTCACCCATGCACCCACACTCCCCCACTGCATTGGCAAGCTGGGACTGAAACATAAGAAATTTAACAGGCTGTATTGAGCAACCCACACTTTTCTCAGTACCCTTCATAGCTACATACAAGGAATCAAAATGGCTTTAGAAAAAACAACGAAAAACAAAGTCCTCCAATCTGAGTATTAGGCCTACAAGACATTCAAGAGTTACGTCAAAGATTATTTTATCACGTACCTAACTTGTATCAGCTCGGCAAGGATCAGGCACATTGTCAAAGAACTGAAGGAAGGAGGGGGGGGGGAGGAGGGAGAATCAAGATAGCTTCTTCCAGGCTACAAAATATATTTTCAAGGGAGGGGGAGGGGAGATGAAACAAAGTACAGTAAGGCAATGATAATTTTTACTAGTATTCTCAGGCCTTCCAGAGCCTCTATTGTAAATGTGAGTTTTTAAAGGTAAAAAATAAGTGAAGTTCTTGTCATTATAGTCATCACTATGTCCTTAATTTTAGAGACGGCTGTAAACGAAAGCCTATTTCTTAATAGACTGGGAGCCATAAAGGCCTAAAAGCAAAAGTAACTTACTCTCAAATTGCACAATATTTTAGTACACCACACTCTCTTCAAGTGTCTTCAAAGATTTTCAACAGCAGTAGAGCCTCAATGCACTTCAGTGAAAAACAAAGCTACAGTTGGCTAAACAAGAAACATCCAAAGTTTGTAAGTTCCAGGAGATAATCTGGAGTTGGCCTGCCTTCAAGAGGAGTTTAGTCTGCCTTATTATCCTGCCATTGCCCGTTCATCTTTTCTGTTCAGTTGAGGGTCTCTAACAAAGATAGATCACTCTCTGAAATTTGTCTCTTGGATGGATCATTTCCAGTGGTGTAGCTAGACTTTTTTCCAGGGGGGGGGGGGGCAAGCACCTAAATTTTCCAATTTTTTTTAAAGTGTGAGCATTACTGTATTAGGGAACGTTCTGCATTCTGCAATGTAGGTTACAAACATTTAGGTTAAATATTTACGATTACATGTAACACATACCAAACACATAAGTGACATTTTGCAAAATGTGCCCTGGCCACTAGGGCATATTTTGCATAATGTCACTTTAACACTTCAAGAGCTGAGTTGTGAACTCATAGTGTTATTTTGAAATCTGAATTGTGAAATTGCAAAGCGCACAAAAATTTTTGGTAGGCAGTTTACACAAAAACCATATATAATCATAAAGAACAAAAAGAAAAAAAAAAGAAAAACTGTAGGGGCTGTAGACTGCATCAGGCATATTTATACATACCTGAACTACCCGATGAAATAGCCAAAGTTTACTCGGGCGTGAACTGCTCACCAACTAACCGTACGCATGACCCACACAAGAGAACAGCAAGGTTTTGCGATATGCATGAGAAGTCACTAACAGAACTCGCTGATCTAGAACCTAACCGTTCATCCGTGAGAGCTCACATGGTAATAATTACCTCAGAGACCCCACCATGCTCACTCCTTGTGAAGTCACTGGCTGCTTTCGTAGTTTTGGGAGCCTAAAATGCGATGAAATCTGAAGCTAATTTTGTCATTTCTGCATCAAATTCATTTAATCTTATACTTTTGTGAAGGTAAATTGTCTGTCTAGAACTTTGATTATAAAATCAAAGGCATTGCTTCTTATGCCAACAATATCCTGGTGCCTGGTGTGAAAAGGGTTGGAATGATCAGATGCCTTAGGACTACCTGATGACATCCATGTAAGTCCTAGCCTTTCATGTCAAGGCTTTTCTGCCATTTATTTTCCCTCCTTTGTTATTTTGATTCGAATATTTTTGTTCACCTTACCGGCCTGGTATTTACTGCGTCGCCACTGATCTACCCACGGATCTATGCTCAGCGTAGCACATACCGGGGGGAGGTAACAGCCAGTGTTTACAGGGGGAGGTGAAAGAAACTTATGCCGGAAAGACTCGGCAGAGGCTATGTAACACCCTTGCCAAAGAGTGTGCTTTAAGATACCATTCTTGGTAGGTGTATGGATGCATTTGTTGGTTCTTGGGCCAAACAACAGCTAACATTCAGCTACCATTCAGCAAATTGTTTCCTTGTGCAATTTTTTTTTCTCCCAAATGAGCACCTTGGCTGGTTTTTATGTTACATTATGTGATAAAAGATTACATTTAAATGTAAGGCTAAATTGTTTATTCACACTTTAACTGGCGATCAATCAATGTTAACTTTCTTGAGTACTTGTATGTGATTCTTGAAATTGTTTAAAAAAACTTGAAACAGTTGAAGGATACACAAAATTAGGTCTTATACTTTTCATTCGACTGTTTTAACAGTCCAAGATGGTTGTTGCTTGTGCAAGTTGCTGAAGACTTCTTGTCAATTCTTAGAAGATTCAGGTTTTTAATTGCCTACACTTGAGTGAGAGTAAATATGACTTTCATATTTTTTAAATATGACTGTCATCACTGTGCACAACAATAGGATGTATTTGCATGCAAAACAATAATGCTCTAGTTTGCTGAGAGGAACTTTTATAGGTTAACAAGAATATTTTTTTTCTTGTGGGAGGAGGGGGGAGCCATTTTTTCCTGAGTAAAAAACTTACAAGTACATGAGAAAATTGCTCAATTATTCCTCCAAATCTGCCTATAAGAAACCCTTTTTCCCAAACTCTATAAGAGGGAGGTTGCAGAACCCCATCTCAAACAATATGGGAATTTTCACCTCTTTGTTGTGCAAGAAGATGTACAGTCTACTGTACAAAACTTCCAGCCCTTACTGTAATGTTTGCTATCACATCATCCATTGTCAGAAATAAATTTCTAATTGATCAACTTTCACTTTTTAAGAGATGTAACCATGGATGCACAACACTCAAACCAGTACATAAAAGCAGTTTTCTTCTTCATTCAGAATTTTTCTTCATATTTAAAAGCACTTTAGTCAACTTTCTATTTGCATACATTTAAACAGCCCAACACAATTGAGCCAGAAGGAGTTTGTGATTGGCGGGGCACAACAGAAGATTATGTTGTTATCCCACCCCAGATATCCCCTCACAGTAAGTGTAAATTGTGTATATATGCATATCTGCCAAGAGTTGAAATTATCCTGGGGGTGTCCACGTCCCCTTTGAGAAATTTTTGTTCGTTTAAGGTGGCTCAGAATGCAAAATGGTGCTAGGTCTGGCAAATTTTTGCACTTATCAAATGTTAAAAGATTCTTATAATCCAGAGAATTTTTATTTTTGGGAGGGTATAAGGGAAGGCTGTGTTGTCTAAGTGGAGAGGTGACAACTTCTCCCCTTGGGGAAACTTTTATGTTAGGAGACTAAGATGCAAAGTGGTTCTACTTTTGACAAATGTTTGAACTATACAGTCTAAGGATGCATCCTTAGAAATTCTTTAATTAGCGTAATTTTGGCCATCACAATTGACCTGTTCTGCAAAAATGTATAACAACAAATACATGCTTACAATCTTTCACATCATGCTACAAATGTTACTGTATAGGTTACTTGTAATATAAGACTAGCTGCTGTAGGATACTCCCTTAATGTGGGGACCCTACATAGGTTGGTTGGAGATGTTCCTCTTTCAGAGGAGCATATTGGTCTGAGTATTATCACCCTATGGTCATGAGGTAAGGTGCACAAACCGTGATGAATGGGCATAAAGTGTGCTAAAATTTTTGCATTTAAGAAATCTTTTCCATGACAAAAATCCCATGAAGACGATGCACCAGGAAACTTTTAATTCCTTAACAAAATTATCTACCAATTATACAGCAAGTCTTTTGCCTGGTAAATTGCTTTCAGTTTTCAAGAAAAAAGTCTTCTCTTAAATTCCCAGTTTGCACCCTTGCAATGCTGTGTTCCTCGGTTATCATTCCTACGGAGAGGAACAGTGAGCCTAGAAGCCCTCAACAATGAATAACTATAGTACAAATATATACATCTAAGACAGTGCTGATAATATGTGCAGCAATGTGGTGTTGAAATTTTGATAGTTTGCAAAAGATTTAGGACAACTTTGAAACATTCCGAACAACTTGTGATAGAAATTGACTTAAAACAGAACTCAGTCGAAAACACACCTCACCCCACCCTTCAGGCCCCTCCCCACCCCCATGCTGGTGCCACTGGCCCAACTTATATTTGTAGCCTTCATAGCAATGATAAAGGCTGCTGCCACTCAGGTGCAATACAATTGATCACTCCCTCTGTTGGATCTTTGAGATCCAAAAGAGTTTGAACAAAGACATGACTGACTGAGAGGGACACTATGGCTATGCATGTATTAATTTACCTGCCACATGTGCTATCTGCCACATGTGCTATCTGCCCATTTCCTCTAAGTTGAAAGTCAGGGGCGGGATTTGATGTCTGAAAGTGGGGGGAACAAAGCCGGTTGGACAGTCAAGAGGTGCCGAAGTTGCCGCAGGAGAGCGAAGTGCTCCCGCCCTTATGGCATGTGATCCAGGAGAAGAGCCCTGGTGGGTGTCCCCGGGGCAAAGCCCCCAGAAGCTCTGGGGTATTTAAAAAATTGTAGGCATAAATAATGCAGTTTTAGCTTCAACTTCAAATGACATTTGGTGGGCAATTAACATACCACAAAAATCACAATTTTCCTTTTTTTTAATTATATTCTTACTCCATGAGACTAACAGTAAGATGGGATTGATAATGCTGAGGGCTTGAGGAAGTATAGGGAAGAATGGATTAATTTGAGGTTATCCAGGGGCTTTGGAGCAATGATTTTAAGAGTGGGAGATCTAGTACGCAGAATGGGTGTGCGCAATACGCGCTGACAAAATAGCATTTTTCACACTTTTTAGTGATATAAGTTACACAGAAATGCTATTAAAGAAAGAAAAGTAATCCATTCTCAAGGAGAGGGCTCTCCCCCCTCCCCCCTTCACTAAGAATCTGTTCCTTATTATGGTACCGAAAATGACATTTTCTGTGCCATATAACTTGCAAGACTGAACAATCTTTAGAGAGTCTGTAAATTGCATCTTCTCCCAGGTAAACGAGTGAAAGAACCAAAAGGCTCCGTGGAAGAAGATGCAAAAACACAAAAATTTCAGAGCTAAGCAAAACACATAGTAAGTCATTCCGCTGGCAATGAAGCAAGGGCGACTTATAGCAAGCAGAATAGGAGGATAGGAGGTGAGTAGGGCACCCTCTGTTGGGGATTTATTCATTGCCAAGAGTTGTTCCGCGGTAAATGGGCTGTCCAATTGTAGTAATAGGGGAGGTAAGTAAGAGCAAAATTGATTGCACAGATCAATGGTGATAAAAATTTTGCTACAAGTGTGACTACGGCCATGGGGGTATTGGTGGTTTCAATGATAATAGAAGAGTTTGTACGAAGCTGTGACGAGCAGGATGTTTTATGGGAGGTAACGCCAAAAGTCCAAAGCAATATTTAAAATGGATGCGTGTGAAGTGCGCAGAAGAAAACAGCGTTGAGACATTTAATTGTAGCCTATTGCTTTTCTTTAGTTTTAAATGCAGTATTTTTTATTGCATAAAAATTTTCCTAGTTTCCTCAGGTGTCTGTTCATTCCATATAGAGCAGGATATGGGCACCTATGTCCTGCTCTATGGAGGCTCTCTTTCCTGTTTCATTTTGCCCATGTTGTGGGTTAGTGCCCCTCAAATTTTTTTATTGGTGTGAAAAGTAATTTTAGTGTCGATTTTGAAGATTATACAGACTTTATGATACTTAAAGAATTCAATGAAATCTTTTGTGGGTAGTTTTACATGGACATTGTCAAGCGCATCAGCAGTTAAAGTGCCAGGCAAGTAATTTTTATTGGAGGCTGTATCATGGGAAGTTGTGGCCGGCAAAGCCTTTAACCCGGATCGCCGAAGGCACAAAGCTGGAGGCTGGGGACTGAGGGTCCTCCCAGAGAAATCTTTCTTAAATCTGATGACTTTTGCAGCCAATCTGGAGCATTTCTTGAGAAAATCCTGCTGTCCCCCAGGTGTAATTAGAAATGCTAATGAAATAGTTTTCATATGATGATCACAAATTTCAGATCATAACCTTCAGTCAATTTGCTGAAGATGGTGGTAGTTGGTGAGGAAAGTGAACAGCTAGAGGTGTCATCAAGGTTTTTCGAAATGATAATTTAGTTAAGCTGTCCTACAGGAAGTAATAATGAGGCAATTCCACCAAAAATTTCCTACGTTCAGCAGTACAGTAGTACTCATGAGACATTGATCGATTTACATAAGGCTTGTGCGAAGCACATTGATTTTTCTATTTTGCGAGAATTGCCGATCCCTATACATGGGTAGGGTTTGGGACTTTGTGTTTTATGACGTATATTAGTACTTTCAATGACTTTTATTTTAGAGCATCAAGTTACAACAGTGTGGCAGGTAGGAGGAAAGAATTTATGGTGCAAGAAAAAAATTTTCAACTGTATATAGTCAGTTTTCTCTGGATGTGCATGCAAGGTACACCAAGGAAAATTTTCCTAGCAATTTTATGGTTTTTGATATTAATATTTTCCTACATTAAACATTGCAAAATTTAATTATAACAGGCTATTGAAAATTCTCTTACAACTTCTCTGGTCTCGCTTACTTTTGCTCATTTTTTTATTATTTTTACTTCTTGAGCTCAGGAAAAGAATGGGGGGAGGGCAGGTGCCCCCACTTGTCCTCCCTGGTAATTCCTCCTATGTTGAAAGTAATCTCTGGCAATTACAAAATATTGCCTTGATAAATGGGTTAAGCAAGCTCTGGTACATGGACTCCTACTATTGCAAGGAGCAGATCCAATTGGCACACACATACAATGTATCTGCAATACCTGTCCCTATGACAAAACATTGTTCATGTATACCTTTTCATATGTAGGCTGGTTTGCTTAAATGGTCACTGTATGAAAAGACCAATCTGAGGGTGGATGAATTTTTTCTGTGGTAATTACAATTTCATATTCCACAAGAAGGGCCAAGAACTTGCCAGTTTCAAATATGGCAATTTTTACATTTTTCAGGGAAGTGGGGGTAACATATGCAATTCCCTTATGTTCCCCTGCTTGCTATTCCCCTCACCTAGGGCCTATAAATGCACTGCTTTATAGGTGAAACATTCACCTCCTTAAACCATACACCATTCTCACTTTGACTGCAGGCATGTTACTTTTAAGATCAGAGAAAGGAATCAAGTCTATTTTGTATATTACCATACTCATATAAAAAGTTCCATTTTAGGACCATGACGTATAGTGCTAAAAGTCATTTCTTTCCCCATATACAACCCCTGCATGATGAATAACAGATACGATCAGCATGCAAGCTAGGTGTTTACAATCTATTAACACAGCATTCCCCCATTTTATCAGGTAGGTAAATAAATATAACATTTTTCTTCTTTTGTTAACTGACTACACTCTAAAAAACGTCTGGTGAAATTTCACCAGTCCGTGTTGATATGCCACCTACACAATCCTGGTTATTTATTTCACCAGGAAATTATGGTCATGTGAACCAATAAACTGGTGAATTTAACCAAATACCTGGTAATTATTCTAGTGTTTAACCAATTTTTTCGTTAAGTCAAATGAGAATTCCTGGTTAAATTAACCAGGATTGTGTGGGCGGCATGTAAACACGGAACCTGGTGAAAACTTCACCAGATATTTTTTTGAGTGTAACTAAAAACAAGACAAAAATGCAAATTACATTTATACTAAGAAGTCTTTAATCTGACCTTTCCAATATCCTGTATGATCCTGACAGATGGCTGCCTGACAAAGTTGTTTACAGTTGAGGATCTGGCTATATGAAAACCACCACTTAAATTTTTATTTTTATAATTCCAGCAAACAGCCTATGTTTCCAACATAATGGTATAATTACTGTTTTATGAGGACAATGCAGGCCCGTAGCCAAGGGGGGAGGGGGAAGCCCTGGAAAATTTTTTGCATCCACAGAAGATTAGCTGAGAAGTTTGATACCCACACACTAAAAGTATACTTTGGGGTGATGAGTTTATGTCTTGAACTTCCCAAAAAGGTTGAATTAAGAAATTTTGGTAAAATCACTGGAGCCTTTAACCAAAGATGATCACGAAAGTCACTTATTAGGCTTTGAAAGTCATATGTGATGGATGTGTGTGAGGATTACTATGTAAGAACTTTTGAATTCAAAGCTCAGTATCGGTGTCTGATCAAACATGATTTGGCTATAAAAATTCTGGAGGCATACAGTGTTCAATTTGATGTAGTAGAGCAATGCATAGGAGAATTCAGAAGGGCAAAAGCCGAGTTTCGTGAGTCACTTTCTTAAGGAGTTGAGAGAATGGTTTAAACCAGGGGTGGGGAACATCTGTCCTGTGAGACCATTTGGTCCTGCCAGGAGGGTAAGTTAATGAATGTAATTTCAGTGACACTTGAAATTCAATTTATAATAACTAATTATCTACCATTATCCAGCATAGGGTAAATACTCTGCGTGATGCCGCTTCTGGTGTAGTAGTATTACAACTCACAGGTTGTACAATAAGTGTGTATTGTAAAGCATGTCTCTACACATGAACCATCAAGCTGATCTACCTATTTATATTAGGTACAAAATTTATTTTGTACTCACCATACCAGTCCTGGTGGATTGCATATAGGTAAATACCTGCCTCCTCCCTCCAGTGGGTTTGAAACTTAAAGCACTGTAAAACTTTGCAATTTTATGCGAAGACTATACCGTACATTACTGAAGTGCCTAATTCAAGGCCTCAACACAATATTTTTTCGGTGCACTTCCTGCGCTTTTTCTCAGTTGCTTGGCTGCCATTATAATACTTCATACGTAAATGAATGGGCGTGTAATAAGTACAAGCTAAGATATATAAAACAAATGATCATTTTGTGATATTTGCAATCTGATGAGCTCCACACATCATTAGGTCATTGACAAAGAGTGTAATGGTATTGCTAAGGACTTAATCCCTATACTTTTGCAGACAAGAGACCTTTCAGGGGATGTTGCTTTATCATTCATGACTAAAGAACAATGACAGATCAGGTATCTGTCTGTAAAAAGTAAATCTACTCATGTAACATGTTTCCCATAGGAGGAGACTTTTTCGTTCCTTTGGCCACGTTGACTATGCTGTTGGCCTGCAAGCTATCATGTGACTGTCAAACAGCCCATTCAATAATCAAAAGGTTAACCACCTCTGTTTTAAACTGCCTTTTTACTTGTTTAAAATGAACACCAAACAGTCAGTCAAAACTGTTGTGAGACTTCTGACTAGTGGTATAGTTGTATAGGGGATGAAGTGTAGTTCCAAGTTAACAAAATTCCCTTTCTACTTTGCAAAAATATTTCTGGAGCTGTACTTAGATCCAAAATAGTGCTATCATTTTATCATTTGCGAGGTCTTTAAGTTCAAAATTTTCATAATTCTAAGAGAGATATCAAGAAAACTAACATTTTGTGGCTTCTTGATTTGTGATATTATGAAGGAAATAGCAAGATATTTATGCCTGGGGAGCATTTGAGTGAAGCGGCATTGTCTGTTCCAATACTCTGCCAGTGGTGTCGCGGGGGGAGGGGGGGGGAACGTGCCCACCTTAGATTGGCTGGCCCCTCACCTCAAATGAGATTTTGGGTATGATAAAAAAATTATGCACAAACACATCATTCACAGTGCACATATTTATGAGAACAGGAAGACCCACTGTTATTTAAGCACTCAAAAACTAAAGACTAAATTGTACAAAATATGTCCACAAAACTGCAATTCTGAGGCAGGATTCACATGCATCTATTTGTTGGACTGTATGAAGGGCTGCCTTAGGGGAGGTGCACATAATCCACAGCTATTGTTTCATCCTTTATTTTCAAAGCTAATTAAAGAGACTACTGCGGCACTGATCCTCTCCTTTCAATACAATTCCCACATCGATTAGTTTTAATCAGATCTTATGTTTCAAAATGTAAAAAATTGCGATTTTCATTGCCTTCTTCAATGGGTATGCAATAAATATGAGGATAATTAAACAGCTGCTTTACTGTCATAGGCTAACGTCTGCCAGCTTTAGATACTCAGGTGCCTTCAGATTTGAATGGCGAAATTTTGCTCTCCCGTCCCTGTATCCTTGTCGAGGAGCAGTCAAGCACCACACCAGGGATCATATTAGTGATACATCCGAAAGAAGTAAAAGGATTTGCACAAATTTTCATAGCTGCTAAAAAACCTGAATTTTCTGGCCACTTCGTGCGTACATGAACCAGGATGGTCTCAGCAGGAGTGACCAACCCTTTTCCATTTATTGCAGAAGAAAATGTAAAATATATGTTGGTCATAATTATAATTTCAAAGCACCAAAAGCCCACTGAACTGCATTTTCTCCACATTTTTCCCGCTAGCGCCAAATCTGCAGCTGTCAGATGTTAACCTTGGTTATTCCAATTTGAAGGCTTCCTCAGTGGCATACCTGGAAGGTAGTCGTCTCAACATTAACTCCTATCAGGCACCATAATTAATTTTTAAGTTCAAGGCAAACCTTAACGTGATCAATCTGCTGTCCCTATTCACACCCCCATCATGAAATCATTAGTGAGAGTAAGGCTAACACAATGGTGCAGTGTTTTGCCAGTTTCATCATTATCATATATCATATTATCTGCAGATTTTTTCTTGCTTGAATTAAGAACATGTTAAAAAATTCAAACAGGAAAAAAAATCTGGTTGGTAATATGATATCACATGATAATGATGAAACTGGCAAAACATTGCACCTTTTACATGAACTTTTGTCTTTGAAATTCCCTGAGTAAGGAAGACTAACGTTACCATATCTGGACAAACTGAGGCAACCCACGTTTACAAAGTACGTAGTACCAACCACAACAGAGTAGATCTGGGAGAAGTCGATAATTTTGATAAGAGAATATTAATCTTACTGAGCTCCTTCAAAGTAGGATGGAGTTGGACCTGATCGTTACTGATTGGAATACATCTGGATAGGATTAGAAAACATTGGAAGTATTATTGAAAACAACTGCCCATATATGTACGGTAAGCCCCATTCAATAACATATAAACCCTTTAACAGAGGCATTTGTTCGGGTGCATGTAAAGCGACAACCCATTGTAAGATACAAACGACTGCTATACATGCGCTAGCTAATAGCTTCATAAACAACGAATCATACTCTACGAACACGTGCGTTGTGATCCTTTCTAGTTAGGGTGACGCATTATGTAAAGTAGCTCAGTCAGGAGGGCTGAATGTAATACTATACGATTATTATGGAGGTAACAGAGCTGACAAGGATTTAAGATCAAAAAGGGCACTGACAAAATACCATGCAAAAACAACACAGTTTTAACACTTTTTTCGACACTGAAAGGGGGGAGCAGTGGCTCCCTCTTCCCCCTGGCTATGTCCCTGCTGATGAACAAGTTTCCCAGAAATGTCCCTGATTGAACAAATGAAAAAATGAGCAAATAAATATGGAAAATATGCTTCCCAGATAATCGCATCAATGGACACCTATAATTCAAATTTTCTTGGGGAAGGACCCCCAAACCGCCCGCCATGGCTTCGGGCCTTCAGCGTTTGCATGCTCGTCGGCCTTCAGCCGATGGTGCGTGCGCCCCACTTTTTCAAAATCCTGGATCCGTGCCTGAGCTAGTAATGTATTTATACAGGCCTAGTATTACATCAACATACAAGTACAACGTATGTATGCCTAAGTGAACATATAACTGGTGGGCCTATATCTGCATTCACTGAGATCCAACTTGATCAAGATCTAGCGCATCATTGATTTTCTATTAGTGACTGCTGTGGTCACACACATTTACTATATAGCCAAAATTTCCACACTATAACGATGTAAATTTTCCTTACACAGTGCCATGGTCTAGTATCATCCCTGATTTCAACCCCCAATATATGGTCACCTTAACACTATAGGCTAATAGCCATACTCCTACTATACTATCCTGTGCAGAACATTGATTGCCCGGGGGTTCATCCAAAACTCCCAGATTACAGACTTGATTTTCCCCAGGGTGCTCCCCCAACATGATTTCTTAGAACTGCAGCTGCAAATGCTTAGGCTATTATATAGACCCCTCCCCCAGGTAGGCAGTCTGAAACAACGTTCTGCACTCATTTGAGGAAAGCCTCCTACACCTATTTCAAATGTACAGGTCTATTGACATTAGCCATACTTAGCCCATACTTAGTAAGCAAAATACTATCGATCCTATATAACCTTTGCCCTCTAATGTTTGGCTGCAGCCTATATGGCTTAAGGTATAGGCCTAAACCTTCAACACATACCTCAAAGGGACTCTCAATAATGTGCACGTAACTCTTCCCATGGAAATTTTGCGATGATTTTCTTTTCTTTTTTTCAAAAAACAAGCTATCATGACGGGTCATCCACAAATAATCAAACCTCCTGCAATGACGTTAATGTAGTAAATGGATCGACAATTCAGTCCTATGGTAACTGATGAATAGCGGTACAGATACATTCACGAGCATGCGTTCTTTAGAAGTAGTGACGTAAGTTTCCCGTTGTTGGTCCAAATTTCATAAAAACAGAAATTACAACATGCATTGGCGGGAAATTTTAAAATAAGACATTCACATATATTTTAAAACTAAGTTCAGTAGTGCTGGGAGGAAAATTTAACTTTTCTGCGTAATAAAAGTGGTTGTAATTTGAGCTGAAAACCTTCACTATATGCATAAGATGTTGAGACTGTCCTATTATATAAGAAATGATGAAAACTCCACTTGGTAACTTTCGGACGATAGTGTTCACACATGGTCCTATCCTGATTGCACTGGGGGGCGGATAGGTTCCTCCCCAATGTATCGCCGACCTCCAGAGGTGTGAGGGGGGAATGTTGTCATCTACAAAGCATGCTGAGCATCACTGTAGGTAGAAGGGAGCTATATGGATGCCTGATTGACGGTGCCTGCAAGAGTGGGGTAACAACACCGGCCAGAATTCCTGAATACCTGGCTTCATTCTCTTGCTAATTTTTACAGTAAGTGTGAAAAGAAATAGCGCCCTCTTTAAAACTGAACTAACCACGGTCCTCAAAAGACCACGAGCGCCACCAACTTTGGTTTGGTCAACTTTATGCTACAAGTGTAACAGAAGTGATGTTTGTATCACAATTGCGTATTTGGGTCACTGCATACTCGAATGACCTGACCAAATTTTCAAGTTTTGGTAGGGTACAATGGATAGCCTGGGGAAGCAAGAATGGTTGTCTCCAGAAATGAGTTTCACTTCTTTCTTCAGTTTGCCTAACAACTGTTTGTATGAATTTGTTTCTGAGGTAAGAAAATAAGAACTGTTTTGGTTCTGCAGTATCAGGAAACCACTAGGGCTCATGCAGGGCCTGTGCCAGATTCATTTTGTTCATGCTCGAGCTTCTTTCTTGTCATATTTCTAACAACTCTAGAATAAGTTTATGAGGAAATTATGTTTCAATACAGGCCCTCCTCACATTCAGGTCATATTTTACAAATGGAGAGAAGAGTCATCCCCAGTATGTTTTCCAGGTCTCTGCTTGAAAGTAAATAAAAACAATATCGTCACATGGCTAAATACAATCAGTGACTGCACTTCCATTCATTTTGCATAACTCAGAATGGTAGCTACACTCTGCTTGGTTGGTCGGTATGGTGAATGTCATTTTGGCATGGCTGTACACTGATTTTTCGGGGGGGGGGGGGGGAAGGACTGCAATATTTTCAGACCTCCATCAAACATCATGCATGTTTAAGTTGAAAATGGATTGTTCCATATAAAGACATGTCTGATCTTGCATTGGCCCAGAGCTACAAATATTAACCCACTGCCTAAATTGGGTGAAAATCAGTATGAAGACTGGGGAATTTGGAGCGTAAAACCCAAAAGTTCTTCAAGAAATTAAAATATAATGAAGACATCAGATCACAGAACGTTTTAAGTCTTATGTCTCTTCTTTCAAGTGAGAGGATGAACCACACATTTCAGGTAAACTTAAAATTGCATAAAATTATCCTTCAGCCTAATTCTGTTTACTCAGTGATAACTGAATACCTCTTTGTTATGGCCAGGGGAACTTAAAAAAGCTCAAACAAGTGTATCAAATGATATGAAAATTAAAAATGTTTCATCTTAAGAACATTTTCGATAGGGTCATTAAGCTTGTCAGGAATGGTGAGAGAAGAGGGAATTTGTTGAAAATTGTAGTCATGAGTATCTCTACTGAAAAATTCTTAACAATATTCTGAAGTCCAATAGGCAATTGCCGAGGTACACTGTAGCAACGGCACAAATGGTAAAACAACCCATCAATGTTTTATATGGTGCTGATGACTGGCACTGATCCATGTAATGATTAACCTCATTTATAACTAGTTGACAGAGGAGTAAAATAAGTGGAATCACATGGTGGTTTCCAGTTCAACATGCTACAAACAACATTTGTATCCTGCAAATACTACACAAACCTACTTTACAGTCACACACGGTTATCTAGTACACCTAAGCCATTTCATTACCTTTGATTGTAGTCCCCAGCTCCACCCCATTCTTATGTGCAGAGGTGTTGTTTGTGGTAGGGTATTGGCAGTTAATAGGCTTGGGTTGGTCACCTGACTCTACCCCACAGTCATGACTGATTATAGGCCAAAGCCTAATCAGTACTCTGTATAAAATTCTTCCTGGCCTCATATTGCCATTTTGGCTTGAAAACAGGGTAATTTCCCCATACTCTTGCTCCTTGGGCAAGCTGCCACTGCCATGTGGGCATGCGCAGTTGCAATAAAATTTTCAACAGCCTATGAACTGTAAGGACCCTATTCTTTGATATTCTGTTAATTAAATATGAAAATGAATTATTTAATCGTATTACAAAGAAGACACTAAAATAAAATGAAGCATTAGCCCTCAAGATGGGGGAACACTTTTGTTACTTGATCATTGTTTTAAAAGAACATCACTTACCCTACAAAATACTTATCAAAACCATGCAAACAAAATCTCTCATAAATCGGTGTAAAAACTATCTGGTGAAAATTTCCTGGTTAAGCCTTTGGCAACATTCTTCTGGTGAATTTCACACTAGTCCTGGTTAATCTTTATGTGATAAATTAAGGTCAACACAAGTCTGGTATTCAATGAAGGTCACCTTACCAGGAACTGATGCGATTGACTGATTTGTCCTGCCATTGTGAATGATGATAATTACATCTTATCCCGCAACATTCACCGAAGAACGGCAAACAATTACCCAGTAATTCTACTACAGTAACAATTTCAAACAAAAACAAGGCTTCGTGACCAGCAAACTAGACAAATGGAATATACCATGCATAAAAGATATTTTTGAAGGTAAATATCAATTTTTTTTTTTTTACGACTGTTCTGTTGAGATTCATATGACATTATATTCATTACACTGTTACAAATGTCGTGCTCATGTCGGGCTCAGAAATAGTTTATAAAGTCCAAATGTCATGCCCATGTCGGGCTCTGAAATAGTTTAAGGCTAAATGTCATGCCCACGTCGGGCTCAAGATTTTTTGGCATCAGTGTCGGCCTCATGTCGTGCCCACAACTCTTTAATGTTTGTCTAGACTTGGTCTGCAGAACCAAAAATTTCAATGTTAGCCTCAATGTCGGGGCTGACGTTAGCAGTATCGGGGCTGACATCCAATGTCGGCATCAGTGTTGGGGTGAAATCAGCTAAATGTCAGACATACAGTTTTGTATGGGGAGTCTTCAACATTATATTGTTTCATACGTTTGGTATTTTTCTTCCAGGTAAATTATGTAAATGATTAAACAAAGTATGAGATATTTACTGATCAATTTAAAAGAGAAATCTTCTAAGACATTCACCAGGATCTGACTGAGTTTAACCAGGGGTCATTAGTCAATTTCACCAGGCGACAAATGTATTGAAACAACAATTTACAAGGATGGCCGATACATTTATCAGGAAATCCTGGTAAATTTAGCCAGGAAAATGGTGGAACATTCTATGCATTTTAACCAGGAACAGCTGGTGTAATTAACAAGAAATGTACTTAAGATAACCCTGTGAGGAAGCTTCACCAAAGCTTCCTGGTGATTTTCACCAGGAATGTGGTGGGAAAATGTTCACCAGAAAATCCTGGTGAAAGTAACCAGGATCGCGAATGTGGGTGGCATACAAACACGGAGCCTGGCGAAATTTTCAGATCTGGTGAAATTTCACCAGGTGATTTTTAGAGTGTACTAATGAAATGACTCACCCAACTGGCCTACAGTATGGTCAGTTAAGGGTGGGGGGGGGGTGGGGTTACTGACAATGCCAATGTGACTCACACAGTCACCATGCAAGCAAATCACTTCTCTTCAGTCCCACACTTAAATTGCAAACTGCCGTGGGTGAGCTATGGTGAGTCACTGGTTATACTGTTAACATCCATGATGTATGAAACTATGAAAAATGTCAGCCAAAATACAAACTGTGCATTGTTTCTCAGACTCATGGGTGTGTCACCTGACATTTAAGATGTCAATCAGAGGATGTGTCATTTAACATCACTCAAAACGTGCAAAGGCTCAAAATGTGCAATGATCATGCCCAGCATACTGTTGCACAAGCTGCATTACGATCTTCTAGGCCCATAAGGAATTTCACCTGAGACCCCTGTTTTGGGCCAAAAACAGAGGAGATTAAATATCTACCCGAGTTTGTAACATTAGCTTCATTGAACACTCTACTGCACAAGTTGGTTCTTAGATAACCACCAGTTGACTTCCAAAGAAGGTGTACTACAAATGTCCACAATAGCATATAATGCACTATAAATAGCTTGTACAGTTGGTCAGTTATGTCTACAATGACACATGGCTGGGTGCAATTAATGGTGTGCACTCAAGGGTAAATCCTACTACTGGCAGCACTTTTGTTAGTTTGCTATCAAATGTCAAATTATTACACCCTCAATGAATCTCAGGACCAATCTTTAATGGGCTGCATTGGCCATCATGTGTAGTTCAAAGAAAATTTCCAAGCAGATATGAAATACAACATGGCTAGCAACCTCGAGCACATGTTCAGTTCATCTGTCCATCATTAAAGATTTTGTCGGCTTAAACCCTGGACATTTATAGCCTACTTTGACCTTGATTTCAGAATCCGCAGTAGTGTAGTGATGTATTTTTGAGGGCATCCATCTTCAAAACATTTCCAAGGATCGATTTGTATTTCCATGTGTGATGTGACTAAAATCGGATTCAGTCGCTTAATCATTTGCGGTTTTCTACCATTAAAAAATCCGCCTAGTCGTGATGCCCGCAATTTTAAGGGGCGGACTTTTCTAATGTTTCTCAGCACTGAAAATTTAATGCTTAGATGTCTTTGCATGCTTTTTGGTGTCCCAAAGGGGAAACATGGAAGGGTTCCATAGCATTGATATAATGCCAACAGGTAGCCTACAGTGAAATCCCATGAAATTGTAATTCTTTATGACTGGGGTTTGCAAACTTTGCACATATATACTTGGCTCTAAATATATATTGCATTGCACAATTTTTATAGTTTCTTGAAAATCTCAGTGCCTTTAGTCAGACTGTCTGAGGAAATTAAAATCCATGGGAAGTAACTTCCCTTTAAAGAAGAATGAGAACATAATTTCAAGAAGTCAATGACATTAAGCTTTCATAAGAGTGAAACAAATCACAAACTGCTGCGATAACCCTGACTAAAGAGCCAGACTAATGTAGTGTGTCATAATGATGCCATGGCATTGAAGGAAACACTCCAGGTTATTGTCTCTTTAAGTGAAATGAATAGGTCTGATTTCACAAGTACAACTACAAAATGTTACATTAGCAGCAATACTGTACTTCCAAAATCTGTGATAATAAATGCAAATCAATGTCCACCACAACCCATTTGCCCATTTAACACAGTGTAAGTATGAGTACATACAACAAGTATGAAAAGAAACATGACTTACACTAGCATTAAACATTATCCTCAGTGCTGGCAGGCTCCCCATTACACGCAAAAATTTACAAAGCTCACACATAGTAAACTTCAGGTGTTTATAATATCTTATTGCCACATGCTTTCATCTATATGAAAAGTTTTTTGAAGTCTGGTAAGTACTAAATGTACTTGGGTGGTTGGGTGCTTTCCGTCTTTGACCTTTCATGATCTCAAAATGACCTTGTGACCTTCTTCAAAAGGACAACTCTAATGATCCATCATCTACTAATCACTCTGGCCATTTGATATATTTTGCATGTAACCCCTAGGAGTTAAAGGCTTTTGAATGTTTTCACTGTTCAAGTTTGACCTCTGTCAAAGTATAAGTTTGATGGATGAGCTATCATCTACTGAACACTTCCTCTACATTTGATAAAATTCAGACAACCTCTAGGAAATTCAAAGAACCTGCAGACAGCAGCCTTTTAACCAATGTTGAAAGACAAACAGACAGACAGACAGATGCATTGTCATGACAATAGCTCAACTTGTTGAGGTGATAATTAGATGTACATTTTGAAAACATCCTAAGGACAGATTTATGGGCTTCTGGAAATCCCCCTTCAATCAAGTCAAAGCATACAGGTCACTTGGGAATCATGATACTTGGCAGTTGCATGAGGTTTGTCAAACATTGACATAAACACTGTGAGAGAGTGAAAATATGATCAGCCAGCCATTTATTAGGAACAACTGAAAAAACAATTTTCCTTTCAAACATTACAACAACGTATACCTCCTTAATATTGTAAACGCTATTCTAGAAGCTACAAAAGAGAAGAAAATGAACACATTTTGTAATTCTACAGAGACAAAACACAAAATAAAATGATTTTCATGTTAATAATAAAAGTTTTGCTCATTCTGATCCAACTTTCGGTTTCTTGATCCTTATAAAAAATTAAAACCTCTAGAATTGTAGGAATTCCCTGAAACCAGGAAGTTGTTATTTGTCAAATAGGAACTCCCTGCTAACACACAATGTACAAAAAACTTTGAAACCTGAGTACACATGTTTCTACACACATCTTCACATGGGCTGTGGTGCATGGAAAGATAACAAGAGATTCATTAATGGAGCATCAACTCAACAAATGGATTCAACATTGTCGTGGCAAGTATGAACCTAGAAAGCAGTGGATTAGCTAAAGGTTGGGGGGGGGGGGGGTTACGGATGCAATTGTGACCAGAGGTCATGTTCATCTGTTGCCCACACTCGAAAACTCAGAGTGAAAACTGCCTCTGTACCTGCAGGCCCTCCTGGCCCCTAAGATGGTGGAACTTTGATGACCTCAAATAATAATTTTGGTTTTGCAGCTGTTCATAAAAGTTCCTGTGCACACCCCTCCTCCCCACCACACTCCTTGAGAAATTTTCTGGCTACACCACTTTTAGTGAGATCAGGACTATTGCAGTCTTCCACCACCAGTGGATTTCTATTTCTGTTCTCTTAATTTGCCCCTTCTCCAAATTCACGCATCAATTCAAGCCCGCCAAATGCTGCCACAAATTTTCTAATCTAGACGAGCTTTTTAACTCCCATAATCCCAGCCACTCTGGCTGAACCTTATACACATATTTAAAGATTTCAAACAACTTAATTATAAACTCATGTAGCACATCCAAAGTTGCATGAACTCACCTAGCTTGATACAATACCATGACCATGCACAATATGTGTTATTAACTAATTACAAAGTATGTTTAATGTTTTTTTTTACATCATTGCCTTTTCAAGAAGTTCTTCAGAAAAGTGGTTATCATTTACATGATGGGTGTCAAACTTTTACATAATAAAGTTCACCAATGGAGCAGCATTTATTCCATACCACACCTGCAAAATAATTTACCATCATAAGAAAACAGGCATGACTTAAACAATATTCTGAGGAGCATTAATGCAATGTTTCAATTTTTAACAGTTTGATAAATCTTTCAACAAATAAACATTTGACAAAAGGAGTATGGCTGGCAAAATTTTGACATCAGGGACTATGGCTGTGCACTAAACATCTGAGAGACTTTCTACATCAAATAACATTAGACTTTCTAGATCAGGTTCTCAACAGGGGATCTGCAGGCTATTTGTGGCCTGTGATGTCCATTAATGTGGCCGACGGAAGATTCCAGAAGCCAGAATATTTTATGTGCAATTTCCTGTATGCAATATGGTGCAATTTGGTTGTGAAATTTTCTCCCATATTGCCAACTGGTGATTCACACACATTGGATGCAACAATGTGTATGTACAAGATTATATGCTTAAATTAAAGTGGGATTCCCTCCACCCTAGAGCACTTGGGATGCCATTTTTCCCCTGTACTGGTGACCCACACATGGGAGAGGCACTGTTCTAATAAAAAATTTGTGTTTTTAATAAGAGTGCAATTTCGTATACTACAGCACTTGGGATGCAAAATTTTCTCATGATCCTTGTGACAAATACATGGAAGTGAGGAACTCCTTGGAACATTTGCATTGTTGAGCATGTTTTTCTGCTACCTAGCACTTAAAAAATGTTAAATTTATTCACCTCAGCCCAAAACCTTGGTGGGGCTCCAGTGGGTTGTGACACCCCGATTGACAAACCACCACCCTGACTGAGAATCCCTAGAATAGCCACTGCCTGCTATGCAGGTGCTTTAGGAGCTCTTATGTTTAGGTTTTGCCCTCAAGAACTTGTAGCCCTTTTCACTTGGATTCACCCGTTGGTTACTACAACAGTGACGAAGCATACACAGGGAAATAAGGCCGCCAGCTAAGAAAAGACTTGAAAAAACCTGTTCTAGATATTCAGTACCTTTTCTGTTTCTCTAAGTCTGCTGACAAAGAGAAATATAATTTTTGTCAGTACTCACATTTTTAACATATTTGCAGAACTCCCATGATTTAAAACTGTTACTTTACCATCACAAATGTTTCTTTTCAGTTAAAGATTATCTTTTAAATACACTAGATAACCTTTTTACATAACAGGAGAATCATTGAAAAATATAATATTTTTTTGTACAGGCAATAACAGGCTTCTTCCCTCGAGAGGAGAATGTTTGATTTTGTATTTAAAAATGAAAAATATAGAAAAATAAAATGAGAGAAATAATTTACAGAAATGTGACGAAACATTTTTAAAAAACTTATCTTTTCAGCTCCACAGCATATTACACAATTGTCAATGCATGAATATTTTCATTCCAAAAGAATTGTGGTACGAAGCAACACATTTAACGCAATGAAAGGGATGACAAATGGAAAGAAATTCAATTCCTATATATTATGTCAGGACTACAATAAGAATCTCACATAGTGTACTTTACTGCACTACTCCAAAAGAACAAAATACCACCTTAATTCTAGTTCAGAAAGAATAAATGCTTTACAAGTGAAAGTGGACTCTTAGCAAGGTCCAATGGAAACTAATCTTTGATATTTTGTAAATTTGTTTAGTTGATTGTGATGTAAACTTACTTAAAGATTAAATATTTACAGGAGTGTTTTACCTTTGTCAACTATCAATAGACTACATCTGTACATTATGTATACAAATTTGAGAAATGAAGTATGTAGTTACTGGATACAGCATCCTTCTTTTAATATCTTCCATTGCAGCATTTAACTTGCATATGTTACAAAGTCTTGGTCAGTTTCTACTTTGTAAATGTGACAACCATGCTCTGCCATTGTGAATGAAACCCTTTTCCAACCCCTGTAAAGTTGTCTCAACTATGTATCTTGGAATGTGTTTGGTTTTCATTTGAGTAGCCTACCCTTCTTCTCTTAATTATTACTAAAGCTTTTCCATGACTCTACATACCCTGTAGCTTGTAAGTCCATAGGGCACTATGTCTTTCCCCTTCAAAATAGTGTCTTATAGGGACCATGACACGACTACATGGATATGCATAAATTTGGGACCAGCCGATGATGAGCAAAAGTCTAACAGGCATATGAAACTATTCTTAGCTTTGGGGTAGGGACGGAGTATGGAGAATAAAGCTGAACATTTATCGATATTACATTCTGTGCAGTTTTTGAGCCACACTGAAAAGATTTGATGTATTTCAGAGGTAATAAATAAATAAGGGGTTTTGTCCATAAAATATGGGTGGGGTGGGGGGGGGGGGAGCATAATAAGATGATTTCTACCCAAACATTTTTGTGGATGTGTAGCCCAAAGCCCTCCATTTCCTATGCTGTTGTTACAGCAACTTTATACAACACTATTTGACCAAAGGGGCCAGTATAACATATTCAAACTGTACATGTTCAGGACACTGTGTCACTGGCCCTGCGGAATACAGAAGATTAAATTTTTGTCCTTGTTTTGTACCTGAAATTGTGTACTTCCTATTGTTATTACATTCGTTACGATCACTCTTAAAGGGCAAATCCCCCCCCCCCCAACTGGAACCATCTCACCCCCAGCCCCCATCCTCATTCACATTAATTTACACAAAACAGGTTTTTCAATTCAGGGAGTGAACACTTTTGCCCGAACTGTTAATACACACTAATCAGAATACAGGGGTGCCCTAGTGCCATCAGAGGGGTTTGCATATTGGGAGGGGGTGAACAATTTGACTCTGACTGAGATAAGGGGATGGGGGATAATGAAGCACTGGAATTTTCTGAGATAATTTTGGACATTCTAAGACAAAAAATCTTTCAACTAAAAATTATTGGGAGAGCTATAGCTCCCAGCCCTTTGACTCAGCGTTTTACCTGCAAATAGCAAGTCTGATCTATCAAACTGAGGTGGGGGCCTGGCATGACCCTTTACCTTACACACCTTATGCTCATTCATGTATATACTTTGTTACACACATATCAACCATTCTGAAAAGTTTTAATGAATTGTTACATGCATCCAAGATACACAGAGTAACCATATGCATACATAAGTTAAATGTTCTAAAACATGATGTAAAAATAAAATACTAGGAGATTTAGCTCATGTTTCATTATAAATTTATTATCTAGTATATAGTCTGATCTTTTTAGTGTCCATACATGTAATGTATGGGGAGATGAAACTTTGTACTTCACCTAACATCAGAATTGTATACCTGGCTCTGAAGATGAGTTTATATGCCACCCTTGGCTTAACAAATTGAGTCACTACAAAAATTGTTTCAATTTCGAAAGTCACCATATTAAATTTCAAGAGAACCCCTGCCCCCTCCCAACAGCAAAAAGAAAAGGACAGATAAAAAGGAAAGCAAAAATTTATGTGAACAGCACAATTACTCAGGGGGTTTCATACTTCAGTAGGGCTGTGAAACTATGGAAGCTGAACACTGTTCAACTCTGAGCTATTTCCATAATTGTCTCAGAAGAGCAAGGGATGACCATAAACGATTCTTGTAGCATTTATAGGGCGTGAAACTTTAGGAAGTATAAGCCAGCCTTCAGAATTACTAAATAAGGCCAAGAAAAAAGAATTAGTAGTCTCTCATCCTCACCAGTGCATCTTTTTTTCATCTGCATCAATTTTCTCTTTATTAATTTTCATATTTTGAACAATGGCCCAGGCTGGTAGCCAGACAAGGTACTGAAGAGGTGCAAAGTGGCTTCCAGGGAATTTTCAGGGGGTGGCAAATGTGTACAAATGTATTAATGGCAACTTCAAACTTTCCAGGGGTGCAAACATGTTCTCAGGGGGCTTTCCCCCTTGCCCCCCCCCCCCTCCCCCACTTGGCTGCAGGCCTGCAATGTCCACTCACATTCCCCTTATAGTCTTTTAAATCATTACTGAAGCCTCCTAGAGTGTATGCAACATCTGTGTGGCAGTCCTGTTTTGGGGGTACAGTCCCTGTTCAATACACTGTTACAACAGGTAATGTCTCAAAACTTGTCAGTCAATATGCTGCCAATTTGGATGTGCCTCTCAAAAAACTTTATGTACCTGCATTCAGTCCCTTTTTGGAATGATGAGAACTGGTTTTGTTTTTTATTCACCCCAAAGTACAAAAGTTTGAACATTTCTAGCTATCTCTGCAACTGAACAAGCTATGAAGATGTAACCAGAATCAATATAAACATATTGTATTGCACCATTCATGATGTGAATATGAGTCCCCTTAAATGGTACAATACTTACTGTGTTTTGAATAAATGACTATATTTTCCTTTCAGTATATCTGCACTTGGACTGAAGGCTGAATTTTACAACAGTGCCTGTGGTTGGTAGCTACTGTTCCTCTGTGCTCTGCAGTCTTTCATGATGAGAAGATTACAGAAAGCTGAAATGAAAGGGATTAGTGCTATAAATACAGGCAATGATAATGAGTCAAAGAGCTTTAACAGCCTTAGAATGAAAAGTTCAATTATTTATTGATAATCTCACACCCATGGACTGGGAGGACCTACTGTGGTATGATCATCTAGTAGAACATGAACATGCATAACAGATCTTCTGGCTAAGATCATGTGCAGTAGAGGTCTGAGGGTCGAGAGGTTGGTCAGAACTTAGGTTTGTTGTCCCTTGGGGATGTAGTTCCTTTGAGGAGCAGAACTCCTTCGGGAATACTGTTTGGTTTCATCCCTTGACTCTCCGCCAGAGAGTCAAGGGGACTTTTGAAAAAGCTTTTTTAAAGAGCTTAGTAATGGCTTGAGCCTCTAAATATTCAGACCAGATAACTGCCTCTGACAATTTGGAAGTCCCTGCCCAAAGAATAAATTTGTTTTGCTTGTGCATGTAGTGACTGGCCATACCACAATCAGTGTATCTTTGAATGGAATCAGAGCACATGTAATATACCTTTACTTCTAGGTAGAGTTGTAGGCTCGGTTAAAGCACATACTGTAAATTGCTTTGCATTTGAGGAGGGGTTCCAAAATCAAATGCTTTCAGATTGGTGATTAAATGGGTTTCCAGGAAAAACGACAGGAAATTTTTTCCTGAAAATATCCTCCACTGGGGTTGTTCCCAGAAAGTATTTTTCCACTCAGATGACACTGCCCTGTCTCAAAAAGTGAACTTTCCATTTATTATTTCATAAAATGGATAATCCTCTGGCACTTTACAACTGACATAAATAATGAAATGAAATTTATATCAATATGATAATTATGTATGCACTGGCTTATGACAAGTTTCACAATAACTGTTCCAATTTGGTCCCACAATGGAGAAAAAATAAAAATTTCCAATAATCCTTAAAGCTCCCTTAGTTTGATTCATTAGGCTCCAATTTTCAGTAAAACCAGAATGCAAAAATGCATTGAGGTTTCGATGATATATGTTCTATTCCAAATAATGCCATGATGTCCCATATCTTTCAGTCACTGGTCAAGTGCTGCTATCTTAACATGTTGGAAAAACAATTTTAGGTTCATATTTGATCTTGGGAATTCCTGGGAAATTTTGCATTTTCACATCTGATGACTCAAGATGATGATCTTGGGAATTCTTGCGAAAATTTGCTTTTTGCCTTCTGGTGAACCCATGAGACGATCTTGGGAATTCTTAAAATTTTGCTTTTTGACCCCAGATGACCTTTGACATCCATCAAAATGATAGAATTCTTCTTCTTACCATAATGCATGTACATACTAAGTATGAAATTTATTCAAGCTTCTTATCTTGAGATATCGTGTTAAAAACATTCTCAGTGTTTGACCCCTGGTGACCCTACATGACCTTTGACCTCCACCAAACATGATAGCATTCATCTTCCCACCATAACACATCCACATACTACCTATGAAATCTATCCAAGCTTCCTATCTTGAGATATCGTGTGAACATGGTTTTCAGAGTTTGACCTCCGGTGACCCCGGATGACCTTTGACCGCCACCAAAAATGATAGGGTTCTTCCTCTTACAATAACACATCTACATACTAAGTATGAAATTTATCCAAGCTTCCTAACTTGAGATATCGTGTTAACAAGGTTTTCAGCATTCGACCCCCGGTGACCCCAGATGACCTTTGACCTCCATAAAAAACGATAGGGTTCTTCCTCTTACCATAACACATCTACATACTAAGTATGAAATTTATCCAAGCTTCCTATCTTGAGATATCGTGTTAACAAGATTTTCAGAGTTTGACCTCCGGTGACCCTAGATGACCTTTGACCTCTTCCAAAAACGATAGAGTTCTTTCTCTTACCATAACACATCCACATACTAAGTATGAAATTTATCCAAGCTTCCTAACTTGAGATATCATGTTGATAAGGTTTTCAGCATTTGACCCCTGGTGACCCCAGATGACCTTTGACCTCCACCAAAAATGATAGGGTTCTTTCTCTTACCATAGCACATCTACATACTAAGTATGAAATTTATCCAAGCTTCCTAACTTGAGATATCGTGTTAACAAGGTTTTCAGAGTTTGACGTCCGGTGACCCCAAATGACCTTTGACCTCCACCACGAACGATAGGGTTCTTCCTCTTACCATAATGCATCTACATACTAAGTATGAAATTTATCCAAGCTTCCTAACTTGAGATATCGTGTTAACAAGGATTTCAGCATTCGACCCCCGGTGACCCCAGATGACCTTTGACCTCCATCAAAAACGATAGGGTTCTTCCTCTTACCATAACGCATCCACATACTAAGTATGAAATTTATCCAAGCTTTCTATCTCGAGATATCGTGTTAACAAGGTTTTCGGAGTTTGACCCCTGGTGACCCCAGATGACCTTTGACCCCCACCAAAAACAATAGGGTTCTTCCTCTCAATATGGGGCATCTATGTACCAAGTTTGAGAACTGTCAGAGTTTCCCTTCTTGAGATATCGTGTTAACGAGCAAAGTGTCACAAACACACATACACACACACATACACACACACACACACACACACTCACATACACACATACATACACACATACGCCATCACGAATGCATTGGTTTCTCTTATCATCGAAACCAAAAATAAAAAGGAGATAACTCCTTGTGCATTTCCTTCGTTCAAATGAAGTTTAATTGGGTTAGTGTTAAATTTCCATACAGTGCTGTCAATAGTAACATTAGCACCATTAAAGTGTACCTAAAGTCTAAAATTTCAAAAATATATGTTATAAAGCTTGAAAAATGCATCCAAATGGTCCAATTCCCATCTTCACAGCACATTCCTAAGTTGAGATATAAAATGTTGAAGCTTATTCACTCAATTGGAAATGGTAGATTGCACAATAATTTGTGATGTCATTCTTGTACTACTCAAATTACAGTCTTTGTTTTTCTTTATTTTTTCGAAAGCCTCTGCACCTTGTGCCAAAATGTGATCACTGTCTTACTGTTATAGGGTGACTTGGCTATATAAGCCCTTACCCTACAACATGCTATGCAAGGAAAAGGTAAATGTTTCAAGGTCATAAAAACATATTAATTTCAAAAGGAAACAAAAGCAGGTAAAGTGAGTTGTACAAGAAGGGCATCACAAATTATTGCGCAATCGACTTTTTCAAATTAAGTGAATAAATTTCAACATTTTACATCTCTGCAACGGAGTAAGCTATGAAGATGGGAGTTGGATGAATGGAATTAATTTTCCAACCTCTAAAATATATATTCTTGTAATTCTAAACTTTAGGTCCACTTTAACATAGGGTGTCC
This sequence comes from Holothuria leucospilota, assembly GCA_029531755.1. Classification (NCBI taxonomy): domain Eukaryota; kingdom Metazoa; phylum Echinodermata; class Holothuroidea; order Aspidochirotida; family Holothuriidae; genus Holothuria; species Holothuria leucospilota. The sequence goes on from CM055972.1 coordinate 15,367,510, forward strand.
CACATTAGGCATACCCTAGTTTGCATAGGAAACAAATTTGTATTATCATTTGCCATACAAGTTCAGTAGGAGCAAGATTTCTGAGAAAAAAAGGTACAAATATGATGTGTTCCATAATGGTTCGGATAAAAATTTTTGAAAGAGTGTGTGCTAATGTTACTATGTTGCAGATGTTACGTATTCTTGACAGCAACCATACCTATTCAAGTGAGGTGACAGATCATGAATATTTGCCACCCTTACTATTATGTTAGCTTCAGACAGGTAGATGCCATAAATTGACTATGAAAGGGTATGAATACTTTTAGTATTTTTCTAATGGAAAGCATTTATTGAGTGCTAATGTTTATATGCTTATAAGTTTGACAGCACTGCAAATAGTAACATTAGCAACATCTAAAGCTGAAAATTAACCATTTTTACAATTAGATACAAGTGTGATCCTGGTATCACTGAATTGCTATCCTGGTAATCATTCATTCATGCAGTAGTCATACTATTCCCTCTGTCTTTGTGGATTTCAGCTTCAGATTTCATTTTTGTGTGATTTTTCACAGCAAAACATAACATTAGCATCAAAATTCAATTTAGGACCATAAACTACCCAAAACAGATGCATAGATGACAGGTTGTCTACTATATCAAAGGAATGGTTCAATGTTATTAAGAATATAAAGTTAACTATACAAGTGTTCATACATAAAGAATTGCTATGATGATTAAAGTCATATTTGGACAGCATTTTATATGTAGGGACAGTTTTCTGTCAAATTTTAGCACTTTTCAGTAATGAAAGTTTGTAGTGTTGTACATTGCACAAGACTATGAGCTTCATTTTAATTTTTCTATCTCACTAGATGGTCTAGATGATAACTGGAGATCAAAAAGGTTAATAAATATTATATCTCCACTTTTATTTATCACAAAAGAACAGGTCTATCTTTTGATACAGTTAATGTGAAACATGTCTTATACCATCATCAAAGAATCAAAATTCACATTGCTTTAATAATTATCTCATCATCCTAGCTAGACACTTGACGCTCAGAAATTATAAATGAATTCTTCAATGTAGTGATAATGTCACCATCATGTTGTAACACATGTGACGTGACATGTGCTACATATGGGCAGCCTAAAATATTAATACATCACCATTTAAAATACACCATAACTGTTATGAAACTTAAAATGTTGCATTTCATTTATAGAAGTCAAGAACATATTTGAAAAAGCAAATGTTATCACAACCTTTGAAATAGCTAATATGGAAACTGCTATGCCCAAATACACTGTTTGGAGTTGGGGGAAGTGTCTTTCACAGAATATCACTTTCTATGTATGTAAAATATTTGGTCTGTACCATCCAGTTGAGGGCCGTAGCCTGCGGGGGGGGGGGGGGACTGCCCCCCTCCCTTGGAGATTTCCAACTCATCAATGAAAAGTTGGCCTGTGTACTTGGGAAAAAATTTCAAGACCCCTCTAAGCCTGGGAAACTGCATGTAAGGTTTGCTTTTCCCCCAAATTTTTCTGCGGAGGTCCAAAGTCATAGATGTGTTCTTATATTGCTTTCTCTTCCTGACGAATGAGCCATCTTCCCTTTGCAACATACACCGCTTGAATACACCAGCATATATGCTGGCTAAAGATTAAATAGCCTATTGTTACCTTTTAGTAATTAGGCAAACTCGATGAGCCGATGAAGAAACTTTTAATTTATAGTGTGGTCTCATGTACCCTGCGCTCAGGGTAACACCGTGTTTATACCCTGAGTGCAAGTAACGCGAGAACCCGGGTTTACTCGGTGTCGGTGTTAAAATTTCGATCCACCTCTGAAGGGAGGGTTTTGCGGTTTTAAACACCGTGTTTGTGTAATCAAACATTGATCACAGGTACCAGAGCTGTGTGACCTCTACTTCTCATCAGCGATGTACACACTTAGCAGACCGGTGCTGCAGTAAATAAACTACTGCTAGTTGTTCTGTGGAGAAACTCGCTTGAGATTCATTACTATTTGCCTTGGAGAAGGCAATATATTCTAGATGGCTTTTTGGTTTCGATGAAAGAGAATTAAACCTATGCGGTCATGATGGCGATGTGTGGGTGTATGTGCGCTCACCAACGTGGCCTTAGCGGGTACCAGGCAGGACCTCCCCTCTCACACATCTTTCCTAGCTCACGCGGAGCTCGAAACTGGCGTAGCTGCCTGAAAATTCGGTCACTGCAAACAGAAGTCACGCGCGGCTGCACGTGTCTGCCTTGGAGCGCAGCCCGCCCTCAAGCATGTCCGTCTACTGAGTTCCTTCGCGGGCAGCTTTGCTGCTGGGAAATTCCCTTGCATTCCCTACCGGGTCCTTTCCCAGTACCCCGTAAGGCACTGAGTGTGCGTATGGGGGTATGTGCATGTGTATGTATGTGTGTGTGTGTTTGTGACACTTAACTTGTGTGCACGATATCTGAAGAAGAGAAACCCCGACAGTTTTCAAACTTGGTACATAGATGCCCCATATTAAGAGGAAGAACCCTATCATTTTTGGTGGGGGTCAAAGGTCATCTGGGGTCACTGGGGTTCAAAACCTGAAAACCTTGTATCTCAAGGTAGAAAGCTTGGATGAATTTCATACATAGTATGTAGATGCATAATGGTAAGAGAAAGAACCCTATTGTTTTTGATGGAGGTCAGAGGTCATCTGTGGTCACCAGGGGTAAAATGCTTAAAAACTTGTTAACACAATATCTCAAGATAAAAAGGTTGGATAAATGTTATGCTTATTATGTAGATGTATTATGGTAAGAGGAAGAACCCTATTGTTTTGGTGGAGGTCAAAGGTCATTTGGGGTCACCAGGGGTGAAATCTTGAAAACCTTGTTAACATGATATCTCAAGCTAAAAAGCTTGGATTGATTTCATACTTAGTATGTAGTCTGCTTAATGGTGAGACAATGAACCCTATCATTTTTGTTGGAGGTCAAAGGTCATCTTGGGTCATCAGGGGTCAAACACTGAAAACCTTGTTAACACGATATCTCCAGGTAGGAAGCTTGAATAGATTTCATACTTAGTATGTGGATGCATTATGGTGCGAAAGTGAATGCTCTCATTTTTGGTGGAGGTCAAAGGTCATCTGAGGTCACTGGGGGTCAAACACTGAAAACCTTGTTAACACGATATCTCCAGGTAGGAAGCTTGAATAGATTTCATACTTAATATGTTGATCCATTATGGTGCGAAGATGAATGCTTTCATTTTTGGTGGAGGTTAAATGTCATCTGGGGTCACCGGGGGTCAAATACTGAAAACCTTGTTAACACGATATCTCCAGGTAGGAAGCTTGGATTGATTTTAAAGTTGGTATGTGGATGCATTATGGTGTGAAGATGAACGCTTTCATTTTTGGTGGAGGTCAAAGGTCATCTGAGGTCACTGGGGTCAAACACTGAAAACCTTGTAAACACGATATCTCCAAGTAGGAAGCTTGGATAGATTTCATACCCAGTATGTGGATGCGTTATGGTGAAAAGATGAATGCTTTCGTTTTTGGTGGAGGTTAAAGGTCATCTGGGGTCACAGGGATCAAAAAGCAAAATTTCCCAAGAATACCCAAGATCATCTCATGGGTTCACCAGGAGTCAAAAAGCAAATTACCCCAACAATTCCCAAGATCATCATCTTGAGTCATTAGTGGTCAAAATGCAAAATTTTCCAGGAATTCCCAAGATCAAATATGAACCTAAAATTATTTTCCAACATGCTAAGATAGCACTTGACTAGAAATTGAAAGATATGGGACATCTCATTATTTGGAATAGAACATATATCATCGAAACCTCAATGCATTTTTGCATTCTGGTTCATAAATTTCTACCTACTTCTAAATTTATGCAGGTCCATAGACGGACAAGGTACTGAAAAGGCGAGACCATAGATGGACAAGGTACTGAAAAGGCGAGATAATTTCCAGCCCCGGCGAAATATGTTTTAGAGGTCAAGAACTTGTACTAAAATGCATTATTAGGCAATGGTAATGTTTAATTTTCTGGGGGGGGGGGGAGAAAAATTTTCAGAGGGGCTCTGCCCATGCCTCTCGATCCCCCTGGCTCTAAGAGCTTGTCTAAAAGACATATTTGTTGAAAGAAAATAAGTCTTCGAGTTCGACTTGCACTTTTGTACAATACAGGCTAAGGCATATTTGTGGTATTTTACGGGAATTTTTCTCATGGTTATTTCCAAATTGCTAGCGAATGTATATGTAAACTTATAGGCTTCAGTGGAAATCCCTACAACTTGGAAGTAAGTATCATGTAGTGGCTGATGTCCCTCGAGTTTTGCCTTTCATTTGATGCCGCGAATTCGAAGAAGTAAACTGAGCCGCAAAACAACCTGAAAGACAGCTACTTTGGACTCGAAGAAACTACTGTCAAATAAGGAATGGAGTTTATGGTATATAGCATTGATGCAGCTTGCAAGCAAGAGCAATGCAAGACGAAGATCAATTTGGATGAAGCTGGGTACATCGACAGTGTTTGAAACGATGAGGGCAAATTTCAGATATTGCACTTAGGCTAGGCCATAAAAGCAGCATTCTAGCAGCATAGGCTTGTGCCCAGGCCAGTTGAGTTGACATGAGTAAGCATAGCCTTATTTCTGCCAGTCAATGGTGTTTTCATTTCCCGCTGTAGCCTGAAAATAATGATTTACCTTCGCTGAGATAACCAAGAAGTTTGCCCAGGCTACTGCCCTGCACTTTATGGAGTTTTCTAGAAGTTTAAAGACTCCCCACCCTGTCAGTTGTATGGGCACAAGCCCAACTCTCATGGGCAGATCCAGGATTTTGGTTTGGCAGGCTCTAGACTAACCCATTGTGGACAGAGAGTGTCGTCCATCTGAAGGACTTAGATGAAAAAAAATGGTGCTCTCAATATGGTGTACAAGTTTCTATATCAAAACTGTGACAAGGAGAGTAATAGTGAAATGTCTGCGATGGAATATTCGATGGAATATTTAAGGCACAATTGATTTTGAGTTTGAAATAACGAATTGTGCATCGTTCATTGTGAAAGGGCATCTAAGGCTAGCAGCTGCCTGTATAGCGCTGGAAGCCTCCTGGAAGCTCTGGATATATGAAATGGGCTATAAACCTGACATCCAAATGATAATATCAAGTATGACGCTGAGTACTTTACAACTATCGTATTTTTACTAATTTTGAACAGCTTTCCTTGATGGCAAATGGGCGGGAGGGAGAGCACACGTGCTAGGAGGTGATAATAGACCTCCCTGATAGCTATCATAGCAAAAGGGGCGAAGGACTAACAAGTGCCTTTCACTACTTTTTCATTGTCAGTGTATTACCATCACCATCTATTGCTGAGCGCTTGGTAAAGTTTTTTGAACTAAAGCAACAATGGTGCAGAAGCTCATACTTTCAACCAAGGGTCCCTGGGTTAAGCATTTTGCAATATTTCACATGATTTACGGTCCATCTTGGGCCTTGGATCCTGAACACCCTGAAGGTACCACTAACAGAGTATCATTACACAAATCATCAACACTGTGCAAGAGAATCTGCAGGAGTATGCAATTTGCAGAATTTCATAAAAAGGGCCATAGGGCCCACATGGGACCTTGGACCAAAACTTCCAGAAAACCATTAGCAGATCACTAACCAAGCATCATTATTACAAGTGGTCAACTCTGTTTAACATTAACAGGAAGGGTTTAATCATTTTGTGCACAGTATTTCACAAAGTGGGCCTTGGACCCAAAATTTCTGTACACCCTGAAGGTAAGTATCATAATAACAAAACTGTTGACATCATGAGAATCTGTAGCTGAAGGAGCATTTTGCAGGTTTTCATAAAATGGGCCACTGGGGCCCACATGGGACCTTGGATCAAAACTCCAGAATACCAAAACAGATCACTAACTAGGCGCTATTTTAATGAGTCATCAACTCTGTTTAACTTTAACTGGAGGAAAAGTTAATCACTTTGTAATATTTCACACAATGGACCCTATGGCCCATCTTGTGCCTTGGACCCCAAATTCCTGAACACTCTGAAGGTACCACGAACCAAATATCATTATGAAAAACCCATCAACATTGTACAAGGAAATCTTTAGGAGACACAATTTGCAGAATTTCATAAAAAGGGCCATAGGGCCCACATGGGACTATAGACCACCATTTTCAGAAAACCATAAACAGATCATTAACCAAGCATCATTATGACAGGTGGTCAACTCTGTTTAACATTAACTGGAAGAGGGGTTGGCCATTTTGCAATATTTCACAAAATTGATCCTATGGCCCATGTTGGGCCTTGCACCCAAAATTTCTGCACATCCTGAAGGTACCATTAAGACAGTATCATTATGACAAACCATCAACATAGGGCCCACATGGGACTTTGGGCCAAAATTCAAAAATACCATAAACAGATCTTTCACCAAGCATCATCATGACAGTCAGGTTGTAAACACTGTTTAACATTTACTGAAGGAGCCAGGGGTTGACCATGCATTTTGCAATATTTCACAAAATGGACCCTACGGCCCATCGTGGGCACTGGACCCAAATATCTTGAACACTCTGAAGGAACCACTAACAGAGTAACATTATGACAAACCATCAACACTGGACAAGAGAATTTCATAAAATGGGCCATAGGGCCCACATGGGACCTTGGACCACAAATTTCTGAATACCTTAAATAGCTCACCACCTAAGGAACATTGTGTCCAAGTTTCAAATAAATCCATGCTAGCTTGTGGGAGGAGAAGCATTTTGAACAATTGTGGACAAACAGACACACAGGCAGACAGACAGTGTCGCCGCATGATCACAATAGCTCACACCAGCATGCTGGTATGAGCTAAATATGTATAATGGCAAACACGTACATACATTCAACCTTCCACATCATGCTTCAAATCAGACTGAAAGATCCCATATTGGTGCAAGGCCCCTACAGATGTTTGGAAATAGAGCTCTGTTTTTCAGAAAGCGTTGTGATCAGAATAGTTCTATATACTATTACCTTATAATGGTCATGAGGTGGAGTGCAAAATGTGACACATGTGCCATGTGTGCTAAAATTTTTCATTTAATAAGCTTTCTATGACAAAACCTCATTCAGTCTCTGCAACCAGACACTTTCAATTTCCCAACAAACCTATATTTGCCAATCACAAAGCCAGTCTTTTACCTGAGAATTTGTAAACAGCTTTCAACTTTTGTTGCTGTGCTTCTGCGGTAGTTGCTACTAGAAATTATTGGTAATAAGGACAATATTGAGGTAAGGTTTGAAGCCCAGGGAGCGTGCAAAAATTTTGATAGTTTGCGAAGGATTTGCAATAATTCTCCTAGTTTGAGAACCATTTATGATAGAAAATGGTTACAACAGATCCATCACTTGGTCGAAAACACACCACACCCTACCCCCTACAGAAGTCTATAGCTTAAATGCCTTTTGGGATCATTTTAAAATTTTCAAAAAAATTTCTGAAATCAACAGGGACACACCCCCATTTCCCCCTCCCATTCCCTGCCTCATTCCCCCACCCCCCATCCCACTCCCTGACACCATGTTACTTCACAGCAAATAAAATCAATCAGAAGAATTCTGAACTATGTTTGACCACAAAATATGAGCATTTAAGGGGATTTAAGCAGTGTGCATTCAAAGGGAGCTGAATGATGAGGTTGCAGCTTTTGTCATCACTGGATATGGTAAGCAGGAGGAGGACCAACCTGAGCTAGTCATTGTAGGGCATGTTAAAGGGTTCGAACCACCACCAATCAATGTTGGAGACTGGTTTGCAGCCAATAGACCTCTACTGTAGCTTCACTGCAAAGGGGTCAGGGGGGAAAAACCCAACAGGACACATGTACAAGCAAAGAGCTGCAGTCCTACAATATGTTCCTTTAGTCTGCAGGGCACATAGGACATGCTATACACAGTTCTTTTAACAGTGACTGCATGTAACCCAGTAGCTAATCATTTAAAGCAATCTATACAAAATACTGTATTTAATCTACACAAGTGTGCCTTTTATAATGTACTGTAGGGAACACTGCAAAACCTAGTTTTGCACAGCAAAATTTTCAAATAATACTGAAGACGGCTGGATGTGAAAAAGGGGCAGGGTGAACTGCTTCATGTTACATTAGCACAGCATTGGCACTAGTCAAATACAAAGGTATGTTACATCCAGGGAAAGTATGTTCAGTGGCAATCAGTACTCCTAGGTCTTAGTATCCTCACTTGGGAGAAAATGTTTATGGAAGAAAAAGCTCAAGATTACTCTCAACAAGGTGAGTGTGGAGAACAAGCACAGTGCACTCCATGGTTGGTGCCAGGATTTGCCCGATGGGGGACCGAGGTCCCCGATGGGGGGCCAGCAACCCAAAGACCCAACAAAGGCGATGAGTTGACAAAAGGAGGAGGAAAATTTTTGACTTTTTTTACAAAAATTGAAAGTTTGGGAGTTTTGTTGAAGAAATTTTGAAAACTTTGGATTTATGGAAGACATTTTAAGAAATTTGGGCATTTTTAAGGAAAAGTGAAAACTTGGGGTCCTTATTGAAGAATATGCCCTTTCCATGAGCGAAATCAAGCAGATCGTCGAGGCGACTGAAGATCATTGGGATTACATATTTTATCATACGGACTAAGGCTATCTGACAAAACTGGAAAATTTCCCTGACAGGGGGGCCAGTCGTCCCTGAGGGGAGGGCCGTGGGCCCCCTGCCCCACCCCCCTGCTGGCACCGCCCTTGGTGCACTCCAAGTTTTCTACAAAGTTTGAGAAATGGCAAATAACTTATCATCATTTATGGCATAAAACTATGTTTTCAAAGTTGCAATTAAGTTAATCAACAGACACTTTTAAGAACAAGGGATCACTAGTTCCAAACTCCTTTGTTTGCATTCCCAAACACAGCAACATTTCACACATAGTACTGCAGGGAGCTCTACATTTAACTTGAACTGACAGTGATCCTATTTGGAACTGTTTGTAGGTTGCCAGCAATGTAACTGTGGTACAGTAGGCCTACAGTGCATAAGAAGTCATTACCCTTAAGTTTTTTTAATGAACTTTTGTGAGTGGACAAATCATGACATGAGTTACCGTAATGTGAGTTGCCAAGTCCTAGACCATTTGCATGCAATTATAGTCAGTCAGTTCAGGATTTCTTGGGAAGCAACATTTGAACTAGTTGGTAGGGCACAACTTTTATATTTTACCTTCCCCAGAGCTCACTTAGTATGAGGAAACATTTTGAATAAATTCAATTCCAGTTTTGGTTTAAGAATGTAACATGAGTTTATACTGACTCTTTGTCCCATAACAAAGTCACATGAAAAGATTTATTACATTTTTTTTATTTATTACTTGGGAAAGCCTGAACATTAAGTGACTACCATAAAGAGACTAACTTGTGAAAGTTTAGGGCTAGGAAAACGTGGTAGAAAAAGAAGACACTAAACCTCTGAAATGTAACTTGAATTACCATGGAAATGCCCAGATTCCAGATATCCAATTAAAATTCACCAATGTAAATCCCCTCGGCATCACTGTAAACACCTATACTGAACAAGTAAATTTTTGTCCCCAGTTTGTCCCCAGAAAATTTCCAAGTGGTGGCTCCGGATTTCATCCAGGGACCTAGAGTATACAAGGCAGCACACTCAATCACCAAGCCAACTCCACCCGTTAAGGTTGATTCTGATGTGCTAGAAAGCGTCAAGTTTCAGTGACAGTGCACAACATACATATCTCCTCAAACATTCGTGAATGCTTTGCACACTCTCTGACATAATTATATTCCACACGTCTTCAAGAAATTCTGGATATTTTAGTTATTGTGACATGAGCCAGTAAAATTTCTCCTTTATACCTGGCTTTCCTTCCAAAAGATCCACTCAGTGCCTTGGATTCCTTCTTTGAGGCTCTCTGTCCAGTAATTAGCTGTTACTGTTGCTTATCTTAACTGAGCCAACTGATCTGTACCAAAAAGCCTTAAAATATTTTAGTATATCTTGCCCCCTGAAAGTTTTTGGCCCCCAGTCATCTCACCCCTCCCTCTGTACCTTGTCTTGCTACAGGCCTGTGTTATCTATAACGTATATTCATACCATAATATAATAAGTTACATGATCAGGTAGATCCTTGTTCACATTTGCAAGCAGAACTTTGCTCTCCTGAATCCTCACCTAGGCACAACCTTGCTAGCAACACATGAGGGATCATAAAGTGGTGAACCCATGGAAAGAACTTTGCTCTCCTGAATCTGCACTGAGGCACAACCTTGCTAGCAACACACCAGGGATCATAAAGTGGATGGTGAGCCCTTGAAATGGGGTATAAGAATTTGCACAAGACTTTCATAAATGCTCAATATCAGAATTTTCTGGTCATTTCATGTGTGCATGAGGATGGTTTCAGCTGGAGCTAGCCAATCAGGGGTGTAGTTAGGATGAGACATTTAGGGGGCCTAAGTATCAAATGGGGGGTCACTGCATTGATTGCTGCTCTTAATTCTTACACATTTTATAAGGACACAAACAATTTTGGGGGGCCCAAGGTAAACTTTGGTAAACTTTGGTGCTTCACCATTTGCATAAACAGCTGAAGTTCTTTGTGAATTGAGTCACATGAAAAGACGATAGCAGAATGTTACTAGAAAACATAATCCCATGTATTTTGAACCAAGTATTTTATGCTGACGGACATTTGATTTTTTGGTGTCCCCCATGCTGCCACAGTTGTTGGTCATTCTCAATGCATGAACAAAAAAAATTCAATGAAACTGGGGCTTTAGTTGTATCTCATCACTGCAAACAGTGGTTGATATTGTATTTTAAAGTTTACAGGTCCACTCAACATTTAAAAATTAAACTGACAATTTGCATGTTAGGTGTAATGCGGACACCAATTCTTGGTGTCCCTGTTACATGCAGCAGACTAACTAAATGGAGTGAAATAGCTTGCAAATATCACACTTGTCCATAAAGTGATGCAAAATAGATACAAAATGGTAAGTCTAACAATCTTTCAAAGAGGAAAATTTGAACAGTTAAGTATCATTTTACTGGTTAAGAACAGTCAATATTATATGAATTATTTAAAAGTGTGCAACTGTTGACATGTGAAAGTGTTGAGAAAAACGAAACTGCCTTTTTTAAGTTTTGGAGAATTCTTTCAAACTTTTTCATGTTCTTGGTACAAAGGGTCCTAAATCACACTCAACTACGGATTTTCAACCATTTAGGATTTTCTTCATTTTTTAAGAGATTAAAGGCTGCTTTGGTGTCCTTGTTATGTTGTTCAATTTACAGGCATGTAGAATGTTTGAATGAGTCCCCTCATGCATACATAATGCTGTATATAAAAATATTTCTATTTTTTATAAATCCTGATAATACTCTATCATGAGTATAAATTTCAATCAGTTAAGATGATTTTTAAATTTTGCCTTCATGTCACACTTTTGGACCCCTATTTTTAGAAATACCCTTATAAAAGCCCTTCTCTGTCCGTTCCATGTTGGTGCATTGTAAATCAGTGCCACCACCAGGGGCTGGTGATTGTGGGGGCACTACAGGTGATGTTGTAATGTCACCTTATTAAACCCAGAGTATGTGTAAATTTTGCCTTTTTATGTGTCCTGCGATCGTTTACTCCCTACAATTGTTTACATCAGTTTGGCCCTTCCTTTGTCACTATATGAAGGTGCCGTCCTGGTGAAGGGGTTAAAAGGGAAGGGTGTCCCCCTACCCTTGGAGAAACCTTTGGTGGCTTAGATGCAAAAATGGGGATATCTGTTGGGATATTTTTTAAACTGATCATATATGGCTGGAAAATTTCCACAGTTTAGTGAATTTGAATTTTTGGTTACTAGGTGAAAGAGGAGAGTATGTTGTCTTAGGCAAGGGCATGTTGTCAACAAACCTCCTGAAGTCCCCCTTTTGGCTACTTTAATGCCTTCTATTTGGGGAAAGCTGTCACGTAAAAATATGTGTGTGCAGTCCATGGAAATATTCTTGCACTTTTACAAAAAATTTTCCTTTGCTTCATTGTGCATTATAAAAGGGTATAAGGCTGGCAGACACAGGTATAGGGCCTCCTGGAAGCTCTGGATTAATTATATAAAAAGGGGAACTGATATGATGATTACTATCTGACATCCAAATGATACTACAGAGTAGGATGCGGAGCACTTTACAACTATCATATTTTTACTAGTTTGAACGAAAATCCAGATGGACAGCTTCCAGCAATGGGGAATGTTAGGGAGAGTATAGGTGCAGGTAGGTGACATTACACCTTCCTGATAGGTAAAGCAAAAGTGGTTAAGGACTAAAAAGCGCGTTTCAGAATGTTTTTTCGTCGTAAGTGTATTAATAATCACCATCTATACCGGTAATGGCTGCACGCGCCAAGCGCTCGGTAAAAATTTTTGAAAAATGTATAACGGCAAATAGGTACTTTCAACCTTCCACATCATGCTACAAATTTGATTGATCCCATAGGCCCCTATGTGCGCTAGCACGACGAAACTATTTATTAAACAAGATAACCATGACAAAACCTGCATTTATGTTCTGTATCGAGACACTTTCAGTTCCTCAACAAACCTATTTGCCAACCACAAAGCCAGTCTTTTACCTGAGAATTCCTAAACAGCTTTCAATTTTTGTTGTTGTGCTTCTGTCTGCTGGAGTTGCTCTTGGAAATTATTGATAATAAGGATAATAATGAGGTAAGGCTTGAAGCATGCAGAGCACATGAAAATTTTGATAGTTTGCGAAGGATTTGCCATAATTCTAATAGTTTGAGAACCATCTGTGATACAAAATGGTTATAATGGATCCATCACTCTGTCAAAAACACACCTCACCCTACCCATGACCCCTACAGAAATCTATAGCTTAAATGCCTTTTGGGATCATTTTAAAATTTTCAATAAAAAAATTCTGAAATTGATGGGTGGGGGGAGGGGCACCCCTTGGGGGTGTGGCCTCCGCCTTAGTCTTGGAGGGTGTGGCCACCTTGGCCTTGGGATATGTTGCCTCTCCTACAACACTGATAAATGTACACATCAGTAAAATACAAAAAAATGAAAATTTTTTTGCCAGTATTTTGTTCAAAAGTAAATTCTTGTGTTTCTGCAAATAATTTCCACTTTGTTAGTTGCTGCTATAATACAAGTGTAATTTGACAAAACTTTTGCACAGCTGCTAAATATTGCAAAAATTACCTTCAAATGCAGTTTGACAACACATGATCAACTTTAAGCACTGCTCTAAGTTCATGGCATTTGAAAGTTGTAGATGAATGGATCATCAAGGTTTTGTACTTTGTGAAGTTTTTAGCTGAAGATAAGAATTCTCTGAAGAAAAACAAAGATGAGAAATGATTGAAAGGTGAAGTAATTATAACAAGAAATAAAGAGTCAACGGAAACAGAAGGAAACTGGTAGAAATAATTAACAGACAAAGAAATACTAACATTGCAAAAGTGCTATCCCCTACCATTACATATACATCCTCACTACAGCTCTTGGTACATAGACACCTATGCTAACCAGTCTGGTCATGTGATACCCAAGTAAAGCTGCTTTTACTCAGGGCTGATTATCAAAAGAGCTTACAGGGTTGAACATGTAATGAAAGCCTTAAGCCAGTCACCAACGGGACCAGGGGGTGCCCCCATCTACTAGAAATGTATTTTTCCCCATAGAAAATAAAAGTTTCCATAGCCTCAATGCATTTTGGTTTATATCTCACCCTCTTAAAAACATATCTGCCCCACTCCCCCTGCCCTCCCCTGATCTATCTCACCATTCTTTATGGTACCTTGTCTGGCTTCTGGTCTGTGGTGTGTAGGTTGTCCTTACTTCTTTATAGAACACCACAGCATAAGTCAATATGTTGAACAAGATGGGGTAGATCTGTCTTTTTTGAACTCCTGTAATTGCTCAAGCCATCAGTTTCATGTTTGAGCTAGCTGAGTGTACAACCTATCCCTCTATGTTCCAAAATCACATCCTACCTAGGTCCATAATCTAGCTGTGTTGATAGACTTGCCTGATTTAACAGTGTCTGAGTGTTAATTACCACGTAGTAGGATTGGGCAAATTACTCCACACCACCCCTGTCATGGAACAAATAGACTCCATTTTCCTTGAAAACATTACTCCTAAGCAGTGGCATAGCCAGGTTTTTTGTCAGAGGGGCAAGAGCACCAAGATTTTCCCCAATTAGTGATCTACTTCCTAATAATCAGTGTTCTCCGCAGGTCCAAATGTGCTTTCCAAAGGTGCTTTCCTCTGACCTGGCTATGACTGATCGCCGTCCTGGGGGAGGCGTCTAAGGGGAGGCGGTGTCCCCCTCCCCTTTGGAAAATTTTTGCTCTTATAAGGTGGGCTAGATGCAAAATGGTGCCACATTTAAATCCTAAATGTAAACTGAATACATCACCAAGAATTCCTATTTTATTAGAAAGCTTTTTTTATCTTGCTAATTGTCTTCAGGTCTTGGTGAATTTTTCTTGAGTCCTACTGGTAGATCAGAATCACAATGGGTGAAATACAGTAATTAAGTGAACCCTGGTACACCTTTCCCTTCATCAGTTCACCACATTCACCACAATCAGTCCAAATTTTACGAGGACCTGCCCTTGTAGCAGAGTATAGCACTTGACCACTGACCCATTCTAACAAACTGCATATACCACAATGCTGCTGCTTTAATTATCAAGAAACATTGGAAGTATACAGTAAATGGACAGAATCCCTTGTCAGAGGTCCAGAGATCCCATGCTGTATAAAACAGATAGTAAAACATAACTAGTACAACTATAAGCATGGTGTCATCATTCCATCTCTGAAAACCTTATAGGTCTGGTTGTGCCAGTGTGGCATATACTTTTAAATAAGTAAAGTGTACTGGTTGAGAAATTTAAAATTTTACCAGATCATGCGCAAATTTCACCATATATTCACTTTCCAAATTTCCCCCAAGATTTTTCCAGAGGGGGCAACTAGCCCCCCCCCCCCCTACGCCACTGCTCCTGGGTAGTTTTCAATAATGTCAAAAATTTGCTCAAAAATAATATTTTGGAGTTTATGTTGTATTATTTGGCAGGCTTAACCAAGTTGTTATACACAACTGGCTATTTTCATCTTTTTCTCTATTCAATCTCAAGTTTCCCCTCCTGCAATTGGTCACAAATTATTCTCCCATATTGTCAGTTAGACCATTGACAAGGCTGTATAGTGTAAGTTTCCTGGTATACAAATAGCCTACATGTGGTACGATGTAGTGGAAAGTATATAGCTGCTGAGATATTATTTTCCTGTGTCAGTATGTAATGATGTCACTGTAGGAATCGGGACTCCTGAATCATGACTAACAGGGCCGTGAGTACCCACCAGACTCTCTAACTATTGGGGCTGCCCAAGCCTACCATGTAGGTCATAAAGGCCTTCATAGTCAATTAAGAATTTTGTGAAAAATGTCTACCATCTTTCTCCCTTGTCTAAAGCCATCCTTAAAGGAGAAGAAAACCCATAAACTCTAAGAAACCAATTTTGCTATAAAACTTCTTACAACAAATAGCACCACTTGATTTACAAGATATAGATATTTCTTTACAGTATCAGAAAGTTGCTTTGCAATTAATAATGTATTGACTTGTAAGTCTGTTATGATACAGAACCACAAAAAAATGAGATATTTTCTGTGCAGTTCATTATAAGCTTTCTCAATCATCTTTCCTCAATATCAGTAGCATTTTGAAGCATTTACTTTAAAATAATTACTTTTCAGAGTTTTAAATTTTGAAAGATTATGATGCACTCTACTCAATTAATTTCTGTGAATAAGACTGAATGAAAGAAAAATAAAAAGTCATTTCTGGTTATCCTGGGACACTAATAAGTTTGTAATACCAAAATACTTTTTGCTTTGAATTTTCACTTTCTCTTTAAAATCTGTCATCCTCAGAAGAGAAGAATCTGAATTTTGAGTTTGCAGGGTCATCCTTGATCAAAGTCAAGAAGTGTGAATGCCAACATCCTTTCTAATACACTTTTGAAGGATACTGTTTAAACAACACTGTCCCTCTTCTTAACTTGCTTTTTTGTGGCATCTTGAAAGTTAACACATGGGTCAACGGCCTTTTCGCACACTGGTAGAGATGCACTTGCAATAGGGCCTACATTATGAGAGAACAGAAGTTGCAAGCAGTGCTACAGTACTACTGGGCCCTTTCACATGAAGTGTAATATGGCACAATAAAATTGAGCTGAATTAATTTAAACTTTACCCCTTATTGTCGCAGAGCGATATTTTGGGGGTAACCAATCACAAGACAGAATCACCACTTTGTTAGATCTACATGATGCTGATTTGGCATTGGAATATCACAGATTAATGAAGAAATAACTCCTACAGTGTGAAAGACCTCACAACACTTTTTATGGGATTGGGTGTGTTCCATCATATCGAATCCCACATAATGTGAAACGGTCCCAAGTATTGCCAATGAACTTTTGGTACTTAAGAATAATATATAATAATATTGTAGTCCCATTACCCACATTCTTCCTGCTATACTCATAGCTTACATGTAATTAATAATACTCACAGCTTACACATGTAACTAATAATAGTGTTGCAATGATTATCTGTATTCACCATTGCTATCGGCTGTCGGCCGAATTATTCCCCATTTCATCCTGTATTGGTATCAGCAAAATTTACCTTAGATGCTGATATTACCTAACTGATATTTATCATCCCATATGTCATGAAAATGGTACATCATTTGAGTATTTCTGAATGCAAGATCCAATATTTTAATATTTAATATTTAAATTATTATTAAAAATTAATATTTTAATGTTTAATATTTTAATATTAAATATTTAATATTTTAATATTACCTCATCAAGATTAGAAGACATTTCATCGTGGTGCCTCGTGCCTATGATTATAGCTGCAGAATGCTTATTTCCCAAATATCTGTATCGGATCGGTACGTGTAGGCCGGTATTGAGAACTGAAATATCGGTATCGTTAATATTGGCTACTTGCAATATCGGCACGTACAATACTAATTAATAGCACAGTTATATTACTAACTCCATTAACAGCTAACAGTTATGAATATATTTTAGAAATCAAGCCTGGGAGAGTTCAAGTGGACTTGGTTGTCAAGTATGTTGGACACTGAAAGTTAATAAATTATTCCAAACAGTAAAGATCAAGCCCATACAGTAATACAAACCTTGGGAAGTTACCACTTTACCCGTGCCCTCTGGGATCGGAAGGCTCTTGCTGGGTGGATTTCTCTCTGAGAAAAGATATAAATGAGAAAGTGCCGTAACAGTGTAAATGCGTTTGGTTCGGTTACACTTTTTCCTGAATTGCAGCCAGTCAGGTAAATAATGTGTTAACTTGTCCACTCTGCCATGTGGTGATCAATAGGCTCATTCAAGTGCAAACACTCACCATAACTGTCTGGAGAGAAAGTGTGAAGAAATAGGCAGTTGCCCCAAAATTTGCTTTGAAAAATCAGCAAACTCTAGCAAATCTCCTCTTATTGCGTTACAAGCACCTCTGAAGACATTTTGAACATAACCATTACTAACAATAGGTAAAACAAGGAGAAATTCTCCTTGAATTTGAATTTCACTAACAAAAATTTTGTCACATGATCAAAATAGGCCATTCATGAACTTGAGTGATGGGGCATACTAACTCTGATAGGGGCAACTACCTACTGCCTTTAAACTGTGTAATCTTTTAGAAGGGGAGTTTTTATTGGCCTTGAAGGCAGACCAACATGAGAATTTGAATCACATACACTGGTTCATAATTTTAAACAGTAAGCAAAGTCCCTCTGGCAGACACAGATCAAGGTACGGGCACAGATTTGAAATGCAGGCAAAATATTAGGAGTTATGTAAAAATATAGATGTAAAAAGGTAGTCTGGTATATTCACTGGGAAATACTTTGGCAAATCTACAAGATGACAGGAGCAACATTTAAGTACAAGCAGTACTCCCCTAGGGGTAGTAAATTTGTCCTCTTAAGTCCGGGTCACACTGCCACGACTCCTGCAACTCTCCGTCGTAGACAATTTGCATTCAACTATGACTGAACATGTTAAATCGGGCCGATGGCTTACGACACGATGGAACTCTAGTCATGGAACTGGCCACACTGCTACAACTACAGCCAACGTGGTGGGTGGTTGCCGATGTGTCGAGCATTGACTTGGCAGTGTGACTTGGCAGTTTCAGCTGAGAGAGCTTAGGGTTGGCATTTCCCTAATGACACTTCACTCAAAATGCCTTTTTCTACACCAGAAGGCTATAAGGCAAGGAAGTGCAAATTCGTATCAGCCTACAGTTTAATCAATCTCTCGAATAGTTTTTGTACTCCCAACTCTAAAAGCGAAGAAAAAATAGGGATGTTTAGGTGGGAAAATAAGGGTATTTCAAAACAATAGGGAAAGAAGAAAAAATTAGGAAAAAGAGGGATGCCAGAAAGACTGGAAGCTTTTTCACATCTTGGCAAGTCCACAGCTAGATAAAATACTGAAAGGTTAGTGTTTCTAGAGGGGTGAAATAGTTTCCAAGAGGCAAGATATGCTAAGACGTGTTTTGCTTGTCATATTTTTCCAGTCTAGAGGGCAAAACTTTCTCTGGGGTGTCCACCCCTTCCATGTCCCCACCCCACCCCCATGGCAGGCTACAGGTCTACAATGTTGGGAATGGTGGAGAATGAAGTTACATAATATTGTATGCTCAGCAAACAAGTTTTTTTATGAGTAAAGAGGGGAAACTCTATGTTCTATTCTGACAACATTCACAATTTCATCAGCTCTGTATTTTCTTTTTTGATCAAAACATGAAAATGTTATCTGTTGGTTTCATATGCAGCTCTGCTCTTAACTTAGTGAACATACAAAAAGTAAACACTCCTGAATAATCCTTAATTTTTAATTATCTTGAAACATTGAACAAGCTAGTTGAAGTTATTAAAACACTAACCTCAAGGAGGAGGCACTGACTGGATCAAACCCTGCTGTCCTGGGGTGAGAGTAATCAGATCATACCAATAGGAGCTCAGCATAAGACATACCAGATCAGAAAAATGAACTGCATGATTTTATTTCTGTGAGAATGTAAAGGGCTGCCAGATTGTAAAGTTTACAGGAGCTTGAGCCATGATGATGTCCTCATGCAGTTTCAATTTTTCTGTGAGCCTCACCTTCTTGGGCCAATGAGATCTCTATACAGCTGCAAGAACATCTTGTCCAGTTATGGCACCTACGGTAATGAGTTTCCTCTGTCAGAGCTCAGCCTGGTTATTCTGTTATGATCCATTGTTCTCATATGGCCCAATAACTGAAAAAAGAAATTAAGTTTCTTAGACACAATTACTAACACCATTTGTGGAGTGTTGACTGGAGGGCGATCTTTTAATTAGATATTGATCAAGGAACCAAAATCTTCATTTCAGGATACAACATTGAAATTTGCCCCACACTTTTGATAATTACTAGAATAAATAAAGAAAATACTTGATGGTACTGTCCAATATACCATTTTATGAGCAAGGTTTTAAAAAGCTTGTCTTGGACAAACATTTCTAACTAATCAAGCTCATTTAAAACTACACAGATCATACTTGCAGGCAAGTATACATATCGGAGACACTGAAGATGATATGAAACAAAGATAAAATGTCCAAATATTTGCACCACTTAATTTCTCAATCGAAAATATTTTATTAAAGTGCGGTGAAGAAACTAGGTGCACCCAGTCTACAATGCTCACTTCTCATGCAGTGCAGGCCCAAATTCAGTTGTTCTGTTGCCAATGCAACTTTACCCACTGAGTAAGAAACATCTTCCAAGCAGGCAACAGACAGCTATAAGATGTTTGTACCCCAGGTTGGGGCATTTGCCAATGCGCAGCTTAAGCTTCAGCATTCCAATGAATTTAAGTGACAGATCAGTGTCTTAAACAAGGAGGGATTTTTGATGGTGTCATTAGGCAAAATTTGCCTTTACTGGAATCAGTCAAAGCTACCGCAGTTTTTAGGGGAAAACTGTGGTTCCCAATTAAAATACCCGACCACTGGTTCTTTACTTCAATTAGCTGCTCCATTGAGCAGCAGCATTGTTTAAAGCTTTGATGACTATTCTGGCACAACATTAGCCCAGCATGTAGGGTTTACTTTACAACAAACAACACATCCTGCCCTGTAATTAGTACTTTCAAAAAGGGATCAAATTACTTATGGTCACTGAAGGTTAGATCACCTTTCAGTTGTATCTGAGATAACCTGCTATCAAATTTCAACCTTTAGGACTATTGACAAATGCTTGAATGAGCACCTAATTGGTACTGATAACAACTCTTGTCAAGCCTGGCATAGGAAGATTTTGCGAAATATGGATGTGGTGTCAGTGCCAGAGTTAACCTGTGATTAGCAGTGTTCAAGTCCGGGACCATTTTAAGACGGATCACACTAAGTGTTTGACAAACTACAAAGAAACTGCATTACAGCTTATCGGGCGATCACGATGAAGAGTACCTATTTGCCTCAAATGGGCTGATTATTCATATTGGAACATGGTTAATTTGGGGAAACTGGGGAATGGTCAAAATTTCCACTTCATGAAATAGTCAAAATAACTGCATGGCAGATGAAGAATGCTTGGTATGCTCGTAGTGATTGCGTTAAATAACTCATCATGGGGGAGGCGAGATATCCTCAGGGCGCTTTCCAAATGAAACATTTAACACACTATATGTAAAACAAAAGAATGCCTTTCATTTGCGTTTTGGCCTCAAGTCTAGGAAATGGTGGAGCTTAACTAGAATAGGTCTTTTCTGGTAAGGAGAAGTTCTGTAGGTGTACCTGCAGAGCTTAAATACTTCAAAAATGAGGCCTGCCCTCAAAAAGACTCAGCATGATAAGAGTTAAAAAGAGTATCACATTGGAAACTTCTTACACCGAGCCACAGAAGAACGCACAAATTCACATGACAAACTGAGCTAATCCAGTAATCAAAGCTGTCAGACTTCTCTTAATAATTATTTTAGTCTTGATCTATTTTAAGTTTTTGATTATATTTAGAGGGAGGACTAAATTCCATAATCATACTGAATTTAAATGGGAACTCTTGGTGTGTTACAATCATATCATGTTTATGTTTGATGCAGCAATATCCATCCATGACAAAAAATCAGAAGGAAAATTTTTTTTCCATTCCCATATTAAATATCTTTTGCAAAAACCTACTGAATTATCAATTCTTAATATGTCCTCCACTGTGCAACTGTTAGATAAAAATTCAGTAATACTATGTGTGCTGTATTTACAACAGATCGTCTGTCATGGACAGACATGTACTGTATCAAAAGTAAACTTATTTAAACACCCCTACAACTAAATGGAAGAACCAAATGGGAAAATGAGTGTTTTCTGAGCCACAATGGCCTATCTATTCACATTTAAGCCCTTTACTGCATGAGAATATTGTGAAAACTCTGCAATTGAAAGGAAAAAACCACCATTTTGCTCATTTTCCATTCATGACAAGAGATATGTCACCTGTTCATGACAGAAATGTGTCTGTCCATGACATACCATGCTGATTTTAAGTCCTCAACCTAATAAGGAATGGAATTTTCTGGTCTTTTGTGTGGCATCATGTAGCATGTAGCATGTAGCAGCTGGTACCGGTAACTTTTGAATTTGCAAGTTGACCCCTGAGTTGACCTTTGTGGTCCTGCCATGGCGTCTATCCATGACACCCAAGAAATGTTTTCTTTTGCTCCACAGAAAGGAAAGATTGCTTGAAAATGATATCTGCTACAAAAGGAAACTATATACAACTTTTTTCAGTTACATTAGTTTAAAACAGAAATCTGACAAGAATACAAAAAAGTGAAAAACAGTAAAATTATCCTGTCCGTCCATGACACAGATGTTTTGTTGATTCTGTTTTTGAGACACCATGGCATTCAACTTTTGTAAGAAACTGGTAGAGTTGATGATACCCTTAAAAAACATAAAACCCATAACTTCAGTGCAAATATCACATTTTTTGTAGCCCTTTTCTTGATCAAAATACAGAAAATGTCTGTCCCTAACGAACCAATCAGCCTCTTTGAAGGATAAAGGTAAGTGCATGTATACAAGAGCACCATCCAACATTCAACTTCCCTACTCAGGGAGAGGTACAGCCATGTAGGCCATCAACATAGGAGATCACCCTCCAGGAAGGGTTCTACCTCTAGCATACTTGGCATTATTTCAGATCCCAGAAAAGCAAGGAGGGAAATACACACTGGGTACCTTAACAACTTAACATTCTTTTTTCTTCGATCATCTGGTGCCGAAATAATCATTGCATTGCATTTTATTTCTGTCAGAGCCTTAACGTATGGCCAGTGGCACCGCCAGGAGTTGGTGACTGGGGGGGGGGGGCCCGGGGCACAACACTATGTTTTAATCCCACCCTAGATACCCTTCACAAAGTGAGTGTAAATTGTGCATGTATGACAACTTGCCATGGGATGCCTCCACAGCAAATTCTTGCTTTGTCCCCTTGTGCAGGCACTTTCCTGGGGGAAGGGTCAAATGGGAGGGGGTGCAGTGCTCCCACACCATTTTCAACAAAATATAGGTTTTTTAAAGGTTGTAAAATAGAATATAAAGGTTTAAAAAGGTTGACAAATCCAAAATAAAGGAAAATAAAGTCCTACCTTTTTACAACATTTCCAACAATAAAATACTTATTGACCTAATTAATTGACTTTACTTACAACAAGATTCCCTTTCTAAAAATAACTTATCTTGAATCTCTGAGCCTGTTTTGTGTTTATGGATCATGCCTAGCTGAGTAGCTGTCCAAATATTCACTTCATCTGAAAAGAAAAGTTAAATTTCCTGTTTAGCTTTTCTTCAAATATTGATAACAACAGGTGTTTAAAAATATTACCATGGTGCAAACTATAAATATAAACACTAAGTTGGGGTCTCAGTAACATGTATCAAATGCTCACTTCATTGCTGCTGCATACATAGGCATTTCCACTTCACACGAACAATCCAAATGTTTGCCACCTTGAACTAAATCAACATGTGCCTTTTTGTTGGATTTAGCTATTTGATATATCCTTTTTCAGAGGTAAGGAGACTTCTGTATAAATATTAGGCAGATATTCTTACCAAGACCATCACTCATCTCCAAGTAGGGAAATCCCTGTTCGAACATACACAAGCTTGATTATTGTATACATATGCAACTCAAACTTGTAGTTCCTATAAAACCTGGAAAAAAGGACCTGTGATTCAGGTATGGACTCTGGAGTCATTCTGGATTTACCTTTAACATACAACCATGACCTTTATATCTAAAAGCAGAAATTTCTGTTTGGCTGAAATTGGAAGTACATTACTTTTTCTGAACAACACTGATTCCAATAACTGCAATTATCCACAGGTCATTCTTTCCATTCAATGTTATAATTAGGTTTACTGAAAGAATTTATACAACTTTTGTCCAGTTGCTTGTACACATTTAGCATCTTATGGATTTACTTCAATAACACAGCTTAAGAGGTCGGGATGTCAATTGAAAAATGCCTACCATACCATAACTGTCCTACTAATTTATGTTTAGAGTGGGACTCATGTTTCAAACTTCTTTACATCTGAAGGCACAACTAATTAACATGTAAGGAACATATAGTTTAAGCATTGTATTTTATGCTCAAACTAGCACTCAAAAAAGAAACAGTTAAATAATGTTTTTTATTATGTTATTTTTGTATTACAGGGTATATGCTCAAAGTCTCAAAGTGATAAAATCTAATGGACACTCCTGCTATTCACAAAACTTACAAACAGGTTTTTGTTGAATTTCTGGTAAAACATCCTTAAAACAATTAATTTCATGTAGTTTGGATATCTCACATACGGGGAACTGAAAATTCTCAACACAAAAAATGGTTTAATGTGAATAACATCTTGCTGCAATATGTCCAGTCTTTATGCTAAAGTTTTGCTTCTCTGGAATAATATGGTATAAGTTTTCCTTTTTACTTGCATAGTCTTCCAAGTTTGTTTTACTTTCTTTTAGTTTCTGTCCAGCAATTTGGAGAAGCCCTGATGCTACAGAGATTTTCATTTTCTGAAATAAACGTTATATAAATCAAGTATGACTGGGCAATTGTTTTTATAGCCATTAACATGATCAACCCTAAAAGATCATTACTAACAGTCATGATTAAATCTTGATGACCAAGCTCAGCTGGTAAGAGAAAGGTAAATGATTGTACTGCACACATTATTTACCCAGCATTGCAGTTGTAAGATTTCTTAGTGACAATGGTAAAAACACAAAATTTAAAAGCACACTTCGATAATCCAACCAACCCAGAAAATGTATTTTTGACATGCAATATTATTCCACAAACTGACTGACTGCTACATTGATCTTTTTGGTCTAATTACTTAAAACAATCCATGCTTGTTTTGAACAAGCACCCCCTCAAAGGACATAATTGGGGCAGACAACAATATGTTTGAAAATACTCACCATATAACTTATCACTGCCATGTGCCACCTTTGAAGTGAACTCAGCCAGGGGAAGATCCTGCAAAACAGGCTCTAAAAGACTCAAAATACTCAATATTTTTAAAAAGACTTCTAAGCTTTATTTTTCTACAAAACTTGTTGACTTTATTTGTAACTAAAAATGAAAATAAAGGTTTTTAAAGGTTTTAAAGAGCTCTTTTAAAAAATAAAGAGCCTGCACTTTTGCAATAAAGGTTTTTTAAAGATTTTACAGGTTTTAAAGGTTTCTGTGGGAGCACTGGGGGTGTCTCCATCCCCTTTCAGAAATTTGTGTTTGTTTGAGGTGGCTTTGATGCAAAATAGTGAGTACTTTCGGCAAATTTTGGAACTAATCATATGTTAAAAAGATTCTCATAATTCATTGCATTTTTATTTTGGTTGGGTGTAAGGGGTGTGTTCTCTAAGTGGAGAAGTGATGCTCCTCCCCTTGAGAAACTGTCATTTATGTTACCTGACTTAGATGCAAAATGGTGCTAGGTTTGGCAAATGTTTGCACCACAGTAATTACATCCTTAGAAATTCTCATTAGTTACTGATATTTTGGCCATAGCATGGCACCCATTCCACAAAAATGTATAAAAACAAATACATATTCCAATCTTTTGCATCATGCTACAAATGTTACTGAACAGGCTACTTATGATGTAAGGTTGCTCTAGGATCCTCCAATAATGCAAGGTCCAGCAATACATAGGTTGGGGATGTATTTTTCGGAAGAGCTATTGATACGAATATTATTACCCTATGGTCATGAGATGTGGAGTGTGCACATGAACAGTGATGAATGTGAGTGAAGCATGCCAATATTTTGCATTAAAAATCTTTGCCATGACAAAAATCCCATGCAGACTATGCACTGGGAAATACTCAATTCCCTAATAAAATTTATCTGCCAATTAGACGGCGAGTTTGTTCCCTGGTAATTCGTAATTAGCTTTCAATTTTCATGAAATGTGTCTGAACTTTTAGATTCCCATTTTGCAGCCTTGCAAAGATGCACATGCTTCTCTGTAATCACAACTACGGGCGCAAACAACTGGCATAAAGCCCTCACTGATAAAGTGTGAATTACATCTGAAATATTGATAATAAGCACAGCAATAAGGTGCTGCTGGAAGAGTGTGAAAATTTTGATAGTTTTCAAACAATTTATGAAAATTTTGTGAGTTTCAGAATGAATTGTGATAGAAATTGATTAAAATAGATCCATCATCCATCATTCAACTGAAAAACACCTCACCCCATCCCCTACAAAAATCTATAGCTTTAAACACCTTTTATGCTCATTTTCAAAAAAAAGTTCAGAAATCGATTGCAGTGCACATGCTCCCCTCCATGCCTCCTCCGTGCCCACCTGTGCCAGTGCCATTGCGTGGCATCCATGTTACCTTATAAATCCACAGAGACTTGAGCTATGGCCATCTTCAGTTTCATTCAAATTTGATTTGTAAAGTCTCACCTTCTTGAGCCAATATAATTTCAAAACCTTTTCCACAACCACTTTCAGTTTCTAATTTTCTCTGTGAAAGTTCAGCCTGGTTCTTGTCTTGTGAATGATTTTTGATACAAGACCAAAATCTGAAAAAGAGTGAGTTTCTTATATACAATTCCTAGAATAACACATTAAAGTAGTTCACTGCTGTGTCACAAAATATTTCTAGCATGGGAATTGGAGGATGAAGTTACAATCTGCTTGGTACCACACAACATCTCCAAATCCAACTTTCCTACTTTAATTTTTCCCTCAAATTCAAAATGATATTTTGCATATTATTTGTAGAATAGCCTACAGATGTTTCTAAATATGTTAATGATCATAGCAGAAAAGAAAATCATGAATTTCTGCTTTATGTTAATTTAAACCCTTTTGTTACCTGATGAAGAACAACCAAATGTTAATTGTTCTCATCAGTCTGTCGATGGTTGTGTTAAGCCGCCAGTAGATCTGACCTCAGTAATATTCAGTTTATATTCACAGCACCATCCTCTTGTCCTCTTGTAAAATTGACAGTACGACCTGGCCAGGTCAGATCTTGCAAGGTTACCTTACAGGCCTCGATTTTAAGAAAATTTTATGGTTGTCCTTTGGACAACCTGTCTGCCTTTTTTGGTTGTCCATAAGAAAATTTAGTAGGCCTATCCTAGGCCCCTAGTCCCACAAAGAAATTTGCAATAACCCTAGAAGCAGTCTGTTAACTTGTTACATGAACTTTGGTTGTCCAATGGACAACCAACCCATCACATTTTGGTTGTCCCTCATGTGACAAATTTTGGTTGTCACAGGCGCCCGGACAACTGTTAAAATCGAGCCGTTACTCATTTTTCTTCTTTCTTTTGCTTACAAGATTTGTGGGGACCTCCTTTTTCATGATTTTTCACACTGATAACTACGTTAAAAATACTGTTCTTGAAAATTCCTGTAAAATGTAAGTATACCCTAAAATTGGCTAGCCCTAAAGGTCCCTAGGCCTAGGCTATGTGAACTACACTATCATTGTCAAGTTAAGTTACCTAGGATGTTGCATTGGCTAGCAAATAACAAAAATATGCATTAATCTGCTTCACAAACTTTCATTCTTTTGCTTTGCTTCACCTTACATTAGGCCTACATGTTATGTGAGAAAGGCTGCATGGAAAGCTGCGAAGGCTAGGCTTTACACTAGAGGTAAGACTAAGAGGCTATCATAATCTAGGCTAGGCCTAACGACTCCGTCTAGCAGTGAAGTGAAACTGAGTTGTGTTGGTCACAAAACACATTTTCTTAGGATTTTTAGGCTTGATCTTATTCACAAAGTTGTATCCAAACTGGTGTTGGGTCTTGGATGTTCTGCTTGAACTGATGATGTGATTGACAGTCTTTTGAGGCTCGCAGTAACACTGAGTAAGAGGGTAAGTATGGTGCAACGCCTGTGGTCTGGGGGAATGGTGTAGCAAATGATCCACACACCATATAAAAACATAGGCCTATAATGCCTGTGCTACATCACATGAGCCTACATTGTGTAGTCTAATGTTCCCTAACTGATATGTCTCAGAGACTTCTGTGCCCCCACCTCGCCCGTGTGTCGAGATCTCATTTCTGGCAATCTTCTGCTAACCACTTCAGCAAAAAATCCACTGCCATAAAAAACAAAGGACGCATAGTATCCTCAAACGTCCACGAGAAATCCATTTTCCTCTTTTTGACTTTGAAAAATACTTGCTTTATTTGGAAATATCACTTGTTACGCTTTTCGGATGCTGATCGAATTGCACTTAGCCACATAATGCTATGATATGATGAAGCCATAGAGCAGGATATCCTGCTCCATGGATGAAGCTCGGTACGTATATATCGCTATGTACGAACGGTACGAGATACGCGATGGACTTCGTGACAGTACGCGTTCGGCCTGGTAACGTATTCGTGACGTCGCGCTAACGAAGAGTTTTCATTGGAGGAAAGTTTGAATAGTCACCGCCATAACAGTATGGGCTAATTGTGAATGGCGACAGGGCAATCCTACAAATTTTTGTTTTCCATAATATAGTGTAAAACACTGTTGCTGTACTGCCAAGGTTACATCGATGATTCGATCCAGGGCATGCGGTTAACTGCAGCTAGCTGCAAAGGTTGATACTTATGAAACCTTAAAAGGACCACAAACAGGTTATGATTTGGTTTACCTCTTTGTACGAGCCCACAGTATACGACACCTATACACCCTACAGCTCGCCTTCCTTTCGTTTGTTTTTGGCTTTTTTCTTTCTTTTTTTCTTTTTTTTTTGTTTATGCTTACACCTTAACAATTTCAAGTTTTGGAAAAACAAGGGGTAGACTGGTAGCAAGGAATTTCATGACCGAAAGTACGGCTATGTTACAAATAATCAAAAACTTGTATTGATTTTTTTCGGAAAGAGTATCTTTTTCATGGGCAAAAGCGTATCTAAGTGGGAGGATTTAGAGCACAAAAGTAAATGTGTGTACTTACGTGTTTACGATTCGGCTAAATGTGTACACGGTGCGCATACGCGTTATTACAATAATGGCAACAGCGCTTGACATGCAGGTTCTATTTTCATACAGCTGTACGGAAACGAAACAGGTGAGTGTATAAGGATTTTACCATTATTGTTACTGAAGGAACGAAAATAGATGAACAAATACCTTCGAACCAAGGTTTGAGGGTTAGGTAAATGGGAAATGTTGTGATGGGTTGTTTGTACATGTAGAACTTCAATGGAGGTCAACAAAACATGTCTGCAGGCAAGCAATTTTCAGCGGAGGCTGCATCTTGGGTAAGTTTGGCCAAAGACGGTTTGAGAGTCCTCCACGAGAATTTTTTCTAATGGATTTTGCTTTCACATTCATAGCATTTTGACAAGAGGAATGGCCTACACAATCAGTTGACAATATCCCCCAGATTTTCAAAAATATAAAAGGTACCCACTTGTATGATTTCATTTTGCTCTCAGATTGGTAATTTTTGCAATAGTAAAATATGAAGTAAACCATTAGCCAGGGCTGGAGTCGAGTCCACCCAGTCCGAGTCCGTGTCCCTGGTATCCGAGTCCAGTCCGAGTCCTGATGTCCGAGTCCTAAAGGTCCGAGTCCGAGTCCGCGAGTCCCTGCGTAAATTGAACTTGTTTTGAGTGCAAGAGGATGAGAACCGACAATGAAGAAGTCTTATTCTAACGTTTATTCCTTCCCCTAATGTTAAAGATGGCCAGAGATCCAAACAATAAGTAAACTTAACAAAACACAAAACCACTGAATTTTCTCTTATGAACATAGACGGATAAGACGCGGATCTACGATTTCTAAAAAGCGGGCCGACCAAATAATAGTGCACAAAGATAAATATCAGCTTTTCTCAATAGCTTTCCAGAGTTCTATGGTACCGCATATGAAACTGAATTATTTACTACTGACACTTCCAACACCAAAAAGATTGCTATGAAGAGAAGGGGCTAAAGTTCCCTGAGCTCCGCATGGATTAGTGTCTGGTATATAAAAGACGACAGTGGTTACGCACCTGCCCCATCCCATCCCCGAGAACCCATACAACTTCACTCCCCATCGGAAGTGGTTGCGGGAAATTCCAGGACAGTTCACAAAATTTGTTCTTTGCTGCGATTTCCCCACAGAAACCCCAAAATTTTCCTTGGTTATTGCCAAAATCTCATGGACTAGGGGTACTTTTTTCTGAAAATAACCCATGGGTTTGATTTCTTCAAACTTAGACCGAGTTGCCCCAAGTAGTATTTCAGGTACCAACAGCTATGCAAGAGGAACACATGTGAATGCTGAATGCTTAAAATGGTATTTGATATTATTATGATGTTGCGGTATATGATTTGTCATTATAACAAGTTAATCAGACTGTTGGCTCCTGAAAATTGTCCCAGGTTTGAAGCAAAAGCTTGAGTACTAGGACCCTGGACAGGCTGGACGCCAATATCTTATTTCGACCCCCGTCTGGTACACGTTGTAGGATACAAATAACATCAAACTATGCTCAGAACTGAAGGCAAATTCTCCAAACATTTGATGACTGAATGCTTACTACAGGTTCACAAGTACAGTACCATGGACGTTGTGTTTAATATTTCGTACTGGATCCGTACTACCTTCAAACTAGCCTTAGGGGCCTGAGACTGAGTCGAATTATTCCGAGTGTTCACTGCTCATTCTGCACACTGACTAATTCTCACGTACGTACGTAGCATGGAGCAACGATATTGTACGCACACTGGTGTACGTAATGATATTTTCAGCAAAGACTTTTTTCGCCCAGTTCCGACCTGAGTTTTACGGTCGTGGGAAAAAATAGTCGGTCACGTATCCGGTCTCGGCCCGAGTGCGAGTCATGTCGTTCGAGTCCGAGTCCGAGTCACGAGTCACCACAATCGGGACTCGAGGGTATATACTTCATGTAAGACTACCTGAAGTTAATACCGACTCGAGACCAGCACTGCCATTAGCCTACTTAACTTTACAGTCTCAGTTAAAAAATGTTGTTTTTCGCTGGCATCCATCCTACTTTGTTGTTGTCTCATTATTACATGTGAGCTTCGGTAAGAATGTTTTTCAAAGCCTAATGAAACTCCTACAAGTGACAACCACACCACCCTCTCAAACTATAAGCGGTAGCGTACCCACCTGTCTACCGGGATAAGAGACAGGAAGAAGGCAGTGACGTCGCAAGACCTTTCGAAGTGATCAGGTGGGGGAAAGGGCTGGGTCACAATTTTCCTCCGAAGGGGCACGCCAATATGAAGGACGGAGCAACGCTGAAGGCGTCATAGTGATACGAAGGCGCTCCCCTGTAGGCGTTGAGGTCTAAGGGGTCGCGGGGGGTAGTGGAAGAATTTCCCTGGAGGCTCTGGGGTATTTATAACTTTGCTGCTTTTAGAATGAATTAATTGTTCGCTTACTATCAAAGCTTATATAAATCCTTTAAAAACTGTCAAAATTTTCGCGCTCTGTAACCTTCAGGTTTACTTTTTAATGTTATGCCTGTCATTTTAGAGGCAAAGCAATGAAGCACACTGCACTACGTAGATTCCGCGCGTGCATAGTAGACTTACGCGTGTATCCCTCTGGAACAAAAATCTGTTGTCTGCATTTGTTGGTGTAGGTTGCAATGATACGCACTTGCCTCCATTAGAGGGGGCACTTTCCGCTCCTCGACGTCATATGCATAAAGTCTATTGGAAATCGTTCATTTGGATTCTCGTTCAAAATGAGTAAAACTAAGTTTTTTTGTGAGGTGCTCGGTATGCTCTCCTGTAGTGTCATTTGGAGGCAGTTAAAAGTATCATACTAACGGCCCCATTTTGTAACTTACCCCAATGCTTCTAAGGTTCAAAGGCCCTAAGCCGGTCTCATGGTACCACCACTGGAGGGATGCCATGCCCAGATGCCAGAGTCAAAACAATACTTAATAACAGTAATTCCTTACATGTAATCAGTTAAAAGCTTTACTAAAGGTATTACCGTTAAGCCTCTAAGCTACCTTACATAAGTATATATTAAATTTCTTTATGGGGAGGAGTTTCACCCCCACCACTTACACATCATACCCTTACCTTGCACCCAACAAATGTGAGAACAATTAACTGTAGTATGTGAAGTTTTTGACATATGAGCAGTCTGAAACTTTGCCAAAGATAGCACCATTTAGCAACCGAGCCACTTTTGACTGACACAAATTTCTCGAAGGATATCCTCCCATTACATACCCCTCCTCCGGGACGGCACTTTCACCATGGGCGACAAAGGAAGAGTTACAAATTATCACAATTGCCATAGATAAGAATATACAAACCTATTCAAATTTCTGGCTTATATAGGACGGAATGACAATATTATCTTCTGTGGTACCCCCAAAGATCATATCCTGGCAGTGTCACTGGGGTATGACTGAAAAGTTGCTGATTGTGTTGTTGAATGGGATATACATACAGCCATTCTAGTGTCTGTGATTTACGTTGTAAGAGCCACCGGGTTGCAAAACTTCATGTGAAATTTCCCGAAGTCCCCAAGTGGGGAGGCGTGTCTCACGAACCATCTCCCATCGCCTTTTGTTTTAAACCCTGCGTCCGCCCCTGATGTGCATCTATACTAGGGGGGATCGGGGCCCTCGCCGGGGAAAGTTTTGGGGGAAAACCCCTTTGTATGTGATTTAGTGGGTATGGGTTGCCTTAAAACTATATTTAAAAATATATTTACTGCCTTTTCTTCGGCAAAGAATAAGAAATAATATTGCTAGTGCCCACACTGACACCTCCCCCGGTGCGAGCGCCAAGAGCGCAGAAAATTCTGGCATTCGGTATTTTCGTTTATTAAACTCCTGCACTGTGATCCTTGATGAGCAGATAAGTTGCGTAGCTCTGCCTGGGAGAAGACCCTGGAGGGTCACGATTCAAACCAGAATGCAAGGCATTCATACTTGCGAATCTAAAGCTGAAGGAAAGACAAATTTAACAGATTTGTGCTGAGATAGGGATCGAACCTCCTACCATGGAACTATTACGGATGGAGTCAAAGCACCCTGTCCAATCAGACAATACATATTGAGAGTATTTTAATCCTTTTGTGGGGAGAGACTTTACTTGACAGGTCCTTTAGTTCCTCTTCTAAGTTTGTTTGACTTAACCTCCTACTAATGAGAGTATGATCCTTTCATACTAACGTAATCCTCAAACAAAGACTTGATAGTCACAATGCTTTGAAGTGATCTGGGTTGCCGCCAAGGGTGAAATTTTTGTCAGTCTTCTAGTCTAAACGAATGTAAATGCACTTTTAAGTGCTTAAATTTCTTTGTTTTTTTTTAACTTCTTCAATTCGTTAACACTCTTTTCATCAGTTAAAGCAAGTGTAACTTTTGCATATGATATGTAAAACAATTCCGGATTGTTCCTAAAATAATGAAACATGTGCCCATGTTCTATAAGTTAATTAAAGTGTTACTGAACCCTTTTCAGAAGTGAGAACTCGCGTAAAACAATAGAAAAATGTTTCTTTTCTTTGACGACTGGCAATGTATATGGCAATGGGTGGAATCATGTCAAGAACTGTTTGAGATCAAGCAGACGACAAGAACAATTATAGTCACTTTCTAATTCTTTTTAAGTGGTCTACATTTTTCAAGAGCTAAAACAATCAGGGGCTTATAGTCGGCAGACCTGATAGTTTCAAAGGAAAGGAGAGTTTCAACTCCATCCGTAATAGCCCCATGCTCCTTCCTCCAGAGTGAGAGTCGCACGCCCTATCCAGTGCGCTAACAGGATCAGCAAAGAATAATCATCTTTAATTGATATATAAACTCTTTAAAGCACCGTGCGTATGGAAAGCCGTTTTAGCATTTAATCAGGAATTTTAGATATCTTGAATTAATTTTAGATATCTCAAATTCTGTTTCAGATATCTCCAAATGAATTTTAGATATCTTAATATAATTGCAGATATCTTAAAATAATTGCAGATATCTTAAAATAATTGCAGATATCTCGAAATAATCACGAATTTCAGATATCTAAAATTCCAATTCAGATATCTCTTATTCAATTTTAGATATCTCGAATTCTATTTCAGATATCTCGAATTCAATTTTAGATATCTCGAATTCTATTTTAGATATCTCGAATTCAGTTTTAGATATCTCAAATTCTATTTCAGATATCTCGAATTCAATTTTAGATATCTCCAATTCCATTCCAGATATCTTGAATTCTATTTCAGATATCTTGAATTCAATTTTAGATAACTCGAATTCTCTTTTAGATATCTTCAATTCTATTTCAGATATCTTGAATTCTATTCCAGATATCTCAAATTCAATTTTAGATATCTCGAATTGAATTTCAGATATCTCGAATTCAATTTTAGATATCTCGAATTCAATTTCAGATATCTCGAATTCAATTTTAGATATCTCGAATTCAATTTTAGATATCTGGAATTCAATTTTAGATATCTCAAATTCAATTTCAGATATCTCGAATTCAATTTTAGATATCTCGAATTCAATTTTAGATATCTCGAAATCTATTTTAGATATCTCGAATTGTATTTCAGATATCTCGAATTCTATTTTAGATATCTCGAATTCAATTTTAGATATCTCGAATTCTATTTTAGATATCTCGAATTCAATTTTAGATATCTCGAAATCTATTTTAGATATCTCGAATTGTATTTCAGATATCTCGAATTCTATTTTAGATATCTCGAATTCAATTTTAGATATCTCCAATTCCATTCCAGATATCTTGAATTCTATTTCAGATATCTTGAATTCAATTTTAGATAACTCGAATTCTCTTTTAGATATCTTCAATTCTATTTCAGATATCTTGAATTCTATTCCAGATATCTCAAATTCAATTTTAGATATCTCGAATTGAATTTCAGATATCTCGAATTCAATTTTAAATATCTCGAATTCAATTTCAGATATCTCGAATTCAATTTTCGATATCTCGAATTCAGTTTTAGATATCTGGAATTCAATTTTAGATATCTCAAATTCAATTTCAGATATCTCGAATTCAATTTTAGATATCTCGAATTCAATTTTAGATATCTCGAAATCTATTTTAGATATCTCGAATTGTATTTCAGATATCTCGAATTCTATTTTAGATATCTCGAATTCAATTTTAGATATCTCGAATTCTATTTTAGATATCTCGAATTCTATTTTAGATATCTCGAATTCTATTTTAGATATCTCGAATTCTATTTCAGATATCTCTCATTCTATTTCAGATATCTCGAATTCAATTTTAGATATCTAAAATTCTATTTTAGATATCTCGAATTCTATTTTAGATATCTCGAATTCTATTTTAGATATCTCGAATTCTATTTCAGATATCTCGAATTCTATTTTAGATATCTCGAACTCTATTTCAGATATCTCGAATTCTATTTCAGATATCTCGAATTCTATTTAAGATATCTCGAATTCAATTTAAGATATCTCGAAATGAATTTTAGATATCTTCAATTGTATTTGAGATATCTAACATAGTGCATAATTTGAGATATCTAAAATTAATTCGAGATATCTAAAATTCCTGATTAAATGTTAAAACGGCTTTCCATACGTGCGTGAATAAATGCTACCAAATGTGATGAAGTCGTGCATCTAGTGGAGGGTTGTCTTTTAGTTATTGTCTTTAACGATGGGAAGTGCTCACTCGAAGGTAGCACTTTCATGTTTAACTGGGGATTGTTCAGCAATCACCCTTTGGTGGCCATGAACGATACAATAAGGACTGTGGAGGCTTCGGCAGGCAATAACATGGACGTAGGCATCCATAGGCTAAAGCTGTATTGACTATTGAAGCTTTCCTCAGTCTGAGAAATACTCCTGTGTGGTAGCACAAAATCGGGCTACACGAATCTTCTCTGTGCCTTGCCGTGTCATAATCATGGTAGGCTACAGTATAAGCAGTCAGTTGAGTGAGTTCTCGCACTCACGTCGTTCAGACCACTTTATAATGAATGCATCCATTCCGTAGATTGCCATCACTGACTGATATGAATAAGCAATAAGCTGGTAGGGTTACATAACCGACGCCATAGGAAACCCTAGATTTGTACAAAATACTCTAAATCAAAACCTATTTTGTGATTACTGTG
Organism: Holothuria leucospilota; assembly: GCA_029531755.1. Classification (NCBI taxonomy): domain Eukaryota; kingdom Metazoa; phylum Echinodermata; class Holothuroidea; order Aspidochirotida; family Holothuriidae; genus Holothuria; species Holothuria leucospilota. The sequence goes on from CM055972.1 coordinate 15,403,326, forward strand.
ATTTCATTTTAACGATAAACTAATTTTTAAGTTCACTGGATCCTTTTAAACTAGTTGCCTGATACCATTGCTTAGTTCTGAATCTAAATAGTATACTTGTTAAGGGAGAGTAAGCACGTTGTCTGAAGTGGCAGTCTGCAAAACAGTAAACAGGTGATGAAGCTTCGAATTAGACTTACGACAGTCACTCGGGAGGGATAAAAGCATAATTTTCTCTTCATATTTTATTAACAATCATTTTTTGTCACTTACCTTGCATTAATTACGATTAATAAAAATTACAGTATTGTGCAAGAAGTACAGAACGTAACAAGACAAGAAGAGAATGTCACCATATTTTACCTAATGACTGTTGCAAGTCCAAAACACGACTACTGTACTTCGCTATTCGCTCGTAATAAAAACTGTAGATTGCTAGTTAAAAGGGAACCGTAAATTTGGTCATCGGTTTCCTCGAACAATGATGCAACTTGTGGGGATTAAGGTATAGGCTAACATTAGTCGTCAAATTTCTTCCTTGTCCACTTCCAAGAGACTTCCAAGGGTGCAAATCTCGCTTTAAAATATGCGAAGGAAAATGCTGGGGTGATGTAACGACGCCCAAGAAGCCTTGGGAGCGGAGAGCTGCCACAGAAGGCAGCTCAATGGTGAGAGAGCGAGACGGGGGCAGTGTTCAGGGACCAGGCTCCTTACAGGCTCTAAAACTCTTTCCGCCCAAAACTGTAAAAATTCCCCCTACTAAGTTACTTTTAGCTCCTCCTTCAATTTGAACACACACACACACACACACACCTGTTATCACAGGCCCTTACCGGGTGCTGAAGGGGAAGGGGCGGGATATACTAAAATGCATTGAAGCAATGTTATTTTTTGTTTTCGTGGGTGGGGGCTCTTCCGTGGCCCCGCGGCTACGGGCTTGGTTAAGTACAGCTCCCAAACAAAGTTACTATATAGTAGCTTGCACTGATTTTAAATTGCTTCAGGATATATCGACACAGTGGGTGGACAATTGGTAGCACAACTGACTGCACAAGTCATCATTAACCCACCAGAGTGAAGCTATAGTACTGTTGAATTCACAGATTTATACCAATCAAAGTGCAGTCACCAATTGTATTGAGAGATGTTATCATACTCCTAAATATGTCTAGGTGATGCAATTACCCCTTTAATCAGGACTCCTGGTACTGAGAGACAAGAGAGAAGTCTCGGAAGTTGAATTAAGCATCTACAAATAGCATCAGATGGGCACTTAACAAACCATAGCAATCAAAGTTTGCCCTCTATTTTACTCAGACCAACGGCACCAGGTTGATTTCATGATGCAGCCAAAGTTTTGGGCAAGGACGGAAGGATTTTACATTAGTGAAGAGGGTGTTTCTCAGTCAGATTAGGTGCAAAATCTTGGTGTAATTTTAGATAGACACATGCAGTAGCGTAGCCAGAGTAGGGCAGGGGGAAACTGCATCCCCCCCCCCCCCGAGAAGAAATCGGAAATACATCGGGATGGCGGCAAAAAAAGATAAAAGAGGGGGAAACGAAAGGGAAAAAACGGGAGGAGGAGAAAGATAGAAGGGGAAAGAAAAGAACGAAAAAAGGAGGAAAACCTGGGGCAAAAACAAAACAAACAGAAACGAAATTGAAAAGAACAAAATGAGTATGGATAATTGGCAAATGGAGGGAAGTAGGGGAGGATGTAATGGGCTTGATTAAAGGAGGGTAAGGGTGACGGGACAAATGTTGTGGTATAACCTATAGGTAGAGCTAGGGACGAAAAAAAGACTGGGAGGGAAGGGTAAGGAGCCTGACAGAGTTAAACCTGGTAGGGAAGCCTGGAACAGGAACGAACGTGTATGGAGTCTAGCTGACTTTGCAAGGAGGGGGATGAGGCAGAAAGGAAGGGGGTTTGAGTTTGGTATCTTGTTAATCACCCTCCCCTCCTTCATGGCTGGGATGTATCCGCCTTTGACTTTAACATGTACGCGAACCCTTCACTTTACGTACAACATTGTATACTTCTGTACACTTTTGTTAATGTTTCCTTTTCAAAAGTCCTACTACCCAGGGCGAATACAACTATCAGCCAAGATGACCCTTTAAGAGAGGTCCAATACATCCCACACTGTTTATAACCTGTTAGCTCACTGGCTGTGTATCGAATTTCCCGCGCAGTGTCCTACATTTAAGTCTCTGTTGTGATGACGTCAAGCTTATGAATATTAAACGGTTTTTGTTATCTCCCTAGGAGGGAGGCAGGACAGCCGGAGTAAAATCCCATATACCACGCGAGGCATTTGAGCCTGCGCACTCAAAGACATTAAAGCAAGGCGCCATAACATCTCTGTCATCCGACCCACGTGTAAAGTCACTGACAAAATCAGTGCCAGAGAGTGTGAGCACTGCAATGTACCTAATATTAGCGCACCACTAATTCTATATAATTCCTCCGCCAAAAATAGTCCCCTAAAATACGAGTCCCTAAAACATTGTGGGTATCAATTCAAATCATATTACTGAAAGTAAGCACAAGATTTGTGCTGGTGGATAATTCCTCAAATAAGCTGATACTCAGCAAAAATGAATAAAATGAAAGTACATGGAAGGTTGTTTCTGTTGAGCTACCCGACAGTCGTCTGATTTGGGCACGGGTGATCGGGGTCAATATTTTTGGGGGAGAAGGGTCAATTTTTTGCCCAAATAGGTGCCCAAGTTTTTCATACTGGAGTTCTGGTTGTTTTAACTTTCTTTTAGTAGTTGATTAACGTTTGGTGAATTGCATCAATTACCTATTCGCCTCAGACAAAACGTTTTCAAAACGGGGCTTTTTCGCTTGCTTGTTTGTTTATTTATTTTCTTTTTTTCGTTATGTGTTTGGCCCGGTGAGCAGTGGTGCACATGCATTTGGAAAGTGGGGGAGAGCCCGTGAATGATTTTGATATCACATTATCTAATCGGTGCCATCTTCAGTTGGCACGTCGCATTTTCCTTTGACACAAACCTTTTCCGTATTTGAAGTAAATGGCACTTCCCGGGACTTGTAAGACGTATCAACAGGCTACAGTTTGGTTCGAGATTTGATCTTTAAGAAAAAGGATAAATTATGTTTATGTGTCCAAAATCAATTTTAGGTAGGAATAAGACTTTGCTTTTCTTCGGATGGTGTATGTAAGCTGGCCCATAGGGACATATGTGGAGATAGGAAGCCATGTAGGGGATCCGGTGTAAACTGTAGGTTTGTTCTATCATGGTTTGATTTACATGCCAGAAAGGAACATCCTGACCAGGGTGGTGCAGTTGGTGGGCCGTGCATGGAACTGGCGGAATCACGCATGTCCCACTAGTTAGTGTGTTTAAATTAGGACCCTCATACCACTGCTATAATTACGCATCTATGGTCGATAGAACCCCAAGCATATAAAGGTTAAAAGTTGGAGAGCATTGAACCTAAGAATGCACGAAGAAACGTTAAATTAGCCCCCCGTCCCCCTACACCCCCCTTTTGCTCATATATACTGTTGAAGATGGCACTCACTCAACCCCCACAACGAATTGCTGTGTAATTGTCTTTTGGGGCAATTTCCAAATATCGATGGGAGAGAGCAGATATCCCATCATTGTCGTCGTCGCCCTCGCCGCCGCCACCACCACCACCATCATTATTGTTGAACTGGAGCCCTACAATGAGGGTTATTATAGCTACTACTTTTCCAAAGTCCCTTCGACTCTCTGGCAAAGAGCCAAGGGGCGAAACCAAACGTTACTCCCTAAGGAGTTCTGCTCCCCAAAGGAGCTACGTCCCCGAAAGGACAACAAACTTACCTGACCAACCTCTCGACCCTCAGACCTCTACATCAAGGGTCTTTTATGCGTGGCCCCGTCCTTGACTAGCTGAAAAGAAGAGATACTACACAATAGCAAAATGAGGGTTATTATAGCACTCGATGTATAATTCCTTGCCTAACCGTGTAATCCAGTGCTCAACGAGAGAACTTCGGTCCCCTCCGCCATGTATACAAAAATAGTCATCTCATTTAAAGGCCCTCTAAGCTCGCCCCAGACAGTAACAATTCACTGCACTGAGTTTCAATTGCTCGAGGAAATATTGAAAAACAAACTGTGTGTGCTATGAGCCTAATTAGGAACACAACTGACTGTCCAAGTCATCATTACCAACCAGAGTGGTGCTATTGTTGTTTGAATGCATGCCAATCAAAGTACTGCCACCGACTGGATTTAGAACTATGGGGATATGTCTAAATATATTCGGGGGGATGCCATAGCTTTCTGTAAATGCTGCTCACTTGGACTATCTCACTATCACTTTCCACGCGACAGTTTCAAGGGAGTAATTGTTTCAAAGCCATTGTAATCCCTCTCGCCATCCATTTTCCAACCAACTACCTGCACTCCCACTTTCTCGACCGACGTTTACTTTGGGTTGCGACTTGAGTGAATAAGTGATATATTATGGTCGTTGTGGCCAACCAACTGTGAATCAAATGATATTAATAAAAAGTTGAGGGTTAATTCTAATCCTCATAGTTTTGTAAAAACAGCTGTTTCCGTCTTTGGTGAATGGACCCCGTTGCCCATTTCCCTGGAACCGACCAGCCTAGTGAGGTGGACCCTGGATTGCCTGTTTGCAGTTAGATGACATTTAACGACACACCAACACAAATGTGTTATATAGTGTCAAGCAAAGTTTAAATACAGTGCAAGTCCTTCCCTTTAGTCGCCTCTTATGAAAGGCGGGAAATACCGTGGGCATATTCTACAACCCCCAGCTCACAGCCTGTTTGCAGGGGGCCAGTACTCCAGTAGCGTCTTGACAAATTTCAATGAATATTTTCGGTCAACGACGTCTTGCAATCACCGTTAGCCATAATAGTTCATTAGCATTACAATTAACACCTGGGGAACGAAGACACCGGATTTTCATTGGAGATGGTCCAGAATAGCCACAAAGGCGATCTAGTGTACGAAAAATCAGCGAAGAGGATGCAAGAACCCTCGTCCCTAACTTTGTGCCGTCGACACTCGTCGTGACATACTTCGCCGATGCAGCCTCCTGGTTAAAACCGTTGTCTCCTGGGTATTTCTTTTTTTCTGCGGACTCACTTTGTCATGTATATGTACCAAACTACCTATGACATCATTTCCTTGATTTGGGAAACTATACCCTGACCCCTAAACTTGATCGTCCTCAGAAAACTGCACTGTCACAGAGGTGGATCAAAGATTTTACAAAACAAGGGGGGAGCTAATTCCTTTAGGGCAAAAGTTCAAACCTTCGAGCGTCAAGTGTACAAAGGCTTCGTGAGAGGGGGGGGGGTGAGTTCAGGAAAAAAATGCTGAGAGAGGGTGTGGGGAGTTCTACCGTACAAAACTTTTGACATTGAGCATGTCACACTTGAATATCGATTATTTAGTAGGGGTAACACTATCCTTAGATTCATCAAGAAGGGTCAAAGGCGAATGAGACTAATTAAATAAACCTTTTTCGACCCTGGTAACTAAATTATTACCGAGTCACCAAACTTTTTCCACTGTCTATAACATTCACACCTAGCCCTGGCTAAGCATTATGTGTGAAAGAGATGTACTTCATGGCAGACACGTTTCAGTATAGTGGAAGTTTGAGTTTGAAAACAGAATATTAGGTGAAATGATTCACATGTGTTGGGACTTGACAAATGAATTATTCCACTACTTTGCCTTAGCTGTTCAGCCCCGTTCATTGTAGTCTCTGAGAAGTTGAAGGCTTTACAACTTGTCGCATCCTAAGCTGTTACAATCAATCTGCCCCTACATTGAGGTTGATTGCAAAACTCGCACTCTCAACTTGTTCAATGTGTTTTTCTGTGATTTTTTGAATGCAGTCATGATATCACCTATTCTTATTTAAAGGACTTATCTATTTTTAGTTAAGTATAGATCTCAAGAAAATTATCCACAAACAAGTAAAGAATGTCAATATGCTCCTGTCTCCTTTACGTATACATAGAAATATTTTGTACGGAATTGTGCATTTTAAGTAATGCAGATCTGGTGACCACCCAGCAATATCGGGGCAGGATATTATCAATGGCCATGTATCCAGGGCTGTATCCGAGTCCATCTAACATTCTGACCCTAATCCGAGCCAGTTCCGAGTCCCGTAGCCCCCATTCCGTCCCTGAACAGGGCTAAGTCTGGCCTTTTGACAATGTAGAATATCGTACAAATGGTGTTTACGACTGTTTATGGGGGGGGGGGGGAGGGTTGACATGCAAAATTGTGCTTTTATTTTCATATTTTTCAAGTATGTTTGTGTTCGACATAAAGTTAGTTCACCTAAAAATCCCACTCGTGACTCCGACAAAAGTGAAGTAATTTAGGAACAATGTGAGCAAAAAGTTATGCTTTACCAGGGGAGATAATTACATTTTTAGCATTTTACCCGATTGGATCAATCGTGTTTCTCCGAATTCGGGAGGAGAGGGCGCGTCCCCGCCCCTCATACACCTATAGATTTGGATGTTGCTTTCGTTCAGGATTGCCAATTGGCATTGTTTACCAGTTCAATGCCAAATTCAGGTAAAATTAAACTGGGAATCTCGACTGGCATTAACACTGGTTGATTTGGCAGTGTATTAAGAAAACAACAGTAGCTAGATGTGGCAAAATATTGGAAGATATTTCAGTGCTTTTGTAACTTTTATTCTGGGGATATTAGTGTTTTTTGTGACCTGTTTTCCCACTGTTGGCAATGAAAAACAACCATTTGGTATTTTATGGGCAAAAAGTGGCAGTGAAGTGTGAGAGTGTTTGCATCCCGAGTTCCGCTGAGAAGTCACATGTCAAATTATAAGGGCGGTGTGCACGTTGTCAATTTACGACCAAATCTGCAAGTCACAATGAAAGAATGGTATCTTCAGATAACAGAGTGGATCTTGGAACATGATGGAAATTGTTCTTTTTAAATTATATTGACTGACAGCATGTGCATTTAAAGCAGCATTCTTTTACTGTTCATCTGACTACAGTGGCATCCCCAGGATTTCAAAAGTGGGATGGGGGTGGGGGAATGTGTTGGCATTTCTCCTGTACACTGAATACCTTGGTGCGAGAGCAGACTGGGGGGTGGGGAAAGATCTTGATGGAGGAGGGAGATGCCCTCCCCCTTTCCTTACAGTTTTTATCTGTTCCCTCTTAACCCACTCAACTACTTCTGTGTGTGAATTGTAGATGCTACTGATACTTTCCAAGATTAATGGACCGGCTCCAAAAGGGCAGGGTGTGTGTCCATATTGTGAACATTAAAACCAGTTTTCGTAACTGGACTGTCAGAATCGGGTGAATAGTCAACTTAAGCGGCTTTACATGGGATTTATGTTCACAAAAGATACCGGGGAAGTGGTAGGGCCTAAGGGTGCAGGAATGAAAAAATACCTTTTGCAAGATCAACCCTCCTACAACCTATTCCTGAACCCTCTTCCTTCCCCCACCCCAGAAGCTATACAAACTATATCCCACCTACGCCAAAATGCTGCCACACCTAGACTGTCTCAAACCCAACAAACAGTCTCTCATTGTTCTCTTTGAGGACTGTACAGAACACTGGCCTGACAGAGAAAAGAACGTATCAAAACACAAAGAAAAGAAGGAACAACACAATTATTTGATGCTTTCACCAAAGCATGTTGCAGAATATCTCAATTTCATTCAGAAAATCATACATTATTTCTGATGGATAACTGAAATGATGGCACACTTTGGTATCCTTAGATGCCCTCCACGTGTGCACCCAAACAGAGGAATGGTTCTTTCGTAGTTAAATGGAAAACAACTCATTTCAGGTCACCAAAATAACAAAGATAATAAAAATCACTGGAAAAGGAGTCAGAATCAGTAAATCTATAAGAAATAGAATCAACACAAGGTAACCTTTTTAATCTGACAGCTGGTGTTCCCACCTGTCTTTCTTCAGGTGTCAACTCTTGAGATGAAACTGAACTTGTTGTAAAGTGTTACATGTAAAAATGAAAACATGGCCAACATAACACAGAAGTACTTGCAACTTTATTGCCCCTTCATACTTTTGTACCATTGGTTTTGTTGTAGCACCGACTTTACACAGCTAGTTTAATTAAACTTAGGGAGGAAGGGGCACTTTTTGTAACTCATCCAGAGCAAGGGTCACTGAATGAAGTCTTACCAAATAAAAGGGCACCATTTTTTAACCTTGAGCGCAATCTTTGTGGATAAAGAAAGCTACGACATAATTTATTGCATTGTACCCCAATCCTTCCAAAACAGGGAGGGCTAGGAAGATCCTAATCCACGGTTATACCCTGATCTTACCCTGCTTGTGCCCCCTAGAAGATAACGTGAGTAGGGTGTGTAAAACACTGCACAGGTTATCACTCAGATGCATCCTAAACACTGCTAAGTTACATCGTAAACACTGTAAAGTTGCATCCTAAACACCATAAAGCTGCATCCTAAACACTGTTAAGTTGCATCTTAAACACTGTAAGTTGCATCCTAAACACCATAAAGTTCATCCTAAACACTGTTAAGTTGCATCCTAAACACTGTAAGTTGCATCCTAACAACTGTTATGTTGCAACCTTAACTCTCCCATTTCATTCAACATTCCAACACCCAGCATTACTTCAGACTAACACCTTTATGCCTCTTTCTTTCATATTCTGTGAGAAATTTTGCAAACATTTCCTTCACCACTGCCTAATCCTACCATGCCATATTCCAGCACCATTCAATCCCCATGCCAGATTACCCAATCAACAAAGTAGGCACGACCTACAGGCCCCTATGCAGGAAGTAGGAGTCTGAAGGACCAAAGCCGTATGGGAGGCCGGAAGGGCACACAAAAATATTAGTACCTGGGGCATCTTTAGTGAACAATCCGATGCTATTCATCCCTATCTTGCAATATTCATCCCTTGACCACTTCCCTGCCTCCCACATTCAGAGATGATAACTGGCATTAATATTCCTCTCTAAAATAAAATATCTGAACATTTTCTTATCATTCATTGCCAAACAAGAAGTCAGATACTAAAAAACTTACTTTTTGTTTTCGATACCAACTTATCCCCAAACACCCTGACTCCAAACATATGAATTTTTCTTTTTTCAGAATGAATAGTTTACCCATTCCTTAACAACAAGGTGATGTGGTATGTACCAAAAACTTTACAACCTGTTGTCCTTATTGGTGCATTTACATTATACCCTGATATTGTTATCTTGAATCAAAACTTAGGAACACATGAACCAAATCACAAAAACAGGGGAAAAACTTTGTATACCACACCAAAAAACTTAAAAAGATACGTGCTAGTGCAATTTTTTCTGTTATTATACAAAATGTGATAAAATGGCATTTTCTCTTGCCATCCCCCTCAAACTTGCACTTATGGCAGTCGGCCACACGAACAAATCTCATACTCTGTCATCTTGTTATCAAAGAGTAACATATACATCCATATCTATGTACAAAGTTTTGAAAAATTCTACAACCCCAAAAAAAGGGAGTGACATTTTTTTGTTTTATTTCGTCATTATTTCAGTTCATTTGATGTCCCTCCTTATCATCTAAATATAAAAAAGAAAAAGAAAAAAAATTATCTTAGTAACCAATTGATCACTTTATTTTGTTCCTTATAATTACATCAAATATTGCATTAACTTGTCCTCAACCCAAGTTTTGGTACCATACATATTTGGGCACTGAATTGTACATTTTTTCTGTGAAAACCACCTTGCTTCCACCTCTACTTAAATAAACAAGCCATTAGAAATAGAAAAGTTGTTGCGAAAACTGGTGTCAACTTCAAATCATGATTATTTTCTTCCACTGAAATTTTGCTTATTTGTCAAACTTTTCTACTTGGGAACAAAACTTCTTAGAGGCATTTCTTAGATTTTTAACATTCTGCATAGATAGAAGTGTCACCCTTCCAGAATATTTCGAACTAATCCAAAAAAGTGCTGTCGCGTAAATTTTGAAAGAAAATCTCCTTCATCGTTAGAAGTGTTTTAAAAACTTGAGAGCTGAGCCTCCCCCATCTCTAAATATAGGAACCTTTAAGTGAAATCTGCACACACAAAAGAGTAAACTAATCAACCTAAGCATTCTATAACAAGTTTGCAGACATTTCACCAATTATGAAATTCTTTAATCAACGCTAAATGTAATATTTGTACATTTTGGCCGGAAGCTGGTCACTCGTTCGAACTTGATATCCATGAACTAAAATTCAGCATCAAAGAGGTATACAAGCCATGAGAATGATTCAACGTAACATGGAGGATAAACTCAGAGGAAAATAAAACAGCTGGTTAAGAAGTAGAGTAGCATGATTGACTGTCCATGAGAAGATTGAAGGAAAAGTTTAAAAAAACTCAAATCAGATTAGATACTTTATGCAAACTTCAAATTTGTCAGTTGTTATTTGCAACATGTTTTCTTGACTTTGGACTTTAAAAGGCAGATTCCCATCATCCCAGATGATTTTCACAACAAAGCTTACTTTTAGCCCCTCCTCCAATCTCTTTTAATGTTTTTTAGACCTTTCCACATCTCAAGGTTACTTCTTACCTTCTTGAGACAATGCAGTATACTGTGCACCACAGTGTAATTCGAGTCAAAATACATTGCCTACCTGTTGCCTGTGTTAACTACCACTGTTCAACCAACAGCACACCAAACTGATCTGTAGGGCTCTTTACTGGCCATGGATCAAGAGTTGACTTATGCACATTTGGACACTATTAATCAAAATCTGTATCCAATCATGAATTAGAGGGATGTTACTCTAAATTGAGTGATGGGGTGATGAGGGCCTGCCTTTAGTTTGAATATTTACCTCAAATCAATGGATCATTTTTTCAGAAAAATATTTTCCATTTATTACATTTACGCATTTCCTTGACCCCCTCCTCCTCCCCCTCCCCCGAGCACCTGTGAAAATGAAAAAAACTGATGATCCATAACTAATTCTTGTAAAACAGAAATGCTTTCCATTTCAGAATAGGGAATTAGTTTCTCAGAGAAATATCCTCCATTGCACATTTTGGCACAAATTTATAAATGCATAGCCTAAAATATGGACTTAATATTAATACAAATTAAGAACATGATTTTTTTTGTAACACTATCTTCAAAACAAAAGTATGAGATTTAACTCACATTTATAATTCCAGCAAATTTCATGAAATGAAAATTGGAAGGACAATGATACCTGTAACTGTCCATTCAAATACAATAACACTTAAAGTTTCCATTTTGTGAAAGTTAACATGATTGGTGAAGTCCACCGTCTGTCGCAGCAAGCCTGGAATCCTTAGCACCCATAGTGTCTGACTCAAGACCCAAATCTTAATCTCTTTACTTCCCAGAAAAAAGTGCAATCGAACTTTTATCACATAATGAAGAAGTATGCTGTTGAGTAATAATGTATTATTAGGTTATATTGAGTAAATAAGGCCAGCTACTCCCATATTTTAAGATGCCATGTCAAAATAGCCATGCTGCAGCTGCCTAAGCCAAGCTGCAGCAGCTGCAGCCATGCTTTGCATCTGACACCCTTAACAATAGCAGGACTGTATTTATCTTGCTATTGTAATGTGTATAGGAAGGGGCTGCAGCCTAGCTGGGGTAGCTGCAGCCTGAGGTTTTGACATGATGCCTACTGCAGGTGAAACTACTAAAAGACAAAATCCTCCAGGTTACATGCACAGTATACTGAAATCTTAAAAAGAAATGCACATTACAACAAGAAGAAACCATGTGGTCTGATATTAAAATAGTATCTAGTCTTGAAGACAGCCTCAGAGTTTTGCGTGCAAAACTTGGGGATGCCCGACTGAAGAAAGAATGCCCATTTTGGTGTGAAGTTTGGAAATTTTACTCTTCAACAGTTCCAGCTGATAAATTGTTATAATCTCACGAAACAAGCTTTTTTTTCAGCAAATTCAAGTAATGCAAATCATTGAAAACGCAACTGCAGACTGAATGAAAAGATGCTTTTCTCCTGAGTGATTTCACCGACAAATATAGTACTTACTGCAGTAAATTATGGACAGTTGTGTGGCACTTGCAGGGTAAACTATACCAAGTAATACACTGTTTTCACCGACAAGTATAGTACTAACTGCAGAGTGTTACAGGCAGTTGTGTGTCAACTGTAGGATAAACTGCACCAAGTAATACACTGAGTGTTGTCACCGACAAGTATAGTACTAACTGCAGTGAGTTACAGACAGTTATGGTTCAAACTACACTAAGTAATAACTATGGGTAAAAACAAACGGGAGCAGAGCACTATTTCCATTCCCATCCTGTGTTAGCCTCAGGTTCTGTCTGTAGAAATGAAGAACCGGGGGCTAGAATCACTGTTCTGTGTTAGCCCCAGGTTTTGCCTGTAGTAATGAGGAACCGGAGGCTAGAATCACTCAGTTCTGTGTTAGCCCCAGGTTTTGCCGGTAGTAATGAGGATCCGGGGGCTAGACTCATCACTCAGTTATATTTTTGAGCAAGTACATCATAAACTAACAATCTGGAGTACAATTATCTTGATTTGCATCTGTGTCACATAACTAAAATTCCCACAAAGCAACAAAATTTTCAGATACTGACCCAGTATTTTCAACATCCCCCCCCCCCCAAAAAAAACAACTCCCATTTGACTCAGTCTGCTAGACTGAGTTTACTCTAAATTTTGAATTTTCACAGGGAGCGGGGAGCTACATTTCTAACTAGCTTTCAGTAAGCCTACCTAAATGCTAACCCTGGATAGTCACATTGCATGAACAGGGGAAACATATCACAGGAAGGGTTAAGGAAACAAAAGAAAACAGGTACTTTTTAATATGATACCCTGTGCTGTAACAGGTTTCACCAGACAGAGCCAATCAAGAGGCATTTCTCCCCTTTCTTTTCTTTTCCATTGTCACAGTTGACACTGGCTTTAACTGAGTCCACCCACACTTCTCAGCAGCTGAGAACACCTCTTTTGTGAACCTACCTCCCCATACGTCGACTTGAATTCCAGCCTGGAAATTCTTCACTTACTGTTTTCTCACACTAATCCATTTTAAAGGTTCTGGGGCAAATCCTGCATGCTACCCCTTGCCACTGACCTTGTCATTGTTTTTGTTTTTACAAAGACAAAAGGAAGAACAGTAAGTATCACAGTGCTTCAGATTCTGTTCATTAATTTTGACTGGCACTTGCATTTTACCAAAAAATTCCCCAACTTTTTGGCATAATCAGTAGACACTGAACAAGTCCAAACTTTACACAGAAGACATGGAGGCAGCCACATTGGTAAGCCTAAAAATGTCAATAGGGTGGCGACACTATGCACAGGACAATACTGCAGGAGGCTCTGTCTATATATAAGAAGTCCTTGGGTACAGGCAGCAAATCTTTGAACCATACAAACAGTAATAAAATCCCTTCAACATACTATATGTCCTGATGTTTCTCAACAAAGACATTCTGGAGAAACTGCAAACTCAAGAAACTTTGGAGTTTTTACTGGATTGGTCAAATACAGTTAGGGCTTTGAACGTGTATTAAAATAATTAAACGTTTAATTGCAAAAATTTGCGATCGTTTAGCGATAAATCACAATTACCTTATCACAACAGAAAGACTGTGTGTACTGATTTACACAATAGGCTAAGTATTCAAAATGAATTGGTGATGCCGGGGGAAGTAATATTCGTGAAGCACGGTTTCTGTAAAGACTTTACCTTGATGTCTTACAGTGCTATGTGTACCATTTGTAATTTTTTCTAAACGAGTATTCGTATCAATAAAAACGGACGTAAAATGGGTTTTGCGATTAATCGCTACTTGGTCACAGCCCTAAATGCAGTGATGATGTTGAGTACACTCCCAGCTTAACAATTCCCCACATGCTCGTAATAACTTTGGTTGTTCTAGTGTTACTTTAAAAATTGAATTTTGTGCATAAAATTGCTATGTCAGTTACAAGAATGTAAACTAGGCCTAGTGCAGGGTTTTGAATGAAATGTTTATTTCCAATTGAATCTATCACTGCCTACTTATTGCATACTCAATCTGTACTTTCAGAGGCAGATATCTGTATTTCTGTCTTCTTTAATACGGCATTACATATGTCCTTATAAGACCTGTTGCAATCCAAGAAACTAATCCACACTTAAGCTGTGGCAAAAGGGTAGAAAACTTGAAACCTTGGTTTCAAAAATTTTGGTTAAAACTTCCAATATTCATTTGAATCCTGAAGATCAGTAACATTTTCTAAAATAAGTTTTAGGAGAATATCTGTAATGTTGATTACAATGAATAGAATTGCAAAAGGATAACTTCCATTCTTCGGAATCCAACTGCTAGAAAGTTTAAGGCTTCCCACTTTTATATAGGAAAGACATTTCATTACGGTAAAGGCATCCTTACTTCTCTCTAATAGTACAAAATGTAAATACTTCTATGAACCTACGTCCTAAGTCCCTCAAAAATGGAAATACATGATGACAAAAGAACCTACACTTCTTTTGTATCTTAAATGTTATTCATTGACTTTTCAAACTGACATACATGCAGTATTATTAATTCAATGATCCCAAGACTAATTATAAACCAAGTGTCACATCAGGATAGTATGGGGAGCCCAACCCAGCCCCCATTGTGATAGTGACGAAAACTTCCTCAAGGAGATACATCGCAAGAAGCAGAAGAAATCCACAACTAGTCCAGCAGATGTTCATGTTGTTTGCCAATAGTGATGTTGTACACCAATAACGAATGTTCGAAATGGATGACGGTTGTTGCTTCCAATAATGAAGTTGTTCACTAATGATGTTTATTAAATCTGACTCATCTCATTATTGAAGGAACCAGATTGACATCAACACATTACTGAATTCACCAACGCTTCCAATGTAATACCAAAACTGCATTTCAGTCGCAGGTCTTTTACAAACTGCCAATAACCTGGCAAGGATGGCGACAATCTCAGGAGCATTCATCCTCTTAAGAAATTCCTCTGCATCTCAATTTGGCCAGTCTTCATTGCTTTGTTTCCCGAATATCAAAACTCCACAAAAATTCTGGAGGATCGCCAAAGCCACAGGAACTTCACAAAGGGAAGTTACCTGTCACCTCTAAAAGCTGTCGATGTGACCCCTGATCATGACCTCTGACCCACACAACAGACGTCAGTGAAAGTCGCAAATTTCCTTGATCAGAGGTGGTATGTTCTGGTCCTGTAACTTTAAGTGGAAGAGCAGTTCTGAATGGCTATTGTTCAGAGTCCGTAGCTCTGTTAATTTCATTAAAACCTTCGGTAAGAGTAGGTGCTCCTTGGGCCTGCGTAATTTCAAATATGAACGTAGCATGTCCAGGTACCTCTCTTGCAAAGCTTCCACTTTAGCTCTATTTTTGACCAGAGGACGATCTAGAACCAATTAGAAAATAATGATTACATGGAATCGTATGAGTCATATCGGAAAGGATTTCAAGACATCACATCATGCAACATATGTTTACAATTGCTATCATCAGGGCTGCCATTTGGCCATGTTTATGGCCAAACATTGCATTGAACATCTGGCTTTATACTTAAACATTTAGAAATGATAAGATAGGCTTGAGAAGTCATCATTTGGCTGTTTAAATTTCCTTGCTGTAACAGTGTACTGTAAAATAAGCAGCTCTTCAATTTGACCATATTTTTGGAGTTAAAACATAAAGTGTGACCTAATTCTGGCAGCCATAGTTGGCAGCATTCTTATAGTCAAACAATGTGTAACTACAGTGAAGATTGTAATACAATGGTTTTACACATCAGGACAAATTCAGTAAAACACCAACTGCTTAGTTTTTGTCATTTATGAATTTGCTTTATTTAATTATCTTCCCTGTAAACGACCACCACTTCATGCCTTGAAAAACGGGCTTGTCGACTGTCACATAATTTCTATAACCTCACAGAATTTGACCAAGATATCAACTTCATCACAGAAGCAGTCATGGTACCAAAACTGGTCCATGTCAATGGGAAAAGTCTTCTAGGCTATGAACGTAACCGACGTAAAAAGCATATACTGCACATTGTAAGGCACTGTTTTCTCCTTTGTTTTCAATAAGAACTGCTTCTGTTACGTACAGTGCTAGCTACTTATTGAATCTTTCTCACATACCTGACAAACCTTTGGGCGAATCGGACAAAAAATTTCGTTCCATGAAATCGGTGCTCAAACTGGGCAATGAAGGTTCAAACTGGGAGATACTTCGATGTCATCTGACCACAGGTAATTAAATGACCTTGGCTTTTTGAGAATTGTAAACACTTTAGGAGAAGCAGACTGAGAGTCCACCAAATTGCCAGCTTGCAGATTTCCCTTGAAGTATCATCGATATTTTTACTAAATATGGACCAATTTTTTTATTTCAAAGTTTATTTCATTTAAATTAGTGCCCAGATTTTGTTTTCAATGAGTAAAAATGCATAGCTTTACGATTTAAGTCCAAGCTGTATGAGGCACATTAACGTCCACTCTGACCATGTAAACCACAAGAATGTATCAAGGTCAGGCTTTCTTGTTAGTAGTCTCTTAAGGAGGAAGTTTGCCCAACTTTCATGGCAGTATTTTCTCTTAAGTCCAGGCTTTCAAGAGGACTCAGGTGAAAAGAAGGTTAAAAGTACGATCAAAATTCTCCATAAACAGGAGAAAAGTAGGATTTCGAGATAAAAGTAGGACTGTGAGAGGCTCAATACTCAGTAATCATGACAGCATCATTACTATTCTTTCTGACATATTGCCAACACACAGCTCTTAAGTAAAAAAGGAGGAAAAATTAGTGAAAAAGTAAGATAAAGTAGGATTTCCAAGAAAAAACAGAAGGAACAAGACTCAAATAGTAGGGAAAAGCAGCATAAGTAGTTGTTTGAAAGCCTGCTGTTTCATCCACACCTAGCTTGCTATTCATGAATCATGATGTTCTGTTACTAACCTTTTTGTGAAAACACCAGACTTAGTTTTCAACATGAGTAGTCATAAAGATACATGACAAAACATTGAACTTTTTAGCAAAATCTTTTTGGGGTTGTTCCTCTGGCATGCAGATTGCAAACGCCCTGAAGTGCAATTTCCTGCTGTCCAGGGTTTTGTTTGTAGCAAACAATTTCACCCCAGTCATGTTATGGCTATGCCTTGATAGAGTCACAGAATTCACTAGGAATTGGCAAGCCCATTGTAAAACAGTGTAGTATTGTGGTCACAGACTCATCTACTATACCAATTACCATCTTATGGTTTAAACCTAGCTTGATAGAGCCTCATTAAAATATCTGACATTCTAGAAAAGTTGTAACATGACAGTATAAATGTTTATATATTGTATAAGCAGTAGAGGTTTGCATTCCAAACATCCACAGAAGTAAAATCGAATGCAGGCCACTGCAAATTAAATTCTAATGTTAAAACAATATAAAGTGCAAGTTGGAGGGCATCTCAAACTATCAATAATGTATTCATTTACCTGAAGACAAAAGAGTTATGGTCATGAGAAGAACAAATTCTGCGTAGTCCAACTGAAGCTCAGACATACTGTTTGCAAAATCGTACATGGGCTGCACCAGTGACCCCATGCCACCTTCCAAAAGCTGCTTGCGAGTGTAAGGCTCCTCGTTACCAAACATTATGGCATCAAGCTCCTTATTGTATCTTAATGCTACCCTGATCAGCATGACTTCCACCGCAGAACCCTAAAACATGAAGAAAGAGATTGTCAAAAATTGTGAGACTTTATTTCAGTTAAGTCCTTAGTCGTAAAACATATCACTGTGTGACAACTTGAGAGATAAAACTGATGTTGGTTAGATGTAAAATAAATTTTGAATGATAGTCTTCACAATCATGTTGACATACAGTCCTTCCACATCTTTTTTGAAGAACAAATTTCCTTAAATAAAAAAGTTACAAGACTGAAAAACACTGAAGCTGGACAACTCTAAACAATACTAGTCAATAGAAAATGGAATACACGTCTAACACTAGCCATAATAAAGCTTTTCATGACGTGGGGGGGGGGGAGACGGGGTAGTTATCATGACATTATGCAATAACTTTCCAAAGCCTCTCTTGTGATACAGTAAACATGTGCATCCTGTATATAATTTACCAGAACAACAGGCATATGCTGTTGCCCTTTTCAATTAGTTTACCCTTAAGTTTCCAGCATTCTGCATGGACAGTATCACATCGTAAAATGTGACACACTTTCTTTACACATGCAATTCACAAAATGTTTACCTCACAAATTGCCAATCTGTAAAGAAATTAGATGATAATGAAGTTACCACACACTCTCAACTAGGCAAACATGGTTAAACAAAAGTTTGCACTAACTAAAAGACTGTTGGTATCCTTTAAAATTGGCTCTTCGTGATTTCCAAGCTACAACAAGTTCAGTGGCACAGTAGCTTATCAATATTTATTTTGCGTCTCTTCTACTTTCCAAAGAAGTAGCCTTCTGGGCATTTTCTACCACCGCATTTCTGAGCATCACTGGTGAAGCCATTTTTGTTGCAAAAGCACCCCAACAACTAAACTGTTGCATCAAAGGCCTCAACCTTCACTCCTCAAAATTTGAAAGGTTCTTGCTAAGAGTGCCAATTTAAGTTTCCAGCTTATGACTGCAAAACAAGCTGTCTGAACCAAATAACTTTTCCAAATTGTAATGGCTGAAGGAAATACATGGCAAATAGCACCTGGAAAGCTTTGCTAAATGTCTGATGTCAGAAACAGCATCATATCCAAATGGTGGCAAGAAAAGTGAAATCTTCAGATCCATGCTGTCCCAAAATTTACCAGCCCCCCTCCCCTTTATGGAAACATTTCTTGCTTTTGTTTTGATTAATCTTGTGGCTATTTTTAGGGAAGTGTAACATAATTGATAAATTTATTTAGAATACTTCATTTGTTAAAACTTTTAATATATATAATTTAAGCTCTCAAGAATCATGATAAGTACTTGTAAGGAGAGTGAATAAGGCATCAATTGATAAGATTATGTAATGTTTCAAAATAAGGCTGGGATCTTCATCCCGCTATGTTAGCTCTTTAGGCTCCAAACACACATAACAGAGATCAACAAACAAAAGAAAACAGCCAGAAAATGGTGACATACATTTCATTCCCTTAGTAGTAAAGCAAGGCCAACCTAGAGAAAGCATACGGGGAATGTAACGTACAGTAGAGCAGAATCCAAAGTATTGCCAGATATTATTTCATGGTAGGTGGGGCTGCCTACTAGTAGTAACAGGTGAGGTAAGTGGGACCGAAAAAGAAATTGCACCATTAAGCTGGTGCTTCAAAATAAGACTAAGGTGATTACTTTTAACCAAATTACTCCACTCAACAAAACCTACATCCGTTCTTTGCAAACGTAATAAAATCACTACCCAAAACCAAGAGCTGTGTTGTAAACGTGTAATGATATTTTCTTGGAAGTTGTGATATTTCATTGGTACATGTTTTTGTTTTTTTTTTTCAATTTTCCTATTCTGAACATTTTATTTACTACAGATGCATACTAATTAGGCTTGGGCAACTCCCATTATTCTTAAAGCTGGGAACCCGTTGCCCTCTAAGTTGCCACTCTGAATGGGGTCATGACTCCTACAATGACTTAAGTACTTGCCACAGGAACATTCATCTCAGCAGCTATTGACAGACAATTACTAGCCTTCAAATGAGTATTATACACCAGGAAGTCTAAACTATTGGTTTCTCAACGTCTGAGCTGCCAAACAGCTGATTTCTGAGAATCATAGTGGCCTTAAAACTCATGACTGAATGAAAAAAGAAACCAAAAGAGTCAGTCATGTTTAAATACTTCATTAAAACCTGTAAAATATCACAAATGGAAAGTCCAAACATGATTTGTGCATAATTTTGACAGAATTGAAAAATTCCCCAAGAGTCACGATTCCAAGGACAGTGGAGTCATTACTCAACTTCTGACCAGGAAGCGGCCACTCTGAAGTGGAGTCAGGTAAGTCACCCATGCCTTATGCTAATTTAGATCTTACATACTGTTTGCAAGTCCCATGTTCATTAAAACCTCTCATTTTCATCTTATTTCCTTTGTTTACTTCAAATGCTTGGCTGAAATATCTAATTTACAAACTCATTATGAGCGGCTGCTTTTGACTATACCATATTTTCAGATAAATGACTGTATGTAGGCAATACCGGCGACCTAGTTCACTGCACTATCCACTGCACTCTTACTTGTAGCCTTCCAAGTACACGGAACAGACAGCAAGCTCCCAGACAATCATGAAATAATTGCAGGTAGGTGTTTTCTGCAGTTGTTTGAGCTCACTCTCTTTTCAAATTAAATTATTCCAATGTAGTAACTTGCTAGTTAAATGTAAATCCAAATTGCATGACACAACTTATATATATGTGGGTTTACAAATCAATGTCTTTTCTACTGTAAACTTTTACGTATAAAGTTGAAACCAAGCAGAAAGTTCTTTGTCTGGTTTCAACAACTTGATGTCTAACTATCTGCATGTTTAATCAATGTTGCGTGAATATACCCAGGGTCGAGTTATAAAACAAATACCACAAGGGTTCAAACTAACAGGCCGACATAGTATAAATTCACAAAGCAGCTTTGCCTGTGACTGCTGAAGGACAGCATAAGGGTTTTATTTATTTTCTTTTTTTTTATTTTTGAGTCCATTTGTGTTCAGTGGAAAAATCAGCTCTAATATTTCCTTGAGACCAGTCTCAAATTGATTGCATCTAAATCCAGTCCCACATTCTGGATATGGACCAGGCAGATTCATTGCTAGCATCTAAAACTTATTAAGCAGCCATAAATATGTATCTGGAGGTTTAAATTTAAACTGGTAGAACAGCATGACTACGCTGTTAGTATGACACACTTTCTTTTAAGAAACATTAATGTATCTTAGTTGTAGTGGGCAATTTCACTGAAGAGATGTTGAAGTCATAAATCTTCCTTGCATCCTGAAATATTTTTAGGTCTCTCTGATTCAGTTCAAATGCATGTAAAGAGGATTTCTATGTATTCAGGGACATACATACCACCTATCTTTTTTTACGTCATCACTGTCTGCCTCAAAAGCAGGCATTAAACCAGAAAACATCCCACATGTACCATTTCTCTTAAAAGGGCTGTTGCATTGCCCCAAATATATTTAGGAATATCTCTATATCTCTAAATACAACTGGTGACTGCACTTTGATTGCCATTCATTCAAACAATAGCTCCAATCTGGTTGGTCAATGGTGACTTGCACAGTGAGTTGTGTTCCCAATTATGTTCACTCACAGTTGCGTGTCAATATGGCCTTGAGTAATTTAAAATCAGCGCAAGCTACTGCTGCTTTGCCTAAGAGGGGCATTAGACTTGTTTTTATCAAAATTGGAGGAGGGGCTTCAAGTAAACTTAGTAGGGAAAATTTTTATTGTCTGGGGGGAATTTATAGAGCCTTTATGTCCTACATCAAAATTTGTAAGCATATAGTAAACAAACTGCCAAATAGCCAGTTGTTGATATTTGCAACACAAGACACTCTTAAGCACACGTTGTGTCACTAAGCTTACAAGTACATGACCCATTATTTCAGATCAACTATGCAGCTTAACAGAGCAAGTAAAATACTCCAGTACTAGTTTGCAATACACATCAGGCCCCTAAAATCATGCTACAGTAATTTTCTGCAAGTGTGTGTGTGTGCCTTGATGCCACAAAGACATACTAAAGAAAAAAGCAAACTGTCACCTATCTCTTCCTAAATTCATTCAGTCCCCACCTTTAAACCCAATGTAAAAACCCTGGAAGCTAATGCTGCACCTACAGTATACCTTCCAAACACAAATGAAAATTTTCAAATTTTATCATTTAATACAAGGTTACACTTTTTGAAGTTGCAAGCTACATTTAGTTTAAGGAAATTTCGATACAACTGAGCGGCAGCAGCAGAGTAATTGACAAACACTTGGAATATTTTCAAAAGTTGCTAAGCTTCCAATGACGTATTTAAAGCAAATTGAAACAATATTAGGTAACATCTAATTCCTGGAAAAGGGCAGACTCACTTTCATTGTCCAAAAATATAAACCCAGAGAAATACAATCCAGGAAGTTGCAAAAACCATTACAACTATAAACTACAACCTTCAATCGAAACTTTTTCCCCACACTTTTAAGTGGTATTGAGCTATTTCGTCACAACTACAGGCATCAATTGAAATGCTGGTTAAATTTCCTCTACAAGCTATTTTACTAATTATTAACATCAACTAAGTTATACCTCTTTCCCAATCTGTTAAAACTTGGTTTCATTTCCCCTGCCTTGGCAAGGATGTGAAATAGTCATGGGTCTCAATTACGGTGTCAGTGGCTGATGCAATCAGCATGGAAGCGGTATTTGTAAAAAACAAAAGATAATTAAGTAGAAGAGCCCATTACTTGTTTTAAGGGTGATTATGCTGAATTAGAATGGGAGTGTGTTCCACTTGAACATCACAAAGGCTCCACATAAGTGGTCTCCTAAGTTCTCTTTAAAGTCATTTGCCAGTTGCTGTATGATGCCACAACAAAATCTAGCACCAAAACTAAGCACTCAATGAAGGGCACCCACCTGCCTCCCACCCCCCCCACCCTCCCCCCTCCCATGGTATAGATAATGGTTATGCAGCCTTTTATATCTTGCAGGCTTTCAACTGGACCCACATTAAAAAGTAGGATTAAAAGTAGGATAAAAGTTCTTCATAAGGCACAAGAAAAGTAGGATTTTGTAGATTAGAAGTAGGAAAAAAATGGGATTTTCGCAACCTTTCAATCATCAATACACAGCAATGTTGACAGAGTCATATGATGTCTCTTTTTGTCCAACATTTTCAGAGATCTTCCTCCAATCATTTTAACACACCATTTTGAGCATTTCTTTTATGTCAAAAAGTAGGATTAAGTAGGGAAAAGTACATTCTCTAAGAAAAAAAGGAGGAGAAATAAAAGGCAGTTCACAAAAATATGAGAATGTAGGACAAGTATTTTGAAAGCCTGTGTAGTAGGGCAACCTCTGAAGAAATATACCATGATAAGGGTTAACAAATACCATCTGATGTTAGGTTTTGAAGAATTCTAATGGATTACAAATTAGAACTTCAGATTGGGAACCTAAAGATTCAGTATTTCACCCCAAAATGTGACTTCCTTGATTTTTTTCAGTTAAGCATTTGTACCACGCAGACACCAAGAACACTTGTACCGGTAACATAACTGGTAAAGCAAGGGATTGTAATTCCCTTAAACTCAATATATTTATGAGGGTCAGTTTATAAGCAAAACAGAAGCCCAGGCATACATATCCTTTTTCACCTTGACTGAGTAAACAATTCAGTCCAATACCTTATGTCATTTGTAACCATTAAATTTACATACAGTAAATATTGACCAAAAAATGTTACAGTTAGCGTGCCCTACATTTCCAAGCCTCTATTTGTTTTTAGAACTGTATGACCTTGGATTTTCTCACTCTGTTAAGTGTTCGTATTAAGGTAATTTATTCTATCTGTGGAGATGGAAGGGTATTCTGTACTTTCAGCCCCAGTCAAACCAACAGCACTTTACATTAATATTGAGATAAAAACCACTGACAATATGCATAGGCATCAGCCAAGAAGATCTGCCATGATAACAATTCAGACATCCTTAACCATTATTCTTTGGAATGTACTTTTAACATAAGGGTCAGTTATCAGAAATTTTGACTTACCAACTAATGTCAACTATATCAGTCATTGCAGCACATTACCTGCCCTGTAACTTTGCAATTTCATAGGCAGATAAGTTACCAGGGTTTGCAAACTTTAACAGAAAATCAAACTCTTTTTTAAGGACCACTAACATTTCAAGCACATGCCACTGCAACAGCATTTTGAAACTTCTCTTAGTTAAAGGATAAGTTCAGTTGATAAAAATGAATGAACAGTCCACTAGAATGTAGAATGAGTTGTTTATGAAATAACTAAAATTCAAGAACTTTTGAGGCCTCCAAGATGACCCATTAACATTTTTTCAGTCTATCAGGCGGGGAAGAACCTTGGTCATTTCAAAAGCATGTTACTACTGGAATTGCACTTTATAGTTAAAAAAAAAAAAAAAAAAATGAAAACAGAGATTACAACAAAACCTTTCCTCATTGCTCTTTTTAATTAATCATAATAAATGACTTACTATAGCCCCCCTTTCACAAATATGTTCAAACGCACACTATACAGAGAAGTCCTCAAAAACAAGCATGATTTAAGCTTAGACTTAAAAGATAGTAAATTGTGTGAATGCCTGATATCAGCTTGGAGTCTGTTACACAGTGTTGGAGCGGCACCAAAGAAGGCACACTTTCAAGCGGTAGTTTATGTAATGGGGGTCCGAAGCAGGTTGCCACCAGAGGTGCGAAGGGTACTGACAGGTTTGTAGCGAACAACCAAGTCATTAATGCAGTCAGGGGCTAGGCCATTTAAAACCTTATAAACAACCAACAGAATCTTGTATAACACAATGAGAAATAGGTAGCCAGGGCAGATCTTGTAATATAGGGGTTACATGATGGTATTTAAGGGTACCAGTAATTAACCTGGCTACCATATTCTGCACACATTGGGGGGGGGGGGGGGCTGGGGAAGGGGGGGGGGTTAAAAAAAATGAGAAATGCTGCAGAATTAAGTATTGTTTAAGTCCAACCTAGGAGTAACGAAGACATGCACAAGTTTTTCTGTTTTAATTCAGGTTAAAGGTCTTCTTTTCTTCAAGTACACGGGTGAAAAGCAGGGAAAAAAACCCTTTATCATGCTTGGCAGAACTGAAAGTAAAGGCTAGTGTGTTGATGTTGATTACATCATCCTTCATTGACGTCATATTTTGTCAACGGTTTCAATACTTTCGAATGATGTCATTACATAGAACCAGCTCTCGAGTATCGCCTGAAGCTGGGAAATTCCAAACTAAGCCACTTTCATGATAAGAATAATTAACCAGCATTTTATACTAGCCCTAATGTCACATCATGGAAATTGCACAAGCAGCTACCCTAACCACATGAAAATTCTGCTTCAGAGATTAAACCTCCCTTAGTTAAACAAAGGATGATTGTATTTCCCTTACTTAAACAAAGGGTGGTGTTATAGGTTCACTTAGAAATACCCATGCAGTTCAGTCTGAGACAATGATTAATTCACGATCCAACACTTGTACCCACCATGACACTTAATGACTACACTCTTGAAATATCACATTTTTGGCCAACCTCCAGTAATTGTAACCTCTGCAATGCCCGCACTGAAACTTTAGCTGACATCTTTAGGTTGATCACATGATGCTGGCAGCTTAGAGTTTATACATCACCTAGTCTCACAACTGAGTACCACACCAGTCTAAGTGGAGGTTAGAAATAAGCTTTAATTTTTACAAGTATGCTGTTTTCAAAACCAAAACACATCTGGTGCTTAGGAAATGTATATTAGGCTGGCTGCCTTCCAACACCTGAAAGTACAGGTTAGGGTAGCAGTTACAATCACCTGTTAATCAACAATTATTTAGAAATGCATGGGAATGCATTTTCAGCCAGGGCTGATTCATCCAAACATCGCACGAGTGACATATTAATTTAGTACGGTAACCTTTCAGTGTTCTCAAAGGTCACACTGTGTTCTTTCCCTTTTGAACTGAATGCTTTCTGTGGCCAAAGGAGTCCATGTTTTTTTTTCTTTCATTTCCCTGTTTGGTCAAATTTTGTGCTCTGCTTTTTTTGTTTTCTCGTGTCGGACTATGCCTATCCCTTGTGCATCGTTCTGATGAAAACAGGACAGGGTCTGGACATATTTTATTTACAGAGCTATCTTCAAGTTTGTATTTGTGATATTTTCTTTGATTTCTTCATCCATTTTGTTGTTTTTCTTTTGTTGTGAAAATGATATTTTCCGTGCTTTTCCGTTTTCCTCTATTGTTGTTTTCTGTTTCTTTTATTCATGGATAATTTAATTATCTTAAGTTGGTTGACTGACTGATTTTTGACAGATACCTAAATCAATTTTCTCACTTTGTTTTACAGAATTTGAGGCAGTAAGGAGAGGAGTTGCATAACTATGCTTCTGACACTACGAAATACTGTGCGTGTAAATAAAGTTCACTGTTTGAGAAACTACAAAATGGGAGATTTCAAAAACTTTCCAATTTTGACCCTTGTTAGATGTAGCACAGTACAAAATTACACTCATTTTGCACCCACACCAATGACCATCAAATTAAGCTTTATTGTACTAGCCATTTTGCTTTCCTGTACGTCAGATTATTTCTTTTGAAGG
This sequence comes from Holothuria leucospilota, assembly GCA_029531755.1. Taxonomy (NCBI): domain Eukaryota; kingdom Metazoa; phylum Echinodermata; class Holothuroidea; order Aspidochirotida; family Holothuriidae; genus Holothuria; species Holothuria leucospilota. Next base: position 15,429,740 of record CM055972.1, read on the forward strand.
TCTGCTCGAGGAAGAGTGGTGGGGGAGGGGGAGGATGGCTGTAAGGTTCTCCATTTGAGGCCTAGATAAGAGTCAGGATACATGAGCCTTTCGCCAGTAATCACAATACAGTACCAACCTTTAGGAGCACTATTTGGTCTTCCCTATCGAGATCAAGGAAACCTGGTATCCTTTTACTGAACTCCACGATAAGCTGGATGGTGAGGATAGCCAGTTCTGTAATGTGGGCGTACCGCAGCTGCTGGGCCTCTGGCTCTGATAAATTTGGGTCATTCTCATCATGCCAAGGCTGCAGAAAAACATGACAAGGTGGTTAAAGCATATTATATTAAAGTCTTCAGTGCTTTGGTAACCTCAGTGTGCCATCAGCCCTGGACAAGTCTGGTTGCAGAGTCAAACTGGCAACCTTGCAAGTCATTTAAGCAAACCAATAAATGTTACTTCTGACAAACACCAGGCATCATATAGGACAAATCATATTTTGGTGACAACACTTTTTGACCTTACCTTCTAAAAAATAATTTCAGACATTCACAAGAAAGGCACTTTTGGCGACCATTTTGTTTTTTTAAGTTTAATTACTTTTGACAACAATTATGCATAGTCTTTTAAGTCAATACAATGGCATTTAAAAGGTAATTAATCATCCAGGAATGATTACCACTGGATTCCAAAGCTTTTCTTTGCTTGAATTAATGAAATATGTAAAGTAATTAGTTCATGCAAACCTGATATACTTTGTGGTTGATATCACACTTAACATTCACAACAAAAACCACAGTGGACCCATAAAAATATGAAGAGTATGGTGCAACTACATTTGATGGGAGCATGCTTGTATGTGTATCATGGCCATAATTTGTTTAATTTTTTTCCCCAAAATTTTGTGGCAAATTTGAAATTTCCACTAACTAGTAATTCGTAAAGGTATCTGTGAGGATTGTTGTGGTAGGGTGGGTAAAGGTTGTGGTGTTTGAAACGATGGGCTGAACATAGCAATGACTAGGGCAGTGCTTCTATGCCCAGCCAGGGCCTGTTTCTTAAAGAGTTCTTCTAGATCGTAAGTTTGACTTCAATAGCACCTATTGCATGTTTCATCAATTTAACTTAAGACCTATTGTAACTCTTTTTAAGAAACAGGCCCAGGTTAAAGTAAAATGTGTTTTTCATCCATGAGCAATGTACACTTTCCTTACCTATCAAATGAAAAGAAATCAAATTTGATTTAAATTCCTGAGTTGGACAGCCACTTGACATGGTAATGTAATTTACTAGCACTACGCTAACTTCATATTTGTGAACCACGGGCAGGCCAAATAAGTAACGCCCTTAAAGGTAAAAAATATGGGTCTCAAAACTGACTTATTAACAGTGTTCTATTCCTTGTGTTAACTTAAGTGTACTAAGCATGTTTTTGTTAAAAAAAAAAACGTTTCTACAAATTCAGCGTTCATACAAAAAGCTGGAACAAAATTCCTTGCCTTTTTCATAACTTGTCATGGCAAAGATAGGGTTTTCCATGGTCACTTTTCACAGTTTTCATATTTCAGAAGACTACTAACAGCACACTTAGTCCTCATATAAATACAATGCTGCAGCAATGTTCTTCAACAAAATGGCCTCAACCTCCCAAGAAAGCAATTTATATCACCAAACACTTTAACGGAGCACACCACATAAATTTTGTAATGCCCAGGCAAATGAAATCATTATTGGAGACTACATTTTAAAGTGACACTGTGCAGATCAGTATAATGTGAGATGTGCAAAATTTTAGCCTTCATCACACACATTAAGTGTACTCAGTAGAATGAGAACATGTCAAGGAAAGACTAAAAATACAAAAAGATGGGAGAACTTTCAATGTCTGGAAAGAGGAAAATGGGCCTTTCAAGCAATCATCCAAATACTTCCAATAATAGCAACATAGTATGCATCATTATGTGTAGATTCAGTTCTACAACATTCCCAGGACATTTTTTTTTCTTGAAAGTCAGTTTTCTGTGACTTCTTATAAAATGACAATATTTCATGACATTTCTAAGACAATTTTAAATACAATGATCTTCCATGACTGTATGAACCAATGAGATTGCCGAACTGCTGCTGTAAATACAGCTATACTTTTTACTACTACAATGCCTTGTTTGTAGGCTTACTACAAATATTATGCAAGGCTGGTTTGGTAAAATAAGTTACTATTTTCCTCCAATAGTTCATTTCATCTTATCAGACTATGGCAGAAAAAGCCTGCAGGTGGTCCACCCATCACATGCCCTGCATTTTGCGCTCAACACTACTTTTTTTGTGTATTCATTCAGACAACAAAGAAAGCCTGTAGTCAACATGAATACTAAGCAAGATTGTGATAAACTATACACACACTGGGTTCCTGTACATACAAGATGGTCTTCATAACCCTTCAAATACAGCTCACAGATGCCCTTAGGGCCTACATGTGCCCTTTTGGGGGGAGGGGATGTTTGCTTGCAGGGATAAACTTCTAGTGTGGAGGATGCATCTATATGAATCCTTCATATGTTCTGTTTGAGACCACAGATATGGAAAAATGATGGGGGTAAGGGAGAGGGAGGGGGCAGTACCAAGAATACCCCCCCCCTCTACTCCCATGGCTATGGGCCTGTTTCTCCCTCACAATAAAACACAACAGATCCAGAATACAGGCACAGGACCTTCCAATGTCACCATGTACCAAACTATGTGATGTGTAAACTTTTTTCTACTAAGACAGTACATCCATAATTTGTGCGGCCTGCAGACTGTAAAAAAAAATTTCCCTCTCACAGCAATATCACTTTGTAGCGCCTGCCTAGAAGGGTATAATACAAACTTTACCATTCTATCCACAGATCAGCAATCACCTGACAGTTATATAATCTGCAAAAATTAATTAGCCTATTACATAGTATGAAACTGTGTATTAGAAAATACAACCAATCTCACAAGCCATACAATGTGTATCAGAAATTGCAGCTATGCATCACAATGCTGTAATAAGGAGCAAGATTAAGTACTTTAGTGAGAGAAAGTCACTGGTTTTATGTAGATACGAGGAATCGGAAAGTAAAAGTTTTTAATTTACTAACAGACAACCTAATTATGTTGTGACTGTTGTGTCACATAAATAATAAAAGGTTTACTCTACTTTACTGAAATGCTCTTACCAAATCTTACCCTTGTTCTTTTGTGCAGTCACAAAACTAACTCTACTTTGACTCACTTTATCAAAGAGATTTCCCAGTGATAAATACGTTAAAATTAACGAATAAAGCCAATTGTCAACCACTTATTGTGATAGGCACTGTACTATCAACTGTCCCTTATCTTATATTTGCTATCTTACAAATAGGACTTCCTGTGTTATCATTAAAGTGTAGTTTACGGTACACAAATTTGAATTTTACAACAAATTTGCCTACGTCTTTGAAATGCAACAGTTTTTGGTATGGTATAATGTTGAGCAGATTATCTGAATGACCATCCCCTATCTAGTGAGAACCTTTTACAAAGACTTGCCTTTGAACCCTAGGCTTTGCTGGTACTGCTTCAATTTGGTCTGCCACATATGGTCAATTTTTACAAGAGGCCGGATATTAAACCAAGCATTGAAATAGTTAAAACTTCTAGCATTTGCTGGTTGTTATTGTTTATAGAAGAATGCTTAAAATGGGAAAAAAACTGGTACATTTAGGCCATACTACAAAATTTTAATAGAGCAAACACAGCCACAAGTGTATGGCACACCTTTCAATTAAGGTGGCTGGAGTACTTTGGCCTCGGATCTTAATGTGTGCTCGCCTTAAAATAGTATATATTTTGCCATAAAATAGCAAATTTTCTGCTGAAACAGGAGGGCTGTTGCCCCTCCCCCCCCCGGCCCCCTCCCGGCCCCCCTCGTATGAATATGATCATATTGGAAAGAATCAAGTTTCTGAATGAGATTTTCTTCCTATATTGTTACTTCTATTTGGTGAATTACATGCATACGTTCCTTACATTCTTTAACTTTATTCTCAGTCACCTATGGTATCTCAGGTTTCCTCTTGCTTCATTCAAGACCAATATTTTGCTTGATCCCTTTTGGTACTAGCTTTCCCAACACATACTTTGGGGGTTATCAAAACTCATCTGCACACCAGTCTATGAATACAGTATTTATACTGTTTTTTGCATATTCAGCAATTTATGTAAGCACACTGTCAAGTCATACCAAGATAGCTGTAATTGTTACAATAATAAAGTTGGCCTCTACCACTCCTATTAGCCACATGAACCACCTACTAAAATGTCACTACACACTTTTGAAGTAGAAGTCAGGGTTCATTTTCACATAACGATCATCACACAGTATGTATCATGTCTTCCTAATATCTTATTTTGCAGCCATACCTAATTTTGTTGGGGAGGCAAACTTTCATACAGGGTATCTTTTTAAATTACCAAAATAATGACAACATGTCTGTGATGTGTATAAGCTTTTCAAACTCTTTGATGAATACTTGTGTGTAAGGGCTGTTCCACTGCAGTATGAAGCGCCCTCTACTGTTGCCTAAACTTTTCACTGTCTCTTCTCTATCTTCTGATTTTAATCCCTATGAATTTGACATGAGTTCTTCACAAATAAATTTTTCACTGCAAGACCACATCTTTCAACCTCAAATGTATGACCCCTAGACTGACTGACTTAGCACAACTTGGAATATGGAGAGAAGCTACCTGGTTTGGGAATCTACAAGCCTCAATACTCCTATTTACCTATGTAACCATCACTTACCGGCAACAAGGCCCTGGCAATACTGCACTGTTGGTAAGTGTGGGTTACATATGTGGACAATTGGTAAGAAGGTTTGATGATGATGATTTAGCACTGAATTTCAATGACTTTCCCTTAACCTTCTCTTGTCCAAACTTTAAGCCATGTTATTGTTCAAAGTTCACTGATTAAGTGGGTATCAAAATACTATTTAACACACACTTTCAAGGAAATCATGAGCTTTAGAAATCTTTCCCAACTTTCTAATGACCTCTGCTGTTTTTTTTTTAAATGTGTTTGTTTTCGGCCCAGGCAAGTTGCAAAACAATTCAATGATTATTCCATAACTTTTGCATGAAGCAAGGACCCTGGTTGAAGAATCAACCTTTCTGTTCAAAATGGCATTTGCATCATACAATGTTATTCATATGCATTAGAGCATTTGCAAAGATGGACAGCTTTGTTAAAAGTTTTTACAAATCAATGTCCCTGCAACTGCCATGCACCAAATATTTATATCACACACTTACTATGCAAATGTATCGGACATTTGTACGCCTAGGCAATCCTGCTAATTTTAAATTCTGACAAATTCCCTATAAAGATTAATGCATACCACAAGATACAGTAATGTGGTGAAGACTTACTTATTCCATGCTTCCATGATAATACATGTATGATCTCCTGGGCATTGCAAAGCCAATCTTCACTATGTCTGCAGTCCTATATCTCAAAGTTAATCCCCACCGTACTGCCTCAAATTAAAATTTTACTAGGGTAGCCAGTCATACAGCTACACCCCATGGGAAACACAGTCATACAACAATTATATCCCAGGGGTAACACATTCATAGAAGAAGAATAATAGAAGTGATTAATTCCATAATGATATCCCATGTCAAGTATGTATGAGTGAGACTGCACTTTGATATGAAAGTTGGGGAACGGTCAGGGTAATAGGAGGACCATCTTGAGGTCATAAGGGGATGGATGGTACGAAAACAAATCATCCGCATATTTCAATGTCTGAGAAAGGAATATAGTATAATATCAATTCCTCCTCTGCATTCCAACTTTGCCAGTAACATGAAATACTTGAAGAATGTTCCTCTCCAAAGCAAAGGACGGCTTCAATGTAAGACTACAATTCGAATCTACGGTGGGATGAAATTCATGAATTTTCACATAATTACCTTCAGAAATCGACTTGGTGTGGGGATGTCAGACTGCAACCAAATGTGGAAAAGGTGGAATTAAGACACAATTTTTTATTTTCATTACATGTTTGTAGAAATGTGAGGTTCTGTTCATGCATGTGTGGCTAGTTCTTCGGCAAATCGTAAGTGGTCAATCACATTGACCACTCAAGTGGTCAATCACATTGACCGCTCAATCTTCCCCATACTATATAGCCTAGCTTTTGGACAATATACAATTAGGTAAAGTCATGAGTAAATTTCGAACAAAGTATACCATATCAAATGTTGGGTTGCAGTTTTACAAAAGAATTCCAAATAACAGAAACTGCTTAGAAAACAAATTTTCTCATCCAACCTACTTATTCTTTGATTCCTAAGACTGGCTTCATAAAAGTTTAATATTCCAGTAAGTTTGCTATCCTGCATCATCATGGTATTTACAACTGGTTAATGAAGTAACACTTAATGCAGAGGCTTTTCTTTTACTAAAAGACACTTCTACCACAACACGAAATAAATGCACCCCTCATACAACAAAACCAGCACCTGATTGCTGACCAAAGCACTGCTTATAAGTAATATCCTCCTCATCACAACTAAAACTGTGGTCCCCAATATGTTAAATAGCTACCAATGTCACTTAAAAATACTGAGCATGAAAACAAAGATAGAATCTATCAGGTGTGGTAACAAAACACAATCAATAACACTACATAAGGATTTTTTCATCACAAAGACCCTAGCGTCAAAAACAACCCTAGGGATGTCCGATAGATATCAAACTAAACACAAAACTACGAAAATGGTTGCAGGTTTTTGACCATCTGCCATTTCTTTCATAAAGATATAGTATGATCTTCACTACAGATACAGCATGATAACATACACTATCCAACCATTACTCTCTCACAAGTGCACAAAGATAAGCCCACAGAATGCCTCCAAATCCATAACACTCAATTTCAGTCCTACCAGCACAGGTCTAATCAAATTTTGAAAGCACACGGAGTATAATCACACCTTCAGTCAATGCACTATTCGTCTACAGGTAGACTTACGACAGCTTATTTTGGACACCTTGAAAACTTTTAACCCGAGGAGGTCTCGTGCATCACATAGTACTTATTACGGTATTAGTGTACTGATGAAAAAAAATATAAACCAATAAAGGATTGGCGGGAATCAAAATTTGTCTGGATTTCAGCTATTTTTACCTTTGGTACTTGGCTTGACTGGGATGGCTGAAATCAAATGGAGAATTGTAGGATTGAAATATATGAATATTCATGATATAAACTGTCACAGGGCAGACAATAGAGCACTGATGAAGGAACTAAAGATCAGATATACACAACAGAGGTTTTTCACGCGACGTCAGCGTGATTTAATTTGGCATACTGGCCGTCACTGCTCATGCACAAAAGACTGCAGGATCTTAGTTACAACTGTTGTAAACTGGGAGCCTGGCCGTCAAAATAGAGAGACGTGCGAATGCGGTGACGTCAGTGAAAAACCTCTATACTACTTAACTTTCCTAGACTGACATATAATCATTTCATTTGTAACACTGAAGGTCTATGACTGTATCCTGTGTGATGATTAATGCTGCAACATATTTTGCCTTTCCTTTTCAAATTCTTCTGGATTACTATTCATAAGTCTTATCTACCAAGATAAATATTTACATCCGCTCTGCTATTTTTTTTTTTTATATTTCTTTATATTCTTATTTCAGAGGCCTTGCCCCGTCTGCAAATGAAATGATGTAACACAGTGCCAATTGTTTTAAAATACAGTTTGCATCACTATTTATCTCGTCCCCACAAAATTAAACCCTGTACTCTTCCACCTCCCCCCCCCCCCCACTTCCTGAAAAAAATTATCTTCTAGTACCTGGCTATGACCGTGGTTACAGAAAATTCTATGATGCTTTGAAAATCACACAGTGAGTAAAACATCTCAACACGTTAACTGTACACAATCTTACATTACTATTAGACATTTCAAAAGAGAATTCAAATATCCCATTGCTGGGTCCTACCATACCATAGCAAGAGCTCTCTGACACAACCTGATCCTACTAGCAGCTAACTGACAGGAAATATTTCAGAAAATGGAAAATTCTACCAAAATTGATCATATATCTTCCAAAATCACACATTGCCCAACACTCAGTGGTTGGTGTTTCTGTGAGCCCCGATACTTACCTCCTATTTACGTATGACACCCTCACTTACCCTAAATTAGTCCCCGCTAAGTTAATAGCACAGTGGTGGTAGGGCACCCTCCCTCCAGGGCCCCTCTCCCTAGTTCTCTACAAGTTTCCAACTGAGAAATTTGGTTCTATACCTCCATTGAAATTCAAGGCTTTTAAATTTTACACTCCGCTTCTCTAGAGCTAAACTCAAACTTTACTACGTACTTTAAAGTTCTGAAAAGTTGAAGGGTGGGGATAATTGTATGGTACAGGGATGATTCAGCAGGGAAAATGTTATCGCACATATTATAAATGATTTTACCTCTTCAGATGTTTTCGACACTCCATCATGAGACTTCATTTCGATCCATGGCTATAATGAGAAGGGAGAAACGTCAGTACTTTGGGTGGCAGAGGGGAATCTAATTTTCGTGACTTGGAATGAAATGGAGTGGTTTGGAGGATATTCACATGAAATGCAAGTTACCTTCACTGGATTTTCTACATGTTTTGAATGAGGTGTGGGTAAGGCCTTACAACAGTGTAAACTTATTTTGAAATATAATTTTGGGTGGAACATCTTGCGAGAAGGCTCAAAACTTTTTCAAGTGAACATAACTAGCACAGGTGAAATCATCACTTTTGTTTGATTTCACTTACACAGCATAATGTGCAGGTTTGAGAGTCCCTTTTGATATTATTAATGTAAAAAAAAACTGAGGTTTCAAAAGTTTTAAAAGAAACAACTTCCCAAAAATGCCCAACATATTGTTGAAGATAATCTACTGGCATCTAACTGCAAGTTGATACTACATAACTGTGCACCCCGCTCATCCCCCTCACTCCAATCAAAAATGATGAATGAGATGATATGAGTTGGAAAAATCATAGCCTGCAGTATCAATGAGCCAGGTCAAAGGTCATGAACCCCAGGTGGCATAATGGCCCCAACAGGAATACCAACTTCTAAATCAAACTGAATAAATTATAATAAAACCACAAACTACTTCCAAAATTTTACACATTAACTATCATCATACATAATTAATACACAAAAGTTTCTACACAAAAACAGATCAGTACTAAAACCGGTTTCTTAACCACTTTTGCCAAGAAACCATAATTCTAAAACTAATTTATCTACTGGAGTTGTTTTTACATCAATGAACAGCAGCAGAGACAAAAGCTGACTAGAACAGTCACATCAGTCCATATCGAACAAAAGGTCTTATTTGCAAAAACGTTCTCATGCGACTCAGCTCTGACAGATAAAGACCGCTGTCAATGTCAATTTGAACCAAGCAGATGCAGGGGCTGATGAAATTATTTTTGAAAAAAAAATGAAACAAGAATACCAAAAAAATTGTTGTCATTAAATGGAACTGTTACCTCCAGTAATACTCAAAAATAAAAAGCGCTATTTATAACTCCACTCATTTACCATAGCTTTTTTGGCGTCATTTGTTATCTCTTCTTAAAGAAGAGATGATGTTGTCTTGATGTTTGCTTCCAGCAGCCATTATATTTTGATCAGTAAGCTTAGCTTCTATCAAAGAAGCAAGAATCCACAAATTACCAGACATTTTTGCCAGTCATTGTTTACTTCATATTAAGCCCTGACAGAATGATCAGACTTGATGTACCACTGGGGAAATCTCTCTCATTATTACTTTCTGATTATGAAGAATTAGACCTTGGATAGAGTCTTAAGCTAGCTACTTCATTTATGGCAAGAAAAAGACTAAATCACCCAAACTTTCAAGTTTATACTGTCTGAGACTGATGACAGAAAATGCTACCATTAGGAAAACTTAGAAGCTTAGTCTTTTCAAAAGCAGTGGAGAAATATCTACTGCACACTATACTGGTCATGTCTGTAAGAGACTTCAAAACAGAAAGAAGCAATTTTGGAGAACCAGCAGAAAGTGGTCTCTAATTTCACAATTTATGACAACATTCCGCGAAAGTGAAACAGCCCATTTGACTGAGTGTGCCTTTGATAAATTTACTTTCGGTATCTATGTGATATCAATGCACTTCAATTAGTAGTACTACCAAGTTCTGGCCATGATTTGACGACGGCAAAACTGAAAATGTCAGCGTTGTGTAATCTAGTGCGGCAGTTTGTATGCATAACAAGAGGATGTATAAAATAGGATTATAGGTGATGATCTATATTTATATCAAATTAAGATTATTAAGTTCTGTATGTTAAGTGAATAAATGACTCGATAGATTAAGATATAGTTAAAGCTGACATTGTGAGAGGTATCATTCTAGTATAACAATGAATGGGTTCTAGGTATTGTATTACGTTCAACAGAGGTGTCTCATGCCCAACATTACTGCATTTGCGATTGCTTTGCTGCCTGACACAGCACATGCACAGTGAGAGTGTTTTCAGTAAACACGCACAGCAAAACCTTAGACACCACTGTTTCAATATGGATAACTTTAATAAGCAAAGTGTCTTAACAATTTGGGAAACGTGTGATTTTGGTCAAACAATATCATAGCTCACTCCAAACACAGACACCTGAATCAATGGCAAAGAATGGGTGAATTAGGAATGTAAAGAAACTGACACTGAAAATGAAACTAGGAGACACTGAAGGATGATCTGATGTACGGGTGACAGATCTCAAATTGTAGATCTGATGTGGAGCTATGGGTCCGATGCAAGGCTGTACATCACATGTGGAAGATGTAAATCAGATGTGGAATACAGATCTCAAGTGAACATTTGATGTGCACTTATACCTCAGATGAGGGGCTACAGACCAGATGTGAAGTTGCAGGTCTGATTTGTAACTACAGGTAGAGTTCCAAATTAAATGTGGACTCTTTGTTAACTTGTAGATTGTGTGTGAAGCTGCAGGCCACATGTGTAGCTGCTGTGTTAGCTCCACAACTGATGTGTAGCTGCAATGTTAACTGCTGACCCTAAGTACAGCTGCAGATCAGATGTGAGATGTGCAGCTGCAGTACTGATCTGTAGCTCCACAACTGATGTGGAGTTGCAATGTAAATTGTTGATCCTAAGTACAGCTGCAGATCAGATGTGCAGCTGCAGTACTGATCTGTAGCTCCACAACTGATGTGGAGTTGCAATGTAAATTGTTGATCCGAAGTACAGCAGCAGATCAGATGTGCAGCTGCAGTACTGATCTGTAGCTCCACAACTGATGTGGAGTTGCAGTGTTACCTTGTTGACCCTAAGTACAGCTGCAGATCAGATAAGCAGCTGCAGTACTGATCTGTAGCTCCACAACTGATATGGAGCTGCAATGTACATTGTTGATCCTAAGTACAGCTGTAGATCAGATGTGCAGCTGCAGTACTGATCTGTAGCTCCAAAACTGATGTGGAGCTGCAATGTTACCTTGTTGACCCTAAGCACAGCTGCAGATTTCCTGAAAAGCTTTCTTGTCAGGTGTGGAGCTCCAAAGCTGCTTTGTAACCGCAGGCCTAACTTTTGACTGTAGGCCTAATTTGTAGCAGCAGGTCTGATTTGTGAGACTGTGCATGATGTGGTACTGTATGCTTGATTCGTGGCTGCAGGCCTAATTTCTAGCATCAGGCCCTGATGTGGGACCAACAGCCTGATTTGTGGCAGGTCTGACGTGGGACTGTGTGCCTAATCTGGGACCATGGGCCGAATTTGTGGCTGCAGACCAGTTTTTAGCTGCAGGCCTGGCATAGGTTAGGTTAGGTTAGATGAGGTTTAACGTCCCAGTTTCCAACCAATTGGTTCAAGTCGAGACGACCACAGCCTTTTTTCCAGTTGTGGCTCACTGGATTGTTTTCCCTACTCCATTGTTTATGCTTAGCACCAAGCACAAAGGCAGTAGGTTCCTGGCATAGGGCTGAATATCTAATTTATGGTTGTGGATCAGACATGCAGCTACTGACAGGATGAAGAACCACCACCAACCCTGAGGGAAGGGAAAATGACAACATTCCACAAAAAGAATATGCTCATAGTCTCATCTGCATATTATAAAGCCCTACTCCTTCATTAGGAAAGTACCATCAGGGTTTATACTAGATTGCTTGCACACATCCACCATGTATTTTATACAGTGATATGGATGCCAGATTTTATGTCAGGCTTACCTAGTGAGTCTCCTGAATTATTTTCCCAAGGGGAAGTGTCAAAATATTCCCAGGAACCATTTTGGCGGTGTACAATAGCCTCTCCAGTGTTACAGTGACAAATATCATTCCATACTACTGTGCAGAGTTTCAGGTATAAAAGTACACCATGCTCATCCTGGCAGTTGATCCTCAAAAGTCATAAGCATTAGAGGCCAAAATGTTTAGAAAAAGGTTGGTTTAGGGGGTCCAGAAGAACTGCAATTTAGGCTTACCTTGACCATCACCTAGTTAAAACAGCAGGGGCAGTACTCCCACACAGAAGGATAATATCCTGCATATACCATTGTGACAGGTATATACATTAACAGCGCCCCTCAAAAAAATTTTGACGAGCATTTGCTATACTGCTTTAAGCAAAACAAGCATGTTCCCTGCAACTTAGTGCTGCTGGCAGGCGGTGCGTATGCACATGGGGCTTGGGCACACTGGTTATTGTACAATACAGTGACGCTGTTAGCGAAAAGTCACAACACTTGTTTCTCTCTACTTTCTCCCCTTCAGGGAGTGGTAACACCATTACATTTGACATAGTTTGCAGGAAACTCACACTTACGCATCCTCAAGCAATCACTGCCTAATTTTTTAAATGAAGGACAAAGCAGCAGAATGAAGACAAACTGTGGACACATGCAAGACAGTAACATGAATAGCTGTGGAGTTTTAATTCTAATCCCTGTGGCAACGAAGAGGGAGCCGGGAGCCCTACAACACCTTTGAAGTATTAATGCTGTCTGCCTCTGTGCAATTTGCTGAACACTTCAACAGTACACAGATCCAAACCATATGACATGTACTGCTTTAATTCAGAAGAAAGTTAACTACCTTCCATGTTGATTTTTTTTAACAATATGCAAAGTAAAACATCCCATCACCACGTAAGTGTTGCATAACAGTGTAATTTGTGCTTTATATTTACCAACTTACACCCTTGCTGGCTCACCATGAAACACTGAAGTAAAATTTGTACACCTTACACAGTACATCCGTTCCTGCAACGTTAGCACTTTATAAGATGACAAATCTAATATCTACTGATCTATGCAAACCACATGCTCCTCCCAACTTACTGTAACTTTGTTCATGTCCTCAGGACCAGGTATCTCAAGCTCTTTATGTACATTTATCAGTAGCTCTATGATGTCCCGTTGTTCATCTGTAAGGTTCGGTGTTCCGTCTTCATCACTCTGCTGTGGACTCATCTCCTGTTGTTGCTGCTTCTTTAGCAATTTACGTTGTCGTTTTGACTTGCACTGTTCCTCTGTTAATAAACCTACCGGTAACCAAAGAAAAAAAATATCTTTTTTTTATCATTATCAGCCTCTTTAAGAACCTGCAGCAACATCACCATTGCATTTGTCATAAAATGAAAAGGAAATTTCCCCTGATGACTTGAAGTCATATGAATTTGGTCTAATTTCAGCCCTCTGAAAGTTGATTCTTTTTTTAAATCGACTTTCAACTTATCCCCTTGGTAGCTTGCACATCTTTATTAACCCAACCTGAGGGCTACAGGTCAAAGTTGTTTCAATGACTGAGCCAATTTAGTGGAAAAAATTGTTGCTCCAAAGGCTCAATGTAGCATACTTTGTAATTTTTACTAAATAAATTACTGAAACATTCTTTGAAACATTCTTCACTCCCACATTAATTGGCCAACCCTAACTCGTACTTTTTCTTCTTTTTAACAAAATGAAAGGGGCTAAGGTAACAGAATTTGCAACATGCATTACTTGGGAAAAATGAAGAAACTGTTGCTGAATTTTTCAACATTCCATCATCCCCTCTTCAACTGAAAAGGTGGTATTTCCACTACCAAATCCAAAACAAAGACTGACAATTTCACCAGACAAGTGATCGCTACGCTGCTGCAACGGAATGAGGACATTCATACATAGGGGGCACCATGTATTCAAGACCCAACCACTGCCAAGAGCTATTTGCCCTCTCTATTGTGCTTCCTCAATTCCTATAATAGATGAGGTAAGCAGAAGTAGACTCAACTGTGCTAACAAAGGACAAAAAAGAAAACAGTTTGCTTGCTTTCTTTTTCTCTCCCCCCCCCCCCTCCTCCCCCTGCCCTTTTTATATAGCTTTTTATATACAAAGTTTCTAAAAGGCAATAGGCAGTCACCCCAAAATTTGCTTTGAAAAATCAGCAAACTTGCAAATCTACTCTTATCGCATTACAAGCACTCTGACGACGCTTTGAACATAACTATTACAAACAACAGGTAAAGCAAGGAGAAAGTCTCCTTGAATTTCACAATCCACTAACAAAAACATTGTCACATGCTCAAAATAGGCCAATCATAAACTAAAGTGACGGGGCATACTAAATCTGATTGGGGTGACTGCATTTTACCTTTAAATTGCTAGTTTTCTATTTTAGTTAATGTTCAATCCCATCCTACCTTGTTACTTGTCCATGGCTTTCTTATTTCTAAGGTTCAATATCATTTCTGTCTTTTGATTCAGTTTATCCCTTACATCTGTAACTGTGCCTCTGATAATGATCCGACTACTATCATCATTATGATTCTAATCATTACCAGCATCGTTATCATTATTTTCATTATGGCAAATGTGACGATCCTAATACTTTTATGAATATCACTACCACTGACATTATGACGATTACCATTGTGATTATGATCATAATAATATTCACAATGATACTGATCATGGTCATGATTATGATAATTATTCATCATTATTAAGAATCAATCAGCACAGATTAATCCGGCAGTGAATATTAGAACAATACTGTCCAATGCCAGTTCTCTGAACTCTCATCTTGTAACTGTTGGTTTATTCAATAATTCATTGTCTGTTTTCAAAACAATTTATCACTTCCGCTCTCAACACCATTAGAAACCTCTCTGCTAACTTTTACTATATGTTGCATTTGCCTTTTATAGTATCTCCTCTAATTGTGACGTGGGCGTCGTTCCTACTTCTTGACAATTAAGTTGTTTTTCACCTGTTACTAAAAAAACAACACAAGACAATAAAATACCACATGCCAGCAATAAGTTGAACGATAAAAATTTGAACTGGCTCGTATCATCAAAAATAATTTGACTTTACAGTTCTTTTTGTTCATGTGACATTTTTTCCAGGATGTTAAAACTAAAGAACACTGGGAAATGATTGGTTTGGTCGGACACATCAATTCAGCCTGCTTCCTATTTCGAGATTGTTATCAAAGAGTTATCAGGCTGACGTAGATGTCACTATATCGCAAACAAATATCAAGACAGGTTACCTCATAAATTGCAATCACCAATTACCAAGAATTTGAACAAACTTTCAACAAGAACATATCAATGATTAATCCAGATGCTTTTGACAAAGTTACCATTATCTTTGTCCTCATCAATGTAATGAAAGCAAAAGATGGTCAACCTCTTACAACATATATGGCCTATTCTTTTCACTGAACTATTGCTGCCATCGTTTGACTTACTTGAAGTTGTGAAAAATAATTAAGTACACGCAAAATAGCTATACCGGAAAACAAGTGTACTAACTGCAAATTTTTTGAGGTTTCATTCTTCAAACTGTGAGAAAGGATGGTTGACGTTGGCCAAGTGGCCATGTTTTTGGACAATGCCAAGGTTAAACTTCCAAAATCATTTTGGCATGTTCCACTAGCTCAGGATTATATTTCTCTGGTGTGGAAACTATACACAGTGCATACATCCAACCAGGGAGCCGTCTTCCAGTTCCCTGATCCAACCAGCCTGAAAATTGGATGTACCTGATTGATTGGAACAAAGGTTCCAACTTACAGCTGTGTTTGGTAAACAATCACCAGCAGTGGCTGCAGGCTTTGTACAATAAGTCTTTTGTCAGGGTTGAGAGGAAGGCTTGTTTAGACCAACTTGATTAAAATTACACCTGTTCTGAAAAACTTATTAGCTTCTGACTCCAAAAGTGGTTCAAAAATTTATTTGAGCTGGGCTCTACTGGTGACATTTTTGGCATGTTCAGGGGGGTGGTGACATGACCCCTGAACACCTTATGCACCCATTACCAGGTGAAAGTGACATGGCTTGGGATTTCCGACTTACCACCACTGATTGTGAAATACTTGTTCTTGTTTAAATCTTTCCCTAGATATATCGTTTTGCTTTGTTTTGTTCATGTCTGGGTCTGAAGGAGGTTCCAGATTGTCAATAAATATTCTAATTTATTTGTGTTCTTATCAAAATTCCTGCACATTCTGTAATAAATGTAACAATGACTTTCCATGAACCAATCATAAAACTAAACAAATGAAATTAAGTCAGGATGGTAGTCTAACTTGCACAGTTAGATTAGCTGTACCATGTAAAAAAGCAATCTTGCAAAATTATTTTTTCAGTTTTATGTCAAGGACTATAGGCAAGAATGATTGACCCTAGCCAAACTTGTGTCAATGCCAAGGGTATAATACTGGTATGCTCCACTAACTCACAACCATAACCCTCCCTTACTGTGCCAAGTGGACAAAGGCAGTGGCATCTGAAGTGATGAAGCTCAGCAAATGAAAGGTTTGAGGTTCAGTACCCACACAGGTCAAAGAAAGGTTACTTTTTTCATCCAAGAGAAATTTTCCCATCTGAACTGGCCATTCAGAAGATACCAAACCATCTAAATCATTGAGTTGGCTAGACACCTGACCACATTCACATTGTGGTTGCACAGCATCATAAGACAACTGCCCTTCAAGGCCTGAATTATAGAAATGGAAATTTTCAAAATGTGAACAAAGAACAAGCTGTTCTGTTTGCCAAGGATACATTCCGATTCCTAACAGCCTTTCAATCTATCAGTCCTAAAACCACTAGCCCTACAGCCCATTGAAACTCCAGTAAATACAATTTCACATCTCAGTATGCATTGTCAGAAAAACATGCTGTATAACACATGGGATGTTTTACTGTGGAACAAATGGGTATAGGACTAATAGGTGGTCATTTTAAATGCTAACAGAGGACCCACTTCAGTGGAAAGACCTATTGCTTGTTGGGACTTAAGGCCAGTCCCCCCCCCCCCCCCCTTTCTTTTCTACATATCCTGTTTCACAAGTGACCTGTAAAAAATTCTACAGCCTGTTTCAGGCCATTTACACTAGCCTACATGCACAAGGTCCAACACCACACCTATAAAGGTCTGATTCTCTAGGATAACTCGATCCAGGTCCAGCACTGCAACTTCAATACCACCTCGCTCTAAGATCCAAAAAGTTTTAAATACCCAGTCTAGCGTAAATTTCCCTGTTTGCACATGAGACAGCAAAGAGCTGAATCAGCCATGATGACCTCTAATTTCACACTCACACCACCTCACATGCATCGTACTAAATGTCAATTCCCAATGTCTCCTAGACTTTCTGAGAGCTGGACTTCTTTTACTAGGGGATTCAGAACAATTTCAGTATGCAACATCTACTACAGAATACCCACTGGAGAGTTGAAACTCATTTGCATAGATGTTGACCATCTCACCAAGAAGTAAATGTTAGCCCAGCATTAAAGGAGGGGTTTAAGCACAAATTATTTTTGGTATGTGAAAGAGGAACTAAATCTAAGCATCTTGGTGAAATTTCCATTCAGTTCAGACAAGTAGTTCTCAAGATACCAACAAACGAAATAGCTATATTTGAGACTTGGAGTGAGCTTGAAGCAAGCAGGGATTATATCATTTCCTCATATTGATAAGCAATGTTTTGTTTTTTTTGTTTTTTAATGTGTTGTTTTGACCTTGAAGTTAATAGGGATATGAGCTTCCCATGGAGAATTGGAAGTTTACAATTCCCAGGCCTCTCATACATTCACATTCCGACAACATGAGATTATGAAGGAGAAAATTGGTTGTAAGGAAAACATAAGAGAGCTCATTAATGTGAGGTTATGATGTCACACGTGCTTGCTTCAAGTTCACTTTGGGTTGATAATACGACAACTTCATGTGCTAATATCTTGAGAACAACAGGTCATATTAGATTTCAATGCAACTTTCACAAGAATGCTTAGACTGAGTTCCCCTGTAACATATTAAAGCCTGATTCAGCCCTTACATCCATCTTTAAAGGGAACATGCAGTCACCGCACACCACGACCTTACCTGAAGCAACAGTCAAATCTTATAAATCTTCTGTTTTCCCTTAGAAGTATGTTTCACAATGTTGCACAATATAAACATTGCATTTTCAAGCTACACCAAGGATGCACTTTTACTGCATTTACAACAATTTACCAATTCTGTAACAAAAATATTGTCACATGTTTTAAAACAGCCATACAATGAATTAGCTAGGATACCAGGTTATACTAATTCAAATCAGAGGAAACTGCATTTCCCCTTTAATGTTTGGCCCACATTTTTCAGCTCTACTCACATTCTGGTAACATTCCTACTTCTCGACACTTTCTCAGCCGACACTCTTGGCACTTTCTTCTCATGTACATGTCCATTTCGCAATTTCCCCCTCTTGTACATTTGTATTGGGCATTTTTTGTTATACTCCGCCGGAAGAAACCTGTAACACAAAGAATCGATACACATATGCAACAATACAGAGAACACGAGAAAATATCCACAAACACACATTTTTTAATGTTTAAACATTTCAACCATACATGATATTAAATGATTCATTCTGTCACTTAATCTCAGTTCCTGTCCAGAGGCTGCCATGGCCCAAAAGCCCAATGCTCCTAGAAATTCTTCATACTTTTACATGTTGCCATGTACACAAAAAGTAGAATTTCCCTCCAAATACCAAACTTTTTCCAGGAAGGAGCTTCCATGAGTCCAGCTGATTTTCCACCCATGCCCTATTGGACCAGAGGTCAAAGACAATGTACAGGGGCATTGTGCATCCTTTGAAAATTAATCATTTATTTATTTTACACTTTCAGTTAGCCTACTGTACTGTTTGTTTATTGGACAAACACCATTGTCTCATTGCAAAACAGGTTTCCTCCCGATAAATTTTAAAAGAACACTTTACTACTACTTCCAGTTTACTGAATGGTGGTCTTGACCTAACAAACCTTTTCCATCGCCAATATTTAAATCTGGAACCAAGCACTATACTCACCATAAATTCAATCACAGAGTTGCTGGTTTTCAAGGAAATTTGTTCCCAACTTTTTTTGCAATTCATTTCTAATACAGGACTTGACATAAGCCTCAAGAATAGCACAGCAAAAATTTACTCTCAGGGAAGGGCACTGACAGTATACTTTTATTTTACCACTTCCTGGACAACTTTTGGAGAGGCTCCTTCATGTCAAGCCAAGTTGTTCATCACTGTTCACCAAACAAGCATGTTTCAAAGGTGCACAGTTTCAAAAGTACATTCCAATGTTGACAGTTCATTGTGATTTTTAGTTTGAAGAAGTTCAATTGCCTAATGCTACTTTTTCTTTGTCAACTATTTGCCAGCATATCTTGCAAGCTCTAAAACCTGGGAACATTATCTGCTGTGCTGGAAAATGATGTTATCAATCTCAAATTTAATTCACTGTCTGGGAGAACAGAGTCCTAGAAACACAGACAACATGTTTTAAAACAAAAAGTTATGGATCCCTAATTTACTGGTTGACTATCTGCATACAAAGACCTGCTTTTGGTCACACCACATGAATTGCTATTGGTACAGTACAGTCATGCAAGATACATAAGTCTTTTGCCTCAGATATGAACTTTTGTACTATCAAACTTAGAAAAATTTACAGAAGGTGCTTCTTTACTTTTCAGTAATTAAACTGTGCTTTCCTAGAACCACTAGTCAACATGACACTCAGATATAATCTAATCAACCCCATCTACAAAGGCATCATGTCAAAACCTCAGAGTGCAGCTGCCTCAGCCAAGCTGCAGTTGCTGCAGCCATGCTTTGTTCCTATGCACGTAACAACAGCATGATAAATAAAATTCAGCTATTGTTGAGGGTTTCAAAAGCATAACATGATTGCAGCTGTTGCAGTTAGGCTGAGGCAGCTGAAGCTTGGCTGAGGCAGCTGAAGCTTTGTCAGTGGGACATGGTACCTAAGAGATCAAAGCAAATTACAAGCATGATCAAAATCATCATCACACTGATCGATCAACACTTCAATCAAACAGATCAAGCCCAGGATAATTTGAATCCATACAGTATGTCTCCAAGCAAGCCACACACAAACTCACCACCACACACCTTCATGCAGGCACATGGATCAAAGATCAACATCACCATCATGTAAGGATCACTGTACCATGATATGACCTACTGTAACATAATAGATGGATCAACATTACATCATATAGATCAATATTACCATCAAATATGGATCACCGTAATTAGGACATAACGGGACATCAACATGGATCATAATTATGGAATCAAGTCTCAGGGGGTGGTCAGGAGGATGGATCAACATTACCATCATACATAGATCACCAAATAATGGTGCGACATAAGTACATGGCTCCACATCACTCCCACGAATCTACACCCACAGACGAATCAACTGATATCACAATTACATTCATGACTCATATGTCACAGACAGATCAACATCACCAAATTACATCACTTCTGCACATCCCCGCGAGATGAAGGGGCATCTTTCACCTTCATTTATCTACCATACAGCTTACCTGAATTAATACCACATACTTATGCAGTACACTGGGAGTATAGTTGACATCACCATGATATGACATCAATATCAGGAT
Source organism: Holothuria leucospilota (assembly GCA_029531755.1). Taxonomy (NCBI): domain Eukaryota; kingdom Metazoa; phylum Echinodermata; class Holothuroidea; order Aspidochirotida; family Holothuriidae; genus Holothuria; species Holothuria leucospilota. The sequence continues at coordinate 15,450,780 of CM055972.1, forward strand.
CACATGAAACAACATCAGCACAGTTCAGTACCACACATAGATCAACAGTCAACACCAGCATCACAATTTATGGATCAACACCATCTGCACAGTTATCAGCATCACAATAGATGGATCAAGATCAGCTTCACAATAGATGGATCAACATCAGCTGATCAGAGATCACATGGATCAACATCATCAGCATCACAAATATCAACATAATCAGCACAGGTCAGCATCACTATAGCTGGATTAACATCAGAATCACATGGATCAACATCAGAATCATATCGATCAACATCAGAATCATATCGATCAACATCGGAATCATATCGATCAACATCAGAATCATATCGATCAACATCAGAATCATATCAATCAACATCAGAATCATATCAATCAACATCAGAATCATATCGATCAACATCAGATTCATATGGATAAATATCAGAATCATACGGATCAACAAGAGATTCAACTGGATCAACATCAGAATCATACCGATCAACACCCTCAGCACAATTCAACAACATTCTACGGATCAACATTAGCATATCATATTGATCTATATTACCATCATTTGAATCAACATCACAGGCTTAACACAAGTCACACTAAAGATCCACGCCATGGTGACGATAGTGTTTGCACCGGGTACCCGACCAACGAGGTCAGGACCCTGTTCTGAAATTGCTACCCGGATCCAAAGTTTCACTAACATTGATTGCACATGTGACAGAACACCTAACATGTTACTTTTTCCTGGCAAAATTTATCACGCACACGCCTAAGAACACTTGATCATGCCCATACGTAAGATACGTTGGTGTTATCTTATATCAACGTGCAAAGCAAAATTTCTTATTATGACTTTACAACAAACTTGTAGCCTAACAGAAGTTATATTTTCGGGTACCCGGGTACCTGACCGACCATCGACTTCCGGTACCCGGTTCCGAATTTTGGACCCGGTGCAAACACTAGGTGACAATGATCAATTTGAAAGACATGAATAAAATCACACATGTACTGTAGATCTTTGCAACACCAAATGCACTTATACAGCCAAATGTACCATCCATCACAATCAACATGCACATTATGCAGACAATCACCGATCAGTTGCTGGGTCATACCAAAGACTTTAAAAATGGAACCTACTGCCTTTGTGCTTGGTGCTCAGCATAAGCAATGGAGTAGGAAAAACAAGCCAGTGAGCCACAACTGGAAAAAGGCCGTGGTCGTCTCGACTTGAACCAATTGGTTGGAAACTGGGACGTTAAACCTCATCTAACTAACCGATCAGTTGCTAACATATAAACAATATTTCTCTTGTACCAAAATACGGACTGAAGCAATGTGCATATCTATGAATTTATGTTTACGCTGAGCAGTTGATTTTAGCTTTCTTTGGACGAGATGAAAAAATCGTGGGGAATTTGACTTGCTCCCCTCCCCCCCCCCCCCCAAAAAAAAAAAGTTCTCTCCAATCCTGTAGACTTGAGCTGAATGTTTTGGAGAAAGGGCCAACTTAGACAACATCTAGCCTACTAGTACTGCGTTCACAAGGAATAAGGTGCACACCATCTTGATAGTAGGGTGTTTACCAAATATGTTCTACATGTACAGTAATTGTTATACATTATCTCTCATCTCCAAAGTTCAGAAACGTATAACCACCCTCCCAATTTTAACCTATGAAATCCACTTTTAAAACTATGCATGCAACATAAATAAAATGCCCTTCACTTAAACATCCCTTAAAAATTTACAGAGCATAACAAACAGAAAAACCAAAATCCAACCTTTGCAACCTTCACAGCTGAGTGCATTGTAATGAAAACCTGAGGCCCGGTCACCACAAACAAGGCAGAGTTCAAGATCCATACGCGGTGCTGGTCCTTTCCGTTTCTTCACACCCGTACCATTCACCCCTTCTGATATCGAGGACCCAAGGAAATTTTGACCAGACTCTGATGACGCTGACACTGAGGATGATGGTGTGGCTACTGTTGTCTGAGATGAACAATATGCTCCCGGGCTGTAGTCTGTGCTCATGTCCTCATCAGAGTCATTTGGTTCCTTCTTTATCGTCATCGATGGATCTGCGGGCAAAAGCAAAAGAGAAAATCTAGGCTAAGTCAAATGTTCAATGTAACAAGTGTTGTTTTAGGACCTGAGTTGGCATCTATGACCTGCAATAAAGAAAAAGTTAAAATGGGAAAAGAGTGATGCGATGAGATAGAGGCAAACTGTATTATATGTCAACTGTAGTGTGAGAGTGAAAGTGGAAGAGAAGAAGAATGAGTTGAATGGTCAGGGGAGATGGGTTGTAGGGTCAGTGAGCTGGGGATGCATTGCATGACGGTAGAATTTCTTAATGTTATGAAAAATAAATCCACTTGGACCAGCAATCTCCCCCCCCCCCCAACTTGGGCAGACTCTAAAACTGATGATAAACAGAATCCTTCCCTCCCCTCAACCCATCTCCTCCCTCCCCCCACCCCACCCCAACAAAGTGTTTCAAAACAAGGCTTAAATGGCAATATTACAGACCCCAAAATACAAGATATTGTCTCTTCCTCACTATACATGGTAGAAAGGATCAGACAGGGTTATCTCATGCCACAAGTCAAAATGTACAAAAAGAGGAGATATGGTGTTTATCACAAAACATAATCTGGAGGATGTTATATGAAGTAAAAACAAAAATTGATGAAAAGCATTTCTTTAAGAATAAGGATATAATGCTTGCCATAAAATAGGGAAATACATTCCATGTAACTGTAAAGACATATGGGTAAACTGCGAGTTCCCAGGCACACACTTTGCAAGGAAAGATAAATATTGCTTTCCCAATCGTGCGCAGGTCAGTAAATTCCCTGAAATCTTACCTGGGTCGTCGGTGGACATCACCCAATCAGGTGAAGTCGTTGAATCACACATGCTAGCATCCATTCTCCACTGGTAAGATTGAAGGGTAAAATGGAACATCCATTTAGATTTGTACTACAGGTGTCTTTTATATAGCAGCAACATATGGTTGAAGGACATTCATTTTCAAATGTGACCACTTAAAAAAGACACACTTTTAGTCACTACTGCACAGCAATTAACACTGAATAGCGCCACCTACATAAGAAACTAATTGCCTGCGATCATACGGTGGAAGATAGACTGTCCAACCATAGTAATAGGGAAGGTAACTAGGAGATAAATAGATCAACTTCACTAAACTGCATGCCTGGCATGACATTAGAGCTCAAAAGCTCAACGAATAAAATCCACACTGACTGCAGGCTTGCCTATCATTTGAATAATAGAGGGAACATTCCTTCTACATCAAAACAACAATAGGTCTTATGCATTGACATCACATGACATCATTTTGGCAGCAAAACAATGAAGCACACTGTACACACAGTGTAGACTTTGCAAGTGCTCACAGACAACTAAGCGTTTATCCAACGCATAGTAGATACACAAATCAGTCGTCTGTACAGTATTTGTTGGTGGAAGTTGAAATGACGACATGCCTGCCTCCATGGAAGGGGGGGGGGGGGACACTTTCTGTTCTGCGACATCATACAGTATGCATGAGGTCTATCACTTTGAAATAAAAAAGTTTATACATCCTGCAAGTTTATATATACTTCTTCTGTTACCGAACAATCCTATTTCATTGAATGAAACGAGCCACTCCTTGGAAAGGGGATACAAGGAAACTAGTAACTACCACTGAAATATCCACTTAAATTAAAATGCACAGTACCATTAACAAATCCTGCTCCAAAATTTTCCAAGAATGTCATCAAGATGTTTTGTCAGACACCAAATCACTTTAGGGTCAATGCTCCCAAAAGCAAATGAAAATGATACAGTATTCATGTAAAGATAGTGAATCCACAACAGACAGGGATAATTCCCCAAAACAATTGAAAATATTATCCACTGAGCAATAGGCATCCTGTACTCTTCTGTGAAAACAGCTAGCTTCCCCAACGTAATTTTCAGTAACATAAGACATATAGGAAACTGAAGTGACCTCCATGGCCGCCAGAACAAAATTTCCCTTGAACCTCCACTTTCGGATCAAACATGGACAGAATGTTTATGAGAGAAAGTAACTGAGAAAGGCGAAGATCTATAAGTATACACGAAGAGTATGTTTTACACAGGTGATACCACTGTATACAAAAGGGTTACAAAAAAGGCGTCTTGAAGTTCCTTCATCAGTTACCAGACTTGAGTTGCTAGTGAATTGTCCGCCATTGAAATATTAAACTCAGTGACTGAGTCAATGACTGACATAATTTTCCCACCCCTCTGTATTTTTGTCACAATCACATTAACTGCAAAAATGCTAGCCCACACCATGGGGTTCTGACAATGAGAATTAGCAGAACAGAATATGCCAATGTGAATGTATGCAAAATGTAGGGTATGTCAAAGGTCAGAGGTGACCAAACCCTTTCTTCCCATGTTTTAAGCATTTAAATACTTCATGATTCCTTGGTGCAAACTTTGGTTCGTGTCTATTGTTGAGGGGGCAGAGTGCGGAACCCTGGGGTAGACGACCGAGTAGTATAAATGACAGATTATTTGACTAACAGTGATAGATGGTAGATGTCAATTACAGAGGTGCCTAGATTATTCCCAGGACTAATTCATGCTTTAGATAAGGAAGATCATTCACAGACAGTAGGTCTGTTCCAGCTTACTTTTTAGAATGAAGCAGTTTTTGCTTTATCAATTCCCTCCCTCATAATTCATACAAAAACACAAGTGACAAGCCCCTGCAAAGTTTCCACATCGACGCCTACCTTCTCTGCAAACTGCAAGCACTGAATATATGACATAGACTACATGAACCACTCGTTGCATGCCGAAAACCAGGCCACAAAACAATCTACGGGAGAGGGATATGAACCCTCCCGGGAACGAGAGGTTTCAAGCAAGAAGATTAGAAGTTTGGCACGCTCATAAATGATGACTAACAGTAATTGAGCCACCGAAGTATCGCTGTATCATCGTTATGTTTGATCTCACCAAACAGATGTCCTGTACAGCTCTGTTCATACGACGTCTGACTGTACTGATAGCATCTAGGTTTGCAGTCTGTCTTTTTCATAGCTAAAGTCAGATTTGGCACCATTCTGCACTTTCCTAGGCAAATGTCAATGTACTTTTAAACATGAATGTTATAACATATGCTGGTACAACTCATTGGCAGACCTCAACTTAAAACTTAGAAACATGAAACGGTATTAAAAAGATAACTCGTAGGCAGTTCTGATTGTAGAGAACAAAAAAAGAAGCATAAAATATTGTCAACATACAAATCATAATGCTTGGGGCTACAATCCTCAAATTTGGTTCAGACTTGCGAGTCATAGTCAAGAATTTCAGTGGAGAGAGGAATAGAGTGTCTACACTAAATGCATGGGCTTTTTACCTTTGCAGCTAGTATCGAATATATCACAGCGCCTCTTCATAGCAGGTGTCCAATATGTTCACCTATTCTCTATAAAATAAAATAAACTTCAGATACTGTACTTTCCCATAACCATCACATGACTGAACAAACTTCATGCATTATTTAAGACCTTGAAAGAAAATTACACTTTAAACCATTTTTGAAGGTATATATTGAATGCTGAAAACCACCCCTGACTAGAGCTACATGTATGTAACAGACTGACTGATACGTGCCATGTATAAAGTGCATTTAACTTTGAAATAGCATGAATTATGCAGGCATTTCTACTGAATACTCAATTCCAGACTTTCATGTCCAGAACACTATTCACATGATTTTTTAGCAAAAAGTACAGTACACACCTGGACATAAACTGTATCTATTCTCTTTACTTTCAAAGAAGCATTTTAAAATTTCATACAATGAATATCATTTAAATATTTTGTTTTCTTATTTTTTTCCCTTCCCTTTGGTATGCCTCTACTTATGTCACTTATGTTCTTTTTTCTGGAAAGGATTCACATGATAAATGTCTGTGGGGAAAAAAGGTGTCAAATCAAAAAACACTGCCCAGACTGTTGCCTTTCTACAGGTGACAATTAATGTAAAGCTGAATACATTAAAAGATGGGGGGTAGGCAAACCCTTCACTAAACAATCATCTTATCAAGGACAATTTGAATTCATTTACACGAGTGGCTCTTTAAGTCCAACCTGTTTTGAACCGCATACAATCTAATACATTTCAGGGCTTGATTTTAATAGTTGTATGGTATGTTGCCCATGATAATCAAAATTTGTGGAGGACAACCAAAAAGTTAGCGGGTTTGTTGTCCCATGGACAGCCAAATTTCATGACGGACAAAAACGGCATCTAGGGTATACTTCAAAATTTCCTTTTGGACGTGTCAACCACACCAGAATGCAAAAATGCATTGAGGTTTCGATGATATATGTTCTATTCCAAATAATGCCATGATGTCCCAAACCTTTCAGTCACTGGTCAAATGTGCTATCTTAACATGTTGGAACTAACAGTTTTGTGTTCCTATTTAATCTTGGGAATTCTTGGGAAATTTGCGTTTTGACCTCAAGTGACCCCAGATGACCTTTGACCTCCACCAAAAACAATAGAGTTCATCTTCTCATCATAACGCATCCACATTCTAAGTATGAAATCTATCACAGCTTCCTGCCTTGGGCTATCGTGTTAACAAGATTTTCAGATTTTGACCCCCAGTGACCCCAAAAGACCTTTGACCACCAAAAAAAAATAACAGGATTCATCCTCTTACCATAACGTATGTATACAAAGTATGAAATTTATCCAAGCTTCCTAACTTGAGATATCGTGTTAACAAAGTTTTCAGAGTTTGACCCCTGGTGACCCCACATGACCTTTGACCTCCTCCAAAAATTGATAGGGTTCTTCCTCTTACTATAACACATCTACATACTACACATGAAATTCATCCAAGCTTCCTACCTCAAGATATTGTTTTGTTTTCGGTTTTTGACCCCTGGTGACCCCAGGTGACCTTTTACCCCCACCAAAAACAATAGTGTTGTTCCTCTCAATATGGGGCATCTATGTACCAAGTTTGAGAACTGTCAGAGCTTCCCTTCTTGAGATATCGTGTTAACAAGGTTTTCAGGGTTTGACCCCCATTGACCCCAGATGACCTTTGATCTCCACTAAAAATGATAGGGTTCTTCCTCTTACCATAACGCATCTACATAAAAAGTATGAAATTCATCCAAGCTTCCTGCCTCGAGATATTGTGTTAACAAGCTTTTCAGAGTGTGACCCCAGGTGACCCCACGTGACCTTTGACCCCCACCAAAAACAACAAGTTTCTTCCCCTCAATATGGGGCATCTATGTACCAAGTTTGAGAACTGTTGCAGTTTTCGTTCTTGAGACAGCGTGTTAACGAGCAAGGAGTCACAAACACACACACGCCATCATGAATGCATAGGTTTCTCTTACATCGAAACCAAAAATGCAGACAGGTTATCCAATGGACAACCATAAACTTTCTTAAAATCAAGGGGCACAGTTGCTAGATTTAGCCAGCATCTGCTTAACAGTGCCAGCAAGGGACTTCTCCCACAGTATGGCCCCACCATTGGTTAGAATGTAGTGTACCATAAGAACCCCCCCCCCCCCGTCCAAAGCCTAAGGCGATATAGAAATTTCCTGTGAAAACTTGACTACTGCAGACTTCTTTCCATGAACTGGGAATCATTCAACTAGTCGCTAATGTTGAGCACCCTTATTAAAGGTCTACTCTGGTGTCCAAATTTATGTACAGTTACTCTTTTTAATTTATGTGTCAGTACTTTTGTTACTGAACTGTTTAAATTCAGAAAGAATAACTCCTTACTTCACCGTACCATTAACAGACAATAGTTTATGTAAAACAAATGAACCATACAGTCAGGGATTCCATCAGAAACTCAAAAAATGGTGGGAGGGGGAATTTATTACTGCTAATTCCTGAGTCCAAATAAATGCTGTCCTTGGCCAAAGTTACAAGTGGGTTTAGGGGGACAAGAGCTTACTTCAAGGCCTACGTATAAGGTGCAATCTGAAGGGTTCAAAGGCTATATTTATTTAGGTAAGTTTAAACATTGCTGCAAAAGTGTCCTCTTCTTACAGTAAGTAAGAAACCAAAATATTGACAATTTTTTATATTTTTGTGGAAATGAAAAGGAGGGGATTTTACCCTCCTTTTGGAAGGGGGGGACAAACCCCTTTCCCCCTTAATGGAAACTCTGACAGTATATTCTCTGCCTGAAAGGAAAAGAGAAGAAATCTTGCGAGATTTAGCTGATGTCTCAGTATAAGACTGGGGTGACTTTTATTCCCTATAAATCCAGATTTCAACACGTACTGAGAATGTATATACCTTGGACTGGCAAAAATCCTTGATGACAAAGCAGTTTAGTGAGGCAACTGTGAGCAGTTTCTACCTAGGTGACCTTGCTTACATTTATTACTGGCACGTACATCACACAGGGACAAACTTAGGGTGAGTCTAACTGTACGCCATAATTTTGACTTTGATATGGACCCTACAGGTATTTTGAGATATGATAGAGTACCCATACCTACCAGCAGTTCACATCTAGCCTGAGGGAGATTAGGAATGAACGAATGCGACTGCCAACCACTCAGGCGCGACAAATGCATTCACGTGCAAGTTAAGATCAAAATACATGATACAGAAGACAATGATGCGGGTAACTTATACCTTTCTAAATTTTGCCCCGATAAAAGTACAGCTATAGGTTAATGCTTTCATGTTTGGACGGATCTGTGCTCAAGTTTAGCCTGTCCAAAGCACTAAATAGACTCAACAAAAGTTCAGCATTGTGTATTTGACAACTAATATATAATGCAATTTTTACAAGGAAATTAGGTCACTATATTCAACATTTCCCACGACTGTTAATTGATTTGTCTATATACTTCATTATAACAAAAAATAAAAAACCCCAACACCTTCTAAATCAAGAGATATACTAACCACCTAAGGCTATTTGAAACTTAGAATCAAACTGGATCTTTTTTCTCGAAGGTCAGAGAGGATGTACAGAAATATTCCAGACACAGGTACGGGTATGGGATTTTTTCACAAAATGATAATAATGATACAATAGTGTCAGTGATTTAACCAGGTCAATACTCCTTTGCAACATTCTGAATGGATAGCCCGGGGAGAAGTCCAAGGGGAGGGGGATGACTGTATTCCTGAAGTTTCACAGGCGTTAGTATTTATCCAGGGAGCTGCCACTCGATTTGTCACTGTAATGTCCCACCACACTAATCCCTGGGCAACCACGGTCAATCAAAGGTATGTATGGGTCATTTACAAATGACCATGTGAGTAACATGTGAGTCATAGTACCAATATTGTCAGTCACCGTTTGCAATGTAGACCTTAGTTCAAATCAGACATCAATCACTGAAGTCATGGGTAAGTAGTCGGTCAAATGTTACAAGCTTACAGACATATGGGCCTAGGAAGTAGGGAGGGGCTAAGGGGGCTTTAGTCCTCCATCAAGTGGTGGAGTAGAAGTATGCTTAATTAACCCCCATTCAAGGATAGAAACCCCTTATTTGTTAACATTGTTAAAATGTCAAAATTTGCAAAAAAATTCTTTAAAATTTGCCCAAATTGTTGCACCAAATTACATCTAAGGACTAGTATATATTCAAAAATTTCTCAAAGGGAAAGAAGATGCCTCTTCTCCTCACGTCCCTTTCCCCGAAAAGACTGTCAAAAACAACGTTCAGTCCCCCTCCCCCCCCCTCCCGACAAAAAACAGCTTCCTACAGTAGGCCTATATTTACAGAAGTGTAACATGGACATTGCCATGTCTGTGAATTAGATGTCCATCAAAAAACACCTTGTACATAACTTCTGTAAATGAGGGTTGCATGTGAAATGACACATTCACAACCAGGGGTTCAGCCAGCATGGTGAAGTCAGGGAGTCCAAACAGTAAATTCTAGTGAAGTTTGTGTATTAAAATGTATTATACATATGGGGCAATGCAAAATTTTGGGAGTCCAAATGACTCTTGGACTGCTCTCTGGCTTTATAAGCCTTGTTCACGACTAACTGCAGTGTCCCATGCATCCCAGCCGTGGGTTTCTGCAGTCATTAAATTGTAAAATGCATACAATGCTACCTTGTTTAAAGTGAGAAACCAGTTACCCCAAGTTTATTTTTAATGATAAATCTTACTGATCTCCTATGATTTTGTTCACAAGTACAGTAGTACAGTATCTTTCATTTTGTTTCAGTATAAAAAAATTGAACACTGAAAGTAAACCAAGGGCTCAAGTAGTTATTCTGCATTCATGAACTTAACAATTAAGAAACAAAACCATTGTCACATGATTGATAAGAGCCATTCCCGAATTTGGATGATGGAAACACTAATTCAAATTGGGGAACTGCACCTTCCCTTGAATGACAGATCTGTAAATTCAGTCTATATCTTGAATTGCATACTTACAACTGCTTGCAAGGTGCAAATAGACAATGCCACACTACATACATTATCACCTTACTAAGAATTACATCCAACAAGCCATGCCTACAGCTTCAATATGACGTTTTGCTTAAAAACATACGGCTGCTAACACATACAGAATTTGCCAATGCTTTGCAAAGTTTACGCTGTACTAACAAAAAGGAAAATAACCCCAGAAATAATAATAAAAAAGAAAAAAAGAAAAACAAGCATCCCATGGTAAATGGACTTCCACTGAAACCAGAACCTTATTTCCTTCCTATGATAGCTATCATAGAGTATGAGATTCTTTCATTTCCCCTTGTACAGTACAAACCTAAAAGAAACGAAAGAACAATGTCAATCCACGGAATACTTCAACTGGGTTATACTAGCTACCAAAGCAAGAAGTGAATGACCACGTACGCATACTGTAGTATACACAAAGCACTTACACAGTATCAATAATACGTGCACAGCATGAAGTGTACTGTACAGTATATCCACAGGAAAGGTGTAACTGTGATAAGCTGCAGTCTACAGAAGCAGAATTATCTGGTGTCAATGACCTCTAGTTCAAAGAGTTCCCACAGGCTGACACCATCAACCACCAAAATATGTGACTTAAGGATACTGTTTTCTTGGTAACGGAATGTTTAGGAAGCTAGGTTACTACTCTACAGCTGTGTTGGTGTATCTATGTACACACAATGGAAGCATACACATTAACCACATGGTGATTAGTCATTGTGGAGGTGTGATTACAACCGTACAGGCCTACACATGAGTCAGGCATGAACTTGGTATATCACATTTTTTTCCCCTTCTTATTTTAGTGTTTTGCTTTTTAAGTTTCTGTAATGGTGTAGAACTGTTGTTAACAAATGTTAAAAGATGAATACATCAAGAAGAATATAATTGTGCAAATTGGGTTAAATATCAAAAATATTTCAATTCCAATTTACATGAAAAGTCAACTGTAAATTGAGGCTGGCCTATAGCTTTAACTGTTGTATGTGAAGGGGTGGGGGTGGGGGCAAGGGTGGAAGGAGACATAAAATTTATGATAGATTTTACTTCTATTCGAACCAGATTGTCACTTCCACCCACAAATACAAAAGACAGCCCCTTTTAATATATTAGGACAAAAACTATTTCGTACCAGTAAGAATCTTTCATACAGAAACATTGTCAGCATCAGCAATGTTTTCGACATGACTTTCAGGGAATATGTGAGACATAACTTGATTGCCTGTTCAGATGTTAAAAAAGTGCCACTCAATCTTCATGATTTTGGGGCTTAGTCCATGAATTTTTTCATTCATTAAAATAACCATAAATGTAATCCTATAGGCCCTACTGTGGTAACGTGATTTACCACCCCTCTTACTATAATTACCCCCACCCATTTCATGGTGCATACCACCACTATACACACAGTTCAACCCCCGTCCTATTTTCATTGCTCAAAACACAAGTGTCAGGAATAAATTTATTAATGTAATTGTTTTAAAACATATCTGTGAGTCTTCTTCAGATTACTTATAGGTAAAGTTCATACAAAGGAAAAATAATTTTAAGTTCAATTCTCTCACCTGCAGTTACAGGGAAAATAAAAATAATGCCAAATAAAATATATCTATTCATACATAAGCAACCATGCAATACCCCCTGAAACGTACGGTATGCACCGATCTTGACACTTGGGGAAGTTCGAACGGTGTTTGGTGGTGGTTGACGACTGTAAGTACCAGGCAGTACTCAAATTACCTAGACACCTTCTGTGTGTAGTACTGCTGCTACTGCATGAGCCCAGTACATAAAAACTGGCAAGATCTGGGACAAGACTCGACATGCCATACACTTGTACCATTTCACTGTCCACACACTAATGTATGATAACAGAAAAGCAATTCTAAACCACCATTTTGTGATACTAGCTGACAAGTATAGCCAGGGCAAGGCTACGGAACTGTCACTATGGAACCTGAGCTAGGTTACTGATGAGAAAGCTGATAAAGAATACAAATATATGCACTATTTACTGTAACTCTCTACAACTGTACAGAATATATGCACTGTCTGCAAAACATCAGTATACCATGAACCCTTCTAGCATTCAACGACTCATGACTGTTACACAAATGCAATATTATGGTTAAATAACATCAAGAGCACATCACCCTGGAGCTGAACTCCAAAGAGAGCCTCAAAAGACCGACACACATACCCACACAAAAAAATAACACTTGCGAGCAGTAAAGAACCTCAGGTAACTCTGTCATGCACTCTAAATATTAACAAACCAACTGGAAGGATCGCAGGTCAATGGCCACCAACTTGGATCTAGTGGTATATATACAAACTATACTGCTGAAAGAGATGTAGGCTACATGCCTACTGCATGGAAAATACATTTTCTAATGCCACCACACCAGAACAAAACTACACAACAGTTACCACATCTGCATAAAGAACTGCAGCTGGTGCTAGGTTTAACTATCCTTAGAGACTAGCTGTTACCACTGGATTCCAACTACAGTGAACATGTCATGTGCTTACGGTTGGAGCTAGTGCTGAACATCCACAAAATTAAGATTTGACGTGCACGCTACAATGAGCTCTGAAAATCACATATCAACGGCTGTAGGCACCTCCATATGCATTCCCACCACAAGAATTCTACACATTATTTTACAGATTTGCTCATGTATCTCCACAGAAAACCTGCTCATGAAGTCATTTATTTGTTATCTTTGAAAAGCTTTTCCACTGGTCCACCTGCAGCTGTTAACTGTAGTAATACCACTGCTCCATTAACAGACAGTCCTACACATAGAAACACAGACTTTCAGACCAGCTTCTACTAGCTATAGCCTTGTATCATGTAGTAAAAAAATATACAAATACACGATGCAGTATGTGACAAAACACTGTATTAGGCAAACCTTCCACACTTGTCAGCTTTCAGTCCAGCTCACAATTCAATTGACTCAATGAAAACCACATACTACAATTGAAGCACACAGGAGGCAATGCACTGAAAGCCTTTGACTGTCCGCAAGCCCATTCACTTCACTCAGACGCTCAGGGCCAATGCATTCTACACTATCAATGGAATCATGAGGTATTGCTAACTCTCTACACAAGGCTTGTAACAGGGAGCTTAGGTCCTCTAGGTAACAATACAGTGGTTCACTGTAAAGCCAAAGCACCCAATAGCCTTGGCTTTGTGTGAAGGACAATTGAGTGAGACTAGCTAGCTGTTTAACAAAACCTGTTTATTCAGAGGTCTGTAAACTGTTATGCAACATGTATCCTGTAAAGTCAAAGGATAAACCAGGGATTAGACATGGCCTAGTGAACAGGTAAGCTTACTTTATTTAATGATTGACAATTTTATGGCCTAGATTCAAAAACACTACTGCATTATCCCAATTAAAATGGATGGCATAAAATAGGGAAAGAGGAAGGCCTCAGAAAGATTGATACAACTTATCATGAATAAGGACCCCATCACTAATTCTGTTTTTTTTTTTTCAGGTGAGTAACATATAAATTTTTTTATGCTGACATGTCTCTATACTATACTATGGGTTTACTTTTAATCCAATGGATGTTGTACAAAAGATAAAGATAATCCTGCATAAGCTTGGAGATTACCAAATTTTGGACAAGCTTGCTTCTCTGTATGCTTGTACAATTATATGAATCCACTTCCAAAGCTTTTACAGTTCTATGCAATATCCTCACTCCCTTTGACATCTACATAACCATATGTGGGGAGGGGGGATTTTTCCTCTGTGCAAATAAAAGTGTGATACAAGGGAGATTTCATCTAGAAAGATAAATTTCTGGGCAAAACTGCATGTCCTCCACCCAACTTGGCCGTAATGTTTTGCCCCAATTTTGAGCAATTATTTAATTGTCGATAAACCAATAAATCCCTTAAGACTGGATTTATCACACAGCACACCTTTAGTTTGGAATTATCAGTGAATATCTTTTGGCATCAGAAAAATCCTCACACTGGTTGCAATTATTTCATTTATCATCATTATTATTTATTATTATATGATGGACCCTTGATGTAGAGGTCTGAGGGAAGTCAGTTTAGGGGACGTAGCTCCTTCGAGGAGCAGAACTCCTTCAGGAGTATAACGTTTGGTTTTGTCCCTTGGCTATTCGCTGGAGTGTGGGGGGGGGGGTACTTTGGAAAAAGTATTATTATTACTTTGACTTGTCCTGTCTTTTGCCACTTACAGCCTAAAAATTGAAAATGTTTTATCCTGAAACTAGATCCAAGCAGAGTTGAGAGTGTAAAGTTTGTGAAGTCAGTTTCTGGCAGAAATTTCTTGATTCTTGACCAGGTATATTGTGACTGAAGAAAAATCTCCTACTTAATAGAGCCCATTCTTCAATCTGGAAATTATTTTCATGTGATGGCAAGGAAAGCTGCAGCTTCCAATCGAGTTAATTACACTGCCCATCAAGGTCTACAAGCATGGCCCAACCATTTCTTTTGAAACATCAGCAAACCTGGTCAACTTTTTAACCTCCCCTTATTTCTAAATTTTGCTTCAGAAGATTATGCATCATAGTACCAAAAATTGGTTAGCATGCATAAAGTGTGGGGGGGGGGGGGGAGGGAAAGGGGAGGTACAGATCAGGCTACCTCACAGTCAAGTCACATATCTTTATGAATGTACACCTTATGCAACCTTTGGCCCATTTAGTAATCTTTTAAAATACTAGTTTTCTGTGATATAGGCCAAGTATACTCCAATAGTTGCTAACCATTTCCTCCCCTCTCCCCCACTTGGTCCTATTCCCTGGATAATATATGGCACAGTGATGACTGAGAGATGCCACACTTTTTATACTAGCTCCCACCACATACCAGTACTGTAAATGCATATAACTTCCACCAATCACTTTACAAAACGAGAAGTATCAGTTTCCCCAGCCTTGAGCAAAAGAAAAACAAACCAACAAAAAAGAAGGGAAAAAAAAAACCCAAGAAACAAAAAATGTGTATATTCAAATAGTCAATCCGTATTTCATTGCACTGTAGATACAATCAATGGTTAACTTAAATGACTGCACCTATACCCTTTCCAAAAATTATACACCTATCAGTATCATAAAGATCAGAGTTATTTTGAGCTCTCAGAGTCTCAACTAGGCATATCCTGCACAGTTTTAAGTCCGATCAATTTTTTACCTTTTCCCCCCAAGCTGAATTATTACGGAAGCCCTCTCATTTATTGATATATTAAATGAGTAACATTTTCTGTCATTTTGAATTCTGAAAGTTGAAGGCATAACATCTCCAAAGTTCTATGCAGCTGCCTACGCAGAGAGTCACTGTGATGTTAACTGCATGCTTGGCCTAGGATGTTTGGCTGTCTTACCAAGCTTCACAGCTGAAAAGTATATTAACAAAATGCTGCCATAACCCCCACTGGGACTACATGAAAAATAAAAATAAAGGAGGTTCCGTGGCAGTGAGATTTACAATGCATGTGTTAGGTCTTTAAAGGGGGATGCTACCAAAAACGAAAGTACTACTCACTTGATACAAACAACTCCACAAAATATTATGCAACTATTTAGATGCTACCCTGACTCAGAATCCCTGCGTACGTACTTGAAGAAAATAAAATTCCCTGGCACCAACAAAATTTATAAAATTTCACAATTAAGACATAATTCAACTAACAAAATCTCAAAATACCTGCAAGGCATGTTCAGGTGAAATGAACAATATTTCTAAGAACACTTTCCTTCTGAACCACAATTTCCCAGATATTAACCATTTCCTTCAAACTTCCTACTTTTTTTCTGACTGAGAAATTGAAGTAAATTTACCCGTAAGTACACTAGGAACTCTGTTATGAATGAAACGGCCACTCAAGTAAGTACGCTAGGAACTCTGTTATGAGGTTACACAAGTAACCTAGCATTATCTTGATACACTTGTGAATCTGAATACTGTTACTAGTCTCATGCATTAGGTCATGAGTACCAGTAGTCTACCCAAATAACTTGAGTATCAATTGGCTACACCAATAGCCAAAGCACCAACTGTCAGTCTGTCACAAATAACCTTAGCATCAATTGGCTACAGCATAACCATGAGTATCAGTCACAAATAACCTGAGTATCAGTTCACTATACAATAAACCTGAGTATCAGTTGTCAGTCTATCACAAATAACCTGAGTATATCAGTTGGTGTCAGTCTGTCACAAATAACCTGAGTAACAATTGGCAACATGCATCCATAACCTGAGTATCAGTTGTCAGTCTATCACAAATAACCTGAGTATATCAGTTGGTGTCAGTCTGTCACAAATAACCTGAGTAACAATTGGCAACATGCATCCAAAACCTGAGTATCAGTTGTCAGTCTGTCACAAATAACCTTAGTATCAGTTAGCTACATCTATAACCTGAATATCAGTTATCAGTCTGTTACAAATAAGCAATTGGCTACACCTATATTCGGAATATCAGTTTGATACACTATAAACTGTGTGTCAGCTGGCTACACCAATAACCAGAGTACCAGTTGTCAGTCTTCACAAGTAACCTGAGTATCAATTGGCTAACCCCATAAGCTGAGTATCAATTGCCTACATCCACAACCTGAGTACTAATTTGCTACACTCATACCCTGAGCATCAATTAGCTACATCCATGTCTTGTCCAACTGCAGATCGGATGGGGTATGCATCTGTAATTTGGCTACATCCATAATCTGAGTATCAATTGGCTACACCCATAACCTGAGTATCAGTTTGTAGCCTACACAAGTAACCTGAGTATTAATCGACCTCATCCACAACCTGAGCATCTGTTGGCTACATCCATTACCGGAGTATGTATCAGAAGTCAGTCTTTGTACACAAGGAACCCAAGTATCGACTGTTGTTGATCTACACGAATTATCTGAGTATAGTTGTCTACCCACGTAACCTTATATCAGTTGCTGCAGTAGATCATTTGACTGAACATTTAACATCAGTAACCCCCAGTACCTGTTGCGATACTGGTCAGTGTAACCATCAGGTAGCTATACCCAAGAAACCTGAGTCTCAGCTGCAGGCTACAGCAGACTGAAACAGTTGGCCACTTAAATTCTTAGACCATTCAAATTCACAACATTTATATATCTTAACTATAAAACAATCCTGTAAGATCGTGTCCACTGCACACTGCCTGTTGTGTGAAAACACAGTCTCTTCATTTAGTGAAATCCTGTCAAAACTACAAAGTCTTATTCCTTTAGTTCTCTTCGGATTTTGTAAGAGTTAACTCTTCAGGCACGGATCCAAACATTTCAAAATGGGGGAGGGGGGGCTGAAAACCCCCTTGATTATTCTCCTAGATTAACATTATGCTAATTTTCATATATTTGTTATTGTTGATGTGGCAAAAAAGGGGGGCTGAGGTCCAGAAAGCCCCCCCCCCCCGGATCCACCCCTGCTCTTTATGCCTGTGAAGTACACACTCGTAGCTTGTAGCTACACTCATATACATGGTGGTTATACCAACCCTAAAAATAAAAAAAAAATAAAAATGTAAAAAAAACCCCCAAAAAACAAGCAAAGACTATAGTCTGTGCTCCAACAGAAGACACATCTTACCAGATTAATTCTGACAAAAATTTCTGACTTCCTTTTGCCGGTTATGTGTATTTTAGAGGGTAATATTAATATTATTTATATTTTACAAAAACAAGTTTTGATACCCTGTACTTCTCTATTGTTTTCCCACAGATAAAACATTATCTACCATAACCTCACTTTTGACAGAAATCAAGAAATTTAAGCTACAAAGTATCCTTGGCTATGACCATAGAAAAGAATTACTTGACATTTAATATTTCTCAGACTTTTTGATTGTGTACTCCTTGCTCCTCTTTAACGATTCAATTTCCTATAATAGACTCCACAACGACAGTACTGCAAGGTATTCCCACTTGGGACTTGTCTTCAACTAAATGTATGATAATACATCAGCGTGTTTGTCCCCCTTTTTTTCCTCTTCTGAAGGTCAGGGCACTCTGCTAAACCTGACCTAAAGATTAAGCTTGGTCCTGTTTTTAATAAACAGGCCTATTCATATGGCCCTGGGGCACATAGCTATCCCACTGGGGTACGAATAGTGCAAACGGGGGTGATATGGCCGGAGGTAGAACACACAGCTCTGTGGAGAGTCAACGGGAGGCATAGTTTACTTTCTCAGGGTGTCGCAGACACTTAATGTGTGCTGCAGCAGCTCAAACAATTTCCTTCTTTCGTGAGGAATTTGGTTTTTAATCTCAGCTTGCGTCTGACTGTGTGAGCTCTATACACCTGGAGGTGAGGGTCTATTTGAACTAAGAGTTGCAGACACAGAGATTGGAAGAATGGCTAGCCATTATCGAGCAATAAAGCCTATTTGCAAAGCCTGATTTTTTTCTGAGACAATGTGAGAACTCATGTCTGGCACATTTATTAAATGTTTCAAATCAATAGAGAGTTCTTGGCACTTTTTTCCATCAACTGCCTCCTGTTATCAAGAGGACAGGAGGCGGCTGTAGATGAAGCATGACTTTGATCAAGAACATATTTACATCTGACAGAAAGGATTTTTGCAGAGACTGAACGGATGTTTGCTTGGGGACCAGGATGAATCGTACACAGTCATAAAACCCAAAGACGGCTGAAACTTAAAGTAATGTTTGATGCTTGCTTTTAGCCTATCTACATGTTAATTTAAAATTTGGTCAATATTATGAAAACAGGTTTCGTTTTCAAGTATTAGCTTACTTTGCGCTTACTTCTCCCACTTATAACAGATGAATTTTAATATACCACTGACATGAACTCTTAAGTCCATTATCATAACATAAATGAGTCAGGAAGAGGTACTGTACTGTAAAGGCTTGTGCACTCTTTTCAAAAATACCTTGTGATTGAAGTGAAGTTTTTTATCTGACAAGGAAATGCCATCAAGGACTTGTTAAGCAAAGCAGTTTTGCAGCAGCAATGACTCACTTTTCTCTAAACTGATGTGGTCAGCTTTTTACATGTTATGTTTAGACCTGCCCTAAAAAGTTTAACATTTGAATGTTAAGCTAGTGGGTGATGACGATTCAATGAGTAACAATTTTAGTCACCTCTCCAAAGCCACTAAGTATCACTCAAAAGTAAGTCATGACACCCATACATCTAGCATCACACACCCTAGACATGAGCACCACGGTATGACCATGGTATGACAAGATCACCATGACACCCATATCCAATACCCCTTCATCCCATATCCAACACTCTTCACACAGAGGTATGCACCATGAGACCCCATCATATCCAATATTAAAAAAAATGATAATCACCATGACACCCCATATCCTACATGGTAAACACCATGATATATGCAATGATATGCAACATCAGGGCAAAAAAGGTGATCACCATGACACCCCATATCCAACACCCTTCACCCCATATCCAACACCCTTCACACAGAGGTAAGCACCATGATGCCCCATCATATCCAACATCATACAAAAAAAGATGATCACCACAACACCCCATATGCAATTAACACCCTTCACACATAAGTAAACACCATGATATGCCATGATATCAAACATCAGGGCAAAAAGATGATCACCATGACAACCCACATCCAACAACCTTCACACAGAGATGAGCACCATTACACCCCATCATATCCAACATCGGTCAGAAAAAGATGGTTCCCACAACACCCCATATCCAGCATCTCAAACAGCTAGAGTATGTGCACTATGATATACCATCTAATATCTGTTCAAAGAGATGATGAACACTTAATGTCCATTGTCACTCGACAAAAGAGGAGAACACCATGATACTTCTCATCACTCAAAAAGAGTCATCACAGATAATATTTTATTGACAATTTTATGCTTTCAATAAATTTGTTTAGAACTGGGGATGGTTACTGCAAATTTCCCTAAATTATGAATGATTTTTTTCCCTTTCCAGTACCTTACTTTCTTGTCACCACACTTCATGACTCTAACCTCTTGAAACATTTTCATTTCATGAAACACTTCATAACTTCATTTTAGGGCTAGAAATTAGATTGCCAGTTTCATGAATTTTTCAAGTTTCTCTACACTACCACCTTGTGATATTCACTTGCTCAAAATTTATGCCTCCACACCCCAGTAGATCAAAGCCCCAGTGGAGTAGTATCACTCACACTCCAGTGATGATTGATGAATGGGCCAGTGTGCTACATTAAACATAGGTTGCATTCGATAGCAAAAGGTTCTTCACAGCCTTTGAAAACATTCCGTGACTGAAAGTAGGCCTAGTTCAAATTCATCAATTGTTGTTCGCGTGTAATTACTCTACGCTGTTGTCACAGAGATAAAGAGAACAGCTAGAATTGTATTATTCAAGGCACGGGTTGAAATTCTTTTCTAGAACAAAGTTCACATCATGGGCAATCAAGATAAATGCTAAACTAATCCATACCTACATAAAAAAAAAAACAAAAACAAATGAAAGTTATAGGTTACCAGGTGTACCATTTCTTAATACACTGAGTGAAACATCAATCAGTACAAAATACTTGCCAATACAGAATTAAAATGTTTATGATGACTAAAACAATTTCAATTCCAGAAAAAAGAGATATATTTCTTCTGTTTCATTTCCTGCAAACTGTATTCAATAATCAAAAAATGCTCTTCTTGCAGTAAGTTTAAGATTGCAATTCAGTACCAAGGTAATGGTATACATGTTTTAGGGCTGCTATCATCTAGTCATTCATTACAAAATAATCGCGTGTGAAGTGAAACACTTTGTGAAAAGCTACTTGTAATTAATCACAACTTTTTTTTTTAATTACTTTTTTTATCCATTTCAAAATTCATGGATGCCCTTGTGTAGTATGTCCACCTTACCTTTTCACAAACTTTAAAGCACAATCATGGCCAGTTAGTAAGGCAAAAATCATCAGATTTTTAATTCTTCGACTGTTAGATTCACTGCCCTCTGTGCACATGTGATAATTGGAATATACCATTAAATTATCGTAAAAATTTACGATCAGTATTTCATGGTTTTGTTACACATTTTCAGCCTTAGCACATTTCTAATCTATCCATGCCGGGGATTCCGCCAGAAACTCAAAGGGGGGGGGGGGTTATCACTGCTTAACCCTGAGTCCAAATTGATGCTGTCCTGGGTCAAAGTTACAAGTAGGTTCAGGGGGACAAAAGCTTGCTTCAAGGCCCCTATAAGGTGCAATTTGAAGGGTTTTAAAGGCCATTTATTTATGTAATTAAGTTCAAACACAGTTGCAAAAGTGTCCCCCTTCTTAAGTAAGAAACCAAGATATTGACAATGTTTTATATTTTTATGGAAAAGAAAGGGGGATTTTACCCTCTTCCTTCTGGAAAGGGGGGGACAAATCCCCTTTCCCTCCTTGAGGGAAACCCTACATGCCACACATGCAATAGGTTCTAAATCATTCCCTGACATTTCAAACAGCTGAAAAATACCAACCCCAACCCCACTCCTCCTTAAAACATCATTAGTTGTCATAAACCGAAAATCATTCTTCTGCTGGTATGAACGTTTAATTCAAAACTCAGCAGCAAAATGGCATATAGACATGTATCACGCAATCTTTGCCACTTGCAACTCAGAGCTCAAGTCTGCTTCAGAGTTGCAACTCTTGGCTAACTTGAAGATTAGACAAAAGAGTTTAAATTGGTAAGATCCACACTCCCAACATATCATATGCGCATAGGTAAAAACTTTCTTTGAAAGATTATTTTGAGTACCATACACAATTTTCTCAATTACATTGATTTTTTCCCCTTTTTCCTCTCTCTTTTTTTTTCAATTTTGTTGACATCAAAAATATTCAGTCAACAGTTTGTAGTCAGTGTAGGATAGGGATTAACAATTCAATCCGTAAATGTACTCAAATGGTGGCATATTGCTATTAAGATGTTTTAAATAGAATATAAGGGATACTTGTCCAGAACAGCAATTCTAGCAATTGTCCATATTTCATTCTGTTATTCTTGGAATCAGCCCAGCCTGAATATAACAGTCTTCAATAGTCTTCAAGCTTTTCTTTAAGCTTTTCTCAAACAAACAGTAGAACAAGAATGGATTTTAGGTCAATTGACCAGCACAGCCTAACTTCTTCTAGGCTGTGGCACTAATTCTCATACTCCTAATATACATATAATAAGTACCTTTCAAGTAATTATCTAAAGTCTAAACTAAGACACTTATCTAGGTTTTTCAGATTCTGCCAACCACTGGACATGAAATACTCAATATGATAGCCCTAGCCCTCTTCAGATGAAGTGTTGACGAAGTTTGGTTCCAAAAACATTTACAACCAATCTCCACAGATGCAAAAGGTCAACACGATAAACACTTACTAATCTATACGCCGAAGCAATTACCATCCCTCCCGATATATCAGAGCGTGATCGGCTATCTTTACACCCAGCTAATGATGTTGATGATGCCACACCTCCAGGCATCAAACAGGACCTCAACGCTGGCTCAATCAACTCCGACGACATGGCTGAAGGCGAAGATCTAACTCTGTTTCTTCAGACAACAAAATAGAAAACCATCACCAAAAGTCTCTCAGGAATACTTTGTCAGAACTTGAGAGCTTTGTGATGGATACCAAAAACCTGAACTGTTAAAGATATGTATGTACAGCTCTGTCCTGAACCAGGCCTAGAAAACAACTCAAACTAGAAACTGACGGTTCCCCCTTGCTAGGGCCATCTTCTAATCTCTAATTATGCTGTCAAAACATGGCAAAGACAGGGAAGTGCATCTTAAGAAGAAGTATCTCATCTTGCTTCTGGCTACAGGAGAAAGCAGTCACAATGCTAAGGAGAGCAAAGGAAACAACAGCATCAGTATGGCCTAGTTGGCTGTCTCCCTTTGGAGGGAACAAATCATCTTTGGAGAAGGTACAGTGCTTGTCAACTAAGTTGAAACTTCATACTGCAGGTCATAAAGTACAAGTGACCTTTGGACTTTTTGTATCAGGATCACCTGCAGTGACAGTCTCAATTTATTCGGGGAATATTCAACTCCCAAAGGAAGGTTGTCTCACATTCTTCTGTTAATAGGTATCTGATGGTTCTAGAGATGGAGGTGCCATACATCCCTGGATCTAAATAGGTTCTAGAAAGATCCAATGAACATGAGAAAGTTAAATGAATAATACCTGTGCACTAACAGTACCAAGAAATCCAAAGTTTTTCACTTTTAATGTGATATTTGCAACAAAGGTTATAGGGCCTACCGGTATTCATTTGGCACAGCTTTCGGAAAAGTCACAAAACTGCAGTAAGAAATGCACATATATGACAACGTAGGAGCTTAAAGGCAATAGGCAGTTGCCCCAAAATTTTCTTTGAAAAATCAGCAAACCATTGCAAATCTCTAACTGCATTACAAGCACCTCTGAAAATGTTTTGAACATAACTAATTTAACAAACAATAGGTGAAGCAAGGAGAAATTCTTGAATTTCACAATTCATCAACAAAAATATTGTCACATGATCAAAATGGCCAATCATGAACTAGAGTGACAGGGTATACTCACTCTGATTGGGGTGCTGCATACTGCCTTTAACTGTAGTACTGTATATTGCATAAATGGCAGTACAACATGCCTTACAATATGCAAGTTAAAATACAATGACACATCCTGTCCAATCACAAGGACTCCCTCCCTATCTGGCAGAGAATGCATCAGTTTCTCGGAAAGAACTTTCACAAAATGAAACAAAACTTGATGACAAATGCTACCCATGAAAACCACAAAATCAAAAGATACTGGTAAACATGAATGTAATCACAATGGATTTAATGCATGTTTACACTTCGAGTGTTGTACGTATTAACAAGATTCCAGTCTTCTGCTGACATACAAACAGAACCACAAGGAGGAAACTTGAGACCAAGACTTTTAAACAGGAGTGATTCTATGAACGAAATTTCACTGGGATTTTCACTATCCTTTGCTAGGCAAGGGTTCTAGACTCGGTATTTTCCACCAGTAGGCCTATAGTCAATTAATTTATGTTTGACGATTTGTGCCAGTTGCATTTATTGCTATCCAGCCTGATCAGCTGCTCACAAAGAGCATCAATGGAGACTGTCACTGACATGTACATTTATACTGCAACTGCACCTTAAGGGGGCATTCAAAACTGACACTGCCTACAACTATTCATCAGTTGCCATTTCAGTTTATATCATATCTTGTGCGAGTACTTTCCTTTCACTAGTTAATGTGAATGCATGCAATCTGCACATTTAACTTAGATGTAAAATTGTAAACTGCTCCGATTCCATTACCCATACATCCATAGTGTCACATATCAACAAATGTATGTACCTTCCTCACACAGTTAAACTAGAGACAGACTGCAATGTCTCCTATAGGCCTACATGCTGGGTTAATTCACAATCCATACCAATGCAGCGAACTTGAGGAAACATATCTATACATATAATCGGCCACAGCTGCCAGGAGAGTGTTAAATTTACGACACAGCATAATGTTAAAGGCTGAAGGGTGGAATGACGCAAGTTATGTATTAATTTCGGGGACTTCGATTTCAAACTGCCCCCCTGAGGTGTTGGTATACTAACACAGAGACAAATTAAGTGGGAACAATAATTTTGTGGACAAAAGAAACCCAGTCCAGGCCTTCTCCGAGGGTTGGCATTTTTCCTCTTATCAGTGTTCCTCCAGAGAATACTGACACAGTTGCAGCTTAAAAAGTCTAGTGTTTGCAGCTGTCTACCAATAAATAGCAGTTCTACTTTTGACTTTGCAAAAAGTTGGTGCCCCTCAACCAATTTGTTTTAATAGAAAGTTGAAACCATTTACATGGGGGATTTGAAATGGTGAAATGGCAGGGACAGGTATGGTATACATAACCATTATGCAATAAGGCGACCCATCTAGACTGCCATGGACAGACTTCGCAAATCTTATCAGAAAATTGACTCCAACCTTTTTAAACCTGTCTTAACCAAATTGTTCCCTACCTCGAATATGTGGGGGAGCATCATGCGAGGGGGGGGGGGGGTTGAATGGGATGGGGTGAGCAGTGTATGGATGCTAGACTAATTGGATAGGGCTGCTTCAGTACAGCAGGAGTAGGATTTTTTCAACAGGATCTGCAGAGTAAAAGGTCACAGTAAAAGATCATAAATGATGGAAGGTTGGGGTTGCCTACAACACCCACAATAATTGTCGGTGAGTTTATCATCTGAACAAACTTGATGAGACTTCTGGGTAATTTCTGGTTCCTGTCTAATCTTGCATGTAATTCACAATACAAGGAACTGCTAGAAATGATGTGTTGTACATCCAGAAGAGAAAATTTAGAGAGAACGGCACAAGTGGGAAAGGAACCCCTCCTACGGGATAGGACACAGGCATCCTCTGTCAGTGGTAAGAAGTGGTAAGAAGCATATTTGGTGAGTATAGGCCTATCGCATTAACCACCACAAGAATTGCTGATTCACAAGCCTTTTAATGAAGTTTGGCAGGCTGCACATTCCACTGAAGGTAAAACCTAAAACTGCAAGCTCTCAAATAGTGCAAAGACGTGATAGAACACAAGGCTTAATTGACCAACCTCTCAACTGTAGACCTAAAATTTTTATCTACAGTACGTCTATCATAAATGGATACTTCACTCGATCAAAAGACCAAGAAGTAGATTCTATTTTGGAGGGGAAATATCACTCAGTACACAATAACACTAACATTTAAAGGCCTAAATAAAATATTTTGCAAAGAGTTCACAGTCATTTGCATGTCAAATATTGATGGCCAGCACTTGGTAAAAGTGTCATGCTATAAAGTTCACTGCAACTCACTCAGGACGCCCCACTCAAGTCATCAAGGACCCTGTAAAGTTGATTGTTCAAGGATTACCATCTAAACTTTTTTTGACTTGAGAAGGGACGCTCAAAGGCAACAGGATAATGGAACATGCATGCATAAAATACTATATCCCTCCTAAACCATATATGCTCCAGTCACTGCCATTTTAAGGTCCAGACAGACAAGTCCAAATGATCCAGCTAGGTCTTTAGCAACTTTCCCCATGGAAGGGTGAGGGGTAGATGACATTTTTCTGCACCATTTTGAAGAAGGTTCACTAGACCAAAGATCCCCTTGGACCAAAACCTACTTTGGGTAGAAGTTAACTGGGTTAGGATTTGGGTTAGATACAGTTTAAAGATTTAAGATTAAGCGTGGGATTATCTTCATGATGGTTTAGCATTATAGGCAAGGAATTGGAGTTAGAATCTTTGGTCTAGCAAACCTTTGATTTAGTGAACCTTGCCTGTTGTAGGTATTCAAGAGTAACTATATACTTTTGTATCCCTTGCTACATCTATGTATTATTTCAAAGTGGAAAGGAGGTATTCAGAGACCTCTATTACACCTGGATTCTCCTTTGCACCAAATAATACTAACTGGTAAAATGGGCCATGTCCCACTTTCTATATCATTTGAGGTACAGCGCAAAAGCATTCTCAGGATGGCTTTACCCATGTTGTGACAATGTGTAGCCTAATAGCTGTAGAGCAAGGAGAAATTACACTATGTGCTTAAAACAGAATCTGCTGAAGAAACAATAGAAGTAACCTAAATTAGGCAGCCTGAAAGTGATTGTTCATATGTTGGTGGCAGCAGTAAACCATTTTGAACCTCCTAAGTACCACTACAAGTATTAGATTAATAGGCTAATTGTGTCCCAAAAAATTTCTAGGCAGATGTAGTCCTACCAGAATTTAGTCTACCGCAGTGGCCTAGCTGGGAAGGGGGGGGGGGCAGTGGGGCTGTGGCTGGGAAAAAGTTCCCCATAAGATCTTGCCTCCCCCGAAAAGAAAAGGGTGAAAAAATTTATAGCATTTTGTATTAAAAGCCCAACTGATGAAATAAAACATTGGAGCCACCCACCCCCTCCCTAAAAAAAAAAACCTTTTCTAGCTATGCTTATGATTTCAGCTGGACCTCAAATTCTAGCAAATTAACTCTTTATCTCATAACTGAAGGAACAACCATTTACTTGCAAATTGGCAAATATTTATCATAATGTTTATAAACAGTACGCACCTTCCTTAGACAGCCTGTGCCAGACAGGAATTGTAGGAAGCACATGCAATTTGGAGGTAGCAGCAAGACTGACTGTAAGCCAATTCCTACACAAATTATGTAACACTTTTTGAGTGATGTTCCCCAACTACTTTGTTTGCAGTAATCTCATTAACATAATATACATGTACTGTCTTATTAACACAGCTAGCCTAGACCTATGCATCACTTGCCCGCCCGGCGGACATGTATTACTCCTGTACCTACATTGGTTGCACTTGTTAGAGTATGTACACCAAAATAGGAGTTCATATTGAACACCTGCTATGAAGGTAAATGCATCACCCCACAGTAATTAATATTCCAAAGTTTTCAACCCTCCAAATATTTGACTCTACCCTGCACTTCATAGCTGGTATCTTCAAACTTTTTCATTCGTTACACACTGTTGTTTGATTTTTTTAATTTGATTATCCTCAAAGTTTCTGAACTGCTTATTGACAAATAAGTCATCTTTATCACTGCATATCTTTATTGGTCTAAATGACAAACTTCAAAAGTTCACTAAACTGATCTCTGTGATAAAAAACTTTGACTCATGTTCATGCCTCAGAGGTTACTTCATATATTACACATGTGGTTTAATTATACAAGGTATTATGCACAATTTTTCCATGAATAATCCACAATCCTTGAAAAAAGGACCATAAACAAAGCAACAGAATCACACGTCTAACAAAACAACATACTTCTACAACTAATGCCAGGAACTGACCAAAATTCTGTAGTTGAATAGTTTTGTTACTATTAGTAAAGTACTGCAGATAATCTCTGCTCTCATTTTAATGACATCACACATCACGTACTATCTTCCTAGCGTGAGATGGTCCATATTGTCCTATACTATGAGCTCTTCTAAATGGGGAAATCCCACTGGACCAAAGGTTCACTATAGTAGACCTAAAGTGTGCTGGACCAAAATGTACTTAGCTTTAGAGCTAGGGTATTGATTAGCAGTCAGGGTTAGGAACAGAATGAGGGTTGGGGTTAGGATAAGGTTTCATGTCTATAGTGGGCCTTCAGTCAAGAGGGCCTTCCATCTAGTGCAATGTCTGGTCCCACGGGCCCTGTTCCTTCACACAATGTCTGCAGAAAACAAGATTAACTGAAATTTCGAAGAACAAATATTTTAACAAAACCAATCCAACAAATGTAGGAATCATCGTTTGTCACTTTAGGAACTAGGAAGGCATGTGCCACAGAACGATTATCACTTTAATATCCACCCTTTTAGAAATTTAATGGATTTTTATTAGAGATGTTTATAAAAGTGTAGACAACCTCTGCATGCTCAACCACTTCCTGAATTATGTCCACTACAGGAAACAGATACTAAATGACCACTAACCACTGGTCATCTCTAAAGGGAGACAGTGTGTCTTCACTGATAGGGCAGTGTCCTCCACAGTTCTCAATTAACCTTGTCCCCTCTCTGGTACCCTCCCATGGTGTTTAGCTGCCAAGGTCAAAGCACTTTATCTGGTATGCCAGAGAGGATGTTATTTTGATAAACTACTGACATGCCCTCTGTCAGGTCAAGGAGACATGGCTTGGTCACCCTCAGGTATTGGTTTAATATTGCAAGGACAATAGAAACCTCTGATCCCACCACAAGCAAAATGAGACTTTTCTGTTGTTTCCAGAAAGTTTTAATTGTGACAGAGAGAGAAAGCTGAATGAGGCCAGAACTGACTGGGCTCTGGAGAATGCACAACTATTCATTCATGGGAAATGTTTTCATTGTTTTAAGATATTTTTTTAACTTTGGACTTCCTGCATTAATTTTCATGATGACCTCCAGAGATTATTTTACCAATTTCACAATCTGCAAGATGTAGCCTAATTGAAAAAGTTTTGACAGCATGCACAACTTAGGAAAACTGAAAAGCGCAAAAAACAAAACAAAACAAAACAAAAAAAAATAAAAAAAAAAAAAAAACAAGCCAAAAAAAGAAAAAGGCAAAAAAATGACGTGTGGAATCAACTATTCATGAATTTACCTGCTTTGTGATGTCACGACATTACAGAGAATTGTGGGAATAATGCTTTGTTTTACAATGAATATGTCTGAAATTATGTTCCTTTACTCTCTCCAAAGTAGACAAAAAAGACTGTCCATCTGAGTCATACAATTAACACACCCATATCTAAATCTAGCAGGCCTGTATATGCATCTGGAAATCCCCCACTGAAGCCTACATTCAAGGAAATGTTGTAACAAACTAATTACAACTGCGTCATTTAATTTTATTCTTAATTAACCTCTCAAGTTTATGACTCTTTATTCCAAAGAGTACAATAAATATTAATACTACCATGAAACATTTGTGGGGAAGGGAAAAATACACCTGTACACCACAGGTACCTTAAGTCAATATTTAATACAGGGCTGTGTTCAAGGCTCCAGAACATGTGTATAGTTACTGTGGGCCTACATATTGCGACCATCTTCTATCCATCTTTTATACAAGGGATTTCCCACAGAGACCGGCACATTATTTTGAACTTCTATGAATTAGAAAATGTAAGCTTATATTTATACAATAAACTACAACAATAAAAAAAATCCCTCATTTCATTTGGTTGTGATACAATGCCATGACTTGGCAAATCAAGTAGGATGAGAGAGGGCGCCCTTTGTATGAGGGCTACTGCCCCTTTGTGCTATAAATTTTTGCCAGGTACTTATTGTGAGTATAGGTAAGGATTACGTCTAATAAGGAGCTTGAGATGGCCAATGTAGATAATAATATACAATGCAAATAATGAAATGAACAATTTTTCTCTTGGCAAGACATTGTGACTCACAACAGGAGGAAAAAACTTGAGCATTAACCTTTGAGATTTTCATGAAAGGCTAAAAATCTTCCCAAAAAAAGTTCACCCCTAAAGCCGCTTCATACTTCAGTATAGGGTTATAAAGTTATGAAAGTTGACTGGAGTCCCTTGAACTTTGAGCTATATGCCGTGATTGGCCCAGAAGAGCAAGGGATGACCACATGTATGCTTCTTATAGCCTAATAGTGTGTAAAAATTTGGAAATACAAACCAGTCTCTATGGTACAGACCTATGGCGCTTTCAAAAGTCCAAATATACTTGGGTATCAAGATGGTGATCATTTTGACATCACAAACACAACTGCCTAGGGAATCAATCTTGTTTTGTTTTGTCTGACACTGTAAGTGCCAATGTTTTTCCTTCCCCTCATGAATAAAAAGTGACACTTTGCTTTTAATGAACAATACCCTACAGTTTCGTATAAAGTACCTTTATTTTAAAAATATCAGTACAATCGTGACAATTAGCCAATATTGACATCTAAAGTAGGGGTCTCCAAACTTTTTGCTTGGTGGCCCTAACTTTCTACTCCAGAATCTTGGTGGCCCTCAAATTGACAGGTCGATGCGAGGAGTTAAGATATGACTTGGTTATGCAGTGTTAATATAAACTTGAAGCAGGTCGCTGGTTCTTAGATTAGAATCGCTGCCATTGCTTATTTTTAATGTGAAATTTGGCAATTATTTTTCGTGACCCTCCGAAATATTTTCGCGACCCTTTTGAGGGTCGCGACCCCTAGTTTGCCGATCCCTGGTCTAAATATAAGATATCAGTAATAATGGTTATGGGTGACATGGGTGCAACAAACCCTTACATCAAACTCAGAATTTTAATTCTGTAGGCTGTAAGAATTTTGAGCGAACTATAAACATTTTACAGATTAGATAGGAGTGTTTCTAAAGCTACACAACTGTTGAGTTTTTGTAACTTTTAAGCCCTTTTCATACTCTATCCTGGATCAGAGTTTCAATCAGGCCATTTAGACTGGGTCCCCCACCCTGTTCAGATTTCACTTCTTCATTCAGAGCCCTGTTTCAAAGTAAAGTTGGCACTAGGTTTGGATTTTTAGCTTTCAGTCCAACAACCCTTTGAAACTGTTTTAAATGATTGTGATAAAATGCTGTAGGCAATTGACCTGACTAACACCCTGGTGACTGTAACATTCAGCACTAACTATATACTGAAGCAGGCTGCAAAGTTGCATATTGTGTACTGGTGCAAGGCTGTTATTATAAAATATCAGACAGATAAATAACAAGGTCGGGTATCCATTAAGTTTTTGCTCTTATGAACAACAACTGAGCAAAATGCATAATGGCAGAATATATCTGATTACAAAGAGTAGTAAGCCTGACAAAGCAAAGCCTACCCCCAAAAAGCCAACAAATACAAACAAAACAAAAAACAAACAACAATTAAACGCAAAAGGAAAGGCTAAATTTAGGAGTATGAACATGGGTGCAATATTGTATTTGCTGTTTAGAAAAGAAGTATCTTTTCACTAAATTATGGAATGCTGTATTCGAAGCAGATCAGGAGATAAAATAAAATTAAGTTCTACAGGTATTACGAAGAAGCAAATCTGCAGTTTAGTCAATAAGGTGTAAGCTGTTCAATACAACCGTGTAAATGGTTATGACCAAACTCAAAATCCAGATTCCCCCAAACTCCCTGGTATGTGAATCTAATCCCAATATACCTTCTATATCTGTGTGAAGAGGGGTGCTAAGAAGAGGGTAATGTAGATTTAGGGCTTTGACCCCTTTGTAATTAGGAGGATCCTTCGAGGCTGGTTCCTCATAACCCAAATGATTCCTGACAATAGAAACTGCCCTGGCAAAAACGTCCTGAGGAATATCAGCACCGTATAACGGTTCCTCATCCGAACCGGAGGCTGACAACTCTTCGTCCGAGGGAGGTTGGTTAACCACTGAGAGAAAGTCTATACCCTCCCTATCTTTCATAACTGGATGAACATCGGAACCAGGATCAGAGGAGTCCGCCGGGGAATAAGGAGCCGACTGATCGTGAAAGGAGGTACTCAGCCGAGATGAGGTTGAAGCTTGAGAGCTTGGTTCCAATTGAGGAGAAGACTTTTGGACTAAACCAGATAATAAGTTCAAAATACTGTCCAAAGTACTTGATTTGGAGTGATCTCTCTTTCGTTTCGGTGAAGGTGAAGAGATGGAATCAGAGGAGGAGGAGGAATGACGACGACGATGTCTCCTTTTGTGTCTCCTTGATCTAGATCTAGACGTACTATGTCTAGAGTGAGAGGCTTGATCAGAGAAACGTTCAAAATCTCTCTGGACAACAGAGCTAGCATCAGAAACTAGAAGCAAATCATGAATAGCCTCCGCTGGCTGGTTAGACACTTGACCAACTTGACTTTGACGAGCCTCGGGGTCAATGACCTCCAATGAAATAGATGACTCCTGACGGTTCATCTGAGCAGCCGTGAGAGTGGACGTACCTTGTTGAAAGGATTCAGTAGAGCGTGAAGGCTGTGAAGTTGATGGAGTGGAATCAGGTTGGTGAGTTGGCAAGTTGGAGGTCATTGTTTGACAACGATGTCCAGATGAGCTAGCTGGGCTAGCTAGGGAATTAACCCTTGATTGATCTGAGGAGAGCCGACCGTTAACATCCGTAATCACGGTGGCCGCTAGGGCTTGTCTTGCTTTTGAAGACGTTGCACCCTCCTCATCCTTATCCTTGTCCTTTGCCTTCTTCTTGGCTAGCCTTTTGTCACAATCAGATTTAAACTTTGCCAACTTATTCCATTCCTCTTTCCAAGCTCTGCAAACACTGCAGGAGGATTGTTCAGAGCATGACCAACAGTCAATGCATAGGTCGTGACGATCCCACCTAGCGATGCCACCTTTACAGGATCTACATCTAGATGAATTGGACTGCATCATCTGAAAGAACGGTCAAGGAAGAATACAACAAAACATCGCCAGCCGAAGCTGGAAATCAATAAAGCGAACGGCTTAAGGGTCGTCCTGAGGAAAACTCCAAAGCTCGATAGCTGCGGTCAGCAGACCGTGAGACGACCAAAACGATTACAATAGCTAACCCCGAAGGGTTGTATGAACAAGTGCATGAATGCTCCATGTAGGTAAATAGGAGGTAAGAGAGGGGTGATGTAGATTCCCCCAAACTCCCTGGTATGTGAATCTAATCCCAATATAGCTTCTATATCTGTGTGAAGAGGGGTGCTAAGAAGAGGGTAATGTAGATTTAGGGCTTTGACCCCTTTGTAATTAGTTTGCAATTGATTTAATAGTAATTACACATGTTAAAAGTTGTGTGACATGAAAATAACATAGTTGGATATTTGATGTAAAAAGCATTAAAAATCCAGAAAGTGGCTGCAATTCCCATTAAAATGCGTCAAACATTGACCATTTTACAGGGAAATTTCTATTTCACACTTGTATCATGAATAAACATGAGCTAAATATGCAAATATGTGACATCTAAAGAGGGACATACCACATATGGCACATGTTAGCCTTTGTTTTTTCAACCTTAACTTCAAGGACACTGGTAGCATTGTTATCCCCTGAGGGGTTCATTATAAAAGTTAGAATTTTATTCTTGAAAAATATTGATATCACTCACCAAACTGAAATCTAAATGATCAGTAGTTAAGAGATAATTTATATAGGGTTAACAAAAGAAATCTTCACACTGTGCAACACTCCACATCATTATTTTTGCATAGGCAATTAGTTTCATTAAAAACCATCAAACTTTGAAGACGTATATTCTGAGAACAGTAAAAGATATTGAAATAATTCTAACGGATCTTTGATTGGAGGACATAATTCTTTAACTGACAAGTGAAACAGCTCTTTTTGGTGGCATGTCACACAACCTTTAAGAGTAATCACCATTGTGTCAATGAAAATTTGCATACTGAATGGCTGGATGCCAGTTACTGTAATGGTAGATGCAGGTAATTTACCTAAATAGAGGAGGAGGGATGTTGATTGTGATACCAAAATTGTCAATTACCAATCATAATCTATGATAAGCTGGCAGAATTACGGTACATAAAAAAATAAAGGATAATACATTTTTATCATCATGCATCCATGGCACTTAAACAGCCCAGTTTGAAAGTCCATGTCACTACAAATGTTTACACATGATGTGTTTTCAAATAATTATCAAGCATACTGCACCATAAAAATAGTAATAAAACTTATGGTTCAAACTTTTCACAAATTTTTGAATGTTAATTTTTTATTACGTACGAAGTGTACTAATACTAGCTAAAGAAAGAGATTCACACAGCATGACTTAGGCATAATGCTTTTTAGCTTTATTGCCTTTCATTCATCATACACACTTACGAAATAAAATGCAAGAAGCTAATGACATATAAAACCTCCCTGGGATTTTCCCATTCAATAGACAGGGGTCAGTATTTGACAGTTCAATGTCATATATATATATATAGACTAGGTAGCAGCCAGATACTAGATGTCCCATTTTGATGTTTTATGTGCATCTTTTGTCTGAGAAATACCTATTTCTCTTTAGGACATACTTTTTCACATCATTCCATGAGTGTAAAAAATACTGTTTCTTTGGAGCCCCTTCCCCCCCCCCTCCCCAAGCATCTTCGAAAACAATTAAGTGCAAAATGATTTTCTGTGAATTATCGCATTTGTTATCAGCTATGTCAATTGCTTTATTTTGTTAGGTACATTTTCATTATGCATAACTCTTTGCAAGGTTCAGAAATGTTTTATAGTACAAAAAGCCATAGCAACACAACAGTGTTGCCACTACGACTCTGATTTCAGGGGGGGATTCCCCTTCCAAATTATTCTGAGGGGGATTTTGGTTAAAGGGAGGGGGGGGGGAAGAATCTCGATAAATTGCAGCATAAAAAGTCAACTTTTTCTCAACAGGTGCAGGAAATTCCGACACCTGACTTTAAAGCTTGAGAGAATTGCTGAGAAAAGTGCAGGAATTATGCAATCTCGCTGCCTCATGAGAACACTTCAACACATACCAAGGCATGCTACACCATAAATTTATATGCAAGGGGTAAGCCTATATTTCTAGTGTTAAAGAGTGCACAGGGCCATGTGTGTTGTTTTGAACAACAGTCGTATTATAATTGGCCTAAGATGAATCAGAACAAGATGCAACCACAGGCACCATTAGCTTATAAATGTACATGTTCTGCAGTTACGCTACATATATCTTTACAAACAGCTAAAGTTGGCTGTGTGAATACAGTACCACTAACATTCTTACGCAAAGTACAGTATACTCTGGCCAGGGAGGTGTTATTAGCTATTATATAACACCTTATTTATTTCTCTATATTTGATTGGAGGATTGGTGGTCACATGCCATGGGTGATTTGGCACTATCATCACAGTCGTGTGTTATCCATCGTGCAATAGTCTAGTACAATACACGGTCGTGCAATAGTCTAGTATAACACACGGCTGTGACGTCACAATCACTGCGCGTACGTACAAAATACGCTGCAACTCAATAAATCAACGGAGCTTTGGGGATCGCACATTGCATACTGTACGTAGTAGACGTGTAGCTAGCAAACGACAAACCATGTAGCACGGACTAACGCCAAAACACAACTTGAACCAAAGACTAGATAAAGGTAATGGTAGATAGTTGTAAGGTGTTATATAAAACAAATAATGAATGTTTTTCATTTGTAGGATAGTATGAATAATTTCATTCCTTGAAAGATTTAACATTCTATTCAACTCTGCTTCGCCTCGTTGAATAGAACGTTCAATCTTTCAACTCATGAAGTAATTCATACTATCGCACTCATAAACATTCATTATTTGCATAAGTACACCTCCCTGCTCTGACTAATAAACAGAAACTTACCTGTTTCCCAATTCTTAGTGAATCTGGCCCCAAAACTTGCAGAGAGTATGCAATTATTTGTACTTTGGACAACTGCTGATTATCACACGAATTTGTACCAACAGAACTTCCACTAAAAGATTTTAAAATTTTGGCATTTGCACAAATTATGCAAGATTTTGGTCTCATACTCCACACTCAATTGTGAAAAGAGGTACAGGATGAGCTCCTACATGAATCCAAAATGAGAACACATTCAACACAACCTGCACTTCTGTCTCAAATTTTTTGTTCTTGTACTCATATGACAAAAGATTTAAACTCATACTTGTACACACAACCAATGACACTTCACTGCCCCTTCCTCCCCCTCCCCACCCCCCCCCCAAAAAAAACTGCATTTACCAATCTTGGCACTAGGTCTCAAAACTTAAGGGTGACATTCCTCCCCTCCAAAATCTTTTGAGAGGAATTATGGCTCAAAAAAGGGGGGGGGATATCTCGACTAGTTGCTACATAAAAAGTTAACTTTTTCCCAACAGGTGCAGAAATTCCTGCACCCAATTTTAAAAACTTGTGAGATTGATGAACAAAGTGTGGGAATTATGCAATTTCACATCCTGCGACACTGGCAAATTGTGGCACAGGTGTGTACAGTACTCGTACCCGTGACATTCCATTGTACTTATAAGTCCAATGACTAGAAACTTACAATAGCAGGAAGAGTAAGGAGGAATCTTCCAATGAAAATTCTGGACTCATTATCCCTTCCCCCCCCCCCTTCAACATGCACCCCGCAACATTCATCCCACAAGTAGAAGTAATATGTATAGCACATAAAGTATATCTAAATTATTGCACAATGGTGGTATAAAGGCTGGACTTTACCCTATGATTACATACTGTTTGTATATTTACAACTGTCATGTAACAATTACTCCAGTAGGCACTTCCATTATGTATCATCTTGATATTTTTCACTTCCAGTAATGACCACCAGCTATGCCAGACTTTTATGACACCCCACAGATATTTGGGGATTGCAATGTCGGTTGTATTTTCTGCAATGTAATGTTTTCCATGGTTCTTTCCCTTGTAGTACAAGGTCCAGAGTCCAAAGTTTCTCCCGAGGAGACATCCCATACGAACAAAGTTTGACTTCTACTTTGCCCAATTTATTGAAAGTATATTAACTACTTGCTAATAACTGTTTACTTTACGCCAACAAATTGCTTGTTCACACTTGTAATATTGAAAGTCTGTGATGGCATGCCATACAGCTTAGGTTCACTTTACCATGACATCAGTGAACTTCAAAATGACACTACTCGTTTTTATTTACCCATATTTGCACAACAAACTTTATAGGTGTTCTTATAAGAGGTTTCATTTTCATTTTGTTTCGTTTTGATGGATTGATTTCGTGGTAAAACAGAAAAGATGAGTTTTCATGTGGGCTGCAGAAGATGATGAAATTATGTGACTGAATATTTAATGATGAGATAATCAAATTCGTTTGAATGTATACATCCTATTAAACAAACCATAAAAGCTATAGGTTGCTAATAATATGCTATAAAGATACAAACAACTGCCAGTAATAATTTTCCCAGTGTACACAACTGCAAAATTTCTCAAAACTTATTATTGTTTCTCATGTCCATCGCAATAAAGCACACACGAGATTTATTTGTATAATTCCTGCTTGCAGCAGGATGTCACTGACCGATATCAGTTAAAGCTGCAAGCTCCTTGATAATGGAAGGGTTAGATCCCTTTCCCCTCTCCCACCCCTGGCTTATACATATGTAAGGAATCAAGAATGCTGAAGCACAGTCTGAATATTATATTCCCAACAGTTTAATCTTTTTGCAATGAAGCAGGACCACTAAAACTACACACTAACCCCCCTCCCCCCCCCCCCCACCAAACCAAACCTAACCACATGGTGCAAATTTGTATATTATTTTAGAAGGGAGGGCCGGGAGTAAGCAGGAGTGATATTGCCAAAATGAAATATCCATATATCCAAAGAGGAAAAAGTTTGGATGCTGGGAGGCTCCTTCCCAGGAAATTTGGGTATTTGGAGGGAAATTTTGGCAACTGGAGGGAAATTGATCACTTTTGTACATAAAAATACACAACCTACTGTATTGTGGACAATTTGATTTTCTTCCTGGGGAGTAAACATTTTTTCCAGCATATCGGTGACAAGCTTTCGATAATATCGATATAAAACATAATTCTGTTATCCCCCTGATAAGCTGCATTGACAACTGGCAACTTGCAATTGACACATCATCGATATATGGCCTGCTCAGCCGGGAGGGCGAAGTGTTGTTTCATGATTTGATTTTTAAAGGAATATTCCATTGACACCTGGGGATTACATGTGTAAATAGGAGGTAATGAGGGGCGATGAAGTGAAAAAATAATTTTTCATCCCATTCCCTTCAAACTGCACACCCACAGCTTAATTGTTCATATCTCAAGATATTCCTGTTTTACGATGGATTATTCTTGTCAAAAACAGACTTCCAGTTGCTTCAAGGTTTCAAAATGTTACAAAGTACCAGCAGATTACTTCCGAAGTCTTTTGTTTTCTTTAAAATTGAAGTGTTTAATTTGATCTTGAAACTTGACACCAGTGAAACATTGAATTACGTTCATTTTAGATTGAGCATAAAATGTTGTGAGAATAAAGGTTATAACATAACAGGTTTTACATAATTCCTTTACATGTGTTCAGATAGTAAAGAAATACAAAAGGTATTCCATTGTTGCGCATTTGATTTGCTTCCCCGACTTACTCCAGCTTCCAGCTTGGGTCATGACGGACATGCACAGCTAGGCAAAATAAACGAACGTTTTACCATAAGTATCAAAGCAAACTCTGCATGACATGTACTAACAAATGCCCACAACTGCTTCAAAACAATTCGCTCCTTTAGAAAATTCTCG
Source organism: Holothuria leucospilota (assembly GCA_029531755.1). Taxonomy (NCBI): domain Eukaryota; kingdom Metazoa; phylum Echinodermata; class Holothuroidea; order Aspidochirotida; family Holothuriidae; genus Holothuria; species Holothuria leucospilota. The sequence continues at coordinate 15,490,166 of CM055972.1, forward strand.
AATAACACCTGCGTGACTTTACCCAATCCTACATCAACCACTTATGATTTCGTTAAGTTTCATGTTGCCCAAATGTATTTGCATTATAAGAAACTGTTCACCCTGCAGTACATGTTGTTTGTTTTGCTGACATGTTTTCCCAAGGGATGATGGGATACTTCCCCAAGCAACTGGCTCATGGGGTCGCTCACTTGAGCCTGGCGCGAGAAAGCGCGAATGCTGACATCACAGGCTAATTGAATGGCGGTCGTGTCAGACATGAGTAGACTCTGGAAAGTAACCGGACATGCTGTTTGTGTGACTGTATAACATCACAGGTTTCCCATTATTCAATGCACTACCGTAAATTGAATATTTTCTTCAAAAATTCCCAACTTTTAAATGCAACACATACAATATGAAGATGGAATTTACACTGATGAAGAGCCTGAGAGAAAATGCTCTCTGATTTTCTGAAACTCTAATACTTTGTCACCAGAATATCCCTTACAGTGGGTGATGGATTCTGTGCAAGACTTCATAGGGGGTGGGAGTGGAGGTTGTTCTCTAAGTTCTAACTTCCTCTTGAAAACTGCAGAAATTCTATGATCAGTCACGTGCTTTCTTTTTAATTGGTCTGTCTACATGTAGTGGTGTTAAGGGGTGGGGGAGGGTTTAATTGCATGGTTTATCTGTATTTGTTATTGTGTTAAGGGGTGGGAGAGGGGGATGGGAAGAGGGGGAAGCTTCAATAACATGACTGATGGGAAAGGTGGCCTACATGAATGTGAATAAAAGCCAGGTATGACATAATGTTCAAAAAAATATCTTTTTCACATAAAGGGCGTTTGAAGTTGATCCAAGCTTATTTCGAAAAAATTCTCGAGGCCCCTTAAAACTTTAAATTCTGTATTTTTTTTTTTTTTTTAGTAATTTCTAAGGCTGATGTCTGTGAGTGACACCCAATCAAGTATTATAGATTAACACATGGTTCTCCAATGTATATCTTTTGAAATCAAGGAAATTTCTTCAAATTTCCTAAGAGTTGCATGAACAGGTGAGGTTTTGCTGTACTGATGTAACATGCAATGCAAAATTTTTACCTTCACCCAACAACACCATAGCATCTGTGCCATTCAACTATCCATTTGGGTTCTTACTAGTTTCAAAATAAAAAAAAAATTCATTATTCCCTCTCCCAACCCCCAAAAGATTCCTCAACATCTGCTATGACTCCACTAATGAAATATTCTCAGGAAGCAATTAAAAACATTTTCTTAGACACACAACCTGATAATTCAATGACAAAGTAGTGCAATCCCATAAATTCCAATAGCAAGAACTTCAAACTTGTTTAAATATGAGTTTTCCCCAAAATTTACAAATCCCCTCCCACCGGCTTCCAAAACTAGACTCCAAAAATATGCAACACTGGAAGGCAAAAGCTGCCATCCCATCTACTTCACTAAACTAATAAAAAGACCCTCTGATGAGGATACCATATGATCAGTACTGTATTTAATTGTCCCAACCCTAATCTTCATAGTTCTGGTAGACTTTACTGTTATGGAAAAGTCAATAATTTTATAAAGTTTCTGATATCTGTGGCCACCATATTTACCACAGATGCAAAAAATTCTTACAAATAAACTGCTGTATTTTTTCCCCATTTGGAAGATACATACTTTTTAACTTGAAAAACATTTTATCCTTTTCTTTTTCATCATATTTTGGACATAATTTCTAAATGGGAGGTATTTGTCTTCACTGATAGGGCATATGTCTTCAATAAATGTTCTGATGTGAAAAGTTTCTCATTCCTATTATCTATAAAATACAAATAAATATGTTTAAGAAGGTTCTCTTGTAGTACCAAAGATAGTCGCCCTACACACCACTAGGCACTAACCTTTACATTTATAAAACCCAGGCTCACAATCAACAAATTCACTGTGTACCTAAATTAAACACAACTGATCACTAAAAACAGATCAAAATTGACTGAAATATTTAATATATTTAATAAAATAAACCTCTCCTGAATTTACCTTTCATCCTAGAATTTATTTGAAGACCCATGATCAGTGGATTCAAAGTTGGCGAGCGGTCTAACAACAGACTTGTAACACACTCTTGTACTGGAGGTTTAGCTGGCATAGAAGCTCTCAGAAATCTCCTTACACTAAAAAATGGCCAATGTGGGCCACAAAGTTCAAAACAGCATTCACTCATCCAAACTTTAGTAGTAACACCCTCTATCCTTCACACAAGCTATATTGTACGTAACACCACAGTATGTATCCAACATGCCACAACTGGTGGGTGAGCGTCTGTCTTCGAAGGCTGTGGTACACTGGCTAGACAGTTCCCGAGTTAATACCTTGGTGACAGGATGCAAGAGGCAAACTTTCAACCAACTAAATAAAGCCTTCCACAGAGACAACCACAAGAAGCCAGCACAATACCAATATAAAAGTGTGTAAGCTGCACTCAGTGTGCACACACATATGAAAATAATCTCTGCACAAGTCTGTATCTTGAAAAGAAAACTTGGAAAAGGTTTTGCCAGTAGGGTTAACCCTTATAACAACGGGTCAAACCATTTGCCAAGCGGGTGAAGTGGCTGTAATGAAATAAAACTAAGTCTGATTCTGTTAGATGACTTGGGTAGTAATTTGAACTGAGTCTTGTCACCTCCAAGGTCTTATGTTGCTTACAGGCAAACAAGCAGAAATCAAAACATAAAATGAGGGCGCTATTTTCTATTGGAATAAGGAAATTTGACAAACTTGGCAGCAAAGTAACTAGCAGCAGAACACTTTGTCAAATGATACTACTGATCAATAATTTACAAAGGTCCACATACGATGGCAGTACCAGTAAACAGCTGACATAAAATGAAACAACTTCTGGAATGAGAATAAAACCTTTGCACAATATGGGCCTGACTGAGTCAGAACTTCCATAATTTGTATGTGATGGTCAATTTACATCACTCTCACAAGTAACTACAAAAATAGTTGTCAAAAATTTACTACAACCCTAAAGGAACAAAGAAAATAGTGTTAGGCAAACCAAAATGAACATTTTTTTTAAAATTTTTATTCTTTTTTTTTTTCCTTTTTAAACCTATAAAATCTCCATGGTTTGGGAGCATGTAAGCCCTAAAATACCATCCTATGTGTTCATATGTGGATTTTTCTGTCTGCTAATTCCATTTGGGGAAAAAACAACATCACTGAAGCACATCCTACCTTCTAAAGGGCAACATATACCCTCACCTGTCCTTAATTATGTGCTGTTAGTTGCAATTTCTCTTATGTTTCCTAACAAACAATCCACACATTCAATTTAAAACACTTATGTGTGCCCATCCTTCCATTCAAATTTTCTGTTTCATAGCTACAGCAGTAAGCGTCCATGTTTTGAGTTCAAAAACTGAGACAGACTGTCCCTAGTTGTTTTCTTATCTCTACCAGACAGGATACCCAATTGCTTCTCACTGAATCAGCTCAAGGTTGCCAACCATCTAAAGAATTCATTCTGATGTTTATCATATACAGCCAAGGGTGAAAATTAGAATATAAGGCCCAGGGGCCACTATTTGACAAAAATGCCCGTTGGTTTAAACATATTTTGGAAGCATGGGCAACTAGTGAGAAACTTGTCCAGCACTTGAAAATACAGCTTACATGCTGCCTTATTTTGAATTACCTATCAATCTGTATCTCCCAATCATGGTTTTAAAGATATAAAAGTTTTTTTTTTTTTTTTTTTTCTGTAACCCAAATGTAACATTTCTCTTTTAGAAGTAAACTGTGCATAATCAGGGTTTGACTTGGGATTGTATTTTCTACTGATTACCTTGCAGGGCCAGTGAGATTGTGAAACTAGAGGCCTTGTCAGAAACTTCCTCAAACTCTTATGGTTTGGGAGCATATGAGCTCTGATACTTGCCCTGTATACTAAACGTTTGTCATACCGAACTCTCACAAAAAGTAATAGCACTGTGGGATCTCCTAGACAGTAGCCTACACCCTAACTAATCCTCTGTACCTTTGCCCAACTTTCTCAATTAATGCCTGGTCCGAAAAATTAACTACCCAATGCAATTACTTACCAAACTCAGGCTTCAGTGTCACCATAAACGTAGGGGATCATTCTAATATGGCCGGGGGGGGGGTGCACAAATTTTTTAGCCTGAATCTCCAAGCCATTTTAGAAAAAGTTGGCCCCAATTTCTACAGGTTCTGCCCAATTTTGGGTTTGTCAAAAAATATGGGGGCAAAAAAACCCTGACCCTACCCCTGCCCACTCCCACCTCATAGGTCTATGCATGTCACCATCTAGATCCAGCCCTGCATAATACCATGAACACACTTTTGATATATCAAAATTCAAAGAAATAAAATTAAGATTAAAACATTACAAAATCCTGTATCAAGTACTGTTTACGCCTCATGAGCATTGATTTCTACCATGGACAAAGGGAAAGAAAAGAGGGAGGCTATGTAGGATGGGGGCGGGGATTGAGAATATGAATATGAATATGGATATGAATATGAATATGTATATGAATACAAAAACTAAGAAAGATAATTCTTAGATCTTAGTATCCAAGCCATGGTAAAACATTACCATACATAGCAGAAAAGTCTCACTGAGGGCAGCATTTCAAAATAAGGTTTCATCAAAGTTAGCATAATTCTGAATCTGGGTCTATGGTTTCCAAACTTTTGTTCTAAAAAGTCACCTAATTAATGTGAAAAAAAAAGTGCACTCTAAAGTTACCTAATACTTCTTTCTTTCTGTTATTCAAGAAACATTTGGAAGACACACAGGGTACCTGTATACAACAAATTGCATACAAAGAAAACCATGCACTTCATCCTTTTACCACTTCAACCCCCCTCCCCCCATGGTAGTCACTGCCAATTATGTAATACCGTACATATTTTTAATATGATCTCTCCATAACAGTCATTAAGTCTGGTACTTTAGAAGGTTTAGTTATATCATGCATATACACTTAACAGCTAGACCAGCTGTTTGCAACTGAAGCCTAATTCAACAGACAGGACAATTCTCTCAAAAAGTGTGGTGGGGTGGAAAAACGGACTAGGGTACATCTACAGATGTGCAAAATTTAATCAGATGCTAACAAATGACCACACAAATGATTCATCCAACAGTGTTGTACATAGCAGGGATTACCAAATAGGTCTGCCACCCCAAGGCCCACTAGTCTGAAGGTCTGCAAACCTTCCAACAGTGATGTACAAAGTAGGATCCACTACACTGAAGGTCTGCTACTCCACAGGTCTGCCAGTCTGAAGGTCAGAAAGTCCACTTAAGTATGTAACCCTAACCCTAACTCCTATCCACACCCAATTCACAGAGGAGATGTCCAGAGTATTGGACTACCCATCAAGTGGACCTTCAGTCTAGAAGGCTTCCATATGCAACCCTGCAAAAAAATTCTAGCCATTCTGGGGTCAATATAGAGCCTTCACACATAATTTATTTTTGTATAGTATCATTATCTGTTATTTCCTAAACATTCTACCTTCATGATGCAAAAAACTTTTGGCTGAATGTCTCCTCCTCACTACATGTTGTGAATGGATTTTCAGACATGATACTGATTTTGAAAGGGCGCCCTCATTTCAAAATTGTATCTAAATGTAATACTAAATGAAGCCTGCAGTAACAAACTAGAGCAAAGTGCATTGTAAAAGGCACAGTGATAAATTTTACTGTTGCATGGGGAGGGGAGAGCTGCTTTGTGAATGGCAAAATAGTTTTCCTTTTTCTAGGAGGGGGAAGCGGGAGATGAGGAACATTCTAGGAACATCAAAGAGGCCAGATAAAATGGAATCAAAATGAGCAAGATAATAACAAATCCATTCAAGACAGAGCCAATCCTTTTTATTCTAACTACACAGCTAATGCCATAAACTTGGTATCTTCTTTTTAACCTCACTGCTCCAAATGGTCCATTCGTCAAAAGTCTTTCTGCCTAAAGATAAAAATGTTTACAAGAACTCAAAGCAACCTTTCATATCTTCAACATAAAATGATTAACTTTGTATTCTACTCCAGCGCCCTCTAATTTTGAATCTTGGCTTCCACTGAGTTTTACTTTCTTCTAATATTCAACTTGGAAGAGAACACACATACTGCAAGGCTGCCCAACCACCCCCAACAATGTGAACTCTAATGTGACTTTTGGACATAAATCAGGCCTGCTTCTGAACGAAAAACATGAAAAATCAAGTTACTGTAACAAAAGTTAACCAGCTGCTAAGCCATCTCAACTGGCCTAATTACTAAGCACAGATGGCTGGCTACCTAGAGACAAAAACCTGTTGGTTTGTTAAAGGTAACTTTTCCACTGTACAAAAGCTTACCCACATTTTTAGATGTGCCATGTAGTCAGGCAAACTGCAGGGAACATTCTGTTAGGCTTTTAGGCATTTAATTAGTTTGAACAAAAACTAATCGTCCATTTAATATTGCAAGAAAATGAAAGATTTTATGTTAGAAGTAATATAGTACATTTCCAGCTTTCTGTAGATACTGATTTGTTTTAGTTTTTTAATTTTTTTAATTTTTCTTTTTTGAAGAACAACCTACAAAGAGTTTCTTTTTGAGGAAAAGCACTCACTCAGTGTTTGAACATAATTTTCTTTATGCCCTAGCTGTTACAAATGAAAAATCTTTAAGTAAGCTTCCACCAACCTTAAATGTTTTCCGACCAAACCTTGAGCAAAACAAACCAAAATGACCCAATTTTCATCACTCCCCCCCCCCTTTAATTTTTCACTGCTAGGATTTTGTTTAGGCCTATATCCACTTGAAGTTCTGTTCAAGTGCCCTTCACAACATAGCCCTTGCCCTCTCCTCACCTGACCAGATACCAGCCAGTCTGTCGACTGTATAATTTGGCTCATTCTTGTAGCTATACCCAGGGAGGTGATAAGATCCCTGCTACACCCTTACACCAAAGTACACATAAAGTGCCTTTACACACATACATACTCTCTTCTACAAATTTGCAAACATGACAACAACTTTTCCTAGACCAAGACCTCTACACTTGTACCTGGTCTGTTCTATAGGCCTACAGCCATTGGTCAGTCTTTAATTGGCTATAACAGTAAAAATTACAGCTCATCAGTTCTAACAATACATTGGTCCTTCACTCATCAATGGTCCTACAGTAAAGCACCCCATTCATTCAACAGGTCATTGATCCTATACTGTCCATTAAGTTTAACACTTGAGGGTCAGGAAGCCAACTGGCTCATCGATGACCCTATACCAGAGTAACACTAGCGAGACTCGCCTTCACTTTTCCACTAGTGCTCAGAGGTTAATGAGGCAAGCGTGTACTAATCACTCCCAATCCTGCTACCACCATGTCCCCATCCGACAAATGAGGACATGAGTGTATCCCCAGTCTTTAGCCACTTTTCCAAAGGTTGGGAGGGGTGGAGGTTCCTTGCTCTGCACCACTGTTCCACAGCTAAACCGAGCAAAGGGGACAACTTCCTGAAACGGATAATCAGATACCCAATTGAAAATTCACCAATTTGAACCCCCCCTCCCCCCCCCCCCCGGCATCACTGTAATTGAACAAGCAAATTATTTTTGTCCCTAGAAATTTCCAAGGGGTTCAACCAGGATTTGATCCGGGAACCTTTAGTATGTAAGGCAGTACAATCAAACACTCAAGCCAACTCCACACTACAGTCTTCCCTTTTTGACTCAGTACAGGACCAATGGGTTGTTTGAACTAATGTGTTACAGTACTAATGCACATGCAGTACCAATGTGCACTGAAGGAGGGCTGTTACTTGTACAGTGGCCAGTCTGCAAGGATCTGTTTGACAAATACGGAGATGTACTGCTAGCCTTTAGTACCTATACATTTATACAGCACAAGATAAACAGTACCCCAGACGGACTTGGAATAATTAGTCCCCAATTCACCAGTTGTTGATCACTGTGGTTGGTCTCAAAGAGTACATGCACTTTTCAAAAATAAATATATCTCTGTGTGAACCAATAGCTGCAAGCCTATACACTATGACATGAGGTGGCCTTGTGTGAAGTTCATGACCCACCCATATGGCAATAGTTCACCTTGGTAGAGTGTATAGTTTGCAGGATACAATGATATATTTCACCAGGCACCATGGCTAGCTTGCCTTATGTGAAGAGATAAAAGAATGGGTATGCCAAATGCATGTTATGAGACAAGCTGTCTCAAGGCCAATTGGTGTCTAGTGCAATTGACACATACCAAACTTGTTGCTAATTACTGTTTGGGAAGGATACACACAGAATCAACAGAATCATGTGTACATTATTTACCATTCGCAGGTTGATATAATGTATGTATGCACTGGCCCACTAATACTAATTGATACTATCATGTAGACTGGCATACACTATACAGTACATAACAGGGAAAATGGGGAAAGGTAATTGTCCAGGAGGTTGTCCACAAGGTTGCACAAGGTTGCACAAGGTTGCACAAGGTTGTATACAAGCTTGCAGGAATCTGAACACAAATTTCACACTACCATTAAGAGGTCTACATTACTGGAACTGTACTACAGCTTCACTTACTTCAAAACAGTGTTAAATGACAATTTTCAGATCTGGTTTGAAAATAAATGCGAGTGAATATGAAAACTTTTGAGTGGTCTTTCATGAATCTGGTCCAAACTTAAGTCACTCTGGCCCTTGCATTCTTTCTCCTTGAGCCCAGTGCTGATATGTAATTATAATGTCACACACAAGTTTCCGCAATGCACTGGCAAAGATTGGGGGTATCAATGAAAGTGCTAGTAATCTGAAGACAAAAGGGATTAGATATGGGGGATACCTGTATCCCCCTCCCTTCCACTCCTACCCCTCCCTTCTACCCCTACCCCTCCCTTTTACCCTCCTTGACAGAAAGTTTTTACCTAAATTCTGTATATTATATGCAGCATCTCCCACAGTAGCTAGGCTACATCATTATTAAAATTTCACCTGTTTTTTAGGCCTATATATTTAACAGTCAAAATCAGTGAGTGAGTATGACCTGCAAACTCATATATTTTTCTTCTTTAACTGAAGCTTGTACTTTCCACTTAACCTACATTTCTTTCAGCTCCATTTTGAAAATGAAGATGACTATATGATCCTATGATTAAACTAGCACACATATCCCCTAATCCATTTAAACCACCCATGACCAAATATGCCCATATACCAGGCATGTATCAATCTAATTAAATCAACACACAAAATCATAATTGAGCCATACAGCATACAGATGCATCACAATGTACATGAATGCTACCTCAGCCACATACAGCTGGTATTCAGACAGGCTGATCCCAGGCAGTATTTTCACTTAGCCTATATATGTTTTGAATGTTGCACATGTATACATGGGAGTGACTTTACTTGAACAGTGTTTAGCTGAAATGTTTATGGATAAAATTTTCACTCACGGTACAATAAAGTTTAAATTTCTTATAAATGCTGACATGAAAACTTATGTAAAAGGAATACATCCCCTTGTGGCAAAATTTGTACCATTAAGGGTAAAGTAAAATAAAAAAAAACATAAAACTACTGCAGCAAAAATGTAGGCCGAGGACTTCTAAGATGATTTTATTGTCATCACGTGAGTGATAGTCAAGCTGCAGGTCAGAGCCCACAAAGTACATATGATGGTACAGGAATTAGCAGGACAGTAGATACAACTGTAATGTAATACAAACCTGCAGTATGAATACAATATCATAAGTAAAAACACAGCTTACTGTCTTGGAGGGCTGGAATACTTCACTTCCTGGCAAGCTAGTCAAATTTACTACAATTTTTATGTACAAAAGTTGCCAAATTTCCCTTTAACTGCCCATATTTCCCTCCAAATACCAAAATTTCCCTGCAAGGAGCTGCTTCCCACATTCCTGATATTTTTCCACCCATTGCATTTTATGTCTGTTTCTAGTATGCATATGAGTACACCTCTTTTTGACAGGTATGAAAGGTAATGGCAGCGTGCCCTATTTTCAAAACCTGTATATGAGTACAATTAGTACAAAGCGGTCCATCCTTACAAGTACGTATAAGCTTACATGCTGTTATATGCTAAAGCGTGAGTATACATGATGTACACCGCATACGTTTTGTGCTTTTTGTCAAATTTAGATCTATTTGTAATTTATGAATTTTGGCCAACTTGAAGTGCGAGTACATTGTCACAACAAAACGAGAACAAGTGGAGTGTCCCTGGTTGTGAGTACTAGTAAGAGTGCCAGTATTTTTCATTAGTAACAAATTATACTTTTATTTTACAATGGCCAAGAGGATGGAATTGGAAAGAAGTATTAATTACCAAACAAATAAATGATATTAAATGTGTTAATGGTATAGCCACAATGTTCACTTGGTACATTTGATTAGCATGAAGCTTAAAGCGGCACATTGAGTTGGTTCATGAAATTCACCAAATTTTGCCAAAACTAAAGTTTTCTTCATATACTAATGACAAATGGTCAAACTTAAACAATCCCCACATCTTGCACACAAATAAATGTTTCATAAGTGGGTAATAAACAATTCAATCTGGTTTTCAAAAATTTGTGACCAGACACTTTTTAAAATTATGCATACAACCATTACATGCCAGGATACTAAAAAATTCAAAATTTCAACTTTATGCGTAACTATTGAATGTGGAACTTGACTAATTATGCTAATAATTATCATTGTCATGTGGTAGTACCCTTCAACACCCTCGTTAAGTTATCGATATCAACTCCATATGCCCCTTTAAGATTGCTGTATGGGCATCTATTATTAGCCATACAGGAAATTACCTACTTGTAGTGAAATTATAAAAATTCCTAAAATCAGACTTAGAGTGAGTATGCACTTATACTCATGGTTTTGCCGAATTGCCTGTATACTCATACTTGTCAGAATGGATTTGTGCTGGTATTTGTACTCCCACACATTTTGGAAGTTGTGCATTGAGGCTTAATTCTACAAACTTTTGTATTTGCACTATTTATAAACTACTTGATGGCATACAGATGCATCATCCAAGGAACATACTCCCTCCCTATGCTTGGGTTAAAAAAAGAAGACTGTACTACAACCTGTATGTTTTTTCTAGCAGTCCATAAATCCATCTCATAGATTTACTTTCACCTTGAATTTCACTTGAACTATAGTTCAAAGTGTGTAGTATATTCATCTTAACATACTAGCTCAATGTAATAACATCCAAGTAATTTAGGTAAGGTGAAAAGTCTATATTGACTTATTGCTCTATTTACCTTTATCACTCACATGACACTGAACATTTAGTTCTGATGATATCTCTTAAACATTGCGGTACTTCCACGAAGATACGTTTCCTACAAATCATAAACCAAAATTTAAAGTCCCGCTCACTGTAGCATTTGACCCATAAAAAGTTGCTTTGCTTGAATAATTTGACACCATGTGAGCTCACTTGAAGAATTAGAGTTCGATGAGGTTTTATGGCTCAGTTTCTAACCAATTGGTTTAAGTCAGGCTGGCCATGGCATTTTCTCCAGTTGTGGCTCACTGGTTTGCTTTCCCTACTCCATTGCTTATGCTGAGCACCAAGCACAATGGCAGTAGGTTCCATTTTTAAAGTCTTGTATGACCTGGCCAGGAGTCGAACCCCAGACCTTCCGGCTGCAAGTTGGATGCTCTAACCACTTGATCATGTAGTCAGTCACTTGAGGAGAACATTCAAAGGTAACACTGTCCAAAGTTTTTGAACCAGCCTTCCTATTTCCTCCTGCTGCACCCATTATGAAGGTGACTCTCCTTCAAAGAGTACACCCTTTCCCTGAAAACCTTTAAAACCTTCAGAGCAAATTTCTAGAGATTAATATGCTTCCTGATGAGGTTACCCTTGAGCAAGCCTGCAGACAAGAAAGGGTGGGGGTGAGAGGGGTTCTCCTTAGAAAAATTTCTGCATCCAATTAAATCTCCAAAACTCCCTGGTTGTGTAAATAGGAGGTAATGAGGGGGGGGGGGAGTAAATTTGATTACAAAATTACCACTGCCTTAATGCTGTTTAATATAATTTATCACCCCCTTCAAAATATTTCACCCCCCAAACTTATCTTGCCCTTCCCACTCTTCAGCACCAACCTTGTCTGGCTACAGGTCTGCCTCAGGGTCAATACTATCCAGAACTTTGAATAGTCCCCTTCCTATCCCCTGGGCTACCATAGATCCCCACTATGCATCCATATCAAACTGCAGATTCAAGCATTTTACTTAACCTGATGGCATTTTAAGCTGATGGCTACATGCCCACACGACATTTCCTGATGAGGTCATCCTCATTTCTCCCACATGTATGCTTCAAGAACTTTTGTTGTCCTTACAACATCTCCAATCATCACACGAGCTGATACTACTGACACGTAATACCCATAGTTTGCGTAAATGTATGAGGCAGGGAGCAGGAGCGTCACTGTGTCCCCTCAAAAAAAAAAAAAAAAACATTTTGGAAAACCCCAATATTCAGGCACAATTCCAGCAAAAGTTTTCTAAAAAGGATTAGACATTCAGGCAAAAAAATTGTGCTCCCCACCCCCACCTCTCTCCACAAAATCCAAATGGTCCCACAGGCTTATGATATGGTTTGAGAAAACACTAAAAGATGGCCCATATGTGCTGTGATATGAATTACCATCCTTGAAATTAGAAATTCATAGTAATGATTGGCTTCATAGGAAATTGATGCCATTTTCAAACTATGTGTTACCTATGATGAGCATTTAGAGTTCTGCAACACTGCATTTTAGACAAAGATTCTTTAATAAAGGAAAGTAACTTTATAAAAACATAATTTTATTGGAACTCTACACCAAGTAGCCAGCTCTCTCATACCATAAAGAACCTTGTCAATTACAGTATTTATGTATCAATTTTCCCCTTACTCTATCAGATCCTGACAAAGGATGGAGCTGTATGAAGTTTGTCGCCCTCTAATTTACATGGGGCTGTATAAGCATCACATGTGGGCATCACTACACACTGTGCCTACAGTTTTGCTAGCAGACAGGTCAAGAATTTTGAGACTATGCAAAGTATAGAAAGTAAGAGCAATTATTCATAATGCTGCTTCATGTCAAAATATTTATAACAAAGAAGTTCTAATTTTCTTCTGCAATACATGTACATCACTGATAATTGTTAATTCAGGCCTATAAGAGTGGCCTTACAATGCTTAGAGACTATAAATGTAGGAGAAGCCTACATGGCTTATGAATTACAGCGTCACATCAGGTGGCAAACCAACTCAACAAATTTAGATCAAATCTAGTTTCTTTTGAAAAGCCAGTTCAGATGGGAAAACCATAGATTTCTATTGGATGAAAAACCCACCTTACTTTGATCCACCCATCGATCGAACCCTGAACCTTCCGGTTGCCAAGCGTCATTGCTTCTGAAAATGCAACCAACTTTATCCACTCAGCCACAGCACCAGTTGTCACATGCAAATGATGTTAAACATCTTTAATGTATTCACCACACAGCAAAAGCTGCTATATATACATCTGGTTTTGCTACTTAATAAATTTCTGTTACACTATTTTTGACAAATGACCTCACAAAACCCTTTCTTAACAGACACCAACAAACAAACAAAAATTCATCTTTTTGTAATTCAATATTTTTTAAATTTTCATGGATGCCATCTTTGATATCTAGCGATATTCCAAACATCACCAGTTGGAAAATGTAGTAAAATTCTCTCCCACATTTTGTCCCTTCAGGCTTTCCTTCTAATACCCTTCCAGTCATTGCCTTATAACCTTTGACCCTGCTTTTCCTGAATGGGGAGAAATCACTCAGCTTGACCTCTCAGTGCATGATACAGGGACCTGGCAGACAGCAGGGAATCTGTGTATGACATGTCATTCTCCGGTTATATCACAGCAATAATTCTTTGCCATAAAAATATTTTCCTCCACTGTAAAGAAGATGACTCTACCATGGTGGTGGAAATTGAGACCTCATGATAGGGAGTGTTGTGGGCTTGTGATACAGTTGATAAAGGTGCTGTTGTGTCAAGATGTAGGCTTCCTGGCGACTCCTCCCTAAATCTTCAGCACAGTATCACTTACTTTTGCAAAATGTTGAGTAGGCATTTTACATGTGGAATGGGTAAGGGCAATGTAGAGTGCACGTGTGTTTGAAGGGTTGGCCTATACTCTGGTCAGCAGAAAAGCCAGCATGATAAACTTGAAAAAATGTGCCCATTACTGAAAGCCTTTATAGTTGCAACAATATAAATCTGAAGGGCAAAAAATAACATTTTTTACTGGGTTTTTATAATTTACTGAGATAAATCTAACAAGAAATCAGTTATTGCTGATCCCATTGATCAGATTAACACCATTTTCCGTGGAGTGGGCTCTTTGATGCAACTGCGTAGGTGTGGAAAGTTCGTTATGTCGAACTGAAGTTCAAAGGGAACCAGCAGTTAGCTAGTCCTCAAACATATTTTGAAACATCCTCTAATTGTCACAAAAATCCTCTTACTTCCATAGCAAATAATTCTTTCATGATTTTCAGAGCATTATAATCATCGCATTTTAAAGGTATATGGAGTTAATTTAGTAAAAGGGATGTTGTCATGATTAAAAAGAGCTAATTTCTGAATTAGGATACTGGGGTATACAAATAATGCAAACTGGGGTGACTGCATTTCTCCCTTCTGATAAAGCTTATGTAAAAAGGCTGACTGAGATGTAGCTTAACCAAACACTTCTGGATAATGGTCAGTCTTGGAGTATGAGCCGTCAGGAGGACAATTGATTCTCAGATTTTGCATTTAGCCAAAGCACATTTAATGAGCTGAGTAAAATTTGCAAATTGCCAGCTCAATCTACTCAGACTTGTAGTAGGCCTAAGTATATACCTATACTCATGCTTTTGGCATACTCATATTTCATACTGAGAATGGACTTGTACTCATACTTTATACTCACAAATTTTGAAAGTTGGCCATTTACTGCTAATGCAAAATTTTGTATTGGTATACTTACCAAAAGGGGTGTACTCATTTTCCTACACATAACCAGAGGCAATACACCTATACTTTAACTTATTGCATCGATACCCAGACGAAAATAATTCCTGGCTTTTAAGAAGAAGTCATGAAAACCCTGGTTTTTCCTGGATTTCCCATTTTGGTTCCTGCCTCTAAGTCACACTACATATCTGACTTAAAGGCAGTAGGCAGTCACCCCAAACAGAGTGAGTGTATCCTGTCACTCTAGTTCATGATTGGCCTATTTTGATCATGTGACAATATTTTTGTTAGTGAATTGTGGAATTCAAGGAGAATTTCACCTTGCTTTACCTATTGTTTGTAATAGTTATGTTCAAAACATCTTCAGAGGTGCTTGTAATGCAATATGAGGAGATTTGCAAGAGTTTGCTGATTTTTCAAAGAAAATTTTGGGGCGACTGCCTATTGCCTTTAATGACTTTAAGAATCTGAGTGAGCTCCAGACTATCATATTGATTGCATGGAAGGCAACAAGTGAAGACAGGGCAGAGCTAGGGGAGAGACATGTCTCCCACCTTTGAAAGTGAAGGGGATTGTCCCCCTCACTTTTTTCCAGGACCCTAACAAAAGTTCTATAGACATGTATGATTCCATAGCTTCCAATATAGTTGATTCAACAAAATGAAACTTGAAAATGGTGGAAAGAGCCAATTAATACACTAAAATCACAGGAAAATGTCTCAAATCATCTGGCCTCCAAATTTTTCCAGAGACCTTGAGTGAGCCATGTATTCCTCTCTTTTTATGCTTTAAGGGTTTTGCAATTCAGGTGTGAAATAGTTTTGATCAAGGTCACATCCCAGCCCCCACTTATGAGAAGCTGTTGAGGCTTTTGATTCTCATGAGTAGTGTAACATGCAGGTGAGTTAAAAGCGTGGACTTACAAAGGTAGTTACTTTCAAGTCTGGTAATCAATACTCTGTGACATGAAAACTTGCCATAACAATGAAACTGGAGGTTACTGTCACTAGAAAAAATTGTTTTCTTCTTTGGGAGAGGGTGAAAGGAAGAGGGTGAAAGGAAGGGCAAGGGAAGAGAGGACAGGGAAGGAAGAGTAGATTTTCATTTATAGGCTATTAACGTTGCTTCATAGATCCTCTAGAAATAACTCTGTTGTCTAAAAGGTAGATTTATTTTTGTGAGAATACCAACATCACCCAAGCATACATTTCAAACTCTGTTACAGGGAGTTACAGTAGATATGCAAGCAAATCATTTCACCACAGAGCATTTGGATTAGAATTAGAAACGAATGCATAAATGACACTGTATGTGAGAGATATCAAATAAAATACTGTCGAATAATAACTTTTTTTCCAGTAACTATGTATTGTATCATCTACAATAACGGTAAAGATTTGTATGTCCTGTCCTCATTTGAACCCACATGAAAACTTTTATTAGAAACTAAAATATTCTGCTAAATTAACTGAGTCCTTTGAGAAATTGAGAATCAGTCTTATTTCTTTATTTTTGCTTTCTAATATTTTATCGTTCCAAAGCTGAGCTAACAAAGGACTACTTTACACTGCATTATAACTGGCAGACCATGTTTGTTAGGACTAATAAAGCCTGGAGATTGAAATTAAAATCAATTCGCAGGAGTACAATACCACAGTTTCTTTCTCCAGACAGGAAACCAGACGATCACTATTGTCATAATTATCAACACAAGCTTATTTCAATGGCAAATCAACATGTGACATTCACGAGTGAGCAAGCTGTCAATCAATCAATCAATCAATCAATCAATCAATCAATCAATCAATCAATCAATCAATCAATCAATCAATATTTTTAACTATAAACTATAACAGTAAATCAATGTCAGACATTGCTTGTCATCGCCTTTGACAAGATAATTACATCTTTCCCCCCTCTTTTCTCTTAAAATGAATCAGAAGTTTAAACTTAGCACCTGGAATCATTCACTTTTTGTTAAAAGTCCCTTTATTTATGGTTCTCTTTCCTACAAGCAATTATAAAATAGGCAGCAGCCCGTATGAAAACAAAAGATTGCCCGCTTACTCCATGAATGACTCCAATACCTAAGCAATTGTAAATTGTTATGATAAGGGCGACTTTGTCAAGATATGGGTCATTGTTATTTAAAGTTCACAAAGATGTGTGGGGTGGGTAAAGTAGTCATTGTCATAACGTACGTGGCAGCTTTAATGGTTCATCTGATCTATTCTAGGATCCCATCTAATATGGTCAATCGGACCTTAAACTAATGGCTCTAGCAGATCTCTAGTAACACATTCGACAAATCTATTTTACGATCCTTCAAATCTTTTCTATCTTTTGATGTGGGCACACATACCACATGCAACCACGCTTACATTTGCTTTATACAGTTTAAATCATTGGAAAAGATTGACCTAACATACTTTCAGTTCCATTTTCCAACCTTAGAATCATCCTTTTTAAAAATAACACCATTATCAAAATCTTTTGGAAATTAAAAATTTTTCTCCATCAACTAACTGCCTCCACAAAATGACACTGTACACAATTATCTTCTATCTCCTTCGGAAAATGTCAACTCTCGATGAACTTTAAAACAATAAGGACATATTTTTGTTAAATTTGGAATTAAAATGCAAAAGTTCATCCAGGTGTATCCAACGAACAAACTTGTCACCCTCGTTAATTAAATGAAATGCCGTTTACTTGAGATATTCATTAAATATGTAAACTACAGTTTGCTAAATGCCATTTAAAAGACAATAAAAATATTAACCACACTGGGGACTTATGGGATTGGCCACATATGTAGCCCACACAGAGGCGTGCTTCACATAGTCAATCGTTCACATCACCACCCTAACACACAAGAGCACATGAGTTCATTCTTTAAGCTAACTTAGCGCTTTGATTTTGCATACAGTAGGTCTTCAAGTAGGGCGATGTCATGACATGTCTTTCACACTTCAATTCCCGTAGTCTAAACTATATACTTATGTATTTTGCATCCACAGAACTGTGGTGCTAGTTCGAGATTAAAAAATTCTGTACTCGGAAGGAAAAAATGTGAATTTTTCACATGTGATGAAATTTTACTTGATTTTGTTTATTGATATGAATGGCACACAACATGTTCCACATTTGCAAGCTATTTTAAAAGTGAAGGATGGTTGTGATGGATAATAACAAGATTTCACCAGTCTTGAACAAGTTTGAAGGGGCGAATGCATGGGTACATACAACAGCTAAACTATTGTATGTAAACCTTTGGGAGAAGGCAGAAGGAGAAACAACAGGACTGACAGCCCAACTGCAAGATATGATACCGTACCCTTGTGTAACCTTAAGGCACCACTGCAAGAGGAGTGGGGGAAGGGGGGGTAAGATGAACAGGGAAAAGTGGGGTCATTGATGTAACTGCTGGAGACAACAAAATCTTATTTAAATCCTGAAAAACCAGCAAACTGAAGTTTAGCTTGTGCAAACTTTGAACATACTGTGCATAAAAGATGAAACTTTAACGTCAACAAACATATAAAGGGATGATATACTGGAATAAGAATCTTGTCTAAAGGTCTGACCATCTTCATGACAACTGCAATAAGTACTACATTTCTGTGTTTGACAGGACATTTCAATACACATAAGCCAAATTAAAGCAGCTGCAACACTTACATGCATTCAGCAGTCTACTGGCATATTCGTGAATGACAATCTGGGACACTAGAATTTGGCTCCGACAAATAACGGAATAAAAATCTGGGTCACAGACTAAAAACCCTGATTAACACTCAAACAAAAGGGATGGGTATATTTTGCGATTGTTTAACTCAACCACCCACTTATAATCACCTTGTTCCTTTAAGGATCAGCGCTTGAACACGAAAAATGAAAGCTGTGGATAATGAACAGTGACAATTCTAGGCCAGCGTGTGTAGAGAGGTATGGTTTATGCAATTAATCCTGCTGTGTACTGTCCTGTAGGCTCTGATAGAATGGTACACCCTGCAAGCAGTCACAAAAAGTATAACAATGCCGAGACCTGACATCAATCTGACCTGAGGCTTACACTCCCCCTGGGCGGGGAGAAATGGGAAGCGGAAACTATCGGTTTCTTCATGTCGAGCCCTCTATTTTTATATGACATTTTAAAGTCTTTTTCAATGCTCTTGAAAGACAAGTTGACAGGATGATATCACACTGTTTATAATGTAACAGGAGAAAGATAATAATGTAGCATCAAGGCAGCTGACTGCTAAACTAAAGACACAATCCTGGAGATCGAAGCTAATATTAGTGTGGACAATTTCTTTACATCAGTTTCACAAGGGACGGGGGCTAATGGGGGAATGAATGGCTTCAATAGTATATTTTGTATCATTTGCAGTGAAGTGTATCCTAAACGTAGCCTATTATACATTTAGTTACAGTACAAAATATTAATTCAATCCAAACCCTGTTCTCTGTGACCTCAATCTCTACGCAATGACAACCGTATCTACACTTCATGATTCTCTGAACATTTCTACCCTATATAGTGTTGAACAAATTATCTGTATTCAATATCAGTATCGGCCAATATTACTAATTTTCGTCCTGTATTGGTTTCTGAAAAAGTAACCTTCAATGCCGATACTACACCCAACCCATACAATATGTTATTTTCCATATGTCTAAAGGTCTACAAGTGTCAATATTTTATCTCCTGTTAACGAAATGAATAGTGATAGCACACAAACGCCTATGGTTCAGTGTAGTCATGCAGTGCTGCCATTTCTCAGAGATCAGGAATGGATCATCAGTATCCACCAACATTGATTACCATGATATGGAATATTGGAAATATTCGTTAAATACAACACTGGTGCAACACTAATTCTCACACACTTCTGCTTGATCCAAATACCTCTACTCCATAAATCGAAAGGTTACACAACAAAATCATCCACCAGTAAATGGCCTACATTGGACTTTCCCAAGCATACTGACCCAAAATCCCCAGTGTTATTTATGTTGTACACTTTCCAACAGAGTAGCAACATGAAACATTCATCTGCAATACCAAGTACTGTACATTCCACAGCTGACACAGAACTAATTTCCTCATGAAAATTTCAATCCCTTAACCTCTTATTCTCCATTGCCAGCGTCCAAAGTCATCGAGATCACAATGTGCGACCCCATATTTTTACACTATAGCTGGGAGCTTCAATTGATTTCTCGACTCTTTCCCCAATTAGAAAGAATTTCTGAAATTAGGTAAATTGAATTGCGAGGTTGAAGTTGGACAATAAGTTTAGCTCAACATCTCATCAACTTGAAAGTGTCTCGATGCCTAGAGGATATGATCCAGTCGAGGAGGAACGAAAACAGAACAAGGGGCAATTCAGGTACATTTACTAGAAAGAAACATTCATGCAACATGCACATGAAGAGAAAATGAAAATCCCATAGAAAGGTTCTCCAAAACTTCTCCATCTGTGACATGTTTGCTAAGAAAACTTCAGAAAATGTCTTCAAATAACTCTCCCAATGCGAACTCGAGTTGAAGGACATTACCACTACGTCAAGAACACTCCCAGAAATGTTAAACTTAAAGGGTATGCAGTTACTCTGATCAAAATAACTGAGTCTACTGACCTCATTAAATAGGCCTTCCTTAATCTTCCTCACTCCTGTCCCAATTCCTATTGGATATGTTTTTCCATTAATTTGCAAACTATGTATGGTTGGTTACCTCTTTTCCTCGACAAGTCTTGGAGATGTTTTTTGAACCACACAAACTATTATCAGAGGCATTTTATAGGAGAAAAGCTAAATTAATTTAGGTAGGATGACTGATTAAAAACTTGTAAAAAAAAGAGCCTATGCCCTTGAATATGGCAAACGTCAATTAGACTCAAATATTTAAATCTAAGTTGAATTACAAATCAAGTTATGGGGACATTAAGTTACACTCAGCAGACTGTAACATACTGTAAGTATTTCAAAGTTGGAATCAGGGGCAGAGTAAAGTGATGCAACCACGAATGTTGCAATTTAGGCAACACATACCCTTTAACATGCCACAGAAATCATGTCCAAAACTTATAAAACTTAAATTGGGGGGGGGGATGCTGAAACCATAAACCCATGCAGCTACAACAATGTGGAAATTTAGAACTATTCCATTTAATTGGTAAGGTAGCTACTAAGACTTATTTCTCAGAGGAAACTATTTTTACCAGTGTGAACTTTCCACCTCAAAGCCAAGTACACCAAACACCTAGGGGAGTTCTGACCAGATGTTGACCTATACGCAGAATTTGTCCTTAGAAAACTATGAAATTTCTTTAAGCACTTGTCAAGGATTCCCAGCACCAACATAATAGAATGTCATTTTTAAGAGTGAAGTGTCATCCTTTCAATGGAACTGAAAAGCTGTCTCAACTCGTGTGCAGGCCTTTGAAATAAAAGATCACCCAATAGGGGCCACTTTTCAAAATGGTCCCTGGTACATGAGCTTTTGCTTGGGACCTGGGGTTAATTTGAGTGATCCAGGGGCTATTTTCCAATGCTTCCTATTGGTCCCTTTTCACTTATTACTTTTTCCCTTGCACCAAAATAAAAAAAATGCAAAGAAAATATTGGACACTGTTGGACTATATAGCAACCAGAACTCTCTTAAAAGGTTTACAACCATAACTTTCACAATACAAAGACCTACAGGCTACACTTTTAGGATTACCTAGATGACCATATGCCTAAAAGGCTTTAAGGCAGCTGCCAAGCCATTATAGTTGGCAGGTATGTGCTTTGATAGTTAAAAAATCAAAAGAAATCAAAGAAAGGAACTTAGACCATAAAACCCCTGACCAAGGGTGTGCATGGTGCGGCCATTACAGCCATGGAAACAAAGCATTACAGTTTTGAAAGTGTATCCAGGCCTGGATGCCCCTTAGCAAGGGTGCCCAGGGATTCCCCCCCCCAACCTCCAACCCCCAACCTCAGCACATAGAAGTTATGATGCTGCAGTGGGTCCACCGGGAATCTTGAAAGATATGAAACTGTGGCACTGTTTGTGACTGTTCTAAAACTGGTAGGTACTGTAAGTCAGTTCTAATGGATTTCATCTCAGTTTACATGTTTACTTTAACTTTATTATGAAGTAAAATTGAACCTTTTTCCTTTTTTGCATCAATTAAACTATAAAATTACAAATGATTCTACTCTTTAACTGTTAAAATCAGCTATTTTTGTACCTTACAAATATTTTTCTTGCTTCTAAACATAAATACTGAATTTTACAGGTAAACTTTTAAAATGACATAGCAAGCATGAATTTACCAAGTTGCAAAAATATTGCCAAATGATTAAAAAAGCCATTCACAAATTACCATATCAGGGTAATTACTTATTCAAAGTGTCTGACTACATTTTCCATCCCTTCAAAGTCACAATCAGCTGGAATGAGTTCTCTATGGCAGCATATATTCCCCACTACCATAAACAACAGGTTGCAAAAAAAAAAAAAGAAAACATCAGCAAACATGTAACACTTCAAGATATTTCTCCGTTTCATAACATTTCCTTAGTAACACTTAATTACCACTGTGATATGCCAAAGAGTATTTCCTCAGAGAAGGATGTTGCAAGCAGGGGGTCCTACCAGTTGAAGGGTTGATGGCACCCACACCCATAACATTTCTATGCCAAAATGTGTCCACATTAAAATATTTTGAGTGGCAACATATTTCACTTCACCTTAACATAATCACGTGCACATGACTAATGACTCAAATTCCTTTTCTAATTAACACTGTAGACTTCATAGCTAAGCTTTAGATAATACTGACAACAACTGTCTAGTACTGCAGCATTTTCATCATCGCAGCTAATCCATTTCCTATGAATAACCTTGAAGTAAAACATACCAACACTTTATATCTTTTTGACTTACTAAAGTAGACAAAAATTTGGTAGATTTTCTATTTCTCATTCTGTTTCTAACTTTTACAAGTACTGCACATACCTACCACCACATTTGTATCGTCACAGCTCATTAATCAATTTGCTATTAATACACAAGGAATAAAATTTCTGCCTGGAATCATTTTTAATACCAGACAACATAGGCTTTTGGCAGGCAAAGAAAGAATTGAGAAGCCCTGCCTGCTGGAGGGCTCTCTTCCACTAAGCTATCTTTCATTTGCCTGGTAATACTGCAAGTGAGGGTTACATAATTATGTAAATAGGAGGTAAGGTAGAGGCATTGTAGATTATTCTGTCGGGCCTGTTCAGACTTCTTTATTTTTCCATAACTGACTCATTTTAATGACAAGTACTATAAATCATTGTCCACATTTTTCTAACTATAGTGTATCATTCAATTTGTTAACCAAAGGAACCTTGATGTAATATTCAGCACTACTTTTTGACTAAAAAAGGAAGTAATGGTTGATTTTTTTCCTAAAATAAAAAGGTAACTGATATCTTTCTAGGACTGATGAATACTTCTGAAGGACAGAACACAGTAGTTTCAACTTTCAATAGCGATCATTTCAGAAGTGGTCCATACAACTTTTATTAGCAATGAGATTACCATCGTTTTCCTTTTCATCCTTTTTCATGTGATGTTAAAAATTTTCAAGATCAAATGTTTATTGTACATTAAACTTTCTTCACTTATTGAGAAAACTCAAGTCACATGATTAGTTTCTGAAAAGGGAGGAACCAAACATTTGCATAAATTAAATTTGAAACTCCACCAAAACATACCTAACGACTGCTGACTCGTACCTTTCCTAATTACACTGATTTTCAAGTTTCTACGATGGTGTTGACCACTATTAGATCTGGCAAATATGATGACCTTCAAACCAATAGAAAAAATAGAATAGACAGGCATAGCTACTCATGTGTAAGAAAAGCTAAGACACGTCCTTAACAAGGGACCACCTGAAAAAATCTGCTCTAAAATGCTGTAATGAAAATGGAGCTCGACCATTTTGCAGGATCAGTGATAACAGACTTTTATTTAATTAATGAAAGCAAATTTTAAAAATGTAGACAAGACTGAAGTAACTTGTACCTCATGCCAATAAACTTTTCTCTTTAACTTGATCATCTCTCCTCTTACGGTATTTCCGGATGAAGGTCACCCTTGTTCTATATCCAATAAAATTTTCATTTGACATTGAAATTTGTGAGGCCACTGTATTTTCCTCTTCTGTCTGAAAAGTCTGTTCACCTTTAATTTCTTTCTTTTTTTTTTCACTCTGAGTTGAACGCCCAGCAAAGCAGACAAGAAATAATCAATGATATTGCCACATAACAAAAGGTTGGATTGTCAATGACTGCATACAGCCAATGAAACACCCAGCCCGTTTTTTTGATTATGTGCACTGAGTCATTCGTAGTGTTCAAAACAAAATAATACAGAAGTACAAGTTAAGCACAGTTTTCACATTTCATTTATTTGGTATCTGATTAAACTTTTAAGTTTCATATAATGGAAATGCCAAATGAGTTGTAAAGAGTGACCTTGAAGGAGTACGGAGGTTGGTACACTGAGAGCAAACTGCCAAAATCAAACAAGAATGTTAAAATTTACAGTAGTTTTCAATAGACGGTGAATTTAAGACATGCTAACATGGTGCAGGCAAAAATTGAGAAGGAAGAGTTAAGTGTTAGGGCACTCTCTATTGGTAGAGAGTGCCACAGTGCTACTAGTTTTTGCCAGACAGTTATTGCAGGCAATAATGTTGTACATTATGTAAATAGGAGGTTAGGAGGAGAGAAATAGACTGATATTTCGAAAATGTCAAGATCAAACCTGCATATGAAAGGCAGTAGTTTGTAATGTGGAGACCCGCATGGCCCTTTCTGATGGAATGGAAATGCACATCACAGAAATCACCATACAAACATTTCACAGTTTTATAGGCTTATTAGACATCTAATTTGTGAAACATTAGCTTTCAAAATGAGTCTTTTTCTTCTTTTACATGAGATGAACATAATTTAAGCAATTTCAACCATGTCACAGCTATTCATTGACAGTTGGAAAGTTTATTTACACCTCTAGAGCTGACCTGTACAGGCTGACCATGCAAAACAAAGAGACGGTCAACTTGCTGCAACTTCTCCCTTGATTTCATGTACAGCATGCCAATATCAGTATTGATATGTCCCAGAATGTGACACCTAACTACCTCAGGAACAATCTAGAGCCTGCATCCAGTACAATTTAATAAAAATAGGCTGATAGAGGAAATCCATTTGGAGGTCAAAGATAAATCCAAACATACCCAGGAACTGTCTAAATAATTACCCAGAGAATTCTTACTCCAGCCATCATATATTTCAAGTAATCCAACTTCCCCTTGAATATACCATCTGAAATGTGGCTGTTTAACAACCAGGAGATAGGAGTCATCTAGTCCATTGTACACTGAGTTAATTTTAGGTCAGGATTTCAACAACCTTCATGACTCCCAATCCTTCTGTCATCATAATATGTCACCACTGTTAAGTTTAATTTCACTTCACAGCAAGGAACCATGACTTGCCAGACTTACAAGTTCTTAATACTCAACTGCCTAAATTGGTATAAATGTAAATTACAAAGAGGCTCCTGCAGAAAAAGGCCTTTGGTGCATTCAGTGGCTTTCCACACAGCTCACAAAAACATGTAAATAACCCCATTTCATATAAAAACCTGCTTAAAAATGTGCAATATTTGCACTGTTTTGATAAAGTTCATTGCACTTTAACCTCGATCACCAAACAGTCTGTTTGAAACAGCTTCCCCAACCACTTCCTACGACTTTTTTTCTCTTTCTTTTGTCTAATACATACATTGAAGTTTTTCATCATATTGTCACAACAAGTGTTAATTCTTTGCCAATGGAACAATCATTGCTTACAATTTTTGAAAACAGCTAGGTTATTATCGTCATCGTCACAGAGGGCACCATGAATTAGTTGAATGCATGGATAAAAATAGAGCCGCAAAAGTGCCTCCATTAAGCGGCAAATTAAAAGCAATTTTTAAAAGTCAAACAGAATACCTTGCAGGGATGATTAGATTGCCCCACTGACTACAGCTGCTAAAGCACTGTACCTCGCTGCCTTTCGTTCAGGTCACCGAAAAAATGGTCTGGTAGGGAAGGGCATTTTCATTTTTATCTTGGCAAAGAGAGCCCGTGGCATCCTCAGCACAATTCATAATAAGCTGGACTTTCACTTTTTCTGATTGGATTACCGCCAATCATTGTGACGAAATTAACCGCAACAGCCACTAATTAACAGGGGGGCAATGAAATTAACGATCAGTTAAACTGAACCCAAGAGGGGTTTCACTTGACACTTGTCAATGAATATTGTTACAGATATTGTGGGAACTCTTCATACAATTGAGGATACACATACATTGTATGCTGACTCCAGCATTTATATTAACACAAGGCACGACTGTGGGTTACAAACCTTGGCATCTATGTCCTGACAAGAATAACCAGAAATTTTTCGAGATATCTCTCCAGTGCATTTCTATTGGATCAACTCCCACTTTTTTATATTTCTTACTGGAGTTTTATATATATATTTATGGAGGGGGGGGGGGGAAGACTGAGTAAGGTTGGTAATACAATTTTAAATGGGGGGGGGGGTGGGTTAACAAGCCAATTATATTATTTGTAGATTTCTCAGTGGGGAATGGTTCTGGGAGAATATGCTGGTGGAAAAGGAGGGTTTTGAGGACATGTGAACTGGTAATGAAACTTTCTTTTCCATTTGACAGACATTTTAATTTCATTTTTAACATAACCTTAATTCCTTAAAGAACTAAGACTTAGGTGTATTCTTCAGACATTAAACATGTCATTAAAAAAAATGCATATGATAGGTTTTGAACACAATTAAGTCCATTGAGACAACCTATTGTATTCTAAAATGTTTCTTAACTCTCTTTCCTGTACTCATTTCCAATTCTGCATATGCATAGCAGGGTGAGGGGGGAGGGCCAAGGAGGTGGTGGAGGGGGAGGGGGGAGAGCAAAAGTAGCCCTTCCCTATTTCAGAACTTTTCTGACCAAACTTTTAACATTTTCCTATGCCTATATGCCTACATACTGACATAAATACATTAATGATAACAGACCTCATAATTCACTCTGACATCTATTTCAATTGGAGTCAAGTTACAGTACTTCCTTATTGACATTTTCCTATTGAATACCTCCATATTACATTACAGCGAGTGATTTCGAAACATTACAACATCAATCTGCATCAATTAGCAATTTCAAGTGCAGTGGTAAGGAGAAATTCCTTTTTATTTTCCTATTATACACTTTACATTTCAGTCAAATTTGTGCATCAAGTTTCCTTAATATGCTGAACAAAAGTTGAGTAAGTGCTTACTTATCGTTTATTTACAATTCACTTCCTCTCCCTTTTTTAATGTTATTGGTATCAAATGTCACACAATATAATGCTACATGAATTATACATTACAGCTGTATGTCCACGAGATTCGTTCCTAAATTAACTTTAAAACTGCATCCTTTTAGTTGCAATACAGATGGATGGCTACTTGTGAAGCTATATAAGGGTAGAGTATGGTATGTATATGTTGTGGGAAGGAGGGGGGGGGCAAGGGAACTAGGGTCCCATACCCTTCAGCTTCCATGTACAGACACTACAGGTTGTAAGTCAAAAGTAAACTAAAAACAGTTATGCAAAAGTGGCCAGGCTCTCTCTCTCTTCTGGTCCAGCTTTTTGGGCTTCGCTTCTTTGCTACTGCCACACAAATTTTCCTGAAAGAGAGCCAACCCCCTCCCCTACTTACAAAGCAAATAGCATTGCCCTCAGAATGAAAAGATAGCAATGTCCCACCCATACTGGTTTAAATTTATCCAGTCCTTGAATTTTTTAAAGCTTGTTGAAACTACTTTCAAACCTTGCGTTGCTCCAATATTATTACAATACAAGCAAATTTATGGTAACATTAAGGGACATGCAATGTGTACATATAGTTACAACAGATTAAGATAAAATACATGAACAAGATAAAACTTTGAAAAACAATATCTAAATGTCTACTCAATAAGTCGCAAAAACAAGAATTAGAAATATGGAGGTTGATGACTAAACCGAAAGACTTGAAGATCATGCGGTTACTTGTTTGTCAGGGTGGAATAAAAGCCCATATCTGCTTGATGAGAAAATTTTCCATTTGGTCTACTGGCGGTGAAGTGAAAGCATCAAATGTGTTAATTGCAAACGCTTCGATTCACTGCAAGCTGCAACTCCTTCCGTTAAAACTACGGTAGAAGATTACCGAGAAAATAGCCTCCGGGATAGAGGGGAGAAATTTTTCAAAAGACCAAAATTAAAGTCAAGTTATGAAATGTACGTGGGAAACATGTTTCAAATAAAAAAGAATTGGGAGAGAAGCCGAAACTATGGCGCAAATGCTGACTGTGAGAGAAATCTTGTAGTCAAAGCTTTCACAGTAGTAACAAGGGTAAAGCGAACACTACTAGATGTTTTAATAATATGCTATGCAAAAATTGATCGATGTCTTGTGGATCCACATCAACGACTGATTGAAGTCTTTCTTTACGCAATGACTGATTGATGTGCAATAAAATATACCAGCCTTTTTGGTAATTAGAGGTTTGTACACTTTGCTGTCATACATAAGATGAAACTGATCTTCAGTTCTTATGAATGCATGAAGTGAAGAGTATGAAGAAGGTTCAGAAACTGATTTTTAGAAAAGTTCTAAACTCTTGACACCTCTCTGCCTTGGAAGTGAGATAGGCTGCTGCCATATCTTTGACAACTGTAGTCTAAGGAGAGGGGATGGGGGAAGAGGAAGGAAGGGTGCAGAAAGAACTCTAAATCTTCACTTAGTCACCATCCATACCTTAGAATGAAAGAAACATGGAAAGCATGCAGGTGGAATTAGGGGGGGATGTGAGAGGGGAAAGAAAAGGAAAGGGGATGGTACAGGGGGAACAGGAGAGAGAGGGGGAAGGAGAGGACAAAGGAGAGGACAATTGTTGTCCTTTAGAACATAAAAATGGCATTTATCATTTTACATGTGGGCAAAGGGTGTGGGCAAGGGAGGACTCAGCTTTAATACTCTGAAAGCAGTATTTCCTTACATTTAGTCATCTTTCACTTGCTATATAGCCCGGGGAAGCCCTCACAAAAATCACCAGGGTCCATCTTTATCTGTCAACAGGGCTGGAAAAACGGTTTTCTCCCTGGAAGAGCTTTCCACAATTTCTTCCATATTTATATAGAAAACCTTTAAGTTCCCTCCCACTGCTACTGTTTTTCCTCCAAGTATCAAAATTTTTCTACAAGGAGCTTTCCAGCTGCCCACCTTTTTTCACCCATTTCAAAATTCAGCAATAAACCTGCAACCTATTTGACAATATTTGAAGCAGCCATCCAAGGAGAGATCTATCCCTTTCTGACCATGTAAGGCTTAAACCAACATCCACCGACCCTATATGCACCATCACTCAAAAGCACAAATGTGTCAAATAGCTGCTACCCAGCAAACACAGAAGGTTGTCATCTAGTACTCAACAGTTCACTTCAAAAATATTCTATCAACAATCATACCAGAAAAACTGGTCTCCTGCAAGGGACTCAAGCTTTGAAAAAAAAAAAATATTACCTGAGTAAATACCTTTGGTTGTCAAGAACAATTCCAGTGAAGGATAACCTTTCACAGACATGGTCTCTATCCCTTTCTAAGATTTATGTTTAGAACCCTTCTACTAACTTCTCATGATTCCCATGAGTCTGCCTCTTTTCAGAGAAGCTTACAGTGTCACCCAAGTCACAAATAACCCCCATAATAGGTGCAGCCCAGTTTAGTGTTCTCCTGAAATAGGACTCCATGCTTACACTTCCACCTAACTGTAATACAGGGTTAATGAACTGCCGGTCGTTCACCTCTGGGAGGAATTTTTTTTTTTGAACTTGGAGTGGGTCTGTTGAAGCCTTGCCAGGGATCTAAGATGAAGTGGTATTACCAGCTGTGTGGATTAATAATGGTGCATGCATGGTGAGACATACAGATCACTAGCTGCCAGAGAATTCTGAGAATTATTGGTAGTGCATGGTGGTATGCCTTGAATGAGACTGGAAGAAGTAAAGATGATGAGTTTTGGGTTTATCAATCTGCAGGTGACTTGGACCATGGCCAGATGGGGAATACGTAGTTAAAACGAAGTTATGCAGTACAATGCTGAACTATGTGATAACAAAGACAGGGCACTTTAAAATGAACATTTCAAATCAACACTATAAATTACAGTGAATTGCCTGGCCCCATTCTCCTCACTCTCATACCTTCCCCATCCCAAAGCTATACATCTCTCTTCCCAACACTGAACCCAAAGAAGCTGTAAAAAGCAGGGTGCCTCTTAGATTCTGGTTGGCTAACGTTCATATGGGCTAACTGAAATAACTCACTAAAACCATGTAGTGAGGCCTTCTTCATAACTACACCCTAATGTATGTGTTTTATCATATATGTTTCCTACACAGAAAGTAGGAAACACTGAGGGCCAGTGGTATCCAAAAGTATGCTACCATATATATGCCCATGATTACAGAGACCTTGCAAATGGCTTCCCCTATTCAAATCCCCCCCCCCCCCCCCCAGCGATCTGCCTCTAGATTGCCACTCCTATAGAGAAATAGACATTCACCATCTGTGCAAAAATGTAGCTGGTATTAACCATCTGTCCACGAAAAAAATGATAATAATAAAAATAATTAATTTAAGATCCCAAACCAGTGAATACACTGTCAAAAAATACCAAGTTCACTTACTGGAAAAATGACAAAAAGCAAAGTAACGTGAAAGTAAAGTAGTACACTTTTTATTATTTTCCAGGTCTGAAACCTAATCTAAATTATACCCTGTCAAAAATAATGGAAGCGTGGGTACAACAAAGGTGTCACGTACACAACAGTTACCAACTAGCCCAGAAGTACAAATTGACACCACTAGTGAGCTCTGTATTTGCTTTTAATCAGAGTGATGCATGCGTGTGGTTTGTTTTCATGGCCAATGAGAGGAAATAATTTGAACTTACTTATAAGACCCAAACCCAACCACGTACAACTTGAACTGTCCTGGATTTCAATGCAAAGTGCTTCTATAAACAAAATCGAATGAGCTTAAATACAGGTTTGGGTGAGTACACCCCAGTCATGCACTTACACTTCAGCGTTCAGACCTACTTATGTGCCAACAATTCTATGATCTGACACTATGTTATAATTAGGCTATGCATGCAAGCATGTGGTGTTGAGTAATGGATCCATGTTTTTGTTTTCATTTCTCAAAAATATATTGAAAGAGATGGCTTCTATTTCTAAAACCCCCCTGTCATGACCATGACCCTAACCTAATCCTTAACCCTAACCTCCTTATCGTTACCCCTAAGGTGTTGGAACAAAATCCACATCAGAGTTAGACAGCAATGTCACAACATACAGCAATCACATTCACTAGGTCCACTTAATTTCCACAAGAATGTAAGAGGGAGCCGCCTTCTCCAAACTGGTTGGAGGAACAATCCCAAGGGCAGGACAGTAAGGGCGAGTCTTAGGGAAAGCAGCGGAGTTGTGGGTATAGCGCCATCTAGCAAGGGCAGGAATTTCATTGCCAGTGATCATTCCGCAGTATATGGACTGTCCAATAGTTGTGATAGGGGAGGTACAGTAAGTAGGAGCGAAATAGATTTAAATGCTAAATATATTTCCTCAGTTCTTTATTTACTGCAATCAGTGTTAACAATTTAAAATCAAAATAAAGGAAAGTTGATCCAGTTGTTTGTAAACAATTGCAGAGTTAGATATTTTTGTGATGTGTATTGCAATTTGTCTGAGACTGATTCTCCCCAACCATGAATGTTTACACATAAATCTCCACCCAAGTCCATGTCCAGTTTAGAACTTGCAGGTAGTACTGATGACACAGAAAGTTCATCCAACTAACCATACTAGCTATAATAAACATAATCAACACTGTGGGATGCATTTTTATAGCAATGGTGTCCAGTACCATAGCCAGAAAAATGTGTGTGATTAGGGGGGGGGGGTGCTCATGAGGGAGGGGGGGTTTCAAATGTAGAATTATCATATACTTATGCACGTTTTTTTTTTTTGGATTTTCCAGCGACAGGCATCGGGGGGGCCTGTGGGGGCTGCTCATTCTCCCCCCCCCCCCAGCTATGCCACTGACTTTGTTCACTGGTGTCTAGATAACTAACTTTACACTTGCTGACTGATTATTAGCATTGTTACATATCCCAGCCCAACCTTATCATAACCATCCCTGCAACAAACAAAAACCTGACAAATATTGAGAAAGCTACGTAAAAATAAGTGCCAGGAATGTTACTGGGTGAAAAAAATCTAAGTATGACTTCCATCACATTTTAAAAAATTACAGGACTTAGTCCAGGTCTAGAAAGTTAAAATAAAATACCAAGCTTATTGGGTCATAGGAATCCTGACTACCCCTTCCTAATATAAGGGAGAATTAATTTTCATCATTTGAGGGCAATATTTTGTTCAATATCTCAGACAGCTTGTAATTTTTTGTGACTACCATGTCTTAACATCTCGAGTAGGTGATATGAGTATTTGCCTCCGGTCACGAAACAATCAAATTTAACCTTGAACTGAACGAGAACAATTCCCCTATCCTGTGCTACCAAATTCTCCTTCTGGGCCAATAAACGGATCACTTAATGGATACAATAAAAGACAACAAAAGAAGGTCAGGTACCTCTGACAGGGCAAAACCATCTCTGTCTCACTAACTCCTGACCGCCTCAATCGTGCCCACCATGCATGCTTCTATTGTATTCTGCCATCAATTTCCACCCAGAAATCATTAGTCGAAAGAACTTTCCCCGCTCTGCCCTTTCACCCATGAAAAGTTACACAAATATTGCCAGGGAAAGCCACCTTCTAATTTTCATGTGGTGGTATTTATGAAACCCGACTCCCAAATCAACGAGCACCCCTCTGTCACCCAAGACAGACTGCACAGAGTAGGGCTTTGATGGCTGGTGACAGGCGGCGGATACATACTGGGTGCCGTCAGAGAGGCATGGAGTGCACAGCCGGACAAATAGTTCAAACTGTACGGAGCCTGCTGTCTTTGGGAACAAATAAAATACCACTGATGGAGTGTTGGCTACAGCAGTAATCATTTAGACTTTGTGGTATGAGTTCTAATTGTGGCAACATCTTGTATATAGGTAAAGAAAGGGCATCTTGGTTTTTAGGAATCAAGAAGAATTCCATCGGTTGTATGCAACCAAAGTAACGAACTAATATGCTGTAAAGACTGCGGTCAATTTCTGCACATGTTACATCAAACACTTTTGTCTTCCATATGTTTCCACTTTGTGGTTATTTTTCCCTTCTACTAACTTAGAGAGGCTCATTGTTTTTAATTTTCACCAAAAAAAAAAAAGAGAATACATGAAAGAAAAGAAAGACCCACATAGCCACAGTATGTCTTGAACATCAATCCATCACCAAGACAAATATTAACATACTTAACTTGTGTCTTTACTACCATTCACATGTTTTTATTCCACCTTTACACAAACATTCACACTATTATTCACATGCATATATTCTCCTTCAAATAACATACATACTTCACCATCACTTTATCCTTCACTACAACAATATAATATACCAGCCAAATCTATGGATGAAATTGTATGGGATGACTATACCCAACCCCTCTTCAAAAATATGGATGAAATTGTATCGGACAAAAACCCAACCCCTGTTTAATTTTGTATAAAAAAGATTTGAGGTATTGTCGAAAAGGAAGCAGAAGGATGTTATTTCACTTATTTGTCACTACTGAGGAAATGGTGAGAGTGCAAGAAGTCATACAGAAAGGTACAATCCTGGACAAAACTATCCAGGACGAATCCCTGCAGTGGTCCCCACCTCGATGTTAGATTTGAAGGTGAATGAGAATTGAGCGCTGAAGAATATAGTGCACCCTTTGTTTTCTCAACACTGGGTAAGGGGTGGGGGGAAGACATGCTGAAAATATGTGACAGGTCTGAAAGTGTCCAGGATTGTAGAAGCTAATATGAAAATTTAGTTCAGGATATTAGATCAGTGCAATTGACACAACAGGTCACTAGACATAAGTGCCTAGATCATGAAATGACATTTCTTGGAAAATTGAGCGTGGGAAGAGCATCAGGTGTGTACTTCACATGTGCGCAGACAAGCACACACACTCTTCGGTAACTTTCGTTTCAGTGTGATGTCAATTACCACAATTTATGGAAACAAAAAGTATTTAAATTAACAAACACATACAAACCTACAGAACCTTTGGTTTCACTATAATTAAATGGTGCAGGTATCAAAACAAATCAGAGTATGCTTAAGACCAAAACAAAGCAAGTAGAGAGAAACAGATGAAGCCATGCATATGTCTACATAGTAAACACCTATTTTAATATTATTACCAAAAAGTTTCCATTTTACTTTCCGTTCTAAGGTAAGTACTGTACCCATACATATTTATTCTAAAAACATATCGATGCACCTAGCATGAGTGTACAAATTAACAGGCTGTCAAATAGACTTCATGCATCATTGATGCTACACTTTCAACAGTATTGATTATGCTACTTACGTGTAATCCTCTAAGACTGTTCATGATTTCTACTAATAATTCAGTTCACACTGGAATTGGTAACAAGTGGATGATCCATCACAAGAAGGAAGTTAATCTGGTCTAATTGTCAGAGTTCGTGCCACAGAAAAGGAGAAAGTTTGCCACAGTTCATGACGGAAGTTATAGATGTGACAGGTCTGCGTCAGTGGATAAACTAAACACTTAATTGTGACACATAAAAGGAACAATTACTTTGCTATAGCCCCCTACACAAAATAAAACTAAATATGCAATTGCATTAGTGTTGGAGGACAAAATGCAAACATTTAATAATTTGGTTTCATGACCTCAAAAGTACAACTACAGAATGCTATAAATGCCATAAAGGTTTAAATGAGCATGAATATAAATTGGGTGACACTAATGGAGTTAGGTACCCAGGGCCTCATGAGTCGTGAATCCAACTCCCAATCTTTACAGTATGTGCTATCATAACTGCCCAATGGAGAGTTACATAGAGTGCTGCTTATTAGCCTACCATGTCATTAGGATACCACAGGTGGCCTACACTACAGACTTTCCTACAGCTGTGGTGCCAAATTATCAATGTTAAGAATTGTTGCAATAAAACAAAAGCAAAATGAGTATCAAAAAAGACTACAAGAGCACACTTTATGAAAACTTGCAATAGAAGACAAATTCCTACAAGTTATAGACACAAAATGATTTATGCACCAGATGTTACTGACAGTACAAACAATTGGCCAGGTCTTAACTTGTCACAACTTAGAGAAAGTGAAGACCCGCCCATCCAGAATTATCGTTTGAATTTCTAAAGAAGAGTGGAATAAGCTATCCTGAATATGCTAAATATATGATACAAAAGACGGATGGGTGAAGGTTATTTATGCTGTAGGCATTCAGATTAGGAAAGCAACATCATATAAATGGAAAACAGGTATTCCAGATTGCAAAGTTGCAATTTCCAGAGGAATGTTATCTAGGGGTGTGAATGTGCAGCAGAAGCATTAAACGTTTAACCATCTAAATTTGCGATTGTTTAGCGACTAATCGTGCATGATTACCTACCATAGTTGAAAGAATGTATTTTATGATCTTAACTATAAATTTCTCTCATGTTTCTAATGAACAAGTGACACTGGAGGAAATAGTTTCCCGAAAAGAGCTTAACTTAACAATTTAAGGCCTGCGTTTATGCTTGTAGCAGGGAGTCAAGAAAGTAATCCTACTCTGCACCATAGCTACAAATTGTAAACAGTACAACTGGAATAATTAATGAAAGATGGGAAACAGACAGAAAATTTGAAGATATTCAGATGGATAAAAAGCCTGTATGTGTGTACTAAAAGGGTTTGGCAATTAATTGCTACTAGCTACTTTCTAAACATTTAATCTGTGTGCAATTGTTTAGCGATTAATCGCTACACTGTCACAGCCCTGATGATATCCTAATCCCTAACACCTCACACCTTGCATTTGATCAAGAGCGCCGCCATACCATATGCACTCAAGGTAAGTTCATGCCATTTCAAGTTCTTTGAATTTAATCACTTCCTCACACTAAAGTTGTTTGAGTGTATATATGCATGCATTAAAATTCAATACAAGTTAATAAGCCAAAGTTTGGAGATGCTAGGCTATCCCCATAACTCGATCTGTAGGCAGATTTAACTGTGTAAACAACCCTTATGGATGTACAGGCATGAGTCAATTGGCTTCCAATACTGCACATCAAATCAAAAATCTATTCATATTAACTCCCCTATACCATCATACTTTGTGCCGAGCTGCATACATGCCGACTTAACAAACGAACAAAACCTTTTCATTATGAGACAGACCCGTAATTGCTTTACGAGTCTTTCCCATGTTACTTCCGGGCATCTATTTTAAATGCCCTTAGAGTTAGAAGGTACATCGGCCTGACACACTGTCTTGCCTCAATAAGAAATAATTGAAAAAAGAAGTGGTTGAAAGAGTGGAAAAAGAAATTTAGCGACGTAACTCTAAATGGTTACCCTGGGTGCAACTTTTTCAATATATGAGTTTAATAGCATGGGTAAAGCGATTTAAAGCGGCAAACATAGCAGCTGGTTATTAGTTTAGAGAGAATTCAATATACTGTACATGAAGCCGACAGCCATAGCTGCCTATTGCTTTAATGGTAATATCCTTGAAAGATGACTTGACTCAAATATGAACAGAGCAACTGATAACAAACACACTGTTTACATTCCTAACAAAATGCACACAAAAATTTGAATACGTTGGCCTAATTCTGTCTTCCATAACTTGGATAGAAGCTGGTGATATTATATTTGAGGGCACGGAAGATGAAATCATAGGGACAGACCCACCTTTCCATATATATATACACTACAGCACAAGTATACGTCCAGGCAATGACCGAATTAATACATCCGTGCAAACGAGAGTGAAAGAACGCTGTGTTATTTACCTACATTCCTGGAAAGTTAGGCTGTGTTTACCATTGCTAGCATGAAGCAAGAGGGAGCTAGTATATACAATGTACACAAAAATTTAGCACTTTTAAATAAAACGCAACTGGGTTCATGCACAGGTTCAGAGGATGCTGCTAAAGTGAACTGAAGAATGCAGAAAATGTGAATAAAAGTTCATTTAACATACATATCAGAGCAGATCTGCTTGAAATGCTTGAAAGCAAGCAATTCCTTAATGGAGTGGAAATTCAATTAAATCAAGACTTTCACCACAAAATATTGATTTTTATTATTTACATTTAATTTGTGACGGATTTTGTGAAAACTGCTTTTAAGGTATTACAATTTATTATCCATGACAGGGAGATGCGATAATGTTCAAGCGGCAAGTTAAGATGGTTGCAGTCAAAATGACTTGACAATAAGGATGTGACATTTTGAAGGGAAACATTAGATAAAGGCTTAATCCATAAACAGTGTTGTGCAATGTGATCAACTGGTCGCATTAAATACACCCAAAATTTTACAAATGCAACAGGACAATTATGTCAAAGTGATAAATCATATTAAAATATGACGAATGAGATGCATGCTTGTCTACATATTTCTACCAATTACTGCAGTATGCAGTGCATATAGGGTATTCATATGATCAAGCAAATGTATTCTCATGAAGCTACTACAGCACAACAAACTTTTTATAGTTCATAAATTATATATCTCCACAAATAGAAGTCCCTTACATTGAGAAGCTCCATTGACACACTGTGTAAATAGTAATTAACCACATATTTTTCCAAATAATTTCCTCAGAAATGTACCTAAGCCAGTTGATGATGCTGGCACATTAATTGGGGGTGGGGGTGGGGTGGGGTCAGGCTGGGGTGGGGGTGGGGGTGGGGTGGGGGTGGTGGGTGGGGGACTTAGCAGTCAGTGGCTACTAAACATTTTTCCACTGTACAGTACAGCACTGGTCAAAATGCAATCTGTACCTAATGAAGGCAACTTTAAATGGCATCTTAACCGCAAAGAGTGCAATCCTTGAGGCTTTTATTTCTCAATTCAATAATACTTTGTAAAGTACCATAATTTGTTAACATAATCTGAATTTTACTATTGTGACATTGATACCATCAAATCTGGACATATTTCCTCCTGTCAACTCAGGTCTAATCACCCACTCTCAAAACGCTGGCACTAAACACACGCTCCTGATACCAGTAGTATCATGTAATAGTACATCAGTGACACCCCGTGAAGTTAATAGTAGAATCTTACATTATGCACAAATTTTATTGTGAAACCATGCAAAGAAATGCATATCGCAACGAACAGTTTCAACGGAGCGTGTACACAGAACGGCATGCTTGACTGCTAAATATATCTGCAAATCAAGGTTGCACATTCCAAGAGAAATAATGAGTGACAGAGTTTTTCCCCATTTTCAGGATTTTTTTATACAGTATTTCCATGGTAACATAAAAATACACTTTAAACAACAGTTCAATTACATTTGCAGGAGTTTGGCATTTCTTAATTTATTCTCAAGGTCTCAGCCTTTAACTTAACAACATTATACTACTCTCTGGAGAATCGATATGCTACTTGGTAAAGTCAGACAAAGTTCTCAGGTATAACATTTTCCGATAACATCAGGTATACTTCAACGAACCTTTATGAATATACACAGTATGCAAACTCTACAGGTGCCTTTAATGAGAATTTTGCAGATTCAACAAATTTTTCTCCACTAGTGCCTAGAGGGGGTATATTTTTCAAAACATTTCTTACATATGAGCATGGCAAGTAATTTACATCATACACATGCAGTCAGTGCATGATATTCTTTCTTATTTATTTGTACCATTGAATTTATTGTTTATTTAATTTGATAACAAATTTCTGAAATTTTTGTAGTCCTATAAGGAAATAATTAGTAACGATCAGTATTATTATATAAATCTGGTCAAACCAATGACAAATCCACCCTAACATTACAAAATACTTCAAATGACATGTTAAATATTTTCTACACATTTAGTCACCTTTAACTTGACAAAATATAACATTCGCTCCATATAGCCTGCAAAGCTGATGTTAGTTGATTCACTTTTCCTATCAGGCTTAAAATACCACATATTTGAGAATGAATCTCACGACTGGGTATGGAGGCTACAAACTGTCAACATATGATTCTATCTTAGAGATAGCAGTGGAAGTTAAACCTGTACTTATATCCCAATCAAAGCACAGATGACTCACTTTACATGTCAGGGCCCCAGGCCATGTATTTGACCATGGCATACTTGGGTGAAGGATTTCCTGCCCTTTCAATAATGTCACCCCAGTACTTAACAAAGTGTGAATTAATACAGTCTATGAAGTAACATTGAATAAGGACTGGTAATTGGTATGGGGGTAAGGTCAAGGGAGCTCATTCCTTCAAGGGGAGGAATAAAAGGTGTGAGGATGATCCCTGAGGCAGTTGAAAATGAAGATGGAAGATGCCCAAAGGGGATTGGATATACATGACTGGTATAGTTTTATGCACTGATTGTGAAGGAGGCATACAGGTATGGCTGGCTAAACACACAGGCAGTAGCACTTAGTAAATTACAGACACTTCTTTGAAAAATCTTGAGGGGAAACAAGAGAAGAGTGTGATGAGGTGAAGGGAAGGGCTTTTTCATGGCTATTATAAGGACTAGAAAAAAAAAATTCATCACAAAATAGTTAAAGACTATTTTGTCGTCATCAATCACTGCCACAATGACTGTCATGAAAAGAACAGTCACTTTCAAGTTTTACATGATACAAATTTTGTGCTGAAAAGGAATTTAATTCCACTTCATGTTTTCTTACACCGAACAATTGAAGATCATATCCTATCCTCAGGAAAGACATCTCTGTGTGGCAAACCACCACCATGAACAACGATCACAAGACTAGAGAATGGCAAAAGTGTGCAAGTATGCTCAAGGTAAAAAGGCGCACCCTAGAATGACATCTGTGCCCACTGTGCTACTAACTCTGTCGGATGGTGATTGCAGGCAATTATGGGAATACATATGTAAATATAGAAGCTATTTACATATGAAAATATAGAGGCTATTTATATGTAAATATAGAAGCTATCATAGGAGGGATGAAAACTGATATTTCAAACTAGGCTTTATAACTTCAATCAATGAGTTTTTTATATATTATCCTGTGAGGAAGCTTGTGCTATTCAATTCAACTCCTGTGTAATTATAAAACACACTGGTTCATTCATTAGCCATTCCTGGACTGTAAGTGACACATACTACCCCACTGGGGCCTTTGGTCTACTGGGCTTTAATATAAAAGGTTTTATCAGCAATGTCATGGCAAGCGTAATGAATGAATGCAACTTAATTTCATTGTAATAAATATACAGGTCTACATATATATACTATTTACGGTGAATTGTCTGATTAGCAGGTGGCAATATTAATTGACGGATGTTACCTTTAGTTCCAATACAAGGGCCAGTCATTTTGTGTCCTTAATAATTAGTGATAATAGATCCTCAATGCTCTGACAAAGTACAATGACCCGATCCTGACATCACAGAACATACTTGAGCAGTGTTATTCTAAATATACTAGCCTATATGACTAACTGCAACTGGTGGTTGTGGAAGACAAACTGTTAAGTATAAAGAAAAATTTCATGTTGAACACAAAGGCAGGTAAAAGAGAATGAAATTTGCTCAGTACATCCCACACAACAGGACAAGGGCGCCCTCTGTGCTTTGAGTCTTTGCCAGATAGGAATTGCACACAATTAGGAAAATACATGTAAACAAGAAGTAAGAAATAGAGATTGACTATTATGAGTATTCTAACAGGCATGTAATAGTGCCTCAGGTTGTCGACTTTGACTAGTATACATGATTTTTTATGATTAGGAGTACAAACCATTGCATGCACCAGTCCCTAACTTTCAGTAACTGTCAGCGCAATTAAGTACGAATAGGCCTACACATCCATTCATGTATGAATGTATGCACAGTCATTAGCACCAGAATGTAAGTATGCATGAACATAACCACACCAAGTTTGGTACTGATAGAAGTCAAATGGGCCTGCCTACATTTTTGTATATTTTTTGCAAAAATACTGGTCATTGTCCACTGATCATTGTCCACTTTCTGCATAACCATGTCCACACGGAAAGAACAATTTTATGAAAAATTAACAAAAATCTGTTACTGTCAGCATTTTCCCCTTCAACACCTTGAAGTTTTGTGTTCACAAATACTATTTAGTATCAGCCAACCCTCATCTAGCGTTTCTTCACAGCCTTGATCTAATTTTTGGTTCGATAAATATGCTGATCTTGGACATACAAAGATTCAGAGCGTTACTATAATATAACTGGGGCAATTCCACCCTGCATGTTAGCAACCATGCAATGCACTGCAAAACAGAATTTCCACGTACATACCACATGACAAAGGAGCCACGAGCATAGCTTAGAAGAAAGATGGGGGCATACCAGCAACAGAAGAAGTGAACTTCATTTACTGAGTTCAGTTTTTTATTGCTTTAACTTTACCTTTGTCAGGCTTTGTGTCCGTATTAGGGGTCCATATTTTTCTTCCCAGTGGTAATGGCTTCTTAAAGTTAGCCTACCTCTCATACCATCTAAATTAAACATCAGAACTGAAGATTGCTTGGTGACTTAGCATCAATGCCTATGAATCATCCAACGAGTAAATTCCACTATGATTTAATTTCTAATAAGGCTTAGTCTCCAGGCTTTCCAAGTCACCAAAGTGGATACAGAGAGCACATCAAATGAAAGAACAATCAAAGCAGGTCAAGCAGTCACTTACATTCTAGCCATGCAAAATATACCATCTGTCCGGGTCTTTTTTTTTTCAATTCTTGTCTCACTCTCTTTAACTTTATTTTTTTTTTTTCATTTTTTTTGCATGATTTGAACTTTTGAAAGTTTGGGCTACCAAATTATTCTGGAGCTACAAATAACTGAATTTCTATGAGAACCACATTTCTCAAAAAATAAAGCTACTATGCTGCCATAATTTCAAATTCCCTATCATTTTGTATCTATAAACCATTGTTTTAAAAATATAAACTTTGTTGCACCACAAACCCAATATTTCTCATAAAAGACACCTGACCTCCAAATCTTTGCCCTACACATCTCTTCACAATTTCCCTTATATTCCCTGTTGAAAAAAAATTGGGTCAACATACTTTCAGTAACACTTGTAATCCTGAAAAAAAATCTCAAGCTGTTCTCCACAAAATTTCAATCTGTTGACCACCTATGTCAACCTTTTGTCAAACTTGTTAGCCAGACATTTTCCACTTCAATGCTTATTTTTACCTGGCCATACAAAATTTCTGTCTTATCTTGGCCATCTAAACAGCATCTGTTCTATTTTACACAAGTTTACTCTTTAAACCAACCTGAAGTAAGGACATCTTTTGTGTCCACAAATCTACTACTACCACTTTATTGGTTCTGTGAGTCTACAGGTCAAAGGCAATTGTACATAAGCAATTATAGATGAGGTTTGACACCTTTTTGTGAATGCACTCTTGTCATAATCTGTTTATTGCACTGACCACCAGTAAGGTCAGTAGACACAAACACCACAGTTATTTACCTATAACTGTCTACTTGCATGGAGGAATGCTCTTTTGGCACTGAGTGCAGTGAGAGAATGCTATCCTGTCTTTCTTTAGCTGAATTTTAGTTTGTGAAAAAAGAAGGTGGTATTACCACCTCTCTGTGAGTACTGATCACCTCCATGGTGAGAACAACTCAAAAGTCAGAATACAGGCCTATTCTGCAAAAATGAAGCTAAACATTGAACATTCTATGAGGAAAAATGGTGGCACTGAGAAACAAGAAGAAAATTTCTAAACTTAAGATGGTGGGCCCCATGTACTTGCTGGCAAGTAGGCATGTTGGGGAATTACGTATGTAAATATGGGGTAATCTGGAGCAAAAAGGACTGTTAAATTGGAAGCCAAGGATCCAAAAGTTGTAATTCTTAAACCTGCACTGGGTTTCCAACATTTGTGGTCCGGTAGCCTGTATGCTTTTTTCTGGTTTCAGTAAAGCTAGGCAGCAACCCTTCCAAATCTGCAGCTGTTAGTCAAGGAATCCCTAATTCATATGTCAAACACTGTGGTTACAAATTTAGTGCTTTATTACAGATATCCCCCACTGGTCTATCCTTGTCTTATAATGGTGTACTGTGCATGGTATATATCACCCATAGGTCTATCCTTACCTTTTAATGATGTACTTTGTGTATGGTATATATAGGCCTACATGGTTGTGATATACCAGGGAATACAAAGGGAGATGCCAACCTCCATGGCTGTGTATAGTGGTACCAACCTCCATGGCTGTGTACAGTAGTGCTGTGTAATGGTAGCATGCACTGCCTATAATTTTTGAGATCCTTAATCCAGCAAACTGAATTTTGGCTATGGAAATGAATTTTCAGTCACATTTCTGATGCAAATAAAATGCCTCTTGCTCACATTACTATGTAGATATTCATATTTGAATGCAAATTAGATGTAGCAAGGCATAAGTATATGCTTGTG
The DNA here is from genome assembly GCA_029531755.1 of Holothuria leucospilota. Lineage (NCBI taxonomy): Eukaryota > Metazoa > Echinodermata > Holothuroidea > Aspidochirotida > Holothuriidae > Holothuria > Holothuria leucospilota. The sequence continues at coordinate 15,534,046 of CM055972.1, forward strand.
AAGTGAATATTCATATTTTGGTAGGGATGAACTGAAGGGCGAACCTCATCTGCTCCATGTATAGACTTTACTGGAGGGCTGAATATTCTATGAATATTGCATCTCTGACAAACTCTAAGCGTGTAGGTACAGTATCAGAAGTTTACAACATAAACTTCAAAACCAGCTCAAGGGGGGGGCACTCATCACCCCCTCCCCGGTAGGAAAATTTCTAGCCCCGTAGAAAATTAAACATCACTATTGCCTTACTGCAATTTTGCATATCCCCACCCCCACTCCTCCTACAAAAATATATACCCCCTCCTCAAACCCCTCCATTGTCTGCATCTAGTCAGACATGTTCAGAACGGCTCAAGTGCAAGGTATACAAACTGAACAGAAAGGAAGTTCCAAATAACTGGAGTAATATGAAACGTTAATGAACAGGCACTCACAAACATCCTGCGGCAAATTCTACAACTGTACTTCATCTCAATTAAGCCCTATCACGCAGGTATCAATTCAGTAATAGCAATGCAATGAACATGCATACAAAAACCAGTCATACATCTCATGATACAAAATAGTGGCAGAATTCAACAGAGCTATACGTACTTAAGACACATACCATCACAATTTACCGAAACATGCTAATTCTGTAAAACAGACCAAACAGACTCTTTTTATTCATTTAAAATAATGATCTCACCAAGGTCATCTTGCTATGGCCTAAAACCTACAACCGAACCATCAGTTTTATTTTCACTAATTCACCAGTGAAAGGTTGAGCTGCCCACATTCTAAGGATAGATTATGACACCAATTAGAAATCACATCCCGGAAATGCTATAAAGCTGTAAAGCTGTAGTGGACGACAAAATATTACTTGCGTCGGATGGGAAGAGTAGAAAGCAGGAAAAAGGCAAGTTATATGTGTGTCAAGGCAAATGGTATGTGACAATTCTGTCGAAAGAAATAGGTCTCCTGACCGTGGGCAAACGCCCTCAAGGAAGAATGCCCTTAATTTCAATCAAAGTGCATTCATGTTCGCTCTCTTCTTCACAGACGACCTCCATAATGAACTTTAAAACTTGCTGTTTTTCTCCTTCACTTTTTTTTTTATTTCATTGCAGAAGAGCAGGCATATTTTCCCATCCCTCTCATCTCTCTGGTCTAACTCACGAGACTTCCCCATCTTCATTTTTTTTTATTCGTCTACAGATATGGATTGCACAGTGAATTAAGCGGACACAGCACTAGCGAGAATGCTCTGGCATCCGGCAGTTATTCCAGGACGAAACACGCTTGATTAGACCCACCAAGCAAGAGTGTGGCAGGTGTAAGGGAGACTGAGTGGATAGAACTAGCTGAGCACAAAATCGGAGTAAGTCATGAGTAAACGACGGAGGGCTAGCTAAAAATGAACTTAAGCGCTTGATTAAAATATTGACTTGGCTTGCGTTCTGCTGGTGGAATGAAATTACTTCCTAATGGAAGGAGGAGAAAAAACTTAAGAACAAAGGGCAAAAAAGAGAAAGGAAAAAGTGGAATATAAATAAAACATTGGAATAAGGTGATGAATCAGGATTTCTCTTGAGTTAATGTTTGTGCAAGTATGTTTGACTGCGGCACAAACAGCGACACACCTATGCAGCTGACACCTTTGATTATACAGATGCAATGAAATTAAGAAATATGAAACTTACCTACAATGGAGATGAGTGGTAGATATGTGGAGAGAAAAAGAAAAAGAAACAAATTACACATTTTTGTATACCTTTGACAAAAAGTATTGGATGTTTTTGACATGAAAGCATGAGACATTTTGCAAACCATGACGAATAAAGGGAACATTATTATTAGATAAAGTGGCGAAGTATTATAAAAGATCAAGGTTTGCTTTGATTTATTTACACCATGAAACATACAAAAGACACCAGGTATAGAGATAACACAGAAAGTCTGACCAGCAGACTTATTTCCACTGTGGTCCCTGTACAAAAAATACACAACAGTAAAACAGCACAAAAAAGAACACTGAGACAATGAAAAAATCCTAAAAGAAAGAGGATTAGCCAGAAAAGATTCCAAAATAGATAAAATTGTTGGAATTCAACCAAGGTAAACTCCTAATAAAAACAAAAAAAGAATATCACTTGGGCCTGCACAGTAAAAGCTGTACTTATAATTTTTGGATTGTTAAATTACTTGAACACATTTCCAAAATTCTACTTTTTGTATGCTTTGGAAAACACTGAAGTTTTGTCACATATGTATTCATGTTGATATAGATGGAGAGTGGGGGGGTGGGGGTGGGGGGTGGGGGGAGGGAGAGTTAACTTTCTGCTTGAAAAGTCGACATGAAAAGACAACCAACAAATCCTACTTTGTGAAATAGCTAAACAGCCAAAGGGGGAACTGTTAACAGCTGAAGGCCATGGACTGTATACTAGTACGAATGAATTATGCCAACAAACAAGCAACTTACAAAATATATTTGTACTTAACTGCAATTGCAGTACAGTACAATAAGTACCAGACAGTTTGAGTACCAACGAAGTACAAGCAAATACCCTCAAATAGGATAGGCCTTCTAGACTGAGTATCCAGTGTGAATTTCAAGGGCCAGTCAAGATCAAAGCACCTTACGATATTAGAGTATTTGTATATATACCATAAAAAGTGAGTACCATACTGACTGAGTATCCACAGGTACCCACAAAGTACAAGCAAATACCCTCAATTCAATCTAATAGAGGCCTTCTGGACTGAGTATGAGCATGTACGAATATCAAGTGCCAGTGAAGAGCATAGCTCCTTATGATATTAGAGTACCTGTATAGGCCTATACCATACAAAGTGAGTACCATACGGTTTGAGTACCCACAAAGTACAAGCAAATACCCTGGACTCAATCTAATAGGCCTTCTAGATTGAGTACGAGTATGTATGAATTTCAAGTGCCAGTAACGAGCATATAGCCTCTTATGATATTAGAGTACCTGTATATACCATACAAAGTGAGTACCATACAGTTTGGGTACCCACAATGTACAAGCAAATGCCCTCAACTCACACTAACCTTCTAGATTTGCGTATATGTGAATTTCACCTTTTCAAGTGGCAGTAACCAGCATAGCCCCTTATGATATTAGAGTACCTATATATACCATACAAAGTGAGTACCATAGAGTTAGAGTACCAACAAAGTACAAGGAAGTAATAGTAACTCCATATTGGACAACCAACTTAGTCTTTACTGCAATGTACCTACTTTAAATTACATTTTTTTAATAAATGACGTGCCTTTTTGCTGTAGGTATTATTTTTATGCAGCCTAATTTGCTTTTTAACCATGAATGACTTTCCTCATTCACTCCTACCCTTCCCTACTTTTGTTGAGGCCCCCTTTTCTGTAACTATCCCCTAGTGTGAGAATCATTTTGCTTGAACTGCTAAAAACTAGCAATGGCAAAATGCCCTGACCAGGTTATACCTATATCAAAGCTATAAACGTGTGAAAACTTGTGAATACTTTACATCTAATGGATGCGAGCAGTCCACAAAATTTGTCAAAAAGTGCCAAGCATGCAGAAAACATCTGCAATAATCCTACATTTTACATGTATTTGGGTCACTACCACACTAAATTACAGACAACAAAATTCCAGTCCATCCATGCATAAGTCCCTCTGACCAAACACTGAATAAAATATAAGAAATTTTAGCCTTGAGCTAGAATCTGTTGGCAGGCTGATTTCCATGTGCCAGGCAACTCCTATAAAATTGTGAACTTATGACCTCCTTCATGTCTTCTACAGCTTGCTAAAAAAAAAAAAAAAGCAGGAAAAAGCAGCAGACAATAAAATCTTGCAGAGGTTACAATGCTAGTCACTGTGTATAGGCTCACAGGCCTACATCATGCTGTGGGAATGCATAGGCTTGTAAGTTTTCAGAGAGCATAATAGACAACTTTAAACCTGTGATCAAAAGGCATATTTAGTTCCTTTTGTGCCTTATTCATTTCATTGTGTCCTTGGGCAAGATGCTTAATCTCAATTGCCTCTCTCCTCCCAGTAGGAAAAATTATACCAGTGAGGTAACTTTGCATTGAGCTACATAAAATTGAGTGACCGAAAGGTATCGTCTCTGACTCTTTAGGACATATATCATTGACCAATTAACTTTGTAAAGCACTTTGAGACATATTGCTACTGTAAAAAGCTATGTAAGTAATTGAATATACTATTGAATATATATTCAATAGTCACATAGCCTTTTACAGTAGCAATATTATACCCCCTCACCTTACTTGTGTATATTCATGACCGACTTAGTGTGAAACTAGACAAATTTAAAGAAAACAGTGGTGCTTCTGAGACCCCCAAACCTACAAGAAACAAAGGATTGTGCTGAAGGCAAATGAGGCCACAAAATTGCCCACCATAAACTTTCTTGCGGGTTGGGGGGGGGGGGGGATTTTCCCTAACCATTTAAAAAGATACCTCTGAAAAATATTGTGGTCTATGAAAATCACTTCATTTGGGCCTGTCACATGAAATCTGCTGTAGTATCTCTCGGCAACAACCTCACACATTTCATGATTCATTTACAAGCATTTTGTTATGAGACTAAAACAATTTATTCCTGACTTAATACAGGGATACTTTAACTAGTATTACTTCAAATTCAACAAACTTAACCTAGTTTGTGAATCTGTCAGCCCTACTAACCTCATCTATTATACAAGGGAACAGCTGAGCACATCTTCCGGTTCCCTGACTCTCCTCCTTGGAGGAGTCTTGTATTACATCATTGGTGTTCTGCCTCGGTGGGGGGAGGGGGGGGGGTGTCAGCAAATATCTCCAAGGAAAAACACACAAGGAAGCCTGCAGGATGCCTTATGGAGTAAAAGCTCCCCAAGGCACAAACCAACAATGTTAAAAACAATTCCCCCAAGGTGGGGAGTCAGGGAACCTAAGGATATGTTAGGATGTTCAATTACATAATCTGGTGAGGAAACTATAGAAGCAAAATAAAATTGAGGAGACTGTACTTGCCATTTAATGTAGGTCTACATAAGGATTGAATCTACCAATCCACAAAAAAAGTAAAGGAAAATATTGTGTTAAACTTGCTTAAATAACATACCAACTACAAAAAATTAAATTTATCATTAATTATGAAACCATTTAGCCCCATAAATACACTCTGGTAATTGCTTCTCTTCCAAAAAATCACACATCAAGAGTTATGCATGCAGCACATTACTTGAAAATTTAAAAGTTTACTCAATACAATTTATTCATGACCTAGGAAAGCAGTGCATTTCTTCCTGTAAGATTCTAAAATTAATTCTTGAAAGCAGTTTTCAAAACCTGTTTTCAAAACACCGATTATTATAAATCTATAATTCATGGTACTTAAAGGAATGAAAAATAGTCTGCAATACAACAAACTATATTTCCTTTTAACTAATTCATGAACTTGAACAAAAGTTTCATCCAGTGTGCTAAGTGTTAAAAGAATCAACACAAATAAAATTCATTAACAGTTTCACAACAGCTGGTAACTGTAACAATGACCCAATTGTACATGTAACCTACAACCTAGGTTAATCCCAAAATATATTCAACGATGAAAAATATTAAAAAAGAAAAAAAAAAACTCCTACCTCAGGCAGCAAAATTAATTGACACAAGCAACACTGATGAAGATAATATTCCAGGTATAATAACTCCCACTTGTGTAATAACCATGCAGAACTTTTAACAACTATATCAACAAGCTCATCCACACAGTCCCTATGTGTACTATGAACAGTAGTAAAGAATTATAACAGTTTTACTAAGGTTACTGTCTAAAGGACTGATGAACAAACACAAAATTTCCAAAAAGCCACTTTGTTGGTCTCAAGGCAATTTCACGAATATTGATGATGTCATCAGTGACACAATATTGGCTTCCAGTCGGTGGCTGTACTGAACATCCTACATATTAACCAACCTATTAGTAGTACACACTGTGGACTTCAACATGCACTCTCTTCCAGAACTACCAACAATTAACTGCAAGACAATGATCCAACTCAGTCTTCGGAATACCAAGTTCAAAAGTTCAAGTCCACATGACTTGCATGGTTTCAGAGAAAGTGGTTGGCATGGGAGCCAGCAACCACAAAATCCAATTTCATGAAACCATAATTTTTATTCAAAACTGGATAGCTGTTTTGAATTTTGTTAGCACTGAGAAGATTTGGTCACTGAAAATTATGCATTAAACTTGGTAATCTGAAGCAAAGATTTGGCTAATTTGCAACACGAGACAAAAATCTCTGGGCAAAGGCGTTCCATGCAAAATGGCACGTACTAAGGTAAAGTGCAATTAATTGGAGAAAAGGTCTATTAATCTACAATTCTCTGACTTTGGATTAGGAAGAAGCACTCAGATCCTGAAGTGGAAATGCCTGACACAAGGGGAAGCTTCAGTGAGGATAAAAAGTTGTTTTCTTTTATGATGCAATAGCCACAGACCACACCTGCAAAAAGCTGGACGCAAACATGCACTGCGTCCGCGAAAATCATGCTGCAGCTAGAAATTTTCATCTTAGTCCTAAATTAGTAGACCAGGTGAGCTAGAAATTTTAGTTTTCAAAGTATGTGCGCCCGTGATGTTTTGCAAGTTTTGCAGCCATGGCCACAGACCAAAAAAACAAAAAACAAAACATATCCTGTCATTCATGTGTACTGTATTCTGGCCAATTAAGAAGCAGATTGAAGAAAAGGACATAGTAACTTTTGTTTGGAACTTTCTCCCATGATTCATTTCTGCTGTGCTCTATGTGAAGCTCATGTCAAGGCTCCCTGTTTTACCTACAACGAGAGTGGAAAATCTACTTTGAACATGAGCTCTTTAGTTGCTGTTCTTAATATTACATTTTTCACTGCAGATAATGAATACTTTTTATACAGCAAAGAACATCAGGGATAGGAAAAATATTATATCTGCTTCAGTTAATTATAACTATAACCTCTCAATACCTCTAAGAGTGTTTTCAAACAAAACAATTGATTGCCTAGAGAAAACATCTCAATCTGCACAAAAATGGAAAACAAGAACATCAAAATCTCTTAATTGGTTTCAGGATTTATACTTGCAGGCACTTTCCAAATGTTAAAAGAGAGAAGCTCAAGCTAATTTAGCATACATCCTTAGCAACCAAAAGCAATTGTCACTAACCAAATGCTTTTTGTACAGTACAACTCAGTCAAGTGATCTTTGGCAATTCCACTCAGACGGCACGGAAAATATGGGGTGTGACCCAATGAACAATTTTAATGTTCCTACTCAATCCGGAGTTGCAACGTTAATGTGAAGATTTTACAAGCTCTAGACTTGCCAATTATCTTTAGCAAGTGCTTTGACATGGAAGCGTTTCATCGAGGATATGACAAAATGACATTTTTGTCAGGTATTGAGGTATGGGCTCGTTGGGGCACTGTCCCATAAACCTAAAAGTACAAGTTGAGATTTCAACTTTTGGGGCAATAAAATGATAACAACCTGTTTACTGGTGAATTTATCATGAAACTTTCCTGACATCTATCTGCAAGCAGTCAGTGATTGTTGACCATTAAGCAAAGGAACTTTTGGGAAAGAGTACAGTAAAACTTTCTTAATGGAATAAATTTGTAAGGCTTGTGGTTTATGGTGACCTGTAGCTTAAACAGTCAAATTAAATTCTTCACATGGCGGGGTCCAGAAATTCAATCACTGGTGAAATTAGCTACAGTGCAGTATGCAGGAATTCATTCTGAAAAATGGGACTACCCTTTCAACTTTGATGTTTACAATTAGCCCATGTTTCTGGCCCCAAACTACTTTCAGGCTTTTCATCAGATTTACAAAGAACAGTCATTGATAAAAATGGCTACACAGAAATTCTTCCATCTATCTTGACAAAAAAAAACAAGAATGTCAACTCTTTTCCCTTGCTTCCTCCCTATCTTCATTCTTCCTGATGTACCCCCTTATCCCACACCATCTACTTTTCTACTACCCCTCCCTCATCTTTGATTTAATCCACTTGATCATCATTCCTATGGAAGAATTTAGTAGGACTAATGGACTATATGACTGATGACTTATGGACTGAGATCTGCCAGTGAGCAGTTTCTGCGGGTTCCAAAAACCCGTGTTAGCTATGGGGACCGCTCTTTTGCAGCCTTTGCTGCTAATACCTATAACCGCCTACCTCGTGATCAATCGGTTCAAAATTCTCCTCCTGTTGACTGCTTTAAGTCTCATTTGAAGACATATTTGTTCATGTCTCTTTGAGATAGCTATTGTCTTTCTTCTATTGTGTTTTTGTTTTGTGGTTATTGCCTTTGTAAAGCGCTTTGAGCCTTCTAGGGGAAAATGCTATATAAGAACTTTCAATGTATGTACATGTATGTATGTTGTTCTAACCCCCACCCTACCTAACCCCTCCAACACACCTGCACCTGCAGAAACTTGTCCATCAATATGGGAAGAAAGACACTGGGTAACTCACGGAGCACTAAGGGAAAGCCTGAGAGGTACTCCACTACTCTCTCCATACTTACTTTCTTTTTTCAACCCTAACTCAACCAACCCAACCCACTTCTCCTCAGACCACATCTTTCATTTTCTCTACTTCACCCTCTGTCCTTTGAGAGCATGTAGGCCTATAGCCAGGGCAGGATGAATTACTGGGACTGGGTCACACTGCATATCAGTATCATTCTTGACCTTCCCCACTCCCACTCCTACCCCACCCCCTGCCCCCTCCTTCCAAGAACACATGGAATTACTTCTGCATGTACAGGAAGCCACAACACATACACTCTACAATGTGATTCACCTGCAACACCACGGGAGGTTTCTAGTGAAACAAGCAGAGATTTTAAGTAGGTCAGGGCTTATGAAGTTCATACACCCTTCCTAACTCCAAGTGCAAACTCCGTTAATGCTACAGTAAAGATACACACACATGAACAATCATTCATGTAAATGCTAACACTTACCAAAATAAAAGGCGACATAACCACTCTAATTCTCACAAATTGGCAAAGTAATAATCATCTTCAACAAAATTTTCTCACACTTATGGAATAATTCAACGAGACTTCAACAAAAACAAATTCCGGCCCGATATGTATACAAACCATTCATTTACCATAACAATCATCAAGAAAACTAAACAAATCCTTCTATAAAAAGCACATCAAACCACCTCCCCTGGTTTATTTTTCCTACAAGCCTTTATTTTGTTGTCTGTCCTGAAAAGGTCTGTCTTGCATACAAAAATGTTTTTACTGCTCATCCTAATTCAGGGCAAATTTGAAAAACAGTATATTTTACATCAATTCTTTGAACATGTGAATTTCCAAAGATGGGCAACAAGCCCATTACTTTAATGCCATAAGGTTGTTGTGCGTAAGTTTAACATGTTACTAGACCACAACACAATTATCAGATGCGACATTAACTGTATGCAGTAATAATAATTATGTACATCAAAGTGATACATAGACTCATAATTATCCATTTAAGCTTTCTTCGAATATATTCGTTGCTACATTTACCAATTTTCCATAATCACCCATTTCCCTTAACACAAAGCTACATCATTACAATTTGACAAAGTAACCTTGATTCCACAATTTTCAACAACAAACAGAAATGTGAGCAAGGGCCATTAGTTTGAAGTTTGAAGTTTGAAGTTCTTTATTTCTACGATAACAATAAAAACATGTACAATATAACATCACAAGAATTTCGAAAAGTAACATATGAGGGAGACCCAACAAACCAAAGCTTATCGAGGTATTAGTCAACACAACATACCATTAACTTAAAAGATTGTTTCCTCATTGTGGCCTGTAAGATGCTTCATGATGAAAATTACAAATTTTATCTGCATGAATAGGCAATAAAGCCAAATAGCATACTTTCTAACATGATGCTTCTTAATTTACATTGGCTGTTAATATCAAAATAACTGGTTAACGTATGCCTCAATTTTACAAAGCACTTAGAATTTGCAATTAGCCCTGGATATAAAAACATTGGAGCCAACTCATTACAAGTGCATGTTCTTAGGGAGACAATTCAATAGCAAAATTCTCATTTACATTGCAACAGTACATGAACATTACAATGCTTCATAATTGAGCATATCTCACTATTGTGAAATGCTTATTCATGTTGGTGTAGTACAAAGCATATTACTGGGTCTGAATTTACGGAGAAGAGTCTTAACCACAGTGCGTTTGCCTGCATGCACATTTCAAGCAGCACATGAGATACAAGTCTTTTCTTTTTATTTGTGTGGTATAAAAATAATATTTAAAAGCTAAAGCAACGTACCCCCTTAAACTCACTAATAAAATATAAAACTCATCTCCCAATATGGAAAATCAAGTTCAGCCAACCACGAACTAATTTGCTGAAACTTCCAAACATTATAATACAGAAACATTTTACAATGTTTATTTTTCTCGTACCATTAATATTAACCGAAATTTTAATGTCACCAGAGATATTTTGTAGCTACCTGAAAGACAAAACAATTCATAGTTCTGCACAGTAGTGTTATTGTTCGTTGCCATAATGAAGAATGAGATAGGGTTAAGAAAGGTGTAAAAATAGTGGCATTATTTAATTGTAAAATTTCACTTGTTTATTCTTATGGCTTCAATAGAAACCCTCCCTCCCCTTCCCCCCTCCCCCTCTCCCTTTCCCTACCCCATTCTTCTTTATGCCATCCTATCATGCCACTTATCATTATAGCTTATTTCACCCCCTTAACCGTATTTACCAGAGCAGCCATTTATGTAGCCCTCTGCATTTTATGGCATCCAAGAATAAAAAATTTATCAAAGGAAAAGGCAATTACTTTACAGTCTACAAGACATGGGAGAGGATGGAAAATTGAAGACACCTTCAAAGGAGGGCTCCCTGCAGCTATGCTTACAACTTTGCTGGTTACTAGAATGGTATGCAATTATGAGTTACAAATGTTGCAAATTAGGACTGACACAGACCACCTTTTATTTCTTCATTACAACTGACAAGAGAACACGAAGATGAGTCCCCTGATAATTACACACCTTATCTTGTCACTTTACATATAAACTGGAAGTGTCATCAGTTTTATTAAACACCAACTTTCCAAACACCTGTCAGGCTGCGGTTAAGACTATCAATAACGATATAAAATGTTAAAACAAGAATGTAAAAATGCATTGAGGTTTCGATGATATATATGTTCTATTCCAAATAATGCCACGATGTCCCATACCTTTCAGTCACTGGTCAAATGCTATCTTAAGATGTTGGAAAAAACATGCAGTTTTGTGTTCCTATTTAATCTTGGGAATTCTTGAAAAATTTGCGTTTTGACCTCTGGTGACCCGAGATGATGATCTTGGGAATTCTTGGGAAATTTTGCTTCTTGACCTCTGGTGACCCCAAATGAACTTTGACCTCCACCACAAACCATAGGGTTCATCTCCTCACCGAAACGCATCTACATACTAAGTATGAAATCTATCACAGCTTCCTGCCATAAGATATTGTGTTAACAAGGTTTTCAGAGTTTGACCCCTGGTGACCCCAGATGACCTTTGACCTCCTCCAAAAATAATTGGATTCTTCCTCTCACCATAATGCATCTACATATACTAAGCATGAAATTCATCCAAGCTTCCTGTCTCAAGATATTGTGTTAACAAGGTTTTCAGAGTTTGACCCCTGGTGACCCCAGATGACCTTCGATCTCCTTCAAAATGATAGGGTTCTTCCTCTCACCATAACGCATCTACATACTAAGCATGAAATTCATCCAAGCTTCCTATCTCAAGATATTGTGTTAACAAGGTTTTCAGGGTTTGACCCCTGGTGACCCCAGGTGACCTTTGACCCCCACCACAAACAATAAGGTTCTTTCTCTCAATATGGGGCATCTATGTACCAAGTTTGAGAGCTGTCAGAGCTTCCCTTCTTGAGACATCGTGTTAATGAGGTTTTCAGTTTTTGACTCCCGGTGACCCTAGATGACCTTTGAACCCCACCAAAAATGACAGGGTTCTTCCTCTTACTACAAGGCATCTACATACAAAGTATGAAATTCATCCAAGCTTCCTACCTCGAGATACTGTGTTAACAAGGTTTTCAGAGTTTGACCCCTGGTGACCCCAGATGACCTTTGACCTCCTTCAAAAATTATACAATTCTTCCTCTTACCATAAGGCATCTACATAGTAAGCATGAAATTCATCCAAGCTTCCTACCTCAAGATATTGTGTTAACAAGGTTTTCAGGGTTTGGCCCCTGGTGACCCCAGGTGACCTTTGACCCCCACCACAAATGATAGGGTTCTTCCTCTCAATATGGGGCATCTATGTACCAAGTTTGAGAGCTGTCAGAGCTCCCCTTCTTGAGATATCATGTTAACAGAGTTTTCAGGGTTTGACCCAGCTGACCCCAGATGACCTTTGACCTCCACTAAAAATGATAGGGTTCTTCCTCTTACCATAACGCATCTACATACAAAATATGAAACTCATCAAAGCTTCCTACCTCGAGATACTGTGTTAACAAGGTTTTCAGAGTTTGACCCCCGGCGACCCCCGTGACCTTTGACCCCCACCAAAAACAATAGGGTTCTTCATCTCAATATGGGACATCTATGTACCAAGTTTACGAACTGTTGCAGTTTTCGTTTTTGAGATATCGTGTTAATGAGCAAAGTGTCACAAACACACATACATACATACACACACACGTCATCATGAATGCATAGGTTTCTCTGCCATCGAAACCAAAAAAGTACATACTTCCATCCCTCCCCCCCCCCCCCACTTCCTCCTCACTAGACAAGCCTGGCCTACATGTTTATGACCTTTACAACTGAAACTAAGGATTATCTCTTCCCACCCTTCCTAGTTTCTTCATAAATTTTACTTTATGAATGACACAAGACAAACACCTATGGAACCTCAGCTACTAAATCATAATAGAGCTCAAGCTCTCACCCCCAAGAACTACCATAAAGTAACCATGACTACAAGTGACTTACTATATGAAATGGTAAAGTTAATGGATCCTTCTTTCTCCAGTCTTCTCCCCTCTCTTTCCACCCCACCTCCACCCCACCCCCACCCCCTTCACTCTTTACATTTTTACAACTGAAACATATGTAGTATATACCTTGCAACAAATTTGTCAGCAGTATGGTCAAAATGTAACTGCTACAGAACCTACCCATGTATACAGGTGTAGCAAGTATTTGAAAGGGATGTTTAAAAACAAACTAAAATCTAAAAATATCCAGAGAAAGTGAAAGATCTTAACTGTCTCACAAAGCCACTTCAGTGCTAAAGAAATTTATCTAAAAACTGCTTCATTCTGATTTTAGCTCATTCCCGTCTTTTCATTAATTATTAACTTCCCTTCATTGACAATGTACCTCATTTAAATACCAGTCACGCAATTGCTGCTTAAAGAGTGTGGCCAGGAGATTTAACAGAAGAATGTAAACATTATAGATCTATGTAATTTAACATGCTAACGAAACGTTCATGAGCTGCTAATTTTACAAATAATAATTGAGCGATGATCAAACTAACCATGGATACCAGGAAGAATTCAACTTTGTGGTGCTCATGTCAACACTTTTTGATTTCTTTTGTTCTGCTTTCTTTTTTCTTTTTTCATTTAATTCCTTTAGTGCTCACTCCCTGTTCCCTTACCCTTAATGCCAATCCTTTGTAGCTCTGTCGTAAGTCAGCCACACACAATATGCAATTTAAAACCAGATGGCTACTTAAATGCTATAAAACTTCTAGAACTGTAGGTTTAAGAAACCTTTCTAAATCTTTTTCATTGCCAATCATGTAAAGAAGCTAACTGAGGAGGAGGGGGGGGGGGAGGATGGGGTGGGGGTGGAGAATCAATCTCTGCAGTCTGTACCTTGTAGACCATAATAATTTCCAATTTATTCTCAACATGTATGTGAATTAGTAAAGATGTTTTTAAGCAGGGATTCAATAAGGTGGGAGAGCGCCATCTATGTGGTACCAAATCATTGCCAGAGGCTATATTTTCAAAGTAGATGAGGTATTGGAGAAGTGTAATAAAATTTCTAAATAACTTAATTTGTACCTCTGCAAAATAATTATTGTGCTTGTGTACATTTCGATGTGATTCTTTGGCAAGATATTTTTTTCCATTATTTTTGCTATTATTTTTTACATTGACACCCACCACCACTGCATCCCAGACAGAAACTTTAACCCCTAGGAAATATTAGCCTGTAATTCGGTCAGATAATGTGTTCATAGAACTGTGTACAAAAGGTTAATCAGCCAAAAACTATTTTAAATCAAAAAAATTGTTGATCTCCCGGCTTAACAAGAGATTCTGACTCACCAGAACATGTTTGCGTGGTTCAAAAAGAATTTTATCTGAAGACATCCCAAATGCAAGTTGTATACTCTATCTTCCAAGCCAACTAGCATCCATAATATAAGACCCACACCATTAAATCCTACCTTGGTACCTAGACTCCATTTGCCCTTTAAGAGCACACTAATACATGCTTTACACTTCAGAAACCTCTTGGAGTACCCTGCATGCTGAAATTTGCTTTGCAACCTGTTCTGTAATACATTGCAGACGAACTTCCATGTTTAAGGTATGAGATAATGGCGTGGTATGTATCAAAGGCCTTGTTTACACTCAATGACCCCTTGAAGGAGTGGGGACAGAGTTAACTTAGTTCAAAGGAGCTCTTCAAGAGTCCTTTGGAACTTCATTGGTAAACAAGTGGAATTTCCCTCCAATACACCCTAGCAATCCACTCAAAAATATATGACGGTTGATGTTGTGGACTAGCATAGCCTATAGAACACAGTGTCTAAATGTTGATATCTTTCAGAACTATATATATAACAGGTGATACAGTTGGTATATCTAGAGTGCAGTCCCATGGACACGGGGAGATGGAGTATAGCTGTCCACCCTCGTCACACCATGAGAGTATTACCATGACAGGGTACTACTTCCATGGTCACACTAGTCCATTCCCACCTCTTTTATCTTACTCATGTTTTACTATACATGAAACTATACAAATCAATACAAGCCTACCTAGTGCAATGCAGACACACTTCAGTCAGCCCACGGAAGTAGTACCCTGATAATACCTTCAATGGCCATGCCGGTCTACCCGATATTCACCAAAACTTGCTGGTTTGGGAGTCTATGAGCTCCGATACTATACAAATCAATACAAGCCTACCTAGTGCAATGCAGACACACTTCAGTCAGCCCATGGAAGTATTACCCTCATAATATACCTTCCATGGCCATGCCAGTCTACCCGATATTCATAAGGTTTTTTATTCATAAGGGTCACTGTTCGTATAGTTGTTTAATCATAAGGTTTATTATTCATAAGGGACGTTATTCATAATTGTAAAAAAGTTTTGTTGTTCATAAGGCTCATTATTCATAATTGACATAAAGGTTCGCTATTCATAATAAAAAAACGTTCGATACTCATAATAGGAAAAAAGGTTCGTTATTC
Organism: Holothuria leucospilota; assembly: GCA_029531755.1. NCBI lineage: Eukaryota > Metazoa > Echinodermata > Holothuroidea > Aspidochirotida > Holothuriidae > Holothuria > Holothuria leucospilota. The sequence goes on from CM055972.1 coordinate 15,549,641, forward strand.
ATAATAGGAAAGAAGGTTGTTTATTCATAGTAGGCAAAAAGGTTCGTTATTCATAATAGGAAAAAAGGTTCGTTATTCATAATAGGAAAAAAGGTTCATTATTCATAATTGGAAAAAAGGTTTGTTATTCATAATTGGAAAAAAGGTTCGTTATTCATAATAGGAAAAAAAGGTTTGTTATTCATAATAGGAAAAAGGTTCGTTATTCATAATAGGAAAAAAGGTTTGTTATTCATAATAGGAAAAAAGGATTGTTATACATAATAGGAAAAAGGTTCAGTTATTCATAACAGGAAAAAAAGTTCGGTATTCATAATTGGAAAAAGGGTTCAATAGTACTATGGAAAAAAGGCATTTTTTCAGCAAGGTTTCCTGTATCTTGTAGCACGGGACCATCCTTAAAACTCCCAGGGATGATAGCTAGCCAATGTGTTGTCTACAACGTGTTGATGGCAGTTTTGGTATATTTAGACTGGCTGTAATTGGCCTTTCAAAGAGACTAGTCAAAATTTTTTGGGATTATGAATAGCCAACCTTATTCTCCATTATGAACAACGAACCTTTTTTCAATTATGAAAAGTGAACCCTTTTCTGATTATGAATAGCAAACCTTATTTTCGATTATGAGTATTGAAACTTTTCCTAAATTATGAACAGCGAACCCTTTTTTATTATGAATAGCAAACCTTTTTTTGATTACAAACATTGAACCCTTTTTTTGTAACTATGAGCAGTGAACTTTATTCTCAACTATGAATAGCAAACCTTATGAATAATGAACCTTTTTTATCATTTATTTTTATGAATAACTGACCTTATGAAAAATGAACCTTATTTGTGCCACACAGCACATTATGAATAACAACCCTTATGAACAATGACCGTTATGAATGAAAAACCTTGTGAATATTGAGCTGTCCCAGCCATGCCTTCCTATAGGCCTGTACCCATAAAACTAAACGACAAACAAGGCTACCAAGTCAACCCAGTAGTATATACCCGTAAGCCTCTCATAATTATGATTAAACATGTTTCCTGTCTGCAAACCAAAATTATACTCACATGATTTATGTTAACCTTGACTAATGTTGTCCTCTAATGTAGTCTACCATTATACCATGGGACACTAGGAAGTTTATGCTATGTACACAGTAATTATTTAATCAATTACTTCTGTCCATATTATGTAAGTAGGTCCTTTGCACTAAAGGTCAGGGTAAGTGCACTTCTATGTGAAAGGACCAGCTCCATGCTGTTTACTTTGGCAAATATAAATGCAGTAACATAACTGGTAAAAATTTTGGAGGAGGGAGAAAGGGGAGACTAAGCTATTTGTATAACTGAATTATCTTTACAAACAAACACGTGAAACTTACCTACAAGGGTTTTGTAAATCAGTATGGGAATATATGAGGCTGTATTCTTTAAAATATGTATGCCTTACATAACTTGAGGTAGGGGGAGGGGGGTCACTACAACCTTATAAAGGTGGGAAAGGAATGGGGTTGGGAGCTGCACCCCAGAAAAATATGTTAACGAATATGTTAACATTTAATTTCAAGAACAAACAAGGTATTCAATTATAAAGAATAACAAATGGAATCGGAAGGAATTTGCCCACTTGGCATCACATTCTGTAACTTTGAGGACATCTGGAGACATTTCTTGACAAATGAAACCAATCTTGAAGAATGGATATCTTGAATTAGGAATGGAGTTTAGTACAGGGTTTGGATGACAAGTAATGAAAACTTTCTCTTTCATATAAAAGCCCCCACAAAATGCCACCAAACAATACCCTCAAAGTTCAATTCCCTCTGGTGTGAACACTCGGGTAAATGTTCCAAGGGTAAGTACAACACAGTCTGCAGTCGACTTGCCTTCCCTTATAAAACAAAATGTCAAAATCAATTCTTTTACTTAGTACACAGTCTAAGGATGGACATGGGTATAGCCTGCACAGCTGGCTAAATAGTCCCAAGTTCTGCATCATTCAGATTTAGTACTAAAAGTTTGTTTGTAAACCAGAGCGAGGCCAAAGTCAAAATAATCGCCGTCAAAATACTTCTTTTTCCTCTACTTTGACCCTGGACTGCTGACGATGAAAGATTATGTTTCACATTTGCTGGATTTTAAAGAAAAATATTTCAACCAGAGTGTCTTTCCATATTTGAAAGAGAAGCATATTCCAACCCCCTTCATATAACCCCACTTCTCACCCCCTTGTTCCTCACTTAAAGGGGTGGAAAATGCATGCAGTCACCCCAACTTGATTTTGTGTGCCTGGGTATCCGATTTCATGAATGTATGGTTCTTGAGAATATCACATGACCATATTTACAGAGTTACTCCTTGGTTTACTTTGTATATGGAATATTTCTGTGCTATCATATGAAAGATAATTGAAGTGAAATATCAGGACAGTTGTGAGATTCAGCTGATTTTAAACTGGTTTCAGGGGTAACTGCTTATCCCATTTCAGCTGTGTACTTCGTTATGCTACTATTTTAACATCACCTTGCAGTTCTGCCTATTTCTTGAGTTTCCTTTTTGCTTCAAAGAAAGCCTAGTAAAGGTTAACAATTCTTTCCTGTGTTTCCCCCAAAACTCTCTGGTGTGATTAAATTATCCACAAACCCCAATAAATGCCTCCTATTTTAATACATAGTTCATGAGTAGGGATGAAGGTTATTCTACAGGCATACTAAAAGGCTATAAAAGATTGTCAAGGCTGAGTTTGTCTCGAGTATGACTTATTGTACCAAGGAGCTACCAGTGTGACAGCTCCCTAATTGTATACCTCTGCTTCAGTATCTAAAAAGTTCTTGCATTCTTCAAAACTACAAAATGGAACAATGCCCAACTCCAAAACATCCCATTTGCAAACATTTTAAAAGAATAAACCAGACAGCCTTTTCCACTATAGTCCTGACTCAAAATTTGACACAAAAAACTGAAAACCATCCCAGGTTATCGGTTTCAACTTGTCCTACTTTAGCTGCAATAGCAAAATTTGCTCAGGTGTGAATCACTCAAGGAGACCAAAAGTGCATGACCTGCCATGCAGACGGCATACCTCTTGAATGTAATATCTGAGACCTATTTATGGGTGGCAATGCACTTAGCCTTTTGGTCGGGCGGATGTTAGACCTTAAGCATCCACGCACAGCTGTATCCACTGTTGTTTTGCAGGTCAATTATCTCTGAAAAGGTAACCTTGAAAATGCTATATGATACCTTGAAATGATAGAAAAGGTCTTTAAAAGATAAAAAAAAATGCTCAATAGTCCAAATTTTGTGGTTTATGTATAATTCAATTAATGAATTTATGGAGTGAATACTTTGTGTAATAAATATCTCACAAAGAGGAAATCAATCACGCATCACTGTCATCGATAGGTAAAGCGATTAGGCTCAAAAACGAATTTATGCATCGCATGAAGCTACAATTGAAGGGGTAACCTTGAAATAGCATACCTCCCAGAACCCAGTCACAAAGTCTATCTAAATTCACTTTCAAGCCACAATATTTACTTTGTTGCTCTTCTACAAATGAAGACGGCAAGCCCATATTGATTAACCAGGAATTAATTTAGTGTCCAATTTTTGGATAGCGCATTTGAAGTTTTATCGCTGACCTACAGCCAAGATCTGCAATGTTAAAGTTCTCCAGGGGACCATGCTACCCCACAATTTGCATGAGCAGGGTCCATAAGACCACAGTTCCACTTGATCAAAGATGCATATGCACTAGACCAAAGGTTCACTATAGTATAGACCTGCAGTATATGCTCCTGCTATAAACCCTAGGCTATACGTCCACACTCTGACACTTATCCCAGGACTAATCCTCCTCATTGTACCCATAAGCCTACTTCAATTTCTGGCCTTAATCTTAACCAAGCTTAGCTCCAGGTATTTAGCCATGTCAGTTCTCCAATGCGACATTCTGTATAGATGGCCTTGAGAAGAGGTCTAGGAGGAAGGGGTCCCTTCCCTTTTGGAAAAAAAGTTTTAATCTGAGAGTTGATGAGATGGCAAATGGTGCAATATTTGACCCAAATTTACCTTAAAAATCAGCTGAGAAGTATATAATTTGTAATGACTAATTCTTTGTAAAACTTAAAGTGTACCTACAGTCTAGAATTAAGAATGTATTTTAGAGGTTAATTGGAAAATGCATTTTATTCGTCAAAGTCCCATTTTCATAGCTTACTCTGTTGCTGAGAGTACATTTAATTTTTTTCACTTAATTATTTAAAATAGTCAATGGCACAATTTGTGAATGTCCTTCTTGTACAACTCTGATCAACTGCTTTTGCTTCCTTTTGAAATTATGTTTATATGACCTTAAAAATTTACTGCTGTCTCACATAGCATGTTGTACGGAGAGGTTTTGTACAGTCAAGTCACCCTATGACAGTGAGAAACTGATCACACTTTGGTTAAAGGTGCAGTGGCTTTCCAAAAAACAAACAAAAACAAAGAATGTAATTTGAATATGACATCACAAATTATTTTGTAATCTACCATTTTAAATTGGGGTGTATGAGCTTCAACATTTTATGTCTCAGCTCAGGAATGTCCCATAAAGATGGAAATTGGACCATTTGGATTCATTTTTTGAATGTTTCAACATATATTATTTAAATTTTTCACTTTAGGTACACTTTAATCAAGATTGTTTCTTTGAAATAAACTCTTGTGTAAAAATTTCTCTTTACACTTTTTTTTGTGCATCTTTTTTTTTTTTGTGCGATATTTGTCACACAAATACAGGCTGGCTGAATCACTGCCCAGCTCAAACCCTCAGAAGATGTTAAGTCTAACAGACTTACGAGATTACCCCACTGCCACAAATGAAAGCTTATGGGCACTGAAGCCTTTCAATTTTTTTTCAAATTACTATTATGTCACAACAATTTTTAAACTGGTGATAAGATTCGGTGTTATGGGGTGATATGTGATCTTTGATACTGTTTTACCATCCCCCACCAAAATGTTGCGTCAGAGTATGTAATGCTGGGTATAAAGACTTATACACGTTCACAACAGAGATTTACACAAGAGGGTGGTTTGCCATAAACTTGTCAACACCACAGAGTAAAATTTAAATTCTTGTTTCACCAAATATTTCTGCTTACTGTACAATAAAATCCATCCAGACAAAAAAATTAACTTCTAGCAAGTACTTTTCGACGAATCAACTCACTGTTTTAAGACAATCCCAGATGGTAAAATAAACCAGCCTCAATGTTTCTCAGACACGAAGCCTACACTATTCAACATTTTTCATTGGTATCAACTCCCCGAATGACATCTTTCGTCATCATACATCACCTTCTAATTCCATCTCTTCAAGTTATTTTTGTTGAAGGATACACGACAGAGCTTACATTAATCTTTCCACACCATGCGTACCAAACCTATCAAAATGAGTTTATCCCTAATGAGCAAAAGAAACATTAATGTCAATCAACTATGGTGTTGGATACGTGTTACACGCTCAGGTTACAAAATAAATGCCAAGTGACTAGTTCATTAACGCCCGTAAATTCGAAACTTTCTTGTCTGAGCGTAAGGTAACAGTCTGACTGAGGTGATCATCAGTCACAATGTTACCCATACTGTCTTGTATCTATTGACACTGTGTGTGTAATAACATCACATCTCCATAGTTAATAATCACAACTGCATATACGTATTGTGCTATTTTCTCCCTGAACATTGGCACCAGACTAATTTTGCAAGAGCCACCTGACAGGCGCAGTTTAAAAGAGGCTTACTGAGTTTGTTCACAAAATTCATGATTTTTTTCACACCTGTTGAGTTTTACTCACATCTTGATGGTAAATGTTCAAACTAAGAGATTCTGCACATCATACACACAACTGAAATGGTAATAATAGGATACTTTATGATTAAAATCATTTAATACAAATTTGTGACCAGACACTTTTTACCCATTAGGTGTTAACCATATGCAACCCTTGTCCACAAAAACTACAATTTCTCACATTTTTGGTAACTATAGGAAGTGATACAAGAGTAATGAGGCTAATTAGAAACACTGTCATGTAATGATTTCCTTCAAAATTTACTCATCACAAAATAGTTGATATCAACTCAATGAGCCTCTTTAAAACTTGTCACAGCCAGCACTGTACACAGGAGAAAAATTTGTACCTGCAGTGGACACGGGCTTCCTAAACAAAAACAAGAAGAAATTCGTACAAACATGTTTCAGTGCTTTATATTACAAAACATCCCTGAGAATTCCAGTCCCTAAAAAAGTTGTTTTCATTACAAATTAATTTAGGCCTACACAGTACGGTACATCAATAGGGCTTCTCCTTTGACTTCAATGTAGAAAGCAAGAGAATCATTCAGTGAAATATTGAATGCTTCTGGAGAGCATTGCTGTCACTATACAGCACAGTAGCTAGGTGTAGATTGGTGCCTAGCTACAGTCACATTTTTACGAGCAATTGGTGTTAGGTATAATCATCTTGTTGCATTTTTAAACTTTGGGGTGCATTTGCTAACCAAGATTGTCACACTGAAAAGTACTGATCATGCTACTGTATCTTTAAAACAGCACTTTTAATTTAACTAGAGGTTCTCTGTAAAGGATATGGGAGAGCTCTTTTCAAAAGTAATGGAGGAAGATCATTTCCAAGAATGTAGTATCCATAAAATGAAGTTTTGTTAAGTGCAAATCTGCACACAGCAGGGACTGGAATTTGTTGGATTCCCCGAAAACTGTGTAAGTAGTAGCAAATATTGAACAAACTTCAGACGCACTTTCTTAAGTGGTACAGACCTTATGCATACGTCATCACAGAATAGAAAGTATGCCCCTGCCCCCCCCCCCCATGGAGGTAAGCATGTATCATTGCAACTTACACCAACAAATGGCGGAAAGCTGATTTGAGTCCCTGTTGGATATGCGTAAGTATGTAGTAAGTCTACTACACACGTTTGCGAAGTCTACATCATCCATGCAGTGCTTCATTGCTTACCCTCCAATTAAAGTATTTAGACATCAATAACATACGTCTATTCAGAAAGTCAACATACCCTGTTCACAAAGATAGCCTACATATCCACCACAAATGCACATGAGTCAATCATGTTTGTGATGTCATGGTTTCATCTTTTTACAAGTAAATCCACAAAACTCAATGGTTAAGCTAGGAGTCTATGAGATCCAATACTTTAGGGGCCTTTTCATAACTCGCCGTTGCATACCTCAACGGTAGAGCTCGGCAGGTGTGCACTCAGGCGTGTCTCATTATTAGAGCAGGCACAAGTGCACGTTCACGAGCACTTCCGAATATTCAACCACAGGGCTCGACCTGTACTTAATCCGATTTAGAGGTAACAATGAGTGCAGTTTAGCTGGTAGCAGAAACGATCAATAAAAAGCAGTCACAAGTCATGTAAGCAAGGAAGTATTCAGAATCTGTGTAAATCTTTCACGATAGTGTAACAGTGATATCGACTGTATGAACGCAACGATGCCCACGGCCTAACTCCCATTGAAAGCTACGGCAATTACACCCTCGACCAGACCTTACGATGGAATTTCAACAACAGAAACAAGCTTACTCCAACTTTACGTTTCTACTTTCCACAAAAATTCCATGTTGAATTTATCCTAAAGTAAATGATAAATGTCAAATAAAAATAAATAAAATGCAACCTCGGGTGCAAACTGGCCAAGTTGGACTTTGTTTGGAACGCTCATCTCTCATCCCAGTCTCGTGGGCCTATTGGCCTAACTAGCTGGTTTAGCATACATACTATGCAACATTATAGAACAGTATCACATACTGATATTAGACACAGTGAGTGTGCCTGAACGTTTTCAAAATAGTGTTCGCCGGTAGAAGTGGAGGTAATTTGTGGCTTCGGCCTTAATAGTATGTGATATACGTACTGGTGTGTCGTTGTAAACAAGTTCTAATGTGTCCTGCAGTTCAGTTCACACACTACTTGCAACATTAACAACTATCGAAGCTCTTGGTCGCCATTTTTAAAAATATAAATTGCTCGTAAAATAGAACTTTGGTCATCTTTGCAAAATCTGTTTCCTTGGAGTGTTAGTTTTAAACATTTGATACATGGTAAAGGTTTGCACTCTTCGTAACATGCGTATTTTCGTTGCAAATTCATGTTTCCGATATTTATGTCAAGGCAGCATGCTTCGTAATGAGTTCGAAAGCTCCGTTTATGTACACTTGATGTAAATTCTAAATAGACCTATACCCGGAAGAAAACGGTGCAATCATCACAATGTCAGGAATTACAGCTTTGCTTGGGGATTTTGTCTCGAGCTCTTGAGAATATGGTTCATGAACTACGGGAATGTTTATTGCAAATTTTGGGCTATCTAGCTGGCCCTGTTTAGCATCAAAAGATTCATGAACTTGAAACGCGCAAAAATATGTCGGAACATGAAGAAGAAGAAGAAGAAAAAATTCCGAAGATAGGAAAACATTTTGAGATGTCCGAGATGATTGTTAGCAAATGTCCGACATTTTCGTTAAATGACGGAGACTTTCAGAAATAAATAGCAGTTCTATATGTTCTTCCGTTATTTATCACAAGATTCATGAAGTTTAGAAACGCGCAAAAATATGTCGGAACATGCAAAAAAAATCCGAAGATAGGAAAACATTTTAAAATGTGTCGAGATGTCCGAGATGATTTTTAACAAATGTCCGACAATTTTTCCAAATGACCGAGATTTTCAGAAGTAAATAGCAGTTCCATATGTCCTTCCGTTATTTATCAAATGATTCATGAATTTTTGAAACGCGCAAAAATATGTCGGGACATGAAAAAAAAAATTCCGAAAGTAGGAAAACATTTTAAAATGTGTCCAGATATCCGAGATAATTTTTAACAAATGTCAGATATTTTCTTTTATTGACGGAGAGTTTCGGAAGTACACAGCAGTTGTACATGTTCTTCCGTTATTTATCAAAAATTTCATGAATTTTTGAAACGCGCAAAAATTTTTCGGAGCATGGAAAAAAATTGCGAAACATTTTCCAATGCTCGACATACCTTTAACAAATGTCATATGTTTTCTCTTAATGACGGAGATTTTCAAAAGTAAAAAGCATTTCTAATATGTTCTTCCCTTATTTATCAAAAGATTCATGAATTTTTGCAACGCACAAAAATATGTCGGGACATGCAAAAAAAAGGTTCCGAAAGTAGGAAACATTTTAAAATGTGTCGAGATGTCCGAGATAATTTTTAACAAATGTCGGATATTTTCTTTTACTGACGGAGAGTTTCGGAAGTACACATCAGTTGTACATGTTCTTCCGTTATTTATCAAAAGATTCATGAATTTTTGAAAAGCACAAAAATATGTCGGGACATGAAAAAAAAACTTCCGAAAATACGAAAACATTTTAAAATGTCGAGATGTCCGAGATAATTTTTAACAAATGTCAGATATTTTCTTTTATTGACGGAGAGTTCCGGAAGTACACAGCAGTTGTACATGTTCTTCCGTTATTTATCAAAAGGTTCATGAATTTTTAAAACGCGCAAAAATATTTCGGAGCATGGAAAAAATTGCGAAACATTTTCGAATGCTCGAGATGTCTTTGACAAGTGTCCGATGTTTTCTCTTAGTGACGGCGATTTTTCAGACGTAAAAAGCAGTTCTATATGTTCTTCCGTTATTTATCAAAAGATTCATGAATTCTTGAAAGGCGCCAAAAAATTTCGGAGCATGCCAAAAAATTTCGAAGGTAGGAAAATATTTTAAAATGTGTTCGAGACGGCCGAGGTGGCGTTTAGCAAATGTCTGATATTTCCTCATAATGACGGAGATTTTCAGAAGTAAATAGCAGTTGTATATGTTTTTCCGTTATTAATCAAAAGATTCACAAATTTTTGAAACCCTCAAAAATATATCGGGAAGGTAGGAAAACATAAAATGTGTCGAGACATCCGAGATGATTTTCAACAAATGTCAGATATATTCTTTTAATGGCGGAGAGTTTCGGAAGTACACAGCAGTTGTGGATGTTCTTCCCTTGTTTATCACAAGATTCATGCATTTTTGAACGCACGAAAAAATTTCCGAAACATTTTCGAATGCTCGAGATGTCTTTTAGCAAATGTCCGATGTTTTCCTTTTTAATGACGCTGATTTTCAGAAGTTAATCGGAAGTGTATGTTCTTCCGTTACCAGTCAAAAGCATGGCACGCTGTTCGGCAGTGTACAGTTAGAATTGATTTGATGTTGAGAAATTTGTGTAAAACTAAAAGTCAAAGCTGAAACCGCAGCTGGTTAACTTCTTCCCCTAAGTCTGTTTCTCTTTGCTTCGTCGAAAAGCGCGAGCAACACCAGGCCAGCCGGCCTATCGTACTGTACTGAACGGAATATGATAGGCGCAAAGTTGTTTACGTGTGGTAAATACATCCCCGCACATACCAAGCACTATACACGAGCGTTGTATGTGTAGGTATAGGCCGCGATCCCATGCCAAAACAATTACGCTATCCACAAGCAATTTGATCTTTTCGAAATTGCCCTTGGATATTTCATGTAACATCTGTTGTATTTTTGGGGCGAAAAATATCAGAAGAGGAGTGGAATTAATAATTTCGCAGCTGTAAAAGAGAAGCTGAAACAAGTGAGTCTACTTGAAGTGTGTTCATACCATTCTCTGCACAAAAGCGAAACTTGCTTCGCATGACCGCATTCAACTCCCAACGTTTACTACTGAACAATATACATAGGCTAGGAATACCCATTCAATGCACGATAAGCCGTTCTATTCAGCGCAGGCTACCTATTGTGCTCGTGGACAAAGGCCCGTCCGTTGGCTACCAATTAATTTTCGGAACACTTCGTAGAGTGCCCTGTGATGTCATTCAGAATATTCATGACTTCGGCAGTAAGTCGGCTCGCCCTTGCGGTATGCAACGGCGAGTTTTGAAAAGGCCCCTTATACAGTAACTCCTATTTATGTGTTTCCTCCCCTATCACTACGGAATGATATGAGACGACTAGCTCTTCTTCTCCAGTCTTGAAACTGAAGGAACAAGATGGTGGCGTGAGACTAGTACCTGTACAAAAACCCTATAGGTGGAGGATCCCACAAGGCAAAAATAATCGACTAAGCAGGCCACTGAAATAAGGGCCGTAAAAAGCGCCTATAAAAAGAAGGATATACTCATGATCAGGTAGCGGTTGGTAGAGGATGAGCTTTCTCACAGGTGTATCCGTCCAAAAAGATAAATCTTAAACGTTAAACAGATGAAAGTTTCTATAATTTTACCACACGATCAAAAGGACGTGTTAACATGGTGAAGGCAAAAATGGGGAAGAGTTAGGCTCTAGGGCGCCCTCTGCTGATAGGGGTTCCCACAATGCTATTAGTTTTTTGTCAGACATTTAGTGCAGGCAATAATGGTATACATATGTAAATAGGAGGCAGGGAGGAGTGAACTACTCTAGTCTTGAAACTAAATGCATTCCCTGTAGACAGCAATACACCTGCTGATGCCACACACCTCAATAAATGATTCAGGTAGTGCAACATCAGCATTCACACTTAATGTACAGTAAAGGCCATAAAATCCAACATTACTATATATACTATCACTACAAAATAATAAAATTATGATTTTTTACAATTTAATCTGTAGTTATAATCATGCCTCAATCTGTCAATCAAACTTTTTCTCCTTTAATCACACAATCCAAGCATATCTCCCTGTTAATATTTTTACAGCCGTTACCATAAAAACAGCCAGTCTTATGATTTACTGCCAAGCCAGGCTCGTTTGAAACAGTCACATTTTCTCACCTCAACTGAATAGCTCTGATCTTGTCCAATTATTAGCAAATTTTTTGAAAAGATACCAGTTCTATCCGATGTTCTTTACAGACTTATTGCGACCAATATCAACCCATCCAGTAACACATCTGGCAGCTGCGGTGTATATTTAATTGCTTAGTTCAAGTATATTAAACCCCAACGACAACGACAAAGGTGGGGGGAAAATTTATGGCTGCCAGTAACCACTCGATCATATCGGAAGTCAACACATTCAACGACAAAAATTACTAGAAGACTGTTAGAAGCTGTGAATGAGATATTTATACATCAAAAAAAAAATTTACGACCGTTCTTGGATGTTACTTTATGGCATGTCTCTCCATGTTTACTGCCAGGGAAAATAAAAAAAAAATGCACTGAATATTTGTAGCACTGCACAAAACTCACCTGGTTAAGGAGACTATACCAACGGAGGTACGGAAGATTGTAACAGCCACCTGCCACTTTCTCCTTGGTAAAAGATTGAAGGTATCTAGAAATTGCACGTCTGCTAGGACTTATGCATGGCGTCCCTGGGACTCAACCTTGCAAAAAATTTCGTGTCCCAACCTTCAGTACTTGCTTCCACTACGATTGACTGTATTGTCCTTTATTTGACCTTAATTATCAACTAGATACCTGTAGGTTTCAAAAATTGAACGAGATACAGCTCACAAAATTAAAGATCAACCCTGCATATCAGTGGGCAGTCATACAGACACACTTGTACACTGAAGACATTTTGGCTGAGCATTCTGAAACACAATCAAAAGTCAGAACTCTGATGTTTTGTGGTTATTTTAGTCTTAATGTTACCATTACTTTAAATTTAACAAATGCAGAAATTGATGGTACAATTACCTGAGGCAATAAAACAGGAAATTACTTCTTCCATACAACATTTTTTAAGATTCGGGAAGATTTGGAACCAAAAACAGTTGGATGCCAAGTGGAGGTGAGTACTTAGATACCTTGTTATAAACACGCAACTACACACTGTACATGCGTGTACGTAAAGAAAGTTTGCTCGTAACCCAACATAATGTTAGCTTGTCCATCATCCATCATTGACTGTACTTGTCTATTTGTTGCAAATTAGAATTAACTCTGTGCTAGTTTTGCTCAAATTTGAGTGCAGTAATTGTACACTGGTTTGTATATGTGAGTTTTCATTGTCAGGTACAGTAATGTAATTTGGACTGAGAAAAACAATTGCACTGGACGCAGCTCAGTAACACTTTCTGCATCCCCTGAAAAGTTCTTTGCATCCCACAGATGCAAAACACTGCGTTCGTAAAAATCCTGCGGTTGTATATTTGTACTTTCACTGATCAATTTTGAAAGTTAAATGTTGGTGATAATGTTACCTTCTACACTCAGACTCCTGGCAAAGAAATTTCCACATTGTAATACAAGTAGAGACAGAAGTTACTGCCCCCCCCCCCCCCGATCAATTTATGCATGGTACAAGCATTTACATTATATTGCACACGTATGTAAACTTGTAATGCATTCCTATCATGTATTTGCTTTCCACTTTGTGTTTTCTCAGTTTAAGTGCTGAAGCAATTTATAGCTGACCAGTGACCTTTGCCCTCATTCCCAGAAACCTACAGTAGCTATTTCAGTCTTTGCCATTCACAATACACAATAAAATGTGTGGGATTCCCCAAGCCTCTTTTTTGTTTTCTCTCTATTCTATCTGATTACATATTAACTTAATAGGCAACTTAAATCAGTGGCCATGCAGTCACTAACCTGCTTGTTGACAATGTATTAATTAAAATGCTCATCACAGCATGTGATATGTGTAAACTTTCATAGTTCAAAGTTGCAGGAAATTTTTAGGAAAAACTACAGACAGGACTGGGATATTTTCTAATTGCACAAGATTTCTCTTGTTTCACTAACTTCAGGATGTTGATCAAATCCGATTTCACTTGGTATGAGTAACTATCTGATGAATGCACTGAGTGAAATCCATAAATCTATTTGAACATACATTGTTTAATAGTTTGAATTTAAGCCTTTGGAATTAAGGATATAGAAGTGTTCCAGATAAGAAGATGATGTGATGGGTTGTCGGCGGCAGCGACCGTGACATTAGTAATAGATACTAGAGTGGTACTTCATAGGGTATATACAGTATACCTTTAACCCCACACTTAACCTGAACATCAACCTACATGCAAGTTTCCCCCCCCCCCCACCCCCACCTTCCTGCAAACCTCGTTTTGCACTTCAGGCCAATGAGGACGAGCTGTCAGCCAAGATGGCAGACATAGAGGGCGCGGTGTCAGAACTGTCCTGAGCAGCATGCAACGTGCGAGAATAATGCAAATTACATGTAGCAAGGGGTAAGTATATGTCTGTGACGTGAATCCTGTACTTTTAGGAAAATACAATTCTATGACTTTTCTGTGGCCTGTCCATGACAAAATTATGAAAAATTCATGACAAACTGCTTCTTACAAAAATTTGTAATAAAACTCATATGAAGGCATTTAAAAGAAGTTGCATGCTTCCTTCGGTTACACAGTTCTTCATGACCTTTATCATTTTTTATTTTTATTTTTTTTTTTGAGAATTCCATAACTTTACCAGGTCTGGAATATGAAAGATGCATGACTATTTCTATAAAATTTCCAGGCCGGCGGGGGCTGCCCATTTCAAATTGCAGACTGTCTCACCCCACACCAGCATATAATCTCAACTGATGGGATTGAGAGCCACCTATGGTGGGCCTTGAAGTCAGATGACATTGTAAAAGATAACAATCGATAAGTCTTGACTTACTGCTATCATAATTTTTAAATTTAGTTTTTGATATGCAACACAGATGGAATTTTAGTAGTTTACCTTACTTAATGTTGTCTCATATAGTTAATTTAATACTTAATATATGTGGAACTTTATTTTTCAGTAAAACTGAAAAAGGTGGTCGTAGAGTAATTTCAAACAATCAACAGTGGGCTTTGAGTTTCAAAAGGTTGAAAAATCTAGTCTTAAACTGAATGTGTGGGCATGTCCCATGTCCAAACATGCACTTCTGTCTCAAGTATATGAATTTCAGTCATAGTCATCAGATGTTGATTATATGGGGTCTAAGCCCCATAAGAGAGTAACATACACAGCTAGCAAAGGGCTATAGGAAGCCTAACCACACTAACAGAGACGGAAAACGTACCAAAGCAAACAAAATGGGAACCCATCCAAAAAAGGAAAAATGATACTCATCCGAAGTCCGGAAGGAGTTTGCTGATCATATAATCGGGGTATAGTCCAATAACCAGGTCCAAAAAGATGATAAAAACCCATGGAAAATAAGTCAAAGAAAATGGAGCATGTTCAAGAGCATAACAGTCGTAATTCCATGGTAAACGAAATGAGGGCAAGTTCCTAGGTCATGACCCTGAAGCAAGGATAGCGCCACCTCTGTGCCAATTAATTTTACCCAGTCCAATTCCGTGAAAGATGGGATTTTTCACACGTATAATAGATGAGGTAAGTAGGAGTGTAGCTTATGCTAACGTAAGAGAATGAAGTTGTGATTAGCAGTTGCCTAGCAACAGTAACGTTACTGTATGCAGGTATAAATGCATTTCTTTCAGTTTCTATCTCGTTCAACTTTTTTGTCAATCAGTTGAACACTTTCTAAACAAATCCATTTTCTAAGTTTTCTGGATATATGATCTGCTTCTAATTACTAAACCTGTAGGCCTATAGCAAGATTGGAAATTCTATTCACTGAAAGGAGAATGCATATATATGAATAAAGTCTCTTCCTTGTTGTGTAAGCTGAAATTTTGATCACAGGAGTAAAATACCCTAAATCTATTTTAAGAGAAATCATTTACAGTTTCAACTGATGGCTAACACGCGATCCTTGAAACTGACTTGAGTCCTGTGAAATTTAGACAATAACTCTGGCAGTTATCATAACCAGAACAACTTCTGCCAAATAGGAGGGGGGTGGGGGGGAGGAGTAAGGACTAGTCCCTACCTTTTCAGAAGCAAGGTGGACAAGTCCCTACTTCTGCATTCATTCCCAAGTGGAAGAAATTGTCATTACCATGGCATTCCATACAGTTATAAAGGGGGGTACTGTGTCTCAAACTTTCAAACTTTTTTTTGTCAAATCATTCAAATTATAGAGCTTATGGAGGCTTTTGGGAATCCCCTTGTCCAGGGCTCTGAATCACCCATTCTGTAACATGATATCATGCATAATAATAAGTCTCAAGACTTCTAACCCTAACCTGTCCTCATGTCTAGCTATTAACCTAACCTGGAGACACGATATCAGGCATAATATGCATGTCTGGAGACACAAATGTGACACCTTACAAAACATAAAATAGGGATTTCGTATCTGAATCCAAACAATGGACTAGTTACCTTTAGCTCCACATTTCAGCAGTAATAAAACCAGTATTCTACCAGTATCCCTGACACCATATACTTACCTCACAAAGCCAAAATTTTAGAAAGTGTAAAGAAACTATACTAGAAGTCTTCCAATCAGAAAGAGTAAGTTGAATTTATCCACATAGGGGGTGGCCAAGAGAGACGACAGGTGCCGTGTGGGCCTAATACTTCAAGTTGGTCCCAAATATCAATTAAATTTAGATTGATCACCACATACCAAGGGAAAAATTCCACCCCATAAGTACCCAATTATATAAAACCACAAATCTATTTAAAATTCCCTAAATCTGGTACAGTCATATACCTAAAACTGACCTCATGACAAAGGAACCTTCTGGACAGAATTATGGATGACCACTATTAACTACTATGGATACTTAGTAATCTGTAGAACCATCCCTAAGCTAATGCTGATCTTTACTTGTGCCTCTTTTCTCTAACCTGCCCTGACAAATTGCCTCCTGTCCCACTTCCAGCCTTTCAAAATCCAAAGTTAATTGCTGGGTGCACAGATGTGTTAAGAATTCCTTTCAACCAGTATTTTCATTCCATTTCTATTCCCTGTGAAGAACCCTTTGTCCGTCCCTTTCCCAAATGGTGATTTGCTGGATTCAATTCACACTTCGTATCTGATTTCATTTTGCATGATTTAACTCCAATACAAATTGATCAAAATACCTTTTATTTTGGTAGTCATACCAAGAATTCAACAAAATAACACAACAGCAGTCCTAGTGTGTTTGGATCGCAGATTTGTCAGCACGAAATACAAGAAAAAAAAAAGAAAGAAAATTTCTCTCACCTACATGCTCAGTGGCCCTTTTAACTGCATTACTTCCAACACAACAACTACACTACACAAAAATGTGATAATTGTAGGAATTATGGCAGAGCCAAATTGTGGTAGTTCAAAATAATATTTATCCAGCTATAGTTCATGATCTGTTTCTCACAGAGGGTATAAAATTTAAAATCCTTAACTATGGTGAGTGGTATAGTGCATTTTTACAGTAGCAGAAGTTAGGACTGGTAGAAATCCAAATTCACAAGTAGAACATTCACAATAGTTTTACCAGACAAAGTTTGGAAGGAGTTAACACAGTAAAGGCAAAAACAGAGGGAGAGTTGGGTCATTCGTGCCCTCTACTGGTAGGTGATACCGCAATGTTATTAGTTTTTGCCAGATGCAGGTTATTGCAGGCAATAATGCATATTTGTAAATACGAGATATGGAGGAGCAAAATAGACTGCATGAATTGCCCGCCCAATGTGTATTAAAGGCAATAGGCAGTCGCCCCAAAATTTTCTTTGAAAAATCAACAAACTCTTGCAAATCTCCTCATATTGCATTACAAGCACCTCTGAAGATGTTTTGAACATAACTATTACAAACAACAGGTAAAGCAAGGTGAAATTCTCCTTGAATTCCACAATTCACTAACAAAAATATTGTCACATGATCAAAATAGGCCAATCATGAACTAGAGTGACAGGATACACTCACTCTGTTTGGGGTGACTGCCTACTGCCTTTAAGTCAATCTGCACCTATATACTGGCTTCACTCGTAATTTTTTCACAAGAATTCCTCTTCGATTTGCTTACACATTGAACGCTACTAAACTTCACAAACTCCCCGGTTTAGGAATCTACGAGCCTGATGCTCTCCTCCTATTTACATATGTAACCCTCACTTATGCGGGGATGGGAAGGGGTACGGAATCCATCAAACTATTTAATGCGACTGATGGCAACCATCCAATATAAACAGATGGTTACCCTTGAATGACTCAGAATCCTAAGAAGGCTTTGTTTGTCTTTGAACAGTGGGCTATACAATTTAACTGTTCTCAAAAAATGGAGTGGGTGAAGAAAAGTTCACATGACCTTTGGTGGCTAAACAGTCACTGTAAATACTTGGACAATACATGCTTGCTGCACCGTAACTCCTTAAAAAAGTGTAAAGATGAACTAAACTACAGCCTTTTCACTACACAATGTCCCAGTTCAAGTACTATGTTCAACACCCTTCCTTATTACCATCCAGCAAAAACAGTCATGTGACTGGGTCTCTTCGACAAACTTACAATATGCCTTGACTTACAATATGCCTTGACTAGATCGTAGATTACAAATACAATATAGTTTGTTGTATGCTACATGTTTAAGTTGAAGTCCAAATACAGGACAGTTTAACCACCAACAGCTGGTGACATCTACCACATGGGGATGAAGCAGATTATCATGCCCTGTGCAACCTTTAACGTGATTAATGAGTTTGCAGTACCGCAATCCATCAAAGTTTGTTCACATAGTCAAAGTCCTGTCCAGAGCTTTAAAACAACACACTTGGCATTGGAGTGACTTCACAGCCCACCATGCATGTGTACACTAACTGTAGAAGGATCCTAGCTTTCTTTCGAACAAGTATAGTCCCCATAAGAGCACTATAACCTATACAGGTCTATTGTAAAGGGTACAATACTTCATTCTACGATCGATATGTATAATATCTGGCCCATACATTTGCCCTGATGCTAGGAAAGACCATGTTCTCTTAAAGGGGAAATGCAGTCACCCCAACTTGAAGTAGTGTAGTAGACTGTCCTGTTTCATGATTGGCTCTTGAGAGTCATGTGACAATATTTTTTCTCCTCAAATGTGAAATTTACAAGAAGTAACTGATTGGTTTACCTTGAATATGCAATATTAAAGTCCTAACATATTATGAAAAATACTTTGAAGAGAAATAAGAAGACAATTGTGAGATTTAGCTGTTGCTTCAAAATAAGTTTGGGGCGACTGCTCTTGACCTTTAAAGGGAAAATGCAGTCCCGCCAATTTGAATCAGTGTACCCCATCACACTAGTTCAGGAATGGTTCCTATATCAATCATGTGACAATAAATTTGTTTCTTATTTCTTAAATTTATGCAGAATAACTCCTTGGTTTATCTTCAATATTCAATGATTTTATACAGGAACATTATGGAAAATAATTGTGAGAGAAATAAGAGATCTGTAAAATTTTGCAAATTTTTGAAAATAAACTTGGGACCACTGCCTTCTCCCTTTTAAGGGCAAATGCAGTCAACCCAAAATGAGAATACTGTAACTGATATATGCGTATCCCAAGAGCTCCCCATATCCTAAACCAGGCATACATGGCTCCTGCTTGTTTTCTTTTAAAAGTGATCATATTCTTGATATTGAATTCACAATGCAATTCATGCAGAATAGCTTCTTGGCCTAGTTTACCTTTTATGACATAGTTTCTGTGGTGCAAATCTTGGAATGGAAAGAAGAGAGATTTGTAAGAATTTAGATGATGTTTCGAAATAATAGGGCAATATACCTCTGGAGAGAACCATTTGCAGCAAACTACCTTCATTTGAATACTTCTAAATTATGACTTTCCGGGCTGGAAAAAATGTTTATTTCCCGGGAAGGGAATAAATTTCTCCACAATTCCTCCCATATTTTCATGTATACAAAATGTGTAAATTTCCCTCCAATGACCAAAATTTCCCTTCACATACCCAAATTTCCCGGGAAGGAGCCTCCCAGCTTCACAACTTTTTTCATCCAGGATGACTTTACCAACTTTCTCCATTACTGGCACCTACAGCTCTATAGTTCATTAAAAGCCATACAGTATGTCTTAACTGACCACATGTTGGAATGTTCCAATTATGTGGTAGAAATATCAAAATATTGGTGGTTCAGTCCAGAGGATTACTATGCCAGCTATGCAGGCAAGTCTTGATGAAAGTATCTGGAAAACAACTTCATTTTCTCATCACAGGAAATCTAAAATGCTGATCACAGTATTTGGGACTGTTAACAACCACTAGGTGAACAAATTATGGCCCATTTTGTTATGAATTGGTATTGGTCAGTGATGGTCATTCTGTACACAGTGGCAATTAAGAAATGCCAAAGAATTAGCATGTCCAGTTTTATGCCAGATGGAGGGCTACATAAGATACCCTCAAGTGGCTCCCTTCTCTATGGTGCTATCAACTTCTGCCTGGTATTTTAGTGTGGGTAGATGAGGGTATACACAGGTAAGAAGGGGGTAAGGAATCTAGGGGCACAGTAGAGACAATACACTGTTAATACTCCACCCATTTGGGAATGGGAACTTTCATTCTACATGAAGTCTCAACTACTGCAGAATGGAAACAGTCTGGAGGTTATGCACATTAAACAGACTTGCAGTACCAGTACCAACTCCGGAACAGTACAAGTTCCAAGAAGTCAAGGCTCCAAGTATGAGGTTAAGTATGAGTACAAAGTCAGAAGTACGGGTAAGCGTACTAGTTCTCCGAGCAAAAGTAGGAGCTACAAAGCCATGAGTATGTGTACAAGTATACAAAAATGTACTTGTGGAGAAGTGAGTACTACCAGTCTAACTTTTGACATAACCCTTAACCAGGCTTCGACAAATCCCCCGCCCGACAGTCCGGGGCAAGTAAAAAGTTACTCGGGCAAGTGCATTGTTCAATCTCATAGCCCGCAGGGCAAGTACCTACGAAGTCTCCTCTACAAAGGAGTTTAAAGGCATACTAAAAGTGGACAAGTAGATATTCATGTGGACAAGTAGACTATGAGAACAGCTTGCCTGATGGACAAGTAGTGAAAAAAGAATTTGTCGAAGCCTGCCTTAACTGTCTGTAATTAGTTCCTGGCAAAGTTGTTAGCATAGTGCCATATAGTCCTTCCTTTGCACTATAAATATAATTTTATGTAGGAAGCAGGGATGTTGGGGGGGGGGGGGAGGGTAAGGGTGAGAGTAAATTAAATATCCACAAAACTCACTGGTTGAGAAAACAGCTAAAAATCACCTCCATGCTCCATAACTGCAAAAAAAGTGGAAGGACAAAGGTGTGGCGCCATCTAGCATGACTTCACCCAAGGTTCTATTAACTTTGCAAAATAGTAACTGCAGCGAATAATGGGTTGCATACCGGATAATGAGATAGTCCAAAAACGAAATACCAGAGCCAAGAATAACACATAACGAGTCATTCCGCTCACAATGATGCAGCAGCAACTTAAAAGCAAGCTGTGTAGGACGTGCGTAGGGCGCGATCTAGTAAGGATTTATTCACTGCCAAGAGTTATTCTGCCATAGATGGGCTGTCCAATAGTAGTAATGGTGGAGGTAAGTAGCAGCGAAAAAGATTAAAGGGTTACATACCGGATAATGAGAGGAAATGTCAATGAGATGACTTTTCTTGAAGACCACTTCATGAGTAACAGCATCAGTATATTGATCAACATGAAATTGTTTTGTATCAATACAATGTCTACAAGTTTGAGCATGCTCAGTGCCGAGTACAATGCTGAATATGATTTACTCTTAAGTCTTAACTCGTCAGCTTAGTACTTCTACATGAAATCTAGTCCACTTTCTGTACTTTATTTTTTTTTTTAAATTTCACAATCTACATTATAAATTTGGTCAAGAATCACTGTACTTCAAGTCTATGTATCCAGTTTACGGCAATATTGCAGTCTGCTGCAGCTAACAGCTTCAACAAAAAGGGAACGTTTAAACGCAAACAGTATGTAACAATTAAATGTTTTATGAAAGGTCGACAAAATCAGTCAAACACTTTAACATATTTGTTACATCCTGTTTACATTTAAAGGGAAAATACAATCACCCAAAATGCATGGACTTAGTATACCGGGGTATGCTAATTCATGAGTGGCTCTTTTAAATCATGTGACAACAATTCTGTAACTGAATTTTTAAATTTATGCAAAAACAACCCCTCAGCCACATTTATGTTCTGAAAAAAAAAATATTAAAGATACTTGCAACAGAGATAAGAAAGAATTTATAACACCTGGTTTATCTGTCAAAGTAAGTTTGGGGTGACTGCTCATTCCCTTTAAACATTCACCTTTTGTTGGAGCCGTTACTTGCAGCAGACTGCAATAAACGACTCCAACAAAAGGTGAATGTTTAAATGTAAACAGGATGTAACAATTAATGTTTTAAGACCAACTAAATTCATCACATAATACCAAATTCAAACTACGGTAAAAACATGCTAAGGAAATCTACTTAGCTTGATTTCATTAGCTTAATGTTAGAAAATTAAGCATGGTTAATTATGTCTAGACATTTCATTATGGCATTTTAAGGATAAAATCATGTACCAGTGCATGAATGTTAATGGAACAGGGATGGTAGAATGCCTGGAAGAGGAAATGGCGGCAGGCAGTAGAAATTATGAGTACAGCAGGGGGGCAAAAGTTTATCCTAGGTGACTGATGCATCCCAATGTTTCTACTCAACCAAACAATTCTACACTCTACATCATCTTGTTACAAATATCACGAGCCTATTGCGACCAATCAGCTTCTTGGAAATAGGCCACACCTCTAATTCCATAATGACAGCTTTTTGACCCTTTTCTTGAAATTCTGACATCAGATTATGAAAGAACAGGCCAGATAACCCCAGTCCGCATAACCCTTACCCTAAAAATAACCCTAACCCATGATTTTGAAACAAATTTGAAAAATTTTGAAAATCAAATTTGAAAAATTTTGAAAATCAAATTTGCCCATAACCTCGTGGGAAAAAAAAATGAGGGGAGCCTATCTGGTTGTCCCTATTCACCTGCATAGCAGGCTGTGTTATATACTCCTTAAATCAATGAGATATTAAATCCAGGACTGGGTGAGTAAAATAACTGCCATCTGCAAGGTAGCCCTGATAGCCAACTTGAAGTCTCTCATGAAGCCAAGCAGGGGCCAAGTCTTATCCAAACTTAGTGCTACCTACAAATCCCTGCAACTTACCTCTACCTGTGGTTTGGGAATCTATGAACCCTACTCCACACCTCATCTATTACACATGTACAATCCTTATTGACCACATACTATGGGTGATGCTTTTTCCTGGATCTTACGTGATGGCACCCTTCTCACTTTACTACTTGAGAATCCAAGGCCAAAAGTGAGTGCAAACCGTCTGGCTGGTCAGTGAGAAGGGGACTAGGGAGGCCACCCTCTACCGGAGGGCACCCTCCACCACTGTCCTATTAGTTTATCAGGGTCTTATTGCAGGAAAAAGGACTACAAAAGGTGAAACAGACTACCTGGTTTACAGCGTTATAATCATACAGTCCGACTGCTGGCATTAAGCCCAATGGTAATAAGGCCATTGCTCCTGAAGCCCACTGATGCAGTCAAAGCCCATTATAGTTCTCAGCCCATTAGAACTACAGCCCATAATGGTCCCTACAGTTACTGGAAATTTGCATAGTATGTACTGTAGGAATGAGCAACAGGACCAAATTAATAAATGGGCTGTAGGACTAAAGGGCAGTCTCCTACCCCCCTCCCCACCCCAAATATCCAACGGCTCATTATTGCTTCATTTTTTCATCAGAATCACAACTTTTATTGTAGGGTGACATATGCCATATGACATATGACATATGACATATGTAGCTAGCCAAATTTGAGTGGCAGGTAATTGATCTGGGGAAAGCACCTCATCCCACCTATGGCATCTACCCCATTTTTCAGCCATTAATTTTTCATTTTTCCCACAGTTTACTTAAGGGAGTTAATTTGGGGCAAGTTTTAGGTCTCAGTGTCAGATTTGTGGTGGGCGGAGAGACGTGTTTGCTGGCGTGCCGGGCGGGAATATCGAGTGCTGGGTGTGGCCGCCCAGCGCCGCCCACCGTAGCTACATCCCTGACCCGCATTAAATATATCCTCCATTGCTAAGAACCATTGTTGCATAGTAAGGCAGAAATTTTTCCTGGTAGTACAGGGGATATGACACATGTACAGTGTACAATTTACTGATATTGAGAACATTGCACATAATAGTATATCACAAATTATTATTGCTACAATTTTTGCACCAGAAGATATGATAATAAGTATTAAAAAAATGAAAATTTCTCGTAGAAAAATGGTGAAAAAGTTTGCCTTGTGTACTATTCTTTTTGGAATTCTTATTATTGTCAAAAATATATTTTTTTCAAATTCCTGGCATTCCCTTTTTAAATTGAACTGATGTTAAATCAATGAAAGAACTGTCATTTCTCTCCACATTATTTTTTCCCAGGAGAAAGTGAAACAAATTTGCAGCCAATAACCATACGTTTGGTATAGGTCCCTAATTTACAGTACCCACACACCTATACCTTTGGCCATGTCCATGTTCTGTAAAGATGTTCAAGAGAAACACGAAAGCACAGTAAGGTTAGAGCATGTGTAGGTCCATAATTGTATACAAACACTCATACATTAGGCTACGCACCAGCTCTGTAGGGAAGGTGGTGTACATTGCAAGAACATGGGGTATGGTACAGGGAAGTACAGTAACGTACATTTCTGATCGCTGCTTGTACCACTCAAATTACAGTTGTTACCTCATAGTTGGCATTATACATAGTAATGGTGGGTGCTTTTTTTTTTTTTTTTTTTTTTGTAAAACACGTCCTGAACACGTACATGTTAGTATGTGTGGTATAAAAGTCTGCCTAATTGTACGCATTTATGATTTACAAAATAATATGATATACCAGTGCAATGTGGCCCCCATGAGCTATGCACCACAGTTGGACACACTCACTCATACTTAATAGGTACAGTTATAAGACCTAAAAAGGGGAATTTTCATGATCCCAGACAGTTCCAATTCTCCCAACTATGCATCTTCTAGCTCCTCCCATAACTGTATGAGGCTCTTCCTTGTGCAAGAATAAACCTGTTTTATTGCTTAAGGTCATGTCCTGGTGAGCATACAAGGCTATTAAATGTAATAAAAGTACTCTCTCTGCCTTGTGTGGAATGTGAGCTACTCTGCATCTTTCAAATTTTCAAACTTTGATGTCAATCAAAGAGCAGTCACCAACTGAGAATTTTGATATACATACACTAAAAATATACTTTGGGGTGATGACTGTCTGTCTTTAAGTTACTGTTCACACTGGTTGGCATAGGGCATGACTGAGCAAAAAAATGCATGGATGCATGTTAGCATCTAGTCGTAGGAAGCTGTCAAGACTGCATGGTGGGGGACTGAACATTGTTTCGGACCACCGTCCTGGGGAAGAGCTGCCCCTTCCCGTGGCGAAATTTTTGAATATTTGAGGGTCCTATGGATGCAATTTGGTGCAACGTGTTGAGCAAATTTTAAGGAAAATTACGGCAAATTTTTTACTTTTTTTACACATGGAACAAATAGGGGGTTTTCATCCTTGGATTGAGGGGGTGGAAGCATACTTCTGCCCGGCCACATTTTTGACTGGGGGGTTGTCCCTCAAGCCCTCCACTTCCCACGCCTATGCATGTTAGCTGTTTTACGCACGTAAACACTGCCACGATTGCATGCAGAGAGTAGACGTATTAGATCCTCGCTAGAATTTTCATTGTGACGAATTATTTAAGCGCACCTTAGAAACTCTCCTGCCTTGTTAAATATATTATACCAGTGGTTATAAATATTCAACATACTCCAGGGCAAGGTTTCCAAGGGTTGGAAAGGGGAGGTTGTCCCCTCTTTCCAAGAGGAGGGTAAAATCCACTTTTCATTTCCATAAAAATATAAAAAATTGTCAATATTTTGGTTTCTTAAGAAGAGGACACTTTTGCAGCAATGTTTGAACTTACCTAAATAAACAGCCTTTAAAACCTTCAAACTGCACCTTAGGGTGCATTTACACTTGATCCGGATCTGATCGCCCTATGTTATCAGCATATCGAATTACGTGTATGGCTTGATCCTGGTGCATTTACACTTGTCTCGTACTCTGATCCACCTCCCTGCATAATGAGTGTTTTTGCAGAAGTGACCTCCAAATAATTTATGTTGAATTACCGTTGATCTCGGGTCACCGTTGATCCGGGGAGCGTTTACACTACAAGTTTTGATCGCCTGCGCGGGGTCTGATCCTCCCCTCTTACCAGGATCAAAATAGGGCGATCAGATCCGGATCTGATCTGCGTTTAC
Organism: Holothuria leucospilota; assembly: GCA_029531755.1. NCBI lineage: Eukaryota > Metazoa > Echinodermata > Holothuroidea > Aspidochirotida > Holothuriidae > Holothuria > Holothuria leucospilota. Next base: position 15,575,919 of record CM055972.1, read on the forward strand.
ACTACAAATTTGATCTCGAGCAGGGGATCTGACCCCGCGCAGGAGATCAGATCCGGATCTAGTGTAAATGCACCCTTAGAGGGGCCTTGAAGCAAGCTTTTGTCCCACTGAACCCACATGTAACTTTTACCAAGGAAAGCATCAATTTGGGCTCAGGGTTTAGCAGTAATAAATCCCCCCTTTTTTGAGTTTCTGGCAGAATCCCTGCAGGGGATGAATATTCACATCAGTGAACAGTAGGGGCTATACTGTATTTAGTGAACTAGCTTTCCATGAAGACAATACACTAGTTATAACAAATTCAAATCAAAACATGAAAATACATAGTTCACATAATTACCCATTGTGTAACTGACCTGGGAGAAAATATTAAACATTACCTAAATAATAAAGTATTTACAATCCTTTGTTGTGTATGATCACTTGATGCATTTTCTATTTAGTTATTCATTGAAGCAGTCAACGTTTGAAGTACGTTTTCATTTTCGATTTTAAATCCATCATCAGGATGATGGGAGTATTAATGCAGACCGTAGAAGCCGACTTCTTACTAATTTAGCTTAGAAAGTAAGTAAATATTAAAACCAAACATTTAACAATGTAGCAATCTACATAACTATTTCACTGGCAACAGAGAAAAGGAAATTCAAAGTTAGCATCATGCACAACTGGGACATGATCAGCAAGGTGGGATCCAAAATACAGTACTCCCAGGATAATTCCCCAGTAGATGGGGCTGTTAAATTGTGAAATGAGTAAAAATGACTGGCAATTAATTGGACTCAAAAATATTTGAAGGGAATAAACTAGTGTTTGCACCGGGTACCCGACCAACCATGTCAGGATCCAGTTCTGAAATTGCTACCCGGATTCCCCAAAACTCCCTGGATTGGGAATCTACGAGCCCCGATACTTACCTCCTATTTACCTATGTAATCCCCACTTACCCGCAACTAAACCCTGGTAAACTAGTAGCACAGTAGTCAGGGAGGGTGCCCTCCGAGAGGAGGCCGACCTCCCAAGTCCTCTTCCGCTTGCCACCAGACTAGGGGACCCGAAAAAAATGCCCAAAGAAAAGGATACTCATCAAAATCTTCGGTAAGGGCGTCAGAAAGGGCCAGCTATTAGTCGAAGTCGGAAAAATCCGTCCCCCGCGGAAATCTAGTAGTCGGAATCGGCAGGAGAAAAAACCAAGGCCAAAGTTGTGTTCAAACCGTCTGGTGGTAAGTAGGAAGAGGACTTGGGAGGTCGGCCTCCTCTCGGAGGGCGCCCTCCCTGACTACTGTGCTATTAGTTTACCAGGGTTTAGTTGCGGGTAAGTGGGGATTACATAGGTAAATAGGAGGTAAGAGAGGGGCGATGTAGATCCAAAGTTTCACTAACATATATTCCACGTGTGACAGAACACGTAACATGTTACTTTTTCTTGGCAAAATTTATCACACACACGCCTACGAACACTTGTCATGCCCATACCTAAGATACGTTGTGTTATATTATATCAACGTGCAAAGCAAAAATTCTTATGACTTTACAACAAACTTGTAGCCTAACAGAAGTTATATTTTCGGGTACCCAGGTACACGACCGACCATCAACTTTGGGTACCCGGTTCCGAATTTTCGACCTGGTGCAAACACTAGAATAAACTTTCACCCCAACTGTGTTTTGAAACATTTGGCTAACTTTTACAAACCACATTTTTCCCTTACAAGTATGTTTCATGAAGTTTCCAAGAATAATATTGCATACTTATGGTAAACGAATGAGTCACTCTGCTGGAATTAACCTATTCAGAAACAGAAACTACGGTGACATGATTAACAACAGCCACTCATGAATTATTATATGGTGGTATAATAATGGAAATTGGGGTGACTGCATTTTCCCTTTAATAAAGGTCTGCTTACTTACAATCAGTTACTATACTGTACTTGCTTAATTCCACTTTGCATACTACTGTAACATTGAACAGTCAATGCAATGGGCACTGATTGCAACAGGTTAAAGGAAATCGCATAGGTTGAAGATTCAGTTCTGAAATACAAAATGATTCCTCTAGCCTTGGAGGAAAAATGTATGACTGAAGGTAATGTACCCTTATAGTTTGAGATTTTATTACACCTGAGGCCCAAAAACTGAGAACTCAATCACATGACACAGGATGGTAGGATGGATTTGATTTCAAGATTATCTACAGTAGGTTTAAAAATAGAACACTGTACAAGTAATGATTATTTGGTTGATGCACAGACCATGATTCAGCATTCATGAAAGCTGTGATTAATCATCATTTACATAATAATTAAGTCACAGATATACTGTTCATCACTGAAACAATTTAACAAAGGTATCGGAATACATCATCCTAAGCCCTACTGGGTCCACCACCTGCACAAAGCCAGTGTACAACTGTACCATTCAAAAGGTCTGGGGATCACAAAAATTGTGTCTTCAAATCTTTGGCAAATTACTCACCAAGACTATAGTTTTGATTGTAGCATTCCATGAGCATTAGTCATAAAATATTAATCTTTCGTGAGAAAGTCGCATTCTATTTAAAGACACAGTTTTTGTAAACTACTTTGTCTTTTTAAATGATCCACCCACTTGCAGTACTAGCTTGGTAAGGATTGTTTTGATAACTGCATTCAAAAATCCCCAACACTCATTACAGCCATACACAACACTTCACCTACAGTGTTCCATGACCTACATAACGATGGAGAAAGGAGTAATCTATGAAAAGATCATGAGCGGCAAACGGGGAGGGGGGGGAGGACAGGGGGACTTCCCCACTCCGATATTTGAGAAATCACCCACTGCCTTTGATTTTTCACACAGTCACTAATTATTTGAAAATGGGGTCATGTCCGCCCCTCCCCCCCCCCATTATCGAGAACAAATCACCGCCCATGGAAAAGACTGGTTACAAGTGACACATATTTTGTTGAACTAGAATATGTGTACACACTACCGTCCAACTCTGGAAAAGCTTCCAACCCCTGTGGCAACTTTGTTTATCTCGCTGGCACCAGCCTTGCTGTAGCATTATGCTTAACCTTAAAATAACCATAAGCAGGGAGTTGCCACTCCTGTGATAGCTACATTTTAACCTGTATACTGTAAAAGTAATTTACATTCTGAAGAGTACCCTCAACATTTCAAAAGGTTAGTATAAGTACGCACTTACTTAAAGTCTATTGATACTGATACATTTAACCGAACTGTTTTGGTCTTCTATCAAATAAATCGTTTACAAATTTAAATACAAAATTCATTATTCAGGAATAACTTCCAGTTCTTTAAGTACTTATCACACTGGTTATCGTTCTTTCTCTTCTTTTGACCTTTTTCCTGTGTTTTTGATCACTTGCATTTTTCTGCTGGTCGAAGCAGTTTGTTTATTTGTTTGTTTCATGTTTTGTTTTCTCTCTCTTTGTTTATAGGGAGTGCACATTCTCAAGCCCTCTGGGGTTTTCGTGTACTTCCCTTCGCTTATGTAGGTACATAAATTCCTAGATGTAAAAGTTATATTCTATATTTGAGCGTATGTAAAGCGAAAAAACAAACGAAATGAATCTCTAGTCCACTATATTCAAATGAAAGAATCACGGATCCTACTAATGATTGGATATCACTTATGGTTCAGTTCACTAGTGTTCACTTCAGGCATCTGGATTTTGCAATCCCTCCACTTTTTTCAACAATCCAGCAAGTTTTAAAATCCCATGCGGGGATATCCCATACCTGCTGAGAAAATCAGTTGCTAAAAGTAGGCTTTTTGTGTTGTGTGCAACTTATCAAGATTCCCCCTTTTGAAACAACATCCTGTCCAAAATATTTTGAAAGGGGGGAATCCCCTCCCCCCCCCCCCACCCAATTCTAAGACCTAGTGCCAACACTGTGACACACTGCATTTTACTTGAATGCTAAAAAGATGCATCTGAATTTATACATTAATGACCAATTCTAAAATATTTAGACCTACAGGCATAATCTGAAAGGCAGTATGTATGGATGTGGTATTAGCTGCAATGTTTCTATAAATAGACAAAAATATCGTGTGCTAGATGCAGTAGCATGTGGTTGCACTGTATCAACTACATGTAAAGTGCACTTTGAATCAGTTTCACAAGCACTGTTGACCACTGAAAACAAATGGGACTTTCCTTCTTTCTATGGGTGTTCTTTGGGAGGTGGGTGTGCTTATTTTGGGCTGGCGTTATTGTCATCTTTATTTTGAATAATAAGCGAAAAATGCATCTCTATTACGTGTGTGTATTTCAAAATTACCGTACAACACTTTCTTTGTGTTATTAAATTTTGAATGTTGTAAAAGAGATCAATCAATTTATTTGCCTGCCTTAATGCAAATGAGGGTCTGGAATAGGTACTTTTGGCAGCTGGGCAAATGAAAAACTGAGAAGCCCTGCCTACTGGAGGGCTCTCTTTTAGAGGTGAAATGAATATCTTTTTTTTTCTAAACCAGTGTCTGTTGATTCAACAAAACTTACCTGGTTTCGGAGTCTATGAGCTCCGATACTCACCTCCTATTTACATATGTAATTCCCCAACTTGCGTGCAAGTACGATCTGGCACAAATCAACTAGCACCGGGATGGTGCCTTCCCACCTCTAGAGGGTGCCGTGGCTAGGCCACTCATCCTCTCTCCTCTTGCCCATCTTCGAGCACTTGCAGGCAAGTTGGGGAATTACATATGTAAATAGGAGGTGATAAGGAGTGAAATAGACACTTCATGTATTTGTTAAATCGGCATCTTTTTCTGAAAAGGTCACGGTACATTATTTTCCCATGCATGACTTATAAGCCGTGATATTCTCCCTTATGAAAATAAAACGACACTTCGTGGTACTGCACAATCTAAGCCTACGATTGTGTGTAAAAGCACATTTACTCCCTAAATATCAGTAAAAAAAATCTGTATCGGCCATGTAATGAGCACTGGAATGTCTGATAACCATGGTGTATGTAAGGGTATCGGAGAAAGTACTTTCATTAATGCCATCAGTTGATTCCATGCCTGCTCTATACAGCCACTTCGTAATTCAAATGGGATGCTTCACAACTGGTGTCAGCATTTTACTATTTACTCTGAGCAATCGCTGGAAAATAAGCAACCTTTCGCATATTTAGCTAACACCAAAAACACATCATTTTAGACACACCTAAAAACAACTTCAAATTTATGTAATTTTCTTTGAGAAATTTACAGCGAAAGCAAAGCCAGAAGTTACTTCATTGCATTTTAAAATAACCATGATATCTGTTAAAGAGTATTTATTGTGCATTTTAATTCCCAAACACATTACATGTTGATAAGCATTCACTTCCTCAAAGCGTACTACACAACTTGCATTCACACATCAGATGGTCAGTGGTGTCAGCAGGTATGGGCATTAAAGAGGGGGTAGGGGGAGTGGGACAATGGGATGAGTTTAATCATGCAAACAACAACACAATATTCTCATTCACTGGACATAGGGGTGGGGGTGGCAAGACCTATAAAGACAGGGATGCCTCAACCTCCTCCCCCTCTCACTATGCCCTGGACATACAAAAAAATTTTCACTTTCTCATTTAGGGTACCGTATTTCTGATTACATCAGACCTCGAGAGTCACCCAGTATGGATATATTCCTTTGCTAAGACCTTTTCTATACAGATGTCACAATGTCAGAAGCACTGAACTAAAATTTTATTTCTACACAAGTTCAAACTAAGGACATGTTTTTTATGACGGTACAGAAACCAGCAACTTTCTAGGCGTGTGGCACTTTACCTGTTCTCCACAAATTTAGTAAAACAGGCACAGAATTTCAAAACTGCTGATGGCACAAATGTCTTAATGGTAATAGGTCAATTGATAAAGAAAACTGAAAGAGAAAACCCTATGAAAAATGGTCTTAATACTTACAAATACTGACCATTTTAAGTATCTACAAATTTGTAAGTCTCATGAAAGTTTCTTTTAAGAAAAATTCACCATGCTTGTGATACTGCCTGTACACAAAACCTAATTTCGCTATTATACAACCATTACAATTAAAAAGGAGTTTCTCATCAATATACTACCCAATACAAGAAATTTTTGAATTTTTTCCTGTGATCTATGATAATTTGAAGAAAATAGCAAAAGAACAACATCTTGTCCCTTCCAAGTAAACATTCATAGGATGGATGACATTATCAAATAGCACTGAATACAAAAGTTTAGGAAGTAAATGTTGAGCAAGACGTAAGGGGGGACAACACAACTGCCAATAAATAAAGTACACGACCTCTTAGTGAAATCGGGCAGACATGTTCCGGAAACCCAGGTGCATTCATACACTATTTGGCGTAAAAGAGGGGCCTGGCGTAGGGAGATACCTCTCAATTAGTACTGCAAACTTGTTCTGAGTCCAAACCACAGCTAAATCACTGCTGCAATGTGTTTCCACTTAATTCACATAAAGTCTCACACAAATATATGATTATTTCCTGCCAAAGTAGGACAGAATGTGTGAAGTGTTTGCTTCCAGAATAAAGAATGATTGCTTCCAGAATAAAGAATGATCATCCTGTCTAGCGGTCAATGTAATTTTATATTGCGTGGTAAATGGAACCTGTGTTCTGTTGATGTGAGAAAGCTGACACCTCGATGTAATGATGGCATTGGCTTTACATGGAATGCACTCTGGTTAGAAGGTTCATGGCAATTATATTACTGGACATCAAGAGAAACTACTGCAAAACAAATTTCAGTTTGATTGGCACACTACTTTTTAAATCTAAAAACACCAGAAAGTGAAGCAATAACAAAATCAATTCAAATATTCATCTGACACCACCATGAATATATAAGGGCAATGACCACAAACCAAGTTCTCCTTATCCTGGTGTAAATTTGAAAGCGTATTTAAGTTTCTGAACCTCCAAACCGAAACTTGGCCAATGGCAAAACTATACTTCCATACCCACACTACTAAGTTCTAAAGTTGTTTCCACTACCATAACAAAACCACACTTTTTATTAGGAAATTAGGCCTACACGATCCTACGACCGCATAGACCCATGCAATTTTTGACATAGCATTTTCACTTTTTGGGGGGAGGGGTGTTCGATGGGGTGGGGGAAGAGAATGGCCGGGGCCCTACAGAAAGATCTACTGCACATGACAAGAGCATTACGAGGTAAAGGAAAACAAGTTTTCAAAACATGGTAACTTAATTCCGTAAACTGTCAATGTCATTGCGAACATTCACACCAAACCAGGATATGCTACTCACTATGGATGAGGTGCATGTGCTACACTATGCAACATTGTCTTCATCAATATCATCATCTCTTTTCAAAATGTAAGTTTCACTTTCGTACAGACAAAAAGGGGAGTTTATACCCTTTTTGTAATGTTTTTAAAGATATATACTCATGGGACAACAAACACGCAAACCTGTGAATCATGTAAAAGTAACTTTGTAACCTTTTACTCACTGCTACCTGAATGGAGAGGGGGCACTTTTCATACACTGCTATCTGGGTGGAGAGGGAGCGGGGGGGGGGGGTCAGTATCGCCTACCAAGTTGTAAAATAATGGAAGCATGTAATTAAACCAATTATTGAAAACTTGCATATTATATGAATGACTGTGTGACAATTGAACAAGTAGTGTGGTTGACAGGGACAGCATTTTACAAGAAGGTAATGGGAATGTAGTACTGGTACCCTTAAGGAAAGTTGAGTACCATGTCATACAAGTCATGATCTTGTCTTACAACAACGAAAGCGAACGATTACACTTTCTCGATTTTTTTTTTTTTTTTTTAAGTTTCAAGGTCAAAGTTTATTGCACTTCAAACAATAAAAGCAAAAATTCTCTAAGGGAACTCACCATCCATGATTGAGGAGGATAAATTCGTGTGGCCATAATTTTGACTTAAACCGTTTAATCTCATGGACGGTACCATCACCATTGTATCCATTGCTTCTGGTGGGCTCTCCTCCATTTTTGTTGAAGCTAGCATTCCCAAAAGTTAAACAAAAACAATATCCAAGATTTCAGCTCGCCAAAGAAGCATAAATACTCCTTCCAATATTTCGGCAATTTGATGGGAAAAATTAAAGAGTAAGCTGCTGCATCCACAGAAATTATATGATCCTAAGGAAAATGGGTACAACTATGTTTATTTCCCCTGTAACCAAATCATAAACAGAACTTTCCCTTGAGGAAAAGAGAGACAGTCTCTTAAATTCCAAAGAGTGGGACATGCCCAAAGACCCAGCTATATGAATGATATGTTTGGATCATAATGATATTAGCAGAGGCAAATAAATCCAAGTCTCCAACACAGTGTTAATCCAGCCAGATAATATTTATTGGTTAAAGTAGCTTCCTCTTCCTGCTAGGATGTGTCTAACTGTGGACAGACTTCACGGCTCCTAGGTGCCAACAGGCAGGTAAGACTAACAGAGTTTGGCCGTGAGCACTGCAGAGCAAGTTTTTATCCCACCGTGTATGTGTGTGTGTGTATGATGCTCTGTTAACAACTGGTAACTGCCGTAACATCAACGATAGATTGTCAAACTCATGACAATCGAGGATTCATTTAAAAAGCCCTCAGCATTTCCGTGCCAGAAAAAATTTAACACACAGAAGAGATAGACACACATAGGTGACAACAGCTCCCTTTGGCTTTGAATTTCCTGAGCACTCAATACAGTAAAATAATCTGGGTTACTTAAGCCACTCTGATGTCTTTATTGTATCATATACACACCATACTACTACGAAACACTGTTGCCTGCCAGCCAACCAACTCTCCTCACTTCACCTGTGTGCGACTGTGAATAGAGTTTTGGAGCTGCTCGCGGCTATCAAGGGACACCCCACTGCTTGTATGACAACACTGTAAGTAGTATATACTATACTTGACCTTGGCTGCCTTCACAGGTCATATTGCAGTAGGTTCTGACAGTTCCGTTCAACCAATGACTGTTCACAGCCAATATCCAACTCACACCATAAGCATGTAAATTACCCACAGCCTACACCTGGAACAGTCCATTGTCTAGCAGTCGAGGGGGGAAATCGCCAACTGGAGGGAAGAGAGAAGAAATATCTGGCAATAATCAGGCAAGGGCTTTTTAAATTTCTCTAAGGCAGACAAGTAGGTGAGGGTTAAGTGTACTTTTGGCAGACTAGTCCATTGGCTGAGCAGGGGTGGAGGCTGTGTATTTAGATAAACTAATGAAGGTGAAAGCAAAATTTGAAGGCTGAATGGTGAAAAATTGGATAATAACTGAACAAGCTAAGAATAAAAAAACTGGAGAAGGTAGTTGTAATCAAGTGTAATTTGTGATAAAAGGCTTTTTTCATTCTTCTTCCTCTTTTTGTGTTTTTCTTTATGCTTACATTTGTCTTCATGCAGTCTGTTATTCTTCTCTTGATGTATGTCAGGGTTGAACACAATATGCAACTACCTTGTACAGTACTATTACAGTATAGCAAAAGCCAATCCTAACTCGGCAAAAATAGAGAAAATGGGGAAAAAACATTAAATTACACACAGCTAGACTGTGCTAAGAACACAGTTTGATGCTCATCAATAAACTTTTTCATACTTTTCCTTTTTTTAAGACTTTTTTCTTTTGTATTTTTAATATTGGTAATTTTTATTTGAAAGCCAAAAGGTGTTAAAGAAATGTAAAGACAAAGTTAAATTGCATGGGGACTTCTGATTGGGGACTACTGGAAAAGACACTTTCCAACATAGCTGGTGAAGAAACCATGTAGGCCTATTATTCATTTTCCAAGTTTTGGACTCTGGCTACTATATTTTTATTAGGCCTTAAATAGTTTTCTTTATATGAGAATTTATGATAAGTGTTTACCTTTTTATCACTGGACAGGTCACATTCAGGCAAAAGTTCAAAATATTCAAAGTTGTCCTAAACTTGATTATTTCAGTTTACTAACTGAGCTTTTGTATTTTGTGCTTTTTACTGGGGTGGAGGGTGGGGAGTGAGACACTCTTCCCAAGAAAATCTGTGGGCTATAACATGACAAAAATTTCCTAAGCTTTCTAGTAATCTACCAAAGAGGGTGGTTTTGCCTCAACTCCAAAGCCTGTAGTCCCTAGTCCTGCTGGTTTATAAGTATTAACTCGTGACTGAAAATCACCAAAATGGGGGCCCTGAATCACTGAAAACGGGGGCCCTGGGAGAGCGACGCAAAAACAAAATGGCGCCGCGAGACTGGTACCTGTACAAAAGTATAGGGGAGGATCGCGCAAAGGCGAAAAACCTCCAGCTAAGAAACAGACAAAATTCTAGTAAGAATTTTCGGCTAAAACAAGAAAGGATACTCATGATTCTCGTAGAGGATGGTGAAAGATGAATTCCCACGGTAAGGAGAGAGGAACTGGAACAATCCAAAATCAGATGGAGGAAAAACTTGGAAGGTTTTACCAGACGATAGTCGGAACGTGTTTAACACGGAGAAGGCAAAATGGAGAAGGAAGAACTAGGTTCTAGGGCGCCCTCAGTGGGTAGGGGATCCCGCGGTGTTATTAGGTTTGCCAGACGGTTATTGCAGGCAATAATGGTATACATAGGTAAATAGGAGGTAAGGAGGAGCGAAATAGACGCATGAAAACTGCATCTGACAAATCACCATTGCAAAAATTAGAAGCATTACCATACAGTGCACTTTATGGAGGGGATCAGAGTCAAATCCCTAGAAGGATTTCAACTGATGAAGCCCACCAAGGGGTCTCCAAGGAACAAGCCAGAGCATTTTCAATAAGGAAATGTCACAAAACATAAGGTACTTTCCTAAATGTGAATTTTCAGGTCTGAAAAGTAATATGGTGGCTGTTTCCCTCACCTGAAACAGGAATTACTGCTGCAGTCAAGACTTCTTTGATACCATTTAACATGACTAGCAAACATAGATGTCTATGTATACTTTTGCACGGTTTTGTCAGTCTGTTCGTCTGCCCACTTGTTTACCACTCACCTTATACACTTTTGAGAAGGATGTCATCTCACAAGAGAAACTTTGTATCATGGATTAATGAATTCATTACTATAAATCACAAACTACCAGAGATGACTTCACTATGTAGAGACATGTTCAGTTGAAAACTTAATGCAACTGAAGTACTTTTCCCATTTTTGCATTCCATACTTTTGTCAATATTGTAAATTTGATTTTCAATGCAAATTAAGATGGACAGACAGCTGAGCAAATTAAGAAAATTTCAAGAAAATGTAAAAGGAGTCTTTCAAAGTGCCAGAAAAGAAGTCTACACATACATGTCACCTTAACAGCCACATCATTTTGATTTCCCTGGCGTTCGAAGATCTTGAAACATGAATTCTACAGCAAAAGGGCAATGTTATTTTGCAACTGTTTTCCAGTCGACAAACCATTACCATTAGTATTCACCAGGTGAAGCCAAGCTGAAGTTGTTTGAATTACCAAAGCTGCTGGCAAAGATCGATGCTCGATGCTCAACATTTTTTAAATGGGTTGCTTTGAAATCAGCAATTAAGTAGACAAATTGCAATGAACCTAAACCCAAATCCCAGCATAGACTTTACAATGCTCTGTTTTCTCAAGGCCATTTTGTCAGCGTGTGGTAGTCTTAAAAATACTGACCCGCACTATTTTCTAATCTCTATACGTCACGACTGGAAAATTAAATACAATCGGAGGACAATTCTAGCAATAACAGAATCATCGGGGTGCATTTACATGCAGAGAAAAATATACTGCAGTATTTTAAACTCATCAAGTGCACAGAACTTGTACATACATGACCCTTGAGATGTCCTTGACTAATTTAATAACATAATAATTATAAACATTCATACCCCACCTTCCATATATACATTCCAAAGTGCCTTACAATCATTTTAAAGAGGAGACTTAAAAAATTTTAAAAAACATTATTTTTTTTTTCTAAATAGAGTGACTATAGTAAATAACCAGATTAAAGGAATCAATTACTCAGCGTGAAAGTGCTGCCTGTAAAGGAATATTTTCAACTCACTTTTAAATTGATTGATATTTTTTAAATTTCTCAGTGAAACTGGTAGAGAATTCCAAAGATAAGGGCTGCAGTTATGAAGTTTCTGTTACTATGGTAAATAGTGTGAAATGGTTTGTTTTCTACTAGTCTTTGATTTTCAGACCGGAGTGTACGCCTTGGTGAGTACCATGCAGCACATAATCAGATCATGAAGATAAAGCAGTGTTTCCCCAGCCAGAATTTTGATGGTATTGCAGCTTGGTATTGGAAAGAAGGATGGAAAAGAGGGGGAACGATACTAGGGTGAGCAACAAAATATGGGGGGAGGGTACTTGGTAGAGCAAAAAATCCGGGGGGGGGGGGGGGGATAAAAGATAATACATTAGTGAATTACTAAATAATTGACAAATGCTACTTATCCTATACCTTCCAATAAAATAGACTCTTGCAAGAAGTGACATACTTCCCTTAAGGGAATCATGCCCCCAACAGAAGTGCAAACATTTTCACTCAGTACAAATGCTTGCATAGTATTAAACATCTCATACCAGTGTTTGGATTACAACCAAACTGAGCAATACATACAAGTCTATTAACTAATGCTAAATATTCTACAGTAATACATGAAACCAAACATGCCAGTGAAAATAATTTTCCTAAGCATAATTACATGTCTGGAATGCCATGTTATCAGATTCAAACTGATCTTTTACCATATTGTAGGAATTGAGAAAATGCAATATCAAGGCAAAGAAATTGTTCTGAGTGAGCAGAAATTAGAAATGCTAGGAGACCGAAATCAAGATTTACTACCCCATCAATTGGCAAGTGAGATGGATGACACTCACCTTAGCATATTGCCACCTAAAATACCTTGTGGTAAGCTAGCACACCATTAATTATTCCTCCACTGAATTACACACTAATTCTGGCCCATTTCATGGTCCCTGGACCCTGGTAGAAGTTTTCCACAGGCACAAGCTACCCCTCATATATGAAAGCTCATGATTAGGCCATTCACAATGATTTCAAATTTTTGTACTAATGAGATTTTAAGCTAGGAGAGCTTGTATAATAGGATGGTGGTTCCTGCTTTTTTACTTCATTCAAAATGCCATTTTGCATCGTGGAAGGATATTGCAAAAAAGTGCCTGAAATACCTTCAATTTTCTTTATTTTTGCAATATGAGTACTTCAACTCCTTTCCTACCACATCCACAAACTGAACACATCCCTTCAGCAATGTAACTGTCCCCCAAAAGTTTTCCTCTAGGGTGTTAAATTTGAGGGTAATATCCTCCACGAAGATTCCCCTTGAAATTAGTGGTATGCTACCTTGTTGGTATACAGGAGTTGGTATGACTTTGTACTCAAGGTCAAAAGTCACTTATCTATAAATTCTTCTTTGCTCAATTTGCAGTACCTTGTGTACAACACAGTGCACATGCATGCAGTATCATACAGTAAAAGATACAGTGGGAATCATGTAAGAAAACATCAATGTAACATGATAAAACAAGTTCTATTTTCAAAATGGATTTTCTACCTGTATCTGGACAGCTCTTTTTGCATAACTTCTTGCCAAATTTTGACAAAATTACAGCCCAATACGACATCCTCATATGCTATTTCATGGTAAACGGACTAACTCCTTGTCACAGGTGCGACAAGTAGTCGGAGATTATTGGCAAAATGGCATTCTCTCAGACAAGGACAGACTCCTTGTCGCACGTGCGACAAGTAGTCACGATGCACGGACTGACTACTTGCCGCATGTGTGACAAATAGTCGGGGGTTATTGGCAAAAATGGCACACTTCGGGTATTCTTGACATGAATCCCAAAGGGAAAGAGACATATTTCATGAAAATGATGACAAAACATGGAATTTGAAAATCCATTTTGAAATTGGAACTTGTTATAAACAGAGATAGGGCTAGCAGACAAGTGACCAGGATTTTCTGAGTGGAAGGCATACTGTTCCCCATCCTGGGCAGGGGGAAGGGGTATGGGGTAGTAATGTATTAGCGGTGCCTATACTCAGATGTACAAGCCAAAGTGTTGACAAGAAATTCATGGTTTATTGAAGTAATGCCAGTAGGTAGGCCTAAGCTTCAGTATCAATCTTAAATTTGGATGCGTATCTGAAGAATACTTGAAAGATGAATTCCCCAAAACTCCCTGGTAAGGAAGGGCAATGTAGGTACTATAATCCAAGAGACATTTATAATAATAATTCAGGCCTTGAAGGGCAGTTGCTTTACAATGCTAAGCAACCACAAATGTGGGAGAAGCCTATATGGCTTAAGAATTACACTCCACATCGGGTAGCTAACCAACTCAACAATTTAGATCAAATTTGGTTTCCCTTGAAATGCCAGTTCAGGTGGGAAAACTGTAGAATGCTCTTGGATGAAAAACCCACCTTACTTTGGCTGGGGATCAAACCCTAAACCTCCCGGTTGCCAAGCTTCATTGCTTCCAATGTCACCGCCTATATCTACTCAGCCACAGCACTGGTTAATTGATCGACATTAATTGCAAAATTCAGGGATAACATGTAGGTAAGGGAAATATGACTAGGATGCTTTGTTCGAGAACACAAATCTTGCACATACTATGACAAATTTTTATGTAAGCCTATATGCATTTATTACACAAGAGATATAACTTGGCAATTCTTGATCTATACACTGCTGTTTGTTATACGCAGAATAACTTTCCCTCCCTACCCCTCCCACCTAGGCATTCACAATCTACTGCACTTCTTCCTACATCCATTACCATAGGCATATGAGGAGGGGACCAAGGGGGCACTATGCCCTACCCCCAAAAAATATTTTAGGCAAATTGCCTAAAAATATTTGGGGGGCATAGTGCCCCCTTCCCAAAATTTGGGCAGAACTTGTAATCATTCAGACAATATTCTATCTAACAAGGTTCACACATTCAGGCTAAAAAAAAATTTGCTCCCCCCTCCCCCAATCTAAATGTTCCCATAATGGAACTTTAGCTCAAAATGATATAGGCATATTATAGGCAAAATTAATGAACAACAAACCTTTAAACCCCCTCTTAAAGTAATGCTTAATAGTGCATTGGGTGATTGGGGTACATTAGTCCCTAAGTGTGAAGTGTAGCTGAACTGTTGCTTATCAACTTTAAAACTCTGGCTAGAATACTGAAAACCACATACCACTGCAATACTAAATTAGAACTTTATAGCCAAACTTTAAGACACTGCCAAATCCAGAATTTGCTACAGCCTTCCTGATATCCTTACAGTGAAGAATATTTTATAGGCAAATAACCATGAACTTTTTATGCCTAAAAAACTTTTTTTTTTACTTTTTTGAAAGACCAAATTGGCAATACCTGGCCATAAAATTGGCCAAATAACTGCCCTGCTGAATCTAGACTGCATGGACATCCAACCCATTGCAAATTTTCACCCACAATTAGTCGCAAAAGCATCAAAAGTAAAGCTGTATCTTCAAGCACTTCATGGGTGATAGGCTATGCATTCCATTTTTCTTTCTTGAAAATTCCACACAAATCAGCCAATAAACAACCATACACTCTCTAATCAATATTTCATAAGGCAACCTTCTTATTCTCTAAACCTGACAAACAACATTTGACTCAAAAATATCATTTATGGTTGCCACGGTAATGACCCATCTACCATACCAGAGTGCATATTTCCCCACATTTCTGAGTAATTTTCCTTTCTCTCTGAAAAAGTTCAAAATCTGATTGATCACTGACATTCTAAACTCATGGCAGGGCACGGGAGACATGTGCAGATTCCTGGTGCTCCCCTGTGTGCTATTAGGTGTTGTTATTTTGGGCCCCAGGAAGCCAAGGCAGAACTCCCATTGGGCCACAGTAGGCAGTTATGTGACTACACACACTGTATTGGACCTACTCTGCCCTATGCTGTCACACATAGTCTATAACTCAGCCGATTACATCAGTTGGCATTCACTCTGTGCCCTTCATGTGGGTACAGTGCTTAAAGTGATACACCATTCAAAGGAATTGAAACACAATGGTGAATCTTCATTTACAGTGCCCCAAGTGAAAAACCTTTCTAGGGAATGAGCAAATTGGACTGTTGTGCAACCATGGAGGTAATACCTTTGAGGCAGTACTTCCAAGGTGCAACTTGACTGCCACCTACAGTAAAGGACAGATTGTCCATTGCCAAGAACAGCTATTTGTGTTGCAACGGTTGCATATAAGGAAGGAGGGGAGGGAACAAGTTGACGAATGTGCCATTCAAGCATGGGTGGAAAAAGATGGAAAGCTGGGAGGCTCCTTCCCAGGAAATTTGGGTACTTGGAGGAAATTCTGGTAGTTGGAAGGAAATGTACCTTTTTTGTTCATGAAAATAAGGAAGAACTTTTGAAAATTTAACTCCCTTTGCGGGAAATAAACATTTTTTCCAACCCTGCCATTTTAGGTGTGTGACTGAATTTGAGGGATGTACCAGTCCTGGTTACATATTCGAGAACAAACACCTGAAGACAGCCCTCTAAACGGCTATCAAGAAAATGGAAAGTATATGCAAACTACCCATAGGAAGAAAACCAGAACACAAATTATGCATCAAAACTTTTGACTTGGCAAGAAGAGGACTGGGGAGGCCGCCCTCTGTCAGAGACCTGCCTCCTCCACTGTGTGATCATGACTTGCAATTATTACGGGTAAGTGAGGGTTACAATTGTAGATAGGAGGTAAGACGGCGATTTGTCTAACAGATGTAGGTATATGTTTGTGTGTGTGTGTGTGTAACAAGTATGAGGGTATGAATTTGAGGAAATGAGTGCATAAAAACTGGTACAAGAAGCTTGCTTAGCCAAGAACAAATCATGGCAAATTGTTCCCATCCTATCAGGGCTCAACAACTATGTAAGAATGCTTGGCTGGGGCTAGTTAAAGCGACACTTGAGCTAGAGTAAGTTAAGCTCCATGTAGCAGCATATAGTGGTGTAGGAAGCAGCCTTTGAAGGCTATAGGGTAAATGTCCTTCAAGCTAGTGGATATATCTCTCAAATGCCCCACTTGGCTAGTAATAATCCTCCAGGGAGCCTGAGAAATTTGAGCCCTGCATCCCATAACTCTCTTAATATCTCTCCTGTAACTGTTACAAACGTAACCATTACTGACTAAATATTGGCAGGGAAAAACAATACTATCCTGTCTCCCCCCCCCCCCCTCCCTAACCAAATTATTTGATACCAGGTCCCCCAATACATCTTTCCCATAATCAGTGCCTTTTTTACTGGTAATGTTGTGACTGTCACATCATATAATGATCAAGGTAACAAAAATGTTTGACATTAGTCTCAAGGTACCTTAAATGTTCAGTATTTATACACCTCAACATACCTCACACATGTAAAGCAGCACTATATACTGTTACTCTGCAAATTGTTAATGATGCTAAATATGTCCACAAGTAATACCAGTCACCCCAAAATTTTCTTCGAAAAATTGGCAAATTCTTGCAAATCTCATCTTATTGCTTACACACCTCTGAAGATGTTTTGAACATAACTATTACAAACAATAGGTAAAGTTAGGAGAATTAATTCTCCTTGAATTTCACAATTTACCAACAAAAATATTGTCACATGATCAGAATGTGCCAATCATGAACTAGAGTGACAGGATACACTCACTCTGATTGGGGTGACTGCATACTGCTTTCAAGCATATTCTATAATTAAATAATTAGTAATTATAAGTCCACTCATAATCTACACAATAGCAATAGTAAAATTCTTCCAATGAAACACAAGGTTACCGCAATTAAGGTCGCACACTAAAGCCGGCCCTTACACCATATGCAATATATGCCACAATATTACAACAATAATAAAAAAAGTTATCAGGCATTTCAGTGCACTACAGAAGGACTTTTTCTTCATCCCCCTGAGATGTTCTTGACCGACGGCATGGTCAAGTGGTAAGAGCATCCGACTTGCACCCGGAAGGACTGGGGTTCGACTCCTGGCCTTGTCATACCAAAGACTTTAAAAATGGAACCTATACTGCTGTTGTGCTTGGTGCTCAGCATAACCAATGGAGTATGGAAAACAAGCCAGTGAGCCATAACTGGAAAAAAGGCTGTGGCCGCCCGACTTAAATCAATTATTTAGAAACAGAGCCGTAAAACCTCATCTAGCCCATCTAACCCAGCGATGTTCTCATCCGATGTGATCTAAAATATCATGATTCTGTCTATTAAACTGGTTGCACAAAAATATAGTTCTGCAACTTGTGAAAATAATTCTTGAACTTGATCAACTTGAAATTTTATTGCCTCTTTTCACATTGTGTTGTATTAGCTCTGCAGGGCCAGATCCAAGGAAGGGGGGGTGTAAGGGGCATACCCCCTCATTTTTGGCAAAGCAATGATTTTTGTAACCAGGATTTTATACATCTCAGGGTTTCCCTTGGGTTTCAGAGAGTGTGAGGTGGTATTCGTTCATGGGGGTAATATGATGCCAGCTTTGGCACCATCAGTGAGTGAGAACTATCAATACTTCCACAGCTAGTACAGTACAGGTGGCAAGTATAGCAAATTTCTGTGAGGTGGTGGCCAAAAACTGTGAGGTGGCCGCCTCACAAAAACAATGCCAGGGGAAACCCTGCATCTCCAAGCCCATGAAAAAGCTATTATCAAAAGAAATTCTAACAGAATACATAGAAACAAGTTTAAGCAAATGTTGGCAACCATAAGAAGTTTGCATCTTGCAAATCTTTTCTGAATCAGCTTCCATCATGATTTATGCCCTGCCCCCTCCAACCCCTTCTCATACTTATAGATCCTGAGCTCTGGAGAGGGTGACCATAAGCTAAATTTACAAACTTATGTTATGAAGTCCAAACTCACAAATTATCCCTGACATTATCCTTAGGTTTGTTCAACCTTAGTACCAAGGACTTTGTACTGATGACATTCGAAGAGTGTCACATTTTAGAAACTGTATCAAATGTCACTTGTCTCAGGCTAGAAACATTCCCCCATCAATCTAGTAAACAGTGCCACACAACAGTTGACAAGTAATTAATTAACATCTGAGTTAACAAAATATACCTACAGTCTTTTCACCACCCCATGTTATTTAAGTCTGCATGGCTAATGAGTTAGCTTCAAAATGGTCTAAATTTGAATAGGAGATGCTATTTATATTTTAAGATAAACATTGATATTATTATCAAAACAGCAAAGCAAAAGGTTGCATAAAAAGAACGACTGCCTCAGGCTTTGATGAATCCCCCACCCACCAGCCCTGGGCAAGCAAAAAGTCACTTATACAAGTGAGGTATTCACTATGGTAGCCCACAGGGCAAGTAGCACTTGCCTTAAAAATAAATTTAAAAAATAAATATCGGAAGCAAAACCTATAGCTGCAATAAAAAAATCCAACATATCTTTTTCTTGGACTTTGCAGCAACATAGCACTTAGGGTCTTTGTTAATTACCATTTTGGTTTGGATTGGGCAAGTCGATATTCATGCGGGCAAATGCGTCTTCATAACAGGTAAGTCCTATGGGCAAGAACTAAAAGAATTTCTTGAAGCCTACAAGTGTATTTGGAATCATGGATTCACAGTCCATTTAACAATGTGAACTCAGTACATAAGGAACGATTATACAAGTAGAAGACACAATGGTGACCACAGAAAATGTTCTAGGAAGAGAGCATGGTGCCATCACTTCAAAACTGCCAATCACAAAACAGTATATTCAAACCAAAGAGTCACCTAACCTTTTAAGAGACTGATCATAGGCAACTCATGGCACTTTTATTACATAACATCGTATCTTTCATTGAGCAATGAAACTTTTTTAATTGCTCATTAGAATGGCTTGCACATCCTCCTCAGAATCACACAATTTTAAGTATGGCACTGTGACGCTATAGACATGGCAAATTTTATTTATGCAGCACCCTCAACTATACTGACCTCACATTGCTTGGAAAACTGATCTACCCTTGGCTTAACAGAATGATCACTTCGAAGAAAAACATAGCAGTATTGGTATACAAGCCATAAAGATTGGTACCTCATCTTAAAGCACGGTCAAATTTATGTATGCAATATGATAGGCATGATACCACACGATGCAACATGATACCACGTCATAAAAATGTTGCTCTGCCTTTCACACTTCTGGCAACAATCATTTTCAACTTTTTTATCTTGTCACATCAAGTCGGACCCTTGTAAGAAAAGGGCACTAAATTTAAGTTCTTCCCAAAATAGTGTTAACATAAAGCATACATTAGCTTCCAATTGGTTTAAGGTTCAAGCAAAGAGGTATAAAAGTAATCTCACTTTTCCGAAGTTGTCGGTCTTAGAAAAATCAACCAAGGGCCAAGGACATTGGCATGTACAGCAGGGGCATAGCTAGGATGAAATTTTTAGGGGGGCCTAGTTATCAAATGACGGGTCACGGCATCGATCACCGTCCTTAATTCTTACACATTTTAATAGGAAATGCACAATTTTTTTGGGGGGGGGCTGGCAAACATCTGGGCCCCCCTCCCCCGTAGCTACACGCCTGATGTACAGTACTTAAAATTTTAAACAATTTAGTTGTGTTCTTTTCATAACTAGCTTCCTTATATATAATAACAGAGCAATATTTTGGTAAAAAATATGAATACACCATAACAATGTTATTAAAACTTTAAAAACTACATAAGTCCTGATGCATCATGAGTCATTGTGTGTGATTTATCTGCAAACATTACTGTGACTGTGATCCTTGCCAGCCCCCCACCCCCAAGTTCCACACAGGTGACTAAACCGTCTTGGAAATAGTAAACAAATCCGAAACCAATTAAGTTGGTTTGGAATGCATGTAGGAAAGACCACATGTATACATATACACTGTTAAATTCAACTTAAGTATTCACTGTTACATTCAACTTTAGTGCCCCCTGTGGGCTGGGGGTTGTAGAATATGCCCAGGGTATTTCCCACCTGCCCTAAGAGGCAACTAAAGGGAAGGACTTGCACCACATTTGAGCTGTATTTGAAACCAAACTTGAACTTGAACTGTATTTAAACTTTACCTTTTTATCTAGTTGACACCATATAACCACATTCGTGTTGGTGTGTCGTTAAATCTCATCTAACATTCAACTTTATTAAAAACAAACCCCATACCTAATGTAAGCTTAAGCCACTGATTTAATGTTAAAGCCCTTACAAACAGTACAGTCAATGATTAAAACCGCCTTTTAGAGACTTTCATCTTTATCATGTTAATGAAAGTTTAATGCACATGTTTTCATTTATTGTATGGATCAATATTGTCATTGTGATCATTGGTCTGCAAAATCAATTAAATTTATACAACACACTATAATCAATGAATACAACTTTTTAGTTTTCAAAATAATTCATTAACTTGTCACGATATGTCCGAAAAAATTGCTTTTACATGACAAAAGTGTTTAATATACTGGATACATTCAAAATCAGTTTTTTTCACTCGTGTCAGCCAGTGAGCCACAGCTGGAATAAAAACCAATTGGATAGAAACTAAGCCGTAAAACCTCGTATAACTTTCACTTGTGTAGTACACTTTGGGTTGTATTCTAGGTACAGATTTTTGGTCAAAACTGTCATATATAGGCCAATAAATGCAAATACTCCATACTAAATTAATCCAACATCTCAACTGTCAGTATCATCAGTAACGGCCAATACCAATGTGATACCAACATGGGTAGTGATCCATCTTTGAAAATGGGGGGGGGTCTAGCCAGTGGCACTTTCTAAACAGAGCGCCACCATCCGTTGACGCAGAGCGTACAAAGAAAAGTTTGGCTAAAACTATCCCCAAAATCACCGGAAATCAGGGCCCTTTCCAGGATTTGCAATATGTGATAATATGACAACTGTGAGAAGTATTTTTCCTAAGAAAGTCAATTTTTGTATTCTATTAAATAGTTTGCTTAATAACTTAACTTTTTTACACGATTTCCAAATCTGTCAGGTTGATTTCATAAGGGGATATATCCTCCCCATCCACAGTATCCCTCCATCCACAAAGACCCCCAATCGCCACCCATGGATACCATTATCTTTAGGGATGAGTGTACTGTAAACCATCATACCAACAAGGTTCCTGTGCTTTACCATTAAATGTCATTTCATTTAATACTGCATGAGCTAAAATATTGCAAGTTACAGCCACATATATTAAAACAACGTCAAGTGTACAAAGCACAAACCATGAAATATCAGTTGGATAATATGAAATGCTTTTTTAGGATACTCAGGCTGATACACCACAAGGGACAAAAAGAGTACTAGCTGGTACCATTATTTCATACAGATAATTTGTCCAACAGAACCTTTTAAGTGTTTCCACCATCAAGGAAATCTAAGGGCTACTTTTTCCCCTTCCAAAGTATTGGAATAAAGCCTGTAATTTTCAAGTTAAAAAAAAAAAATCAAGCCTTTGGGCAATGTACACACTGACACTGACTGTGCACTTCAAATAAAACAGGTCAGTAAGATCCAATTTTCACCCTACAGTCTAATAATTTCATTTACAGAACAACCATTAGAGGGTGATGATGGAACATCCCCACCGTAAATGCTAAGACAATGGAGATGATGCCAACAACTTCAACATTCTCTTCATTCTCCCTGATCCAACCCGTAACTGCCATGACCCCCTACTTAAATTTTAGGTAGTTTAAGTTGTAAACTTAGATGAATGGGAACATCAAAACTACCTCTACAATATGAGTGAAGATTTGCAAGTATTAATTGAAATGTTTGACAACAAAATGTGTCTCACATTCACATAGCTCTTGATCAGACCTAATTCAAAGAGTGAATAATGTCTATTAAGGACAGGTGAGCACATGTACTATTCGTTGATATTTGTTGAAATTACATTAACAATTCATAAATAGGCTATAAATTGGGGAAAAATGCCGTCGACCCTCCAACATTTTCTCAACTTTTAAGGTTAAAGACTGTGAATGTCAACATTCGTGACAAAAGTTTGCGACTTAAAAGCCACACTTTTTGGTCATACTGTGAATAGCCTTTTGGTTTCTGTGCAAATATATTTTACTCTGTACAGAGAAACAAAAGAAAGCCTCAATAAAAATGCTAATACAATGTCACCAAGGTTTCTCACCTTTTTCGTAACACGGTCATCCACCCACGACACAAAGAAGTGCCTACTATCGCACAGTTCATTTACCCCATAGTGCACCCGCCTTTTGCCCAAGCAAACACCCTTTCCACTAACTGGCACCACACTCATACCAGAAGAAAACCAGAAATGACTTCCCATATTGTCATTTGACTGGTTAGTAACAAAAACAAATCAAGCAGAACAACAGAAGGCCTAAAAAAGACAAAGACATTTGTCAAAATACTGTATCCTAGCAATCAACCTTTTGTTGAAACCAACAAAATTTTGCCCTACATTTAAAACCACCCAACTTTAATATGACCTGTGAGGTGACTTTAGCAAGTACTTTCACTGATGAATGCAACCAGGTTCCCACCTGGAGAAAAGCAAAGAACTTTTTCCTCTTATGACTTCCTTAAAATCTTTTTCACAAAGTCCACTGAAGTGAAAAATCACCCTGGAGTCCGAAACTGTCCACAGTTGCTACATACATAGGCAGAATACTCTATATTCCTTTAACAGTCTCACTGTTCTTTCAACAAGACTTATCCCTGTGTCATATGCTGCCATCCCCAAGACAGGGTCAACAACCTAGCAAGGTCAAAGGTTAACATTCTTGACTTTGATAAGGGAAAGCTCCACTATGAATGTAGGGGTATGTAAAAGTAATATGCAACTTCTAAGCACTATACAACTGAAGGGTCTCAGTGATATTCTTGGAAGGGGTTCTACAGATCAACCTTTGTACTTTAATACCAAATTATTAGCCTTGATGGAAAGAAAAGATAATAAAAGTTTTAGGCCTGGCCATATGAAAACAAAGAAATATTTTATGTGTACACATCATGACCTTCAAGCACTTTTCAAATTCTTCTTTAAACAATTCCAAATATCTCTTGGGTTGTATTTTAAGCTATATTCCTGGAAGACTTTTTCTCACAAGTTTGGACTTTGATAAGAAACTTGCTGTGACTGAAACGAAGCAGTGTACATACACAAGAGCGAGACTTCTACATCAAAACAGAGCTACATTCCTCAACAATAGTACATGGGACGAACCCCGCTCCCCGCATCAATGTTGAATTCTCAGATCATGCTGGGCTGCCGAAACACTGAATAAGGGAATGGGGATGCAGATAGGGGGGTGGTGATCTCACTGTTGCTTGTTTTGCTTGTTTTGTCCCATCATTTTTATGCTACCTTCCACATGCACATGGGGCTATCTTTTTCCTATTTGAAAACATTTTTTTCTTTTCGACAAAATTCAAACATGATCATCCCTCGCAACGTTTACTGAGATAATTATGTCTGTATGAGAACTTTACTGAAAGACTGCCATGCAGGTTCATGGCTAACAGACACTAGTACTAACAGACACATTCCATGTTAGTTTTAAACCTATGACTTCAGGGCAGACGTCAGGTAACTAAATGAGCTAAAATCCCCAAAACTCCCTGGTTTGGGAATCTACTAGCCCTCCCATACTTACCTCCTATTTACACACCTAATCCCTACTTACCCACGGTAAGTCCCTGGCGAGTTTTAATACCACACTAGTATCGGGCGGCCTCTGGCAGAGGGCACCCGACCTTGTAAGGATTGTACATGTATAAATAGGACCAGGTCTGGAGAATATGTAGATTTCAAAGGAAGGTAGTAAACTTTCAATGTTTCCTTCCATGTTTTCAGGCACCAAAAAAGGAAACTTCCCCCCAATTGCTAAAATTTCCCTCCAAGTACCAAAATTTCCCAGGAAGGGGCCTCCAAGCTTCCCAACTTTTTCCACCCATGAATAGGACCGAGGTAATAAGGGGCATAGTAAATCCTAGCTTCTTAAGGAAGGGGGAGGGGGAAAGTGCCAGCGACAATTTCTCTTTTCTCAAGACTGCCAGATAGGAGCAGGAGCTTAACTGATCCCATTGAAGACAATCTTTTTGCTCAAAGTATCTTTTGAATTTTCAAAGCTGTCTTCCATCTTTGAGGGTCACCTGTAGTCCATAAAAGTCAACCTGTACTGTTCCTCTTTCCAAAGAAAGACACACTCATTTCAAAAGCTCTTACACCTTTGAAAAAGTTATGCATTTGACATGACCCTTATGAGCAAACTTTTGCATTCTTCCAAGTTGAGATCATCCACTAAAGTATTTAAGAATTTTTTGAACCCACCCCTGGAAAAAAACCTTTTTTTTCTTCATTTATTTGCAGAGCTGCATGTTGTATACATGCATAAAAAATGGATAAGTTGGGAATTAGCTACTTGAAGGGAAATTTTAGTATTTGTAGGGATATTTTAGCAAATGGTGAATTTGGGCTTTTTGTACATGAAAGTACCCTTACAAAAAATAGTGTGTCAACCTGGGTCAGTTACCACGCGTGACCACACGTGAAAAACAAAAGAAATCACGCGTGTTCCTGGGTGGCAAACCTGTGTTTTTGGAACCCTCTGGACACAGGTTTACATACCTTTTCTTGCTTTCAATTTTAAGCCCTAGGTTTTGACTCAGAATTCTTTGTCAATACTATTTTTAATTGCCATGCGTTTTGCATGTCAAACCTGTGGTTAACCTGTGGCAAAGTGTGGCAACTGGCGAACCTGTGTCAATTTCACAGGAAAACACAGGTTTCCCTGCAAAAACCTGTGGAAACCCATGGCAAACATGTGAGAAAACCTGAGGATTTGGAACCAGTTGACGCACATTTTTTTGTAAGGGTAATAACACAAGGAAAAACAACTATGGAAACTTGACCAGCTGTCAAAGAAATAAGCAGTTTTTCCAGCCCTCCTTGCAATAACACCTCTATCTGTAATATGATTTGAATAATTTGGACCATCAAGGGTAATTCTTGATGAGATTGAAGCAAAACCACCCCACCAGCCTGAGGTGACTGAGACTCATGGGGTCTATGAGACTGAGTGTCTGCTAGTCTATACACAATACATGAATCCTACCCTCACCCAATGCAAAAAAGAGGTGTTCTGCCTTGTGGACCTCAGTCTAGCAGACTTTGAGTCTAACTCACACCCCCAACTCAAACCCACCCCTCACTTAAGTATGCAAAACTAAGAACTTGCGATGACTACAAATATTTGAAGTACCATATCGAAAATAATTTTATTATGTTGCTCAAGGCCCAGTCACATTATAGCAGGCAGGCCGCACTGCGTGCAACTTGCGTGTGCCAATTTTTGCTGACTGCAGCTCCCCGCAGATGTCACGGACCTGGCAGTATCTCACCTAGGTGTTGTCCGGACTTGCCCGCAGGTGTGCACAGAAGTCTGAGTTGCCCGCAGCTAAGTTTCGAACGTGCTCAAAACTTGGTCCGGGTACACTGCATGAGTTCACCTGCAGAGGGCCACGCAGAACACCCCAGTATCGGCCGCAAGTCACAGGTAGTTAACCCACTTGAAGACAGTAGGTTAACTGTGGACCTGTGCCAATTTCACGCCAGCGCATCAGATGTGGGAATGGAGCATGCGTTTTGCTGGCAAGGAACAGTGTTGGTGCTGCCAACCTGCATGTAGCTTGTCTTTTCTGAGGGCATGGAGGGCATGGAGCGAGGTATACAAGGAAAGTGAGGGCATACTGAGGGCCAGTTACTGCCTTCCTTCTGGTAATCTGAGGGCTGGCTGCGAGGATTGCCAAGCAAGTTGCTGGGATTCTGCAACTATACCTCTGCCATGTAAATAGTCACCTCAGAGGAATTCTTTCAGTTGTCAGTCTGGTTTGAAGAGAGAGGACCTCTCTGCAGGATGGCTCACATGGCACGTATTTAGCATCAACTGGGCATCATTCAGGTACAACTGGGCATCATTCAGGTACAACTGGGCACCATTCAGGTACAACTCAACCTCACGCAGGTACAAGTGCAGCTGCATGGCATCAGAAGGAGGGATCAGAGAAGGAGGGTAAGAAGATGGTGGACCAGGGGGTGGTTGCGTCCCGAGAGACGCAGATGATTTGGATTGTACGACCAGCTCATGGTGGAGTAGTGGTGGGAGGATGAGGCATCATTTGTAAATTTCATGCAACTTAAGACAAACTTTTGCTGAGAGTAGGACCCTTGCCGCCCTTGGTGTGCGCCAATCTTGGATGACTCCAAATTTGACCGATGGGGCATCTTGACACGATGAAATATGGCTTAGAAGTGATGACCTTTCCACTCGACCTGAGTTTATATGCCCGTTAGCAGGTCGCAAATAGCTGGCATGCAGGTAACCGGCAGTGCCCGTATGTCGCCCGGAGCTAACAAGGACCAGTCCGTAAGCTCTCACGTGCCTGGCACACATGTCACACGGAGCACACGCAAGACCCGTGCAAGTACTACGCATCCAGCAAGCAAGTTCCACGCGAAACCAACCCAAATCTTGGCCTGCCTGCAGAAATTTTCCTGCGTGCAACAAAATCCATGCACGCAACAAGCCCATGTAGCCTGCCCACAATAATGTGACTGGGCCTTTAATGATCCGCACACTGTAGCAAAGTTATGTCAGACTTGGCAGTAAGTACATGAATTAAGTATTCACCCTTTGTCAGATCTCCTTATACTGTGCTCTTGTTTGTGAGGATTAATTTATACTCATACTACTACTTACAGATATTTTGAGAAACTGAGAGAATTGAGTACTTGTGCCAAAGGCGCAATGAGTACACTTAATACTGCTCATAAACTAGAGAGAATACACTATTGCTAGTATGGTACTCATGATATAGTACGGTACTCGTGGTATTGTACTCAGACTGTATACCGTCTGTGCAAATTGTACTCGTACTCACAACTAGATAATATTCACTCGTATATATATTCATACTCATAATAATGTGCTCATACTGTAGGCTACATCTTGTACATATCTGTGTACTCCCACTAACAACTATAGACAATTTCTTGTACTCATATGACCTTGTACTCATACTGCATGCCTTTGAACTTGTACTCACAAATATATGAAGTTCACTTGTAGTTATACCCATGACATGGAACTAGCACCTCCCATGTCTGACACTTTGTGTTTTTTCAAACCAGTGTGTAGGTGAAAGTCCGACTTATTTCATGCTAAGTCTGCTAAGAGTTCACAGAAAAACTCATAAAATGGTCATAGGGCAAAGAAAAAGGGGGGTGACGAGATATAATATACCCTGTTGCAAGTTATCATACCTTATCCAAGGACTAAAAATAAAAGCGATTGCAAGACTGATGAAGATATCCCACTGAGTTTTTATTGCCAATAATCTGAGCAGAAAAACCTTTGACATGAACACCTTGAGTCTACCCGCAGTCTCATGCACTATTTATATAGTAAGTACAAGAATAATATGAAGAGACCGCAAGTCAGACTGGCACATATGGTTATAAGTGAGGCAATTAAAGGAAGATTTAAGCAGAAATTTATTTTTGTAATGCAAGAGATAAACAAAACCAGAACATATTCTGGTGAAATTCCCATTTGCATCCAAGGAGGGGTTCTTGAGATATTAGCAGATGAAATTTCTTCATTTGCAACCTAAAGTCAACTTGAAGCAAACAAAAGTGAATTAAGTCATCTCCTCACATTCACAAGAAATGGTTTGTTTTCTTTGTTTTACAATCCAGTGTTGTGACCTACAAATGGACATACTTTCCAATTAGGAATGTAAAGTTGGCAAAATTCCCATGTCTTTCATGCTCTCACATTACTCCAAGAAAGGGATTATTTTGACTCGAAAAATGTTAAGTTTGAAAAAAAAAAAGTGTTGACTAAAGAGAGGTTATGATGTCACATGTGCTTGCTTCAAGTTCACTTTGGGTTGAACAAGTGATGACTTCATCTGCTGATATTTTGAGAACCACAAGTAGCTGCTGAATGCACTGCTTAAGCCCCTTCAAACTGGATGCAGTAAGATATGACCAATGCAGTTATAGCTAAAAATGTCCCCAAGACTTTCACACTAAAAGCGACTTTTTCTTCATCTCTCAGTGATATTCCAAAGCCCAATTAGTCATGAAATCTGAAAGAAATATTGTCAATTCTATGTCATGATTACATCAATCTGAAGCAAGGGGTGAAATTTGAATTTTTTTCAGTTCAATATCACAGCAAATATCAACCAGCAGCAAATAGGTGAAATTTGAAATTTTCTCAGTTCAATGTCATAGCTTTGCTTCAAATTGCATCATATCGCACTCGAAAACATCCAGTTCAGATCTGAACGGAATACGTTCAAATGGGCAAATCTGGTCAAATATTTGACTAGATTTAGTTCATTTTGAACTAAATCTTAGTTAGTTTTGAACTGAAACTAGTGAAATGTTTGATCCTTTTTGGGTTAAGTGCCCATTTGATCCGTTTTCCGTTCAATTTGAACCGGACATTTTAAGAGTGTGTGAAAGGGTCTAACAAGTAAGCAAAGGTTTTCAACTTTTTTATTGTATTATATTTATGTCACGTCGCACCCAGTCTGAGAGGACCCTTATATTTATTAAGTACATCTCTAACCTATTAAAAGTACATTTAAGCCTACAAATTTCTTTTAAGGATCACTTTGACATATTTTATAAAAGTCATTCATTTTTTTCAGCCAATAAGTGGATAACTAGATGATGGTAGGAAGTATCGTGTTGTACCGATATTGCAAGTAGCCGATATAACCGATACCGATTTTTCAGTTCTCAATATCGGCTGATACCCATCAGGTACTGATGTTTAGGAAATAAACATTTTCTCAACTACCCTTAGGCGGGGCACCATGATCAAGTGACCTTTCATCTTGCTGAGGTAAAATATTGGATCTTGTATTAAAAAGTACTCACAGTGTACCATTTTCATGGCATAAGGGACGATAAATATCGGTTAGGTAATATCAGCATTTAAGGTCAATTTTGCTGATACCAATACAAGTTGAAAATGGGGAATATCGGTCAATACCAAAGGTGAATATCAATAATGGTTCCAACACTGGTTGCTACTTTATATCTATAATGGTACACATAAAATACAACACTGTTTGAAAACTTTACATCAGTCTTCTAGATGTTTACAAAATCCAACATTACTATGTAACATACAGTATTAGTCTGATGACAACATAGGCGTTCGAAACATTACGTACATATACTACACACACTATATACAATATAATAAGACAAGGTAAGTCATTTCTCACAATATGTACTGGGAAGAACTTAAGGCCCAGTCGCACTTCACTGGCCAATTTCGGGTAATTTTAGATTCCATTTCAGGAAAAATGAATTTAGAGTGTGGAAGCACTGGCAGTGAAGTGCAACTGAGCCTACACTTCTTCTCAGTACGTATTGTGAGAAATGGCTTACCTTGTCTTATTATATATGGTGTGTAGTATATGTACGTAATGTTTCGAATGCCTGTGTGACAGAATATGTCAGTATTGCTGTTACAGTTCTAGCTACACCGTCAGCACCATGTCAGAATCGACCAGAACTCGATCCCACTGCCTGACCAGTACGTGTCAATTTGCAGTTTGCCAATCCGTATCCGAGTCGAACTAACCCAGCAAGGAAAAAACTGTCAACCCAAACTGAATTGATATATCCTGGTATATCCTTATTCGTGAATGGCTCTTTCATATCATGTGACATTTATTATTTCTATACCTGATCTGTCTACTTGCAGGATAAAGAATTTTAACTCCTTGGTTTACCTTTAGCCTAATATGCAATACTTTTGTCCTGAAACACCATGAAACATGCTTGTCAGGGAAAGGAGATATTGGGACAACTCCTTGTTCCCTAAATGTGAGACCATAAAAATAACATTTACAACACAGAAAAAAATGAAGAAGTTCAACTTAAGAGTAAATATAAAAAAACATTTATTTCTATGCTAGTTTTTATTCTCTTTTTGTTTCTTGTTGTTCTTATTTTTGTTTTGTTCTCTGTTTTACTATTTTATTTTTTTATTGCTTTAACCACTGTACCTTAGCGCCTTTGATTACTTTTTGTAGAACTTGTGCACTTTATCAATAAATCTTGTTATTCGTTGTTGTTGTTGTTGTTGTTGTTGTTGTTATTATTATTATATTATTACTATTACTATAACTCTTACTATTACTATAACTATTACTATTACTAATATTATTTATTATTCCTTCACTATATATCAGGGGTTTCTTGAGTCATTCTGTATCTATAATTGGGTTGATCACGGAGTCAATCTAAACGCTAGTACAGCATGTAGGCACAACGTGATTCCAACCAGCTGTAAGCAAGACTTGCGACTCATATTCTTCAACCAACCTCAAAAACAAGTATTTGCCTTCTTAATTTCCATTTTCAAAGGAAAATGTTTACTCAACCAAATTTTCAAGTTTGGCATAACAATAAAACTAGAAATTTACAAATGTGACAAAAATGTCTTTGGGTGGAGCTTTTAATCAAACTTTTGACAGAAAAGATAACATCTTTGTTATTTACATTATTAGTCTTAAATTTGCAAATTAATAGTATTTTAGCTGCTCTTTTTCCTGCAATGATTACATCAAGATTCCTTCATACACACTGTGTTGTATACTGCCACCTTTCAATTCAAATTCACTTTCTAAGGGTTTCTTTTTCCCAACCATACCTAAATGTAGAGCATTATGAAGAAGACACATTAGAAAATATTACTTTAAAGTTTCATACAATTTAATTAATGTTTTTTATATTTTTACCATCACACTGTTCATTTAATGATCGACTTATGATACACCCTGTATAGTGTTAATACAAGCAACTTAAACACAGTTGGTGATAAGATCAAAAATGAACTTCAACCACTGTTTCCATCAATTATAGTATACATTTACAAATATATTTACAGAGCTAAGTTTCGGCAGAATGAACAATTAATTCTATATCCACACATCCTTAATCTATCCACACATCCACAATGGAGAAAAAAATACAGGAAAAAGTAAACAAAAACATGAATGGAATTTAAGAATGTTTTAATGATTGAAATACCGTACTTTACACTACTCAAGCTACATTGAACAAAGTGCTGGGTTTCAATCGTCATGCCTACGGATGCTTCTGTTTTCAAAAGATGCCTTCCACTTTTCTCATGGTGCTCAAAGCTTATATTCTGTCATAGCTCACTCTTTGCCAAATGCTTCTTAAAGCATCAACTCTGAGATGCATATGTTCTTTTTAACCTTGATATATCCCTTAATGTTAAATAGATTAGCCTTGGGCAAATGCAACATAAAAACAGATGCATACACATCACACAATCTACATACAATTTCCACCCTTCTGACAACCAGCTTTTTTCCTTCCTTTGCTCTTTATTTTTTCCAGTTTCTTTTTTTTTTCTTTTTTTTTTACCTTTCCTATTTTGGCGGCCGACAATGACAAACGTAGAGAGGAGAAAAAAATTGGAAATGCAGTAACTCAATTTGCAAAAGCTCCTTTTATCTCCTGCACAACTTGACTACTTAAAAGGAAGAAAAAGAAAAAAATTAGAAACAAGGAAAAGAGCAAAATGTGCCCTCTGGCCGGTTTAATATTTACGTTTTGTTTCTAGACCTTGTCATTAAAGTAACTCTTTCAAGAAAGCGATCAGCCGTACCCCTTCGGGCGGGTGTGTTATGCATTATGGCATGCGTGATTGGAAAACTCACAGATGCCAACGGGAGTACGCGGCAAACTAAGAGTTTGCACATGAAAGCAGGAAATGGAACAATTTGTAGATCTAAAGCCTTTTCTACGTTTAACATAATCCAGTTCTAAGTAACATATCTTTTTGCCATGTTTATAAGGCTCATGATGGAAACTTTTTTTTTTAACTATTCCCTCTTGGTGTAACCTTTTTTTATCCATGGATTCATCTAGATGCAATAACACATTCTGATTCCACTTTCTTGTGTCTGCATCTTGTATTCGGGCATCTCAAGAAATAAAACAATTTATTAACCTAGATCATACCCCTAGAAAAACAATGATAAAAAAACAGATTATGAAAATATACGTTCATGAGAAATGACAGACAATATCTCCATAAACCAGCCAGACCCCCAAAAATGTTTTTTTTTAGGTAAAGCAAGAGACAAGTTTGACGCATTTCATGACCAGCTCATGTCTATCAGGTTGACTCATCATATGCAATAATGTACAAAAGGAAGAAACACTGAAACTTTTTGGAAATATTTTGACTGGTGCTAAAGCCGAGTGAATAAAGGTAGTGGCATTTAAAGCAATGAAACTTATCAGGTGGGAGGTATGAGTTTCAATCCTCGCCCAGGTCACCATAATGTGGATTTTTTATCCAAGAGCAATCTACAATTTTCCTTTATGAACTAATCTTTCAATCCAAATATTGATCTCCACTGGAGAGTTAGTGAGTCAATCTATAAAACATTGTACTTTAAGAAAAAAAAATATCCTATACATGTTCGGTCTCTTTGTGAGGTTGTAAAATAAAGACCCTTAAAGACCAAATTAAAATTATTTAATTCCATTGTTCCATACAGCCTATTTTTCACCACTGCTGTATTGCATATAGTAGCATGAAAGATCAATGCCAGTTAAAGTGTGTATGATGCACAAGGCAGGAATGGTACATGATGGGAAAACGGCTAGCACCCAGTGATGAACCACATAAAGTCATCTTTGACCAGGGAAGTGAAATCTTATCACCTCCCTGGTTTGGCAACATGCAATGGGAACTGATATTTTTTTAAATTTTCTTAAACAAAGCAATACGTGATCTGCAAAATAATTGTTGCCATCTCTTTTGCACAATATCCCTTTCAAAGCTTGTGGCATTTGTCTTCTTTTCTTTTATTTTTATGAACGGAAAAGGGGTGGAGATACAAAAAGGGGGGAGGGGCTTAAACTGGTTCTTGTATGCTACTACAAGCATAAGTGCACTTAACAGCTCAAATGTTTAACAAACTTGAAAAAGGCCGGTTCATGAAAGAAATTACTTTTGAAATTGGAGGTAAAATACTTTGTCGGTACATGGGCAATTTTTACTAGCTTCTTGTATCATGTGTCATGCCATCATTCTGAAAGATAACACTTTAGTTCAATTATGGTAAAGTGATCCAATGAAACATTGATAGATCGATAAAACCAATTAGTAACATACAACAATGCTAATTCAATGTGACAATTATGGAACATTAAAATGCATTCTGTAGAAGTCACATGAATGTTCTTAACGATTTTTTTTTTTTCAAGTCAAACCCATACACCTTTATGCCTTTTGCTCTAGTTTGCTCTGATTCTTTTACTAATTCACACTGTGGACATGATGACAAGATGTGGAATCAGACCATTAGGTAAAAGCAGCCTTAGCTCAAAGAGCAAACAGTGCACTAATATGGTGTAGACTAGTTTGACTAGTGACTGCTAACAAGCCCAATACCCCATACTGCAGGTTTTAAGAATATTTTGTTGGGGGAGGGGGGGGGGACTGATTATAACTACAGTATTTGTGTAAGTGAACTGAATCTATGCTTGAAATGTTGATTCAAGCCAGCTGCATCTGTATAATAATTCATGCTTGCACTGTAATTTATCAGTTTCTTTAGAGTTAAAAAGGGCATAGCAATTGGAAGAGGGCTGGAAGGCTATAAAGCCCCCAGTAAAGATATTGCCCCGATTTTTCAAGGGCAAGAACCTGATATTCTGTAAAATTTATCAAACTTTTTCAATAAAATATCACACTTTTTCAGTAACTTTTCTTCAAAAAATGCCTGTGAAAAGGGGTAAATATCCCATGCTCAGTGTAGCGCCCTCATATTGGAACATTTGACTCCTCTACAGATTCAAGCCACAAGTACAAGCCTCCTCAAAATGTCTTCAAACAAAACAGATCTGTTTCAAATTTCCAGGAGATGGTCAAGCTTTTATTCCTCAAGTCAAACTAGCATTGAACTGGCATATATTGTAGATAACTCATTTAACTTTGCAGGGTCTTACTGCAGAGTTAGATTGAGTCAGATGAGGTTTTACGGCTCAGTTTCTAACCAACTGGTTTAAATCAGGCCGGCCATGGCCTTTTTCCCAGTTGTGGCTCACTGGCTTGTTTTCCCTACTCCATTGCTTTATGCTGAGCACCAAGCACAATGGCACTAGGTCCATTTTTAAAGTCTTTGGTATGACTCCGCCAGGAGTTGAACCCCAGACCTTCCAGCTGCATGTCAGATGCTCTAACCACTTGACCATGGTCTTACTGAAGGTAAGTGGGGATTGGTATGTATATGGGGAGGTATTAAGAAGGGGTGATGCAGACTGTTTCTCATTGTAATTTCGTCTTCATCAAGACAAAATCCAAGTAGCAGGTTTGAGCTTGTGTTCCCATTGAGCTCATCCATTTGTCGTTTAACATAATATTTCCAGATTTACATCAATCATGAGAAATTGGAATTAATGTATTTTCTTAAAATATTTCCAAATTCCTTCTTCACTATGGCAACTCCAGGAGCACCACGTTTCTAGCAACTACTCATCAATGACAACTACATTAACACCCAAGCAGCTGAAAGTTTGCAAGTAATTTACCTACAATCAACTCCCCCATATACTGCATAAATCAACAACATCTTAATTAATTAAAGATTTAGGGGAAATGGGAGAGTATGACAGTAATTTATGCCAAGAAATTCATACCTCATTTATCATTTACGGTACATGCCTGACAACTCCTGATATTAGAAATCATTCATATTCAATTTTTTTTATTGTGAATATCAATTATGGATTTTAAATTTTAATGGATATGACATGTATACATGTCGCATTACATGTGGATAGTTTGTTGCTTCAACACATGAAGGGAATAACCAATGAGATAGGATCGATCTTAATGGATAAAAGGTGAGAATCCACACTTGCAATGTATGGTACACCAAGCAAGAACAAAAATGTGTGGCTGTGAATTGATATAAGCAATAACATTTTGTAACTGCATGAACCCACGATGTTGGGTTTGGTCCAGCATATCAGTCCAAGGTCAGACTGAGATCTCAAGGAATAGCCCATGTGTGACCCACACTAATAACATGTCAGATCAGGCCCACAGCCAGAATAACAAATGGGGGGGAGGGGGCACATTGATGTTGGAGTTCTGCTAGCCTGGGAGGAGGAGTGCCCCCTCCCCTTTGAAAATGTTAATTTGCCTATTTCAAGGATTCTAGATGCAAAATGGTGCAAGACTTTTTCATTTTTCTTCTTATATTTGTATTCCAAAAATGCTGGTCTCGTAACAAATTTTTTCTCCTTCCGTGCAAGACGTTTTATTGAAAAATTTTTGGGGGGGGGGGGGGGGGGACGTGTCCCGTGGCTACGTGCCTGTGTCAGATGGAAATCTGGAAATGTTGTGCTCTTTTTGCTGAAGTCAGTATGACTCAATCCACATGGACACTGAATGTTCAGTCTGATTTTGAGTCTGAACAATTTTGTCCACATGGAAGTCTTTGCCAAAACTGGTGTGATGTCAAAACTGATTTGCAAAACAGAAATGCGGCAGACACAGCATGGTGCTACCTGACTATTGACTCTAAGCCAATGTCTACCCTAATGCAAAAATGTTTCCTAGGTAATTTGTAGCCAGGAGAGAATGGTTACAATGGAAAAGATAAAAAGCAACCACCTTAACCACAAATTTGCACTCCCCCTAAACTGATTCATGAAATTCATTTACACTCCCCTTTAACCATATTTGACAATGTGCCAGTGTTTTTCTACCTAAATTGTTATATTCATGAAGCCTAGAAGAATAAACTAGGACTTGCAAATTGGTCTAAGATACGGCTAAGAAAGCCTACTCAATGGAGGCTTGACCAACACAAAAGTCAATGGAGGCCTAACGCCTACACGGCCCCGCAAGGGCAGCAAAGTAATTCACTAAAAACACCCAAAGGGAAGAGTATACTCATCCGAAAACTATTTCAGGATGGCTTGGTTTGAAAGTTCTGAAGCTATCTTCCTGAAAAAAGCTGAAAATAGCAAAATTCATTGCAAAATGGTCAAATTCTTAGCCAGGTAAAACCAGAAAGCCAAAAGGCTTAGTGATTCCTTGCCATATGGATATACTGCATCAAACATGAATCACCCACATGACAAGCGTGAGATCCCTCACAGGTATCCTACTTGAGATATCATGTTAATAAGGTCAAAAGCTTTTGAAATCTTGTGACCCAAAATGACCTACATGTTAAATATGAACAATCCACAGACCAAGTATGAGATCCCTCATAGTTATCCTCCTAAAAATATGTTTACTAGGTTTTGACCTTTTGTGACCTCAAATGACCTTTGACCTGCATGAAAAACAGTAGGGATCATCTACTCAATTCAAAAAATCCACATGTCAAGTGTGAGATCCCTCACAGTTATCCTTCTTGAGATATCGTATTTACATGGTTTTCACCTTTTGACCTCTGGTGACCCCACATGACCTTTGACCTCCA
Organism: Holothuria leucospilota; assembly: GCA_029531755.1. Taxonomy (NCBI): domain Eukaryota; kingdom Metazoa; phylum Echinodermata; class Holothuroidea; order Aspidochirotida; family Holothuriidae; genus Holothuria; species Holothuria leucospilota. Next base: position 15,613,559 of record CM055972.1, read on the forward strand.
CCAAAAATAATAAGGATCATCTACTAAATATGGGCAATCCACATGGTAAGTATGACATCCCTCACAGTTACTCTTCATGAGATAGTGTTTACAACATTTTGACCTCTGGTGACCCCAAATGACCTTTGACCGCCACCAAAAACAATGGGGATCATCTACTCAATATGGGCAATCCACATGGTGAGTATGAGATCCCTCACACTTATCCTTCTGGAGATATCATGTTTACAAGGTTTTGATGTTTTAACCTCTGATGACCCCAAATGATCTTTGACCTCCATCCAAAAACAATGGAGATTATCTACTCAATATGGGCAATCCACATGCTAAATATGTGATCCGTCACAGTAACCCTTCTTGAGATATCATGTTTACAAGGTTTTGATCTTTTGACCACTCGGGATCCCAAATGACCTTTGACCTCCACCAAAAACAATAGGGATCATCTACTCAATACAGTCAGTCCACATGGTAAGTATGAGATACCTCACATGTATCCTTCTTGAGATATTGTGTTTACAAGGTTTTGACGTTTTGACCTCTGATGACCCCAAATGACCTTTGACCTCCACCAAAAATAATAGGAATTATCTTCTCAATATGGGCAATCCAAATGCTAAGTATGAGATCCCTCACAGTTATCCTCCTTGAGAAATAGTGTTTACAATGTTTTGACCTTTTGACCACTGGTGACCCCAAATGATCTTTGACCTCCACCAAAAATAATAGGGATCATCTACTCAATATGGACAATCCACATGCTAAGTATGAGATCCCTCACAGTTAGCCCTCTTGAGATATCATGTTAACAAGGTTTTGACCTTTTGACCTCTGATGACCCCCAGATGACCTTTGACCTCCACCAAAAATAATAGAAATCATTTACTTAATATGGGTAATCCACATACTAAGTATGAGATCCCTCACAGTTACCCTTCTTGAGATATAGTGTTTACAAGGTTTTGACCTTTTGACCACTGGTGACCCCAAATGACCTTTGACCTCCACCAAAAACAATAGGGATCATCTACTCAATGTGGGCAATGAACATGGTAAGTATGAGATCCCTCACATTTATCCTTCTGGAGATACCGTGTTTACAAGCAATTTCCAGGGTATTTACTATTAGACCTCTGGTGACCCCAAATGACCTTTGACCTCCACCAATAAGAATAGGGATCATCTATTTAATATGGGCAACTTACCTGCCAAGTATGAGATCCCTCGGAGTTACCCATCTTGAGATATCGCGTTTACAAGGTTTTGACCTTTTGACCTCCTGTGACCCCAAATGACCTTTGACCTCCATCAAAAACAATAGGGATCATCTACTCAATATGACCAACCCACACACAAGGTATGAGCTCAGTCATAGTTACCCTTCTTGAGATATCGTGTTTACAAGCAAAGCGTCACACACACACACACACAAGTCGATTTTACATACAATCCGAGGACCTCATTGTTATTTCCTTTGTGTTTACTTCCTTAACCCTAACCTTGACAATAGACTCTCTATTGTTCAAACTTTCGAGGACTTGACAAATCTATTGAATTTCCTTCAGAGGACCTCAAATCCATTGTTCAGGTCCTCAGTCTGATAGGAAGACAAGTTCATACATACATACACACACACATACACACACGCACACGACATCACCATCGCATAGATTCCTTCTGCCTTTGGCAAGGAATCAAAAACAGCAACATACACTTCTGGTGGGCAAATGAAGACTTGAGAAGCTTGCCCTAACCTCTGGAGGGCTTGAGGGTTCTCTTCCACTAGGCATCTTTCATTTGCAAGTTAATTCTGTGGGTACATGAGAGTTAAATAGGAGGTAAGGAGGGGTGATGTAGGTTTGTTATGTTCATCCAAACTGTCCATTCCTTGGTTTGCAATGTCTATCATATGAAATATCATCACAAACAGTATTGTTGCCCAAATAAAGTACCATGGCAAAACATCAGGCTGTAGCTGCCTCAGCTAGGCTGCAGCTGCCTCAGCCAATCTGCAGCTGCCTCAGCCAGGCTTTGTTACTTGAACACAGGTTAAAGCAGCAGCAGTAACACAATACTGCTAAGTGCTTTAATGTGTATGCTAAGTACTGTAATGTGCATCTAACAAAGCACGACTGCTGCAGCTTGGCTTAGGGAACTGCAGCTTTATATTTTGACATGGTACCTAAAATCTCTACAGTAACCTCACAATCTTGGCTATCATTATAACATGTAATCTGATCCTACCTAAGCCATTTATTTGACTTTAAACTGATTTGTTCATTCCTCAAAACTTTGATTCTTAAGTTATAATAATAAATAAAAATAATAATAATACTAATATCTGCATTTCAATATGGCACCAATGTCTAGATATAATACTAATCAAAGGCGCCAGTACATATATTATCCCTGCTCAACGATTACAGCCTATCCCAGAGACAATCCTTTCATGCTGCTGCAATATACTGCATCCTTGCATTACTGTGCACCCAAATATTGCACGTTACCTCACAGTTACAAGTCCCCACTTAAAGGGATATTCCCGAGACAAAATACAACAGCTCCATAAAGTTAAGGAACTCTTTCTCTCTTTATTGGCGTCAATTCCATCTCAATAGCATGTTGCATTAAAATGTTACACATTTTTAAAGAAAATATTCAATTCACAGCATTGCATTGCATTATGGGAAATATGTGATATCATACAGGCAGACTAATTGTACATCTTTTGTATTTCTTTGTAATCCTAACACATGTAAATAAAATAAATATGCGGACACTTTAAGAGTCGTAACCTTTATTTTCACGAAATTTTAAGCTTTAAAATTTAAAATGAATGATATTCAATCCTTCTCTGGCATCAAGTTTTATGGTCAAAGTAACCACTTCAATTTTAAAGAAAAACAAAAGATTCTGGAGCAAACTGCTGAGGGGTATTACATAACATTTTGTAACCTTGAAACAACTGGAAGTATGATTTTGACAAGAATAGCCTTTCTATAAGCAAGAATATGTCGAGTTATGAACAAGCTATGGGTGTGGGATTTGAGGTTATTTGATGAAGAATTATTCTCTTCATTTGAAATTCTCTGAAAGTGTCACCGAAATATTCCCTTAACCCTTGGGTGGCAACAGGAAATTGAGAAGCATACTGGCCAAGAACACTATTCAGTGCTTTATTCATCTACTTAATGAATTAGGCAGGAATCAACTTGAGTGTTGGACCACAAGTATGTCCTACACTCTAAAAACAAGAGTGAAATTCACTCCAAATAGAGTGTGCCCAACGACCACTCCTTATAAGAGTGAATTTCACCCGAAGTAGAGTGACAATTCACTCAAAGAGAGTGGTACTTCACACACATGGAATGAAATATCGCTCTATTTGGAGTGAACTTTAACTCTACTCCAAGTGAAATTCACTCTTACTAGGAGTCGTCACTGAGAGTGAATTTTGCTCTCGTTTTCAGAATGTAGACAATTGTCCATCACACTTTTATAATGGCTCTTGGTTCTGGACTGCTCCACAGTGAAAATTTTAGTCACATATGTATTAAACATTTCAAAAATTTCCTTGTAACAACTATTATATACACCCATCAAAAACAAATTTTTTGTAAACATTTTGCACGATTCAAATAAAAGGAAGTCATTCCAAGCAAGGGATTTTCCCATTTCCCTCTTTTCTCCTTTATTGCTGTTTATTTTCTGTATATTGCCATTATAAGGCTTTGGTAAACATGACTGAGGATCACTAATTAATTTCATTTTGTCAATTCTTCAACTTTTCCAGATGTGTTAACATCAGATAAATGGTATCAACTGATCAAGTTATGGTTTAATTTAAACACAAAATTTGAACTCAGAAAATCAATACAAAAACTGAACCTTTCTTTAAGTTACTGTAGGTGTCAGGGTTTTCCCTGGGTTTAGAACTGAACGTCGCGGCTCTGCCGCGTCCGACGGTGGATCGCCGGCCTGGGGGTGGGGTATAAGGGGAGGGGGTGTCCCCCTCCCCTTTTCGAAATTTTTTGAATTTTAGAAGTGTCTAAACGCAAAATTGTGGCACTTTTGAGGCGAATTAGTCAACAGAATTTCTTTAAGTTTCTGCCAAAATATTCACCATTGGTGCTCACAAACTCGTAATATTTTAACCTCTCCAAATGATAGCGATCATTGGCTATTGTTAGTAGTTACCGCAATTTCTAACGCAGCACAGTTCAGGTACGTCAGAGCGCACACAGTACTTTACTACTTTACCCAGGTAGAGTTTTTCAGCCTTTCCCTTTTGATCTTCGCGAAATAGCATGGTTATTGCAACTAACAAAATGTATTTACCCCCATCTCATTCACGATTATGTTAAAATGAAGTTGCTTTTGTCTGTTTCGTACCATGCTTTTGTTACATTGCATTTTTCACCACAAACAAGCCCCGCGATGCGTGTTTCTAACATCAAGCCGCCCCTATACTAGATAACGAAACAACAAGGCCTACTATACTGTATAATAGCCTAGCCTATCTCTAGAAATGAACGTCGAAAGACAGCTCATAAATTTTTGCACGCAGTGCGTGTGGATGAGTAACGTTTCAAAACTAAGGCCCAGAAGTAGCGCGAAAGACCGACTAGAAATTTTACACTATCTCTGCCGTATAAACACATAGGCCTACCCAAATGGATACACGGCTCGTGGCTCGACTTTCGATGTTGCTAGATTTCATACTTGTCAAGTTATCACTAACATTAACATGACATGATTTCATGATCTGAAGAAGTAAATTTTGGTGATACAGTTATGTCTACATAAGGTATGCACTTATTACAACCCCAATAATATTCTTTTGACTCGAATCAGTCGCCAAAACTTCGCAGTTTTGGTGGAGAAACTTTTTTTCTGAAGCAAAATCCACTCCATCAGATTTAAAATCGTACAAAGTCTTTCAAGGTGTATTTTGCGCTGTGTGCACGAAAAAAAATCTTCTTTCCTGTTACTTCTATCCTGGTACTAATCTTAATATTGCTCGTAATTTTTTATTGCTATTCAAACTACTTGCAAAAGTTTTACGTCCAAAGTTTCATAAATATATGGCAAAATAAGAGCAAAATATTTTCCCAGTATTTTACGTACCCCCCATTTGCGAAAAATGGAACTTGCCAAAGTCATGTGCTCACTACAGCAGAGAGAGCACTCAGGCAGCGAACGAACGAACGTTCGTACGTACACGGTGTCTGCCGTATCTTACCGTACATTTTTAACGGTGCTGTGCGGGTGAAATCTCGGCTAGGAGATGCATTAGAAAGTTTTTTACTGTCATTATCACGAAGGTGGATTTTTCATAAGAGTAACAAGAAAACAGTTTACGAGAAATTTGATCACATGGTTGAGGTACATTACAGTACAGAAGTTGCAGTGACAAACTGGATGTTATTTTTTGGTTCCGATGCACACGTTACGGCACACTTGAACACAAAGCCACAGGAGGTAGTGATAGGACTTGTTTAAAATTTGTACTAACTGCACTAAAATATGATCAAATTATTAATTCCCGTCTGATTTCTAAACTCACGATTGTTAAGAACCAACGGCACATTGTAGATATAGAAAATGTGACGTATTGTTTTCAACAGATCGATCCGACCAGAGATAAGGGGCCGATGGGTGGAGTCTTGAATTTTATGTGCATACCATGCACTAAACTTAGGCTTGATTTTGCAAGGTTTACGGTCGGTTACCCGACGGGTAATGCTTTTGGGTACTCTGGTACGAATTTTCTACCCAGTTTCGACACAAAAAATGTGTTCATATTGTGAAGATTTGAAACCAGCCAGATGCGTAAGTTGAGTAGATTTGGCAGCCCTGATAATGCAAAGTTACGTATTTTTACAAAGGACACGTTATCAATAATATTGTCGGTCAAATGCTGATATTTCATTCATTCGTTGGGTTGAAAATTCTGAGACACAAGCCCCGCCTATAACCTGCCAAACGGGGCATTTGGTTTTGGCTTTGCAAGTTGCGTCCACAGAATTATAATACCTGTGGTTGCGTCTCACGGTATAGTTTACTTGACTGCTCACGTTGGAATGTACGTAATCATTACCAAATAATGACATGTAAATTTAAACTTGAGGGTACATATTCAATACCTGGTACAAAGGTTTAGCGATGTCACGACAGTCAACGTGATAAGTGTGCAAGGTTGGCAGTGCAGCTGAGTGAGAGTTACGAGATTGGTAATGCAGTTTTAAGTTTGGAGTTGCATTCCGAGGCGGGGCTTTATTTTTTGTGACCATGAAGATATGAAACAGGGGATTTTCAAAGGGTTGGGCGGGTCAGCTGGTTGAGGTGTTCAATTGTTCACCAGCTTTGTGTTGGAAGGCGAATCTCGCAGGTGTTCATCCACACTCACTCTGCATATTCCGATCTCGAAATGTTTACATGTGGTATTACGAGTGCAGCCAATATAGATTGTCCGCCGAGCGGGCAACGTGTGAATTAAAGACGGCTTGCTGAACTCCGTGTACGTGTGTGGCATGCATACATACCGAACGCTGAGCTTAGCTTTCTGTTTGCATCTTGAGACTTGCGTGTATGACTGTGGGTACGTATGAGCACGAAAGTATTACCGCGAAGGTAGTACTACATGGCTCGTAATTTTGCCGTGACAAGGTTTCGGAAATAAGCTTGTGATTTCACTGCACATTGTATTAACGGAAAGGCGATCGTTGACAAAGTTTAAGTAACATTTTTTCAGGGTACCGGAGGAATTTTTGAACATCGCGGCTGTTTTTTGAACGTCGCGGTCTTCCTGTTTTTGAAGTTTGAACGTCGCGGGCCGCGACGTTCAAAAGGCCCAGGGAAAACCCTGGGTGTACAAAAATTGTTTTTATAAATGATGTTCAAAAACTTAAAAATTTTCAAAAATATTCATTAACGTGTGTGTATGCAAAAAGTCTCAAAAAGTGGGCAAAAGGTTTGCTATTAACAAAAATTTTCTGTTAGTTTATTTCATAACAATACAAAATATGTGAAGGAACATGTCATTTAATACCACAATGTGCACGAACATTTCAATACAATCATCCAGCGTACAGAATATGCATGCAAGGACATTTTCTTTTCACAACTTGTTTGGACTGACGTAGGCAACATGCCAACAATAAATTAAACCTTTACTCATCATGAAAGAAACTGACTAATGCTCAATGCTAACTTTTTCCACTCGACTGGCTGAGTGCATGCATGGTTCTCTGTATGCCACTAACGCATGTAAATTACAACTGGATGCCGCACGTTTGGGGATAAGTTCCATCAAGCCTCAGGTGCTTCCCCTGACATAATTGCATTAATATGACAATTTCGGTTTTGATCGATGGTTTGGTGGTGTAGCTCCCATGAAGACATGCTCTTGTGTAATGGATGGTTTCCCATAGAGAATGACAGCCATCTTACATGCTACTACTACTACAATTCCGTTTGAATGAGACATACAAAATGATCCTTACAGGCTGTTTCAGCTCAAAGAAGCAAAAGTTTACATATCATACAACAAAGATCTTAAAGTATTAGCCTTGAGGAAAAAACAATTGGAAGTTTCTGGATTGCTTTCTAAACATAGGACACAAAACAACAATACAACCCACATTTATCATGCTAACTGTCGAGTAAGCCCACATAAAACATTCCTATGCCATACATTTATGAAGCAAATGCAGAAGCAAATATAACAAAATAACCAGCAAAAGTTAAGTTAAGCTTAGTGCAAGAAAGTTGGAGGTAGGTAGATCTGCAAATAAATTACCTCCCACGAACAGATATAAACATTTTGTATTCTGTCGTGTTTGTGTTTCCTAAACGTACAAATAATGCCACGAATCATGTACAAAAAGAAGGAATGTATTGGAAATAGGTTTAAGCAGCTTCAACGCTTTTGGCGCCTAATCACAGTACTGTAGCTAAAGGTTTTGTAACTATCAATACCAGTACGCAATTGCCAATGGCATCTTAAACAACACACTTATCTTAAAAGATGCTCTATGATACTGTAAGACAACCACTTAACATTTTGGCTACAGGCGCGGATCCGAGGGGGGGGTTTCCCGGCCTCAGCCCCCCTTTTTTGCCACATCAACAGTAACAAATATGTGAAAATTAGCATGTTAATCTAGGAGAATAACTCAAGGAGGCTTTCAGCCCCCCCCCCCCCTTTTCGAAAAATCTGGATCCGTGCGTGGGATACATAACCAAAAAAATAAAGAATAAATTATACACTGTCTTACTGAAATATCTATACCTCCCATTTGTTTGAAAACAGGACGATCACGGAAAATGAAAAATTAACAAAACAGAATCCCGAATTTGGAAAACGGAAAAATTTTGGCTTTAGTGTTTACAGCACTTAATGGTAAGGTCCTTCATTACTTGTCTTGCCTACTGTCAAGGAGGGAGGATTGAAGCATCTGAGCTACTCTGATTGACCTAATGTCATCTGATTGTCTCTCGCATTTCGACTTTTTTTCGTTGAGCTTTTGCTGTGGCTGGTCCATGCCTTTGACATTCACTAAACTGAGTTCCTCAATAGTATTTTTAAATCAAAACTTAAGCCATATATCTTTTGAAATAAGTTTTCAACTGTATTTTTCTTGCTTTTTTATGTGTCTCAATATAATATTATATTTTCCTATGTTCTACTATATAATGTACTGGGCAACAGATATTTTTATAGCTATGGTGCTTTATAAATACATTTTCATAATGATTTTTATAACAGTAATCATAATAATCAAGGAGCTTTGAACAAATCCATCCTTATAACCATGTGTTTAAACAATCAGTATTTTCCTAATAACACAGATATTAACTCATCATTAACACAATGCATGATTCTACTACCACCCAGAAGACCCATTCTCTTTTTTTTCTCTAATGTATGGCACAGATGATTACCTTCATTAAAGTTAATTCTTCTTCTTCCCAAATAATTTCCTTTAGAGAAAAAATCTACCACAACACAAGCCTCGATACAAAACCCATCCTGTAACTTAACTCTACCCCACTAAACTTGATCTACTTGCAACAAGAGACACCACTACCACAATGGACAGTAATAAAGTTTCTTGCTGTAAAACCAATTGAGCTAGCACCCCGACCTAGTTACAAAGTTTCACAGCCTCTGAGGATAAGGGCTGTGACCTTTATGTCTCAATAATCAGCTGCCGTCACGTTTCGTAGGCCACCAGTTCACTCTCATGTCATGTCGTTACTGTTTTCCTTACATTAATAAAAACAATTTAAAAGCCGAAGATAAAATGTTCATTGCCGTCCCACCGACCCATTGTCTTCAACATTACTTTCCTAAGACAGGAGAAATAAAAGTTTTTTAAATGTTGCAAAACAAGATAAGCTGTGACATTATTTTCCACCCAAGAAAAAGCAAGACAGCTGTCAATGCACGTACATCAGAACAGCACTGAAGGCAACATTGTAAAGCTCCATAAGACAATAAGCATAATGCCATATCACCACCTTTCAACTGAATGCAACAGTTGCACATGAGACACAGAAGCTGAATTGATGAGGTTTATTAAAAGTATTAGCAATAAATCATACTTTTCAAAAACTATTTTAGTAACTTTTCTTGCTTTCTTTTTGTTTCCTTTTTTGAGGGTCTATGCTGATATGTTTGTAGTGTAATTGACAAATTCAAATGAACATCTGCTGCAGCTGATTTGAACAAAAGACCCAGTGAAAACCTACATATCAAACCCAAGGACAATTATTTATGCGAATAGAACATGCAATTTTTTTTTTTTTTTTTTATCAACAAGGATGGTTATCAATACCTCATTATTTCCTAAATCTTTATTAGAAAAAAAAATGATCATAGTCTCCCTTTGGATGCCATAACCTTTGGCATAAAAAGAAAATTTAGGATTCCATTTTCTCCATGCACTTCCTGGAAAACTTTATTCTGTAAGAAACATAACCATCTTCAATGACCTTAAGTGATAAAAAGCCACAATGGTAACAGAAAAAACGGTACACTTGTTCTCTACTAAACCATTTTCATTTATCTGATTTGATAACCTCCCCCCCCCTCCCTCCCTCCCTCCCCAATCCCCCTGCCCCCTCCAGCAGACACAAAATATGGCAAGTTATGCCAAAGAGAATGTGAGGTTAACATTTCTTCCTCAGAATTCTTTCTTGCTCAGGATTCTTTTTTTTTATTTTTTTTTACCGGTGGAATGGAGGGGTCAAATTCCTGTCAGACTTGCAGTCTGAGTCGATGTGGCACAAAAGCCATTGAGCACACTAGTGGGATTTACATATTCTTCTGCAGCAAGGGCCCTTATAGACTATTTGCAATGGGACTACAAAACTAGAGCAGCGATGCTGCTGTATCTCAATACAGTCGGACATTTGTTAGGATGAGAATAAAGGATGTGGACTCAAGGTGGTTCCCATACAATCAGTAAATGTCATTTTCTAGGAATAATTCCGCAAAGAAGTGATCTTATGTCCAGAATTGTATCAAGTACCAAAATGACAACTACATGACCATGCAGTGACCAAATAGTTCTCAACACCCTCAATGATGCAAATTACTATCAATGTTACAATGCTAAACACCTACAATCATCACAGACAAATCATTATCCATTCATCATTGAGTCTCACCGTAACTCACCGGGTCATCATTGGGTCCAAGCCACACTTAAATTTGCCCAAGTAGCCAACAGCATTTGTTGATGGGCCAAGTCTTATTTTTCATCACTTTCTTGTAACAGTATATGGCTGATAACACTGGTAATGTAAGAACAGGGCTGAAAATAAGTTTTCGTGAGGGCAAGGTCATTTGACCTTGAGCTTTCCTTATTTTAAGAGATACCAAGGCCAATTAATAGGGCGCCTAGGCCAGAATAGTTTGGGGGAAAGGGTAGTATCGACAAACTGTACATACTATTGGTTTGCATCAGAAACTAGGCCTAGGCTTACAAGTAATCAACGTTTTGAGAAATATTCCTAGCCTCCTCTTTGTAACTGTGTGGTGAGGGGGATGTTCAAAGAGCCATGAACCCCAAACATGACATGCCAAAACCTTAACTTTACACCACACCAACAGTACTGTCAAATTTGACAAATAACATCATTGAATTTGGTAAATACCTGCATGAATTACAGTAAAAACTCATCCTCTATGCATTACTGACAGTAATATTCAGTTTGCAGTGGCTGTTAACATTTTATGCTTCCTAGGCTACGGTTGAGGGCTCTTGACCATTTAGGCCTAGGCCTAGCCTAGGTCTAGGTATTTAGCATCCTTGAATTTGTACTAGGCTACCTGTTTGCTGAAGTGAGGCACGTCAACACTCAACAGTACAGATATTTCATGCTGGGGCCGAGTTGGCTTTGGGCCGAGTTGTCTTTAGGTCAAAATTGGTTGGGGCCAAGTTGCCTTTAGGCCTAGGCTAGGCCGATTTGGCCTGCTCCCACATAGGCATAGGCTAGTTTATATAGGCCTAGCCCTAAGCCTATAGGCTAGCCCTACTGTAGGCCTAGCCTAGCTAGCCTATATAGGCTACTGTACTAACAACGTAGGCAAACACAGTCTAGGCCTACAGTAGTACAGATTTTCCATGCTGGGGCCGAGTTGTTTTGTGGCCGATTTGTCTGGAGATCGAGCTGGCGTGGGGCCGAGTTGTCTTTAGGCTGATTTGGTTCCCAGCCGACATGGTCTGCTCCCGCATGCATAATTAATATAGGCCTGGCCGATATACTGTGCTAACAACGTAGGCAACACGAAACTTGGCCTACACAGTTCTCTCACGCAGACTGCAAAACTTTGTAACTCTCACTCTCAGCCACATTATGCTACCTGTTAGAACAGTGCATCCAACATCTCTTCGGACACATCGTGGAAAATAAGACCACTAGGCCTAAACTAAAATCCCAAACAAGGCATTTGTAAGTCATCCTTCTCAGACAGGATGATTACAGACTGATGCCAGTAACCTGTGCAGCTAGCTTTCCATTCAGTTTGCATGCTGATATATATTACTTATCAAGCTAAATATGACATCACAACAAATGCCTTGTAGACGGTAAACAACGTATAGAGTCAGAGTCACCCTGACGCGGAGAAACTTGTTTACAAATTGCCTGTCTACCTACCTATTGACTGGTACGAGAAAAGACCAAGTACCGACAGTTATCTAGGCAAAGTAACCCTGACAAGGGAGCTGCCCTGACTATACTCAGTCTTTCAGAATACAAAGCTCAATGGCGATACTGTACTGGCAGCAAAGGAAAAGGAACGCGAACAGTCATGCAGGCCTTGGGTATAGTTCTACAGATATGTACGTGCACAGTATATCGCAGACAACCATGCGTGCTGCTCCAACACAAGTTCATACCAAGACCAATTGCACGCAAGGGATCATGGGAAATGAGGCAATAAACACGTTTTTACTGGTATTTGCCCACTAAATCAGCCAAAATATCCCAACAAAATCAACATGTTCACATCCTAAACACCACATTTGTTTCCCCTACATCGACAGTACTTGCTATTGAGATAGGGTTATAAAATGCCACAAAATGACCATGTTTTAGGCAATTTCAGCTACAGTTACTGACCAGCTAGTGTGACAATATCTCAATACATGTTATGTATTGAGATAAAAATGATATTTTTAATTTCACAGTGCTACAGGCCACCTTTTCTTCATTACTCAGTCATTTTTTTAGTGCCAGACTAGTCATGTGATCTAACAAAATGGCAATGTCTGGTACCATAAATGTATCACTTGGTGACAAGCCATAAAAGCTTAAATTTATTCAACTCAACAACTTAACATTCATGCATCGTGGCTCTAGCAATTAGTCATACTGTTACCACCTTATTTAATATGACTATATTTGCTGGATACATGCATAGACATCAATCAATGCCTGATAATTAAAACAGTAAAATTCCTTAAGAGTGGCAAAGTTCTCCAGACTCTTAAAGGTCAAAAGCAGTTGCCCCAAACTTATTTTGAAACAATAGTTAAATGTCACAAATTTCTTATTTCTCTTCCAAGTATCTTTCATAATATTTTAGGGCATAAATATTGTATATTCAAGGTAAACCAAGCAGTTGCTCCCTGTAAATTTTCCAACTGAGTGAGAAAAATACTGTCACATGATTCTCAAGAGCCATTCAGGAAATAGGATAGTCTACTATACAATTCTTTATTGGGGTGACTGCATTCTCCCTTTAAAGCCATGTCAAATCATTTAAGTCAAGTAAGAAGATCTATGTTTGTTTCTATCATCCAATTTTAAACAAAAATCAATGCATATTTTGTCAGTCAAAGTCCATGTGAAGACTCTTCCGTAAAATACCCATTCAGGTTAAGAGAACACCCTCCTCCCCTCTAATCAATACAGTAGCATAAAAAGCACCTGGTCTATGTGCACATAATATTGTTAGTGAAAAGCACTAATTGGAAGGAATTTTTACTCCCCAGCTCATCCCACAAACACATACCCTAATGTAGAGAGGGAAAAAAAAGAAAGCAGCAGAAAGCTGCAAGTTATCAGGAGATAAGAAAGTGCGATGTATTCATTAATATTCTTTTATAAATTACACAAAATGCATAGATCTACTGTGCGTGCCTGACATTTTCAAATGTAGGCCCTCTACCGTGCACTTGCATTGACGGGCATTAACAATTCATAGCATATCCCCCACTCGATCTCTCGAGCCAATTTGTCAAAGGGATTGGTGTAAAAGTTCTTTCCAAGGTTAAGAGGAACAGAATGACGTGCGACGCAATCTGCACTTTTATACAATGAAAGCTATGCACATTCAAACATAGTAGCATTGCTTGTGGCTATGCATCCGTGAAAGGCATAAAGCCAAATCATTCAGTAGAAAATAGGAATGGGCGCCAGAGAGGATTACTTGAGGAATTGTCAGGAAATGGTGAGAGAGGATCACTGCCTATGTGGATACATGCCATTAACGATGTAATCAAAACATGATACCCTATGGTGTTAAGAAATTTGTGACTGATTACTTCTCAAAGGCCAAATTGTAATCACTGCAATTGGAACAAATAACCCAGGAGTCACTACACAAGACCTGTGCTAAATCAAGAAGGACTAATTTGACCACACTTTTATTTTTAACTGATGCCAGTTGTAAAATGTATGTAGAACTCCAAACTGGTTTACCTTAAATACACTTTGCAAGCCTAACATAAAGTAGGCATCAGGTGATGTTTGCCCCATGGTTCCCATATTTAGCGCCCAGTTTGCTTTAAAAATATATGACCAGGCAACTTCTAAAACTATACAAGCCTGGGTGCATGTTCATATCCCTCTGATTTAGTAAATGCTCATGAGGTTTTGGAAAAATGGCACCTGGCCCTGCCAAAATCTACGTGATCAGGACACATAAGATTGGATTGGACTGGGGCCTGGTCCACGCCCATTTTATGTAAGGATTGACTATGTGTTCCTTAATCTCATGAAAGACAGAGCAACAGAGTAAAATACAGAGATTTCAATTGATCAGTGTATCAATTAACAGTGCAGACCACTATACTAATGATTAAAGTGTACCTAAAGTCTAAAATTTCAAAAATATATGTTACAAAGCTTGAAAAATGCATCCAAATAGTTCAACTCCCATCTTCGCAGGACATTCCTGAGCTGAGATATAAAATGTTGAAGCTTATTCACTCAATTTAAAATGGTAGATTGTGCAATAATTTGTGATGTCACTCTTGTACTACTCAAATTACAACCTTTGTTTTTCTTTGTTTTTTTCAAAAAGCCACTGCACCTTGTGCCAAAATGTGATCACTGCCTAAATGTTATAGGGTGACTTGGCTTTATAAGCCCTCTCCGTACAACATGCTATGCAAGGGAACGGTTAATGTTCCATGGTCATATAAACATCTTAATTTCAAAAGGAAACAAAAGCAGGTAATGTGAGTTGTGCAAGAAGGGCATCAAAAATTATTGCGTAATCGACCATTTCAAATTAAGTGAATATATTTCAACATTTTATATCTCGGCAACCGAGTAAGCTATGAAAATGGGAGTTGAATGATTGGAATTCATTTTCCAATTTCTAAAATATATATTCTTGTAATTCTAGACTTTAGGAATTAGCTATGTCCACTGGCAGTCCAAACCCTGATTCCCATTTAATTAATTCAGACTTGTGCATCCCACTGAGTTTAAAATGCAGGTTCAATCAGGGTCAATTTCCATTAAGTGAACCTCATCCTGAACTGTGATCGATCAAGTATCAACATCGAAACACATTCTGCGACAGATGGGGTTGATAGAACAAGGAAAAAGAGGGCGTGGGGGGGTTAATAATCATATTTCTAACATGCAACACTTTCTCTTAAGTAATCTCTGATTATTAGTCCAAAGTGGAAACTACTTCAGCTGTAGCAGGCTTTATTGTGTTGCCCGAGGGTTTAATTTATAGAAGGCATTTTAAGTGCCAATTACACTTAGCAATCAAGAGGTGCAGGGTTCTCCCCCCTCCCCCCTCCCCCCTCCCCCTCCCATTCTCTGCCAGTTTTCATCCAAAAACCAGAGACTAATAAATGGTTTTCACATCTGAATAATTTTCTAAGTGGAAAAGATTTCACCCTTGAGTTAAAATGTTGAGCTGGAGGCCATCCAGGCATCCATGAGCCTCAAGTACTAATTTTTGCCACATTTCTGGTGGCAGCATTTTAAATTAACTCCCCTAAAGCCTGACACCACTATTAGCAATACAGGTCCAATACTCTACTATTATTTCCATACTGCTACGTCTCTATTTCCAATACAGTCATTTAGTCCTTAGAGGTCTTTCATTTTTTTTCCAGTTTTCGCATCATCTCCCCAAGGGTATAAAACGAACTTCCTTCCAGCCCCCTCCATGATCTCCCTCCCCAGGGCACTTTTTTTAAATGTTTATTCTTGGAGCACCAAATCATCATCATTCATTTTATTTTGGAAAAAATTACATAGGCTACATGGGTCTTTGCTCCTTTCTCCAAACAAACCTCTTGTGCTCTCATGAGCTGTGATGCAAGCAAGCCTTGAGAAGTGGATGACTCTTTACTCGGGCAGTGATCCCGGAGGGACAGGTTCCCCCCCCCCCCCCAATATCTGAGAAATCGCCCACTGACTTGATTTTTCACACAGTAAATTATTTGAAAATGGGGTCATGCCTCCTCCCCCCCCCCCCAATACTGGGAACAAATTGTCGCTCTAGACTCCTCAATTCTCAGTCTCCTTAATTTTCAGTCTCCTTAGAAAATTATGCACACTTTTCTACAGTCTCCTTAGAAAATTACAAACACTTCACTACATTTCCACAGTCTTGCTTAGAAAATTACGAACGCTTGACTATATTTTTACTGCATGATGTAAAGGCTGTCCTTTATTTCGAGGGAGAAGTTAAGGCATTTGATATTTTACACTGACACATCCATGGTGCAATATTTACATACACTCAACAAAATGGGCACCTCCCACTTCCAATTACACCCCTGGGAGAATCCCTGGGGTAAACCAGAGAAATAGGTCAGGTGGTTACAGGTAAAGCCCACATGGGTGCATGTAGGATGGATGCCCTAGGGGCAGACACTTTATGGTAATACAATCAAAGAAGGTTTGCCTTAATGCACTAGTGCACAATAGCTCACATATTACAAATTACCACCACAGTTCAAAGGTCATGGTGTAAGGGGAAGTTAATCAGCATAGGCTGTAGCCAGAAGGGGAAAAGCATCCACCTTTATAAAGTTACCAACCCAAGAAAAGCTGATGGTACAGTGAGAGTCAAACCATGGGAGTCAAGTATGACTTCAACCTGACCTACATTCTACTCAGTGGTGGTTGTTTCCACTTCTGATCAGTAAACTGAAAAGACTGATCAATTTTGTGCATTCACAGGAAAGAAACAACTTACAAGATATGTGGCTTGAATTCAAAGGGAGGGGGTACAAATTAAGGATTGAGGAAAACAATATAGCAAGGGCAGATAACAGGTGGAGAATATTTAGCAGGGTCGACTTTAATAAATTTATAAGTTGGGTATTAAACTTTCCACAAGTTGTGGGCAAAAATGCCAGAGAAATCAACTTCTTGACAAGTCTTTAAACTTGGCACATGAAGTAGTGCAGGGGAGAGTGCCCTTCAGTGGAGGGCCCCCTGTACTGTGTTACAATGTCTACCCGGTACTAAGTGCAGGTAGGGGGATATGCTATAGATACAACTTTGTAAGTCTCTAAAAACATCGTAAATTATGCATGGGTGGGCCTTAAACAACAAGCAGTCCCTGTTGATGAAACTTTTCTTTTGCCTACAAGCTTGGCTTTCAAAACTTTACGAATGCAGTGAACATATTTGTACGACTACGATGTAACAGAGTTTCGTAATTGTAAAAATGATTACTTGGCTCATCGTTAGTAAGTATAACAGATCATTAGTATAGGGGTTAATCACAGGACTGTGAGGGCACAACATTACTGTCATGTTTACACTAAAGTCTTGATCGTGGTCAATATGTTCAACACTAACACCAAAGTCACTTAGTTAAAGAGCAAATGCAGCCATGCCTAATGAATTAGTATGCCCTGGTATCTTAATTTATAAATGGCTCAATCATTTTAATCATGTGACATAATTCTTGTTCCTGGATTGCTAAAAGCATAATAACTTTTGAGATGGGATGTTCAGATACATTACAGAAAATAGTCGTAAACATATAGTGGATAAGACAAAATTTAAAAGAATAAGCTTTTGCCTAAAAATGACACTGGAGCAGCACTACTTATTCCCTTTAAATACGCAGTTATTACACCTACTGTAAATAATTTTCTACATCAGCAGGCTTTGCTAAACATTGCAACTGGTCCAAAAGAGGATTTTTCTGTGTCCCAATGTTTTACAAATAAAAGTTGTTCCTTAACTGAGATGAACAGACATTTTTTGATAGATGCCAGTATAGTTATACAGTGTACAACTTACAATTTTAAAATCCACCCTACCACTAGGACTGCCACATACGTTTTATGTGAGGCACTCGGCCAAATTTGGCTTTCAATGTTGTCAAAAATGCCAAATGAAAATCGGTTGCCTTTAACACTCCAATTGTTTGAACAGAGATTTGTTGATAGATGCCAGTATAGTTATATAGTATACAACTTACAATTTTAAAATCCACCCTACCACTAGGATTGCCACATACGTTTTATGTGAGGCATTTGGCCAAATTTGGCTTTCAATGTGGTCAAAAATGCCAAATGAAAATCGGTTGCCTTTAACACTCCAATTGCTTAAAAATCATTAATATTTTATAAAATAACCCTGCTTTTTACGACCTCCGACTGAGTTAAAATACATCCAATTATGCTCTTACAGTGAATTTTGGGGCATAAATTATGGTTTTCCACTGTTTCCTATTTGGAAACTGTGGAAAACTTTGCACTTTTAAGGAAAATTGACAGTCAAATGTAAAAACTTCAAAAAATGCCAAAATGCTGTTTGGCGTACAGTTTAACATTCCATACGCCAATAACCTCAAAAGCCAAATTCAGTGCTTTTGGCATTTAGAATGTCAATTTGGCAACCCATGCTTACCATACAACCTATAGTCACGGAAGCTTTGCAAAGCACAATGAAATGAATGATTATAATTTTTCCAAATTCCTTGAACCACTGGGTACAGGGCTTCTAGTATGAATGGCTGATAAAATGTCAAAGGTTATGGATGGGAGACATTAAAACAGTCAAACTATTTCGTCTGTATGTTTTAACTACATTTGTTTGTTGACCATGTTCCAGATTTCTCTGGGTGGGCTTTAAGGCAGGAAAAATTGTACGGCAGCTCTGAAGTACCATAACATCCCTTGGTTTTTAGATCCCGCTAATTTTAAATGTCACGCTAGCATGACAACTCCTTGGGTTTAAACATAAACAGTATACTTAATAAAACTCTTACTGTCATCCTAATTAACCTTCCTATAAATTCCACTTTATTTAATCTTTCTTGATAAATGTTCAAATCGAAACCTGTCAGCAAAATGATAACAATCCAATCAGTTTTAGAAAATTGATCATATCTCTGAATAAAATCTTGCAATCTCCCAACTTCATCATTCTACCTGATCTTTTGGCAATAGATTCCACTGGTAGATAACTCACCATTTCTCTGAACATGCTAATTTTCGTAATTGTCATCGCATTTTTATTTTTTTTTTTTACAGAATCTTTATGGCAAAAAGTGCATCAATTTGGATTGAGACTGTTCCACTGGAGATGCTTTACTTAAAGGCAATAGGCAGTCGCCCCAAAATTTTCTTTGAGAAATCAGCAAACTCTTGCAAATCTCCTCTTATTGCATTACAAGCACCTCTGAAGATGTTTTGAACATAACTAGTACAAACAATAGGTAAAGCAAGGCGAAATTCTCCTTGAATTCCACAATTCACTGGCAAAAATATTGTCACATGATCAAAATAGGCCATTCACGAACTAGAGTGACAGGATACACTCACTCTGTTTGGGGAGACTGCCTACTGCCTTTAAAGTTGTATAGTGGTGATACAAAACTGACATAGATGGATATTTGATGTGCATTACAAGCCTAGCATATAATCACATTTCCCATCAAAATCCATCAAATATTGACCATTTCCACAGAACTCCCTGACTTTGGAAATCTACCAGCCGCGATACTGACCTCTACATGTAACCCTCAGTTACCCACAGTATTACCTGGCAAAAAAAGATAGCTTTGTGGAAGAGAGCCCTCTATTGGGCAGGGCTTCTCAATTCTTTGCTTGCTAACTGACAACACATGCAGCTGTGGGTAAGTTAGGGTAACACATGTAAATAGGAGACCTGTAAGGAGGGGTGATGTAGATTTCCAGGGTTATTTCTATTTTACACAGTTTACATCGTGAATAAACATGAGCTAAGTATCCATATTTGTGCCATCCAAAGAGGGCCTCACCAAATATGGCTAATGATATCCTCTGCTTTTTAAACCTTTATTTCAAGGACACTTGTGCAGTACCATCAAAGTATGCCCCAATTAAGAAGTTATAAGCCTAATTGTTGACTTGAAAATTATCAATTTCACTCACCAAACAGTTAACTATATCTGAGTAATTAAGACACCATACACAGTAGATTAACAAACAGAAATAGCAACACTCCACATCATTACTTTTGCATGGGCAACAGGTTACTTCAGAAACCATCAAATTCTGAAAGGGCATATCCTTTGAGAATGGTAAAAGATACTGAAATAATTCCAATTGATCTCTCCTTGGGGAATTTTAGTCTTTAGCTGCCAAAAACTTTATGAGACACTTGATTCTTCAATCATGGTCAAATGGCCTAAGCAGTACAATTTTGGGAGAGGTCAGATCATGCAAACTTCAGTAAAGCTTGAACACAATATCACTCTTTTGAGTCACGAAGTTAAAATTTTACAGTACTATACTTTTGCTACAATTAACTTCTGGGTGAAAGCCATTTAAAGACACAAAAATTATAATACAAGCTACATAAATACCACAAAATTATTAAAAATCTTTCAAAATCTACTTTGGTGGTTTGAATGAAGATCTAAATGTTAATTCCTTGAAAGACTGCAGTTCGAAGTCAAGTAAATCCAAGAAAAATGAGAGATTCTTAACAAGGCAAAGCTTGATGTGAAAAGTCTTTTGACATGGAGAATAGAGGGCACCCTTTGCCGAAGGCTCCCTTCTACAATGCCAACTTTCATTTGCCAGGTCTGAGCTGCAGATCAGTGAGGGTTACATAGATATACATAGGGGCAATGTAAATTATAATATGCAGTAAGCAATAAACTCATTTGCATATAAACTGCTGACATACCATAACTTGGCAAGGTAGAGAGGGAGCTTCCCCCCTTCCCCCAGAGGGCCTCTGTTTGTCACTGTCCTATCAACTTCTGCCAGGCAATAACTGCAGGTAGGTGACAATTGGATTACCTATAAAAGGTAAGGAGGGGCCATGTTCAATTTCAACTTTTTTGAGGCTGGATGTAACCACTGAAAAAACAAAATCAGGGCTATGAAAGAGGCATGGGCCAACAGTGCTTCTATGGTTCCACATATACTCAGATTTTGATAGTTACATAAATTACCATCAATATGAGCTGCCATACGTGTAAAACCTCAGGGCACAGTAGGCCTACATATTTAATTCTGAGCAACAGAGATCAACGTTTATGAAGCCTGGTTTGAGTAAGACTAGTTATAACAATTTTTATTACTTATTTAAATGATACCCCTCTATATAATATAGGAATCAACCTTTCATTACATATGCAACAATTCTTCTGTACCAAAAGTTAAACCATCCCATTACCACAAAACCATCTTTAACCCTCCATTTATGTGTGGTTTTGCTGCAAAATACTATCACAGGCTCTTAAAAGGGAAGGTTGAGTCTCCCTGCCTTACTGACAAGGTTGTACGGTAATGGTGCTTCACACCATGCATTAACATGCAGGCCAAGTTTAAGGTACATAAAAGCAGAAAACTAAATCCCATCATGATTACTATAGAGCCTACTGAGAGCTACCTATAAACTAGTACAAAAGTTTAAATGTAGGTCAAACAGTGTCACAGAATTTTACGAATTCCTAACCATGACGGAATGTCAACATTTCCAAGAAATAAGATGCAGCTGCTTTGAGACGTGCACTTTGAATCCATGCAGGTACAGTTAGAATCTTACAAACAGTTCACGAGCCCTTCGTTGTGGTAAAAGAGAGCTCCTGTTACCCTGTGTTTATTATCTAGAGGTAATTCTTAACATGTACATCCATAGCCCTTCATTCCATACCACCTAGCTCCTCTCCTCCCTTCAAATTCAACTCCTCCCTCCCCACCCCCACCCCCCCCCCCCCTCATCTGCCCCCTGTCATTCTTCCATGAACTATAAGCTACCAGACAAAATTTTCAGTTTCTAGCACCAAATAAAAGAGCATCCAGAATCTGACACTGAGAACTTCCCATCACCAAGCCATATTTGTATTGTGGTTTTATGACCAGATTGAACTATCTACCATCCTTTTTAAGTGGATACTCCATCTTAACCACAAACCCTGGATCAGATCAACATTACTTAATAACTTGATTGATAAGTGGTTATTGGTACTTACTGATAAGTACCTGAGCAAACAGTTTTCTACAGCATCACTTAGACCATCAGATGAAGACTGACAGCCTGCTTCTACAGTACATGTACATAGTTGTAACATGAACAAAGTCCTGCTCATATTTAAGCTTTAATATGTACCTGCATGCAGTGCTGTGGCTCTCCATCATTGCGTTCAGAAAACATAATCTCTCCTATAGCCACTTGGCAGATGAAAAAGCTAAGCACTGTTCAGCAGGTGGGTCAATGTAAAGTTAAAGGGTCATGAGGTCTTTAAAATGAAACCTTTTATCAAGTACTAATCATACCATACAGCAGTGATGAGAAAAAATATCTACATGATTCAGCACATGTACAACTGTTTGTTCTTGTTAAAGGGAAAATGCAGTCATCCCAATTTTAATTAGTGTACCCAGGTTTCCTATTTCATGAATGGCTCTTTTTAATCATGTGACAAAATTTTTGTAACCAAACTGTTAAATAAAAATTTATAGTATTCAATGTTTATGTTTGGAAACATCCTTAAGGATACTTGAAAGTGAAATAAGAGATTTGAAAGATTTATCTGATGTTTCAAAATAAAAGTTGGGATGACTGCCTGTTCTCTTTAAAGGTCTGGTGACATGAAAATTACAGGTGGATATTTGATGTAGGAACTTATTTAAAATTGCGAAAATGGCCACAATTCCCACCGAAATCCTTCAAACATTGACCACTTTAGAGGGTCATATCTGATTAACCCTTGTATCATGAATAAACATGAGCTAAACATGCAAATGCATGATGTCAAAGATGGACTCACCAAATATGGCTAATGTTAGCCTCTGTTTTGGCAACCTTCACTTCAAGGACAATTGTAGCATTGATACCCTCCTGAGGGCTTTATATGGTAGTTAAAATTGTTTTCTTGAAAATTCTTAATATCACTCATCAAACTGTACACTACCCAATGAGTACTTTAGAGATAATTTATACAGAGTTAACAAAACAAAATGCTAACACCGTGTAATGTACACTCCACATCATTATGTTTACATAGGCAAAGGGTTACTCCAGAAACCACCAAACTTTAAAGAGATTTATCTTTACAAAGGTACAAGATATTTAAGTAAGTCACCTGGTCTTCCAAACAAAAGTCACAGCCCCCCAAAACTGTGGACCACTACCTAACTGATGGAGACCATTTAAGGGAAAGCATTGCCATCAACTTTTTAAACTGTCCAAAGCCGACAGTGTCCACATTTTTCTATTGTTTATTCAGCCAATTCCACCAGTATCGCGACAGTTGGAGTTCAACTGTCAATTCCAATCAGCACTTTTTCTCAAACTGTACTCAAGCAGAATAAGAATTTACACAACTTTTTCATTTAAGCTACTGTAGCCTAAAGATGCAATCTACTACATAAAATGGTGAAACTAAGGCATTTCCAATAGCAGTTTCCTTGCCATATTATTAAATTTAATCTTTTCTTAAAGAAAATGGCACATCAATCAAAACCTTTATTCTGCTTGTCATTACATAACTCCAATCCCAATTATCTAGTTTAATAGCAGCAATTTCCAGCCTTCATATACTGCAGACATCCCCGTAGCTTTAATATGGAAATAAAGGCTTTGTACTATCAATTCAATTTAGCTTGACTTGTCTAAGTCACTATTTGTCGAAGATGTAATAATTCCGCTCCTTCTTTAATACAAAATATTCTGTAATTGCAAACCAACTTTAATAAATTACTCTACAAGCCTGTCCAATCTACAAGTCAGCGCACTCTCGGTTCATGTCCTTTCCCTGAAACACGACCCCATCAGACAGTTACTCAGCCAAAAGACCTCTTTGGACTGAACAATTATGTCAACACCTCACGGACGAAAAGCTAATAATAAACCCGAAGCGAACTGAGGGAGAGAACATCATTGATCAATCTTTGGATATGAAATTTCAAAATCTGCTTTCAGTAAAACAAAAAGATGGATTTTTTTCTTTTTTATTTTTGTCTCTTACCTGAGCTGGTTGAATCCACATCTATGTTCTCTGGGGAAGCCATCTTTACACGTGAACTCCAACGTAGTTTAAAAGGCTGATGTTCCAGTAAAGCATAAACTAAATAATCGCAAAATTAACCCACCACAATAAAGGACAGGGGGGATACAAAATGAAAAAAAAAAGAGTTAAAAGAAATGATGAGAAATCCTTCTTCTGATTTCCCCCGATATGAACAGCTCTGAGTTCCACGTCAACATTTAATTTCCGCAAAAGATTCACCTGGAGGAAGAGGAGGGAAGGAAAACATTTGGTCAGATCTAGGGAAACACTGTCTCAGTTTGACACTCTAAGAGGAGACTACCATTATAGAAAATGTGCAAACAATGTAGGGTAATTAGCCGCTATTTCTCGGTCAGTAATTTTAGTGCATTCTGGCAACAATTTCCTTATTAGGTCAATGACTTTTATTGCCATTTATTGCCACAGCAATTTGATGACCTTAAATGCGTGTTTTTAACGGCAATTTGTGAATCTTGTAAAATGAGGCTAAGGAATTGCGCCTGAGAAGAGTATTTCCCGAGGAGCAGAAGTAATCTTCTTGGTATCTCTAAATCATGTTTATGCTGAATGACAAGTCTCCTGTAGAAACACCCAAAGATAGAATGACAAACACAAAACTTTGGTGGATTTGTTAACTTTAGGAGGTACAAAATTCACCTTTTCCCGATATTCCAAACAAAAAACAATGTCAAAACCATGAAACGTGACAAGGCAAATACACAGTTCTTCAGAAATATGCTGTGACTGTTTGACATTAAAAACTGCCAAGATGTTTCCTTTTAATAGTATTACAAACTGCATCACAAATAATACCTTTCACATGTACATCATTTTGTCCTTCCAATTCCAAGAATTTCAAATAATTTTTCACTTTCAAATCATGTCCTGGTACTCACAACAAATTAGCTTATTCACCAAAACTATGAAATGGGAAACGTACAAAATAATTAGAAGTTCACGCAGACGTAATCAAATGTTAAAGAATGAACACTTTCCTTTCAGGAAGTTTTAATCGTGACAAGTGTATAGTATAAAAGGAAACTAGTAGAAAGACATGAACATTTGAAATATAATATTTCAGGCTACTATTGGCAGGTATTGAATGCATCATAGGTCAAGATACTAATTTACAGGAATACTAATCCACATACCACTGGTTTTTCTATGAAAAATGGCTTAATTTCAGTACCGTTGTTTACTAGCCTATAGTACCACAATTAAGTATAAATCTAAGCTGCCATTTTAGCAGAAATTACAACCTAAATCTAGTCACTAAAAGTACTAAGTCCTCCCCCCACCCCCTTTATATCATGGGAAAAATTCAGATATAGAGATAAGGGTCATTGAACTTCAATAATAAAGCTAGAACACTGATACTACACCCATTTCACTTACACCATATGTCTAATGGCCATATAGGCATAAGAAGGGCGGTGGCTAGGTGGGCTAAAGTCAAAAATGTGGTGAACATATGCTTCCTCTCCCTTTAATTCACGGACAAAAAACAGTCCTTATTTGATTGTTCTGTAAAAAATGTAAACAATTTGCAGTAATTTTGATTGAAATTTTACAAAATGTACCAAACCACACCTAAGGACCTTCTAATATTCAAAAATTCCCCTCAGGATGCCGGTGCAAAACAACGTCCCCCCCCCCCCCCCCACGAGAACAGCTCCCTATACCTATACTAATGGCAATGCTGCAAATCAACGAAGCTGCCACATTGGAAGAGAGTGTGAGGTTCAGTTGTACATGCATGTAAATAGACCTCTTTCCAAACAGCAGTTACAAAGGATTGTGGGATAGAGTTTTTGTGTGCATTATTTTTGTAAGTGGCATTTTACAGTGGACAGGAATGATGCAGACCAAAACACTATCCCACAATCCTTTGTAATTGCTATTTGGAAAAGGGTCTATAGGAGGTAAGGAGGGGTGATGCAGATTCATGTATTCAAACTGAACAATAAATCTTTGTCAGTGATGGCACTACACTTGGGCACTATACTGGCAGTCCCCATAGGTCTATGACTCTATGCCCTTTACTGCAAGTACATGGGTGTAGCATACCACAACCAGCTCTCCATGTCTCCCAACCTCCTACCCTCCCCCCCCCCCACCTCCCACCCTGAAGAAAAGTTCTGCTGGGCTAACCTTTCCGCATAATTTACATCAATGCTGCACCAGTTAGCATCACAGTATATCATATTGTAAATATTTTGATAATGTAATCTGATGTGCGTCTTTCCTGTGTAGTCTATTTTAATGATAGTGTACAGCTTCTACAGTCTGGGAATTACAGGGGACATTGCACTTATGAACTTTTGCTATTCGAAAAGGGCTGTGATTTAAAATGGTGACTTAACTTTCCAAGTTTATATATTTATATTGACATTCTGTTAATTTAAGAAAATAATCCAGACAAAAAAATACAGTATTTTCTATGATTCTTAGGGATTCATCCCATCAAATGTTCTCACAGTTTGGGGGAAACCCTTTGAAAATGACAAAAGCTAAATAGGCAGGGCTTGAAATAGCTGGCAGCACTGACAGCCATGGCTGTCAGGCCCTTACTGGTGGCCGTAGTGCCCCTCAACCAATGATCTATGAAATAACATAAACCGACAGCCGATTTGCTAATTTTGGCTGTGCCCTTTTTCAAGCTTATTTCAAGCCCTGCTTAGGCATATTCTGAGTGTGGAGTCTCATGTAGGCCTATCTACCACATGGAAGTCTTGCTGCTTAGTTCTTGAACAGGACCTTGAACTTACATTATAGAAGGCAGTATGCTACATATTCAACTTAGAAGATTGATAGATGCTGTTATGGGCCTGATACCAGTGCTGTGGCCGAGTGGATAAAGACAGTGGCATTTGAAGCGATGAAGCTTAGCAACCGCGAGGGTTGGGGTTCGATCCCCGGCCGGTTCAAAGTAACGTGGGTTTTCATCCAAGAGCAATCTACTGTTTTCCCATCTGAACTGGCCTTTCAAAAGAAACCAAATTTGACCTAAATTGTTGAGCTGGTTAGCCAAGTTTTAATTCATAAGCCATAGGCTACTCCCACTTCTGTGGTCACTAAGAGTCGTAACTCAACTGCCCTTCAAGGCCTGAATTACAAAGACTAATTAGTTAAGATACCAAGTGAGGGTGTAGTTCCTCCACGAAGAACCATATTTCTCCTGACGTAGATGTCTTACAGGACTGTTCACAAGGTTACAGCCCTAAACCTTCAGTCCTACATTCCACTGGCCCTTATGAACCAATGGGTCTTTGTGCGCATGCATAAAATGTCAGACCAATGGGCTGTAGTACCACTGTACCAATGACATGTTCTCCTGTAGGAGTTATGGGCTGAACTAACAAAGAAGTATTATGTTTACAAAAGTAACAATTTCAAGTTTTTGGCACAGTGACAGGTGACTCTGAAAAACCTTGTGGTATCTTTTTTTGGAATTGCAACCCAAAGTTTGCGAATAAGTAGTCTACACTCTGGCCCTATTCCTACTTTACTGATCGAGAAGTACACAGAGGCTAAAATACACTGAATGCATGCACATAATGTCCCAATATCAGCCTCCATGACATGAAAGTTCTTTTAGCCCAAATTCTTGTAGAAGCTGACCACAGTTAATGATGCTTGCATCAAAACAAGGTAACAGAACTCCAGCTCTATCAGCACAATGTGCACTCAAGTGATTAATGACTTGTGGTGCTTAATAAGTAGTTCCAGTGGATACTAGGGCTTGGCCGGATCATATGTCCGGATTGAGCACGGTTGTGAAGATACAACTCGCTGGACTAAAACCGCAGAATGTGAAAGTTACTGACCATCACTAATAAGACTTTCCTGGGTTGTGCGGGACTACTCGGGATTGTAGGCTTATGGGTATTTTCATGGCATGTCCATCCTCTCCAGCTTATGCAAGCTTTCCTGGATGACTTCTTTAATACTGATACTGCAGACACTGCTTACACACTTAAAAACTACAAATTATGGAACTCTGTGTCCCTGCACCTCCCTGTCACAGCACATTCTGTCTAAATCTTGCACTTTCTACTTTCGACCACTAAACTGTTGTGTTTTATTTCCATGGTAACATTCCAGCAAGTGATGGCAAAACCATAACTATTGTACCAACCAGTCCTTCTGTAAAGCTGCACTGAAAGGAAACCTCAGTATAGGCAGGCTTGCTTCTTCCAAACCATTTTAAGCCAGGGTGGGTCAACGACTGCTTGGCAGGTACTTTGCTACGTTAACACAGATGTTAATGCCATGTTACTTAACAAAAATTTCATTGTAATCAACTAAAAATTATTCACAAAGAAGGAAGGTCTAAAATGATGCATTCCTTTGTAGGAAGACAATAGGAAAGGTAACCAAGGGTTCAGCTCACTAAAACAGCCACCAATGCTAAGTCTATACTTCTCTCTATCCTAAAAAGTCAACACCACTTCATAAATACTGTACATCAACAACACAGAAGCCTATGCTTTAGCTCCCCTCCCCCTCCCCTGTCACAAATTTGGTGGGGTGGAAGTATGCTCCCACAGCGCTCAATCCAATGACAAAAAACACTGATTTGTTTCCACTGTAAAAAATGTCAAAATTTGCAGTAATTTTCCTTACAATTTACCCAATATATTGCACCAAACTGCATCTAAGGACCCTCAAATATTCACACATTTTCCAAAGGGAGGAGGACACCCCCACCTTTTAGAACCCTATACCCAGGACAGCCGTCCAAAACAACATTCAGCCCCCAGCGTCGAACAGCTTCCTACTGTGCGAATATGATCAAGAAATTACATGCTTAAAGGTAATACGCATTCGCTCAAAATTGCTTTGAAAATCAGCAAACTCTTGCAAATCTCCTCTTTTCCCTTACAAGTACAGTACCTCTAAAGATGTTTTGAATAACTATTTCAAACAAAAGGTATTTGCAATGACTTATTCTTCATGAATTTAACAATCCAGTAACAAAATATTGTCATGTGATCAGACAAGCCATTCATATTAAATTAAAATGATGGGATGAACTCATTCTGATTGCGGTGACTGCATTTTTCCTTTTTGTTATCCCACGACCAGAGATAGCGGTCATCTCCAAATTTAAAGGGTCCAAAATACTGATACTGTACCTTTTAGATTACTTGAACAATGTGTCTTTGGGGTCCAATGGCAATTTTAAAGGGTCCAACCCAATTTTCGAATTTACACATAACAAATGCATCATATACTAAGTAAACAATGCAACCACACAGAACCCACCCACGATGGAAAAACAGCAATGGAAACAATGGTTCTTTGCCAACTGATAATTTTTTATTCTGCCTTGGACTGTCACAATCTGCCAAGTAAGGGAGTGAGAGGCACTGAGAGCGGAGAATTTTCTCGCTGGACCCGAATACAAAGCTAAGGAATTTATTCACGCGTCCACCCATGAAAGAATGGGTTCCATGATCTGCAAATATGCAAGATCGTGAACCCTGCCCATGACACACCTCATTTATCACATCTTGTTCAAATTTCGAAAAAAAAACTATGTTTTGCAGGCGTCACACTGTCCCCAAATTGACACCAGATAGTCACTCGAATATGGAATTTGGAATTTCGGGCATAGATAACCCTGAACCTTTGCAATTAGGTCTTTCAGCAATTTTTTGGCATTCCAAAGATTTTGGCACCGCTCACAAAGTTGCTCCCAGAGCTTGAGAAACTCCACCAATGTTTTACAATCACAGCCAAATTTCCCAAAACTCCCTGGATTGGGAATCTACGAGCCCCGATACTTACCTCCTATTTACCTATGTAGAAAATGTTTTCCTAGGTTGGAAAACGGCAGGAGAAAAAAACCAAGACCAAAGTTGCGTTTCAGCCAGTCTGGTGGTAAGCGAGATGAGGACCTGGGAGGTCGGCCCCCTCTGGAGGGCACCCTCCCTAGTCACTGTGCTAATTGTTTACCAGGGTTTAGTTGCGGGTAACTTGGGATTACATATAGGTAAATAGGAGGTAAGAGAGGGGCGATGTAGATTTGAACATTTCCCTTATCGTGTGTCCATCTGGTACCAGCCAATCTCAGGACAGTGTGATGCCTGCATTTGCACTGCAACAGGTGGTGGTCAATTGCAAACTGCAAATGCATCAAAAAGTGATACTTCATTGAGCCACAACAAAGTTCTTCCAGTTTCTTCATGTATCCAGTTGGTTATAATATGCTTCAAGTGTTTTCTTTGATATACTCAAAAGAGTGAAGTTTCTTTCCAAATCATTTCTTGAAAAAGTTGTATATCTTGGGACATAGATGAGCTTATCCATTTTTTATTTAATAGCTAGGTTGCACGTCACGGGGGAGGGGGGTGAGACAGGGGGTGGAGTGGGTGGAGTGAATAACTGAAGTAGCCAACCCCCATTTTATTTCAAAACATCAGCTAAATCTTAGTTAGGAACCTTTTCCCTTGCAAACATGTTTCTAAATATATACTGAATATTCACTCAAGGTGAACTATTATTCTGCATGAATTTAACATTTCAAAAAAAAAAAAAGTCACATCATATGAAAAAGAGATGTTCATAAGTATGATACCAGAGTCAACTAACTCCATTTAGGGTGACCCCATATTCCCCTTAGATACATTGCAACTTCCAGTTGGCTGTACTGTGACTCCATTATGATATTACAGACTTGTTTCAAGCCTGACTAACATCCCTGTAACCAAATAAGGAACTATGTCACCACTCCAGGCTAGGCTGCAGCTGCTTCAGCCAAGCTGCAAGCTCTGCAGCCCATGCTTTGTTACTACACACATTACAATAGACCTTAATATACATTTACGTCACACATCCTTTTGGAGGCAAAACAATGAAGGACACTGCATACATGATGTAGACTGCACCTATCCCAACAGTACACAGATCAGCTGTCTGCATTTATTGGTATAAGTTGCAATGATACGCACTCGCCTCCATTGCAGGGTGCACTTTCTCTTCTGTGACATATGCATAAGGTCTATTGTAGGATCAATTACTCCTGCTACTGTAATGTGTAAAGCAGGAAAGCTTGGATGCAGCAGCTGCAGCCTGGCTGAGGCAGCTGCAGCTGCAGGTTTGCTTTTCTGACAAAGTGTCTAACATTCTCATTTGCTATTTACAGGGTCTTATATATCATCTTTCAAATGTTCAAGATTACAAGAGAACTTTAATCCAGGATTTATTTTTCCTTTAACAAAGTAACACGATTCAAACGGCGTGATGCCTCCATGCATGTTTTCAATTTTTTTTATCTGGTTCTCTTTTGTGGTTAAGACATTTCAATAAATCACACTGCAGGTTGCATCCAATAAAATTCCACCATTCCACTCTCATGATTACTTCAAGCAACATTCGACATAAACGAACATTGATTCCTGTCAAAAGTTACTTCCAGGCGACAGAGTGCATTAACACATCAATATCTATCAGTCGCAAAAAAACAAGCATTTTTGAGAGAAGAAAAAGGAGCCATCATTTGCACCGACAGAATCTGGGGAAAAGACCAATTGCTTACTTCTTTCCTTGAACGTCAGCTGTTTCCACAACCCAACCTGCTCAATTAAACGGAAGCTGCTTTTGTTAAGCAATTATTTCCTGTGCTGGAAAGTGCAGTCCATTTTATCATCCCTTTTCTGTCATTGACAGGGAATCCTTGTGAAATGTTTTCATACTGTGATAAGCTACCAGGTAAAAATGGAGTATATAGGTGTGAACTTTTCTAAAGGTCGGCTTTCGTCCATTTCTAACACCAGACTGGTAAGTGCATTAAGGTACCTGTAGTAGGTGTCACAGATCCTCATCCAGATGGTTCTGTACTGGTATCCATGACAGCCCGTTGGGGCAACAACTGGTAGGTCATCTGACAGGTATAAGCCATCACCTGGTATAGACAGTGCACTAAGGTGACTTCAGTGAAGGTGAGAACAACCATTCAAACAGTTAAAGGGGTCCAATAAATGAACTTTGAAAAGTACTTTTTTCTTTTCACAGACTTTACAATAAGGATGAACAAGGATGAACAAACAATTAGCTCGCCTCCACAAGAGTGGTTCATTCATGGCCGAACAACTCTCATATGTAATGTGCCTGCTGACTTTATTCCTGGGAAAGCGGGTTATAAGTAGTTGTACAAATAATAAAGTAAAAATAAAAAAATCAGACTTTACACTATCCCTCCAATACAAGTAGCTGAAGATGCATGCGATTCAATACATTCCCAAAATAACAGTAAGAAAACTGAGTTCCCTGTACTATCTGCACTAATATTGTCACCAGTCTTCCTTAATTTGAGAGAAGGGGAGAGAGTGGGGGAGGGGGGAGTGGTGAAGGAGAGTACTGGAGGGCATCATCACTTGTGACCAAACTGTAGAGGGGCAATGGCAATACAGCCCTTTACTCCTATAGTGTTCCTCCCCCTTTCTGCTGGCCAGATGGGAGTTGGAAATAACAACATCAGAGTCTACTATGCAAGTTACACATGAAGGGAAGCATAGGCTCCATCAAAGTAAATGCCACTCAGAAACAAAGGAAATACAAGCATAAAATATGTGTGGTTAAGTACATTCCATGTGCAGCGCACTATGTTTATATCATGACAGTGCAACAATATTTTGTTACAGCTGGTAGTGAGTTGCTCTATAAATACAGACTTTGTCATTTTTTTGTCACACAACTTTATGGTTTTCACTTTAAAGGATCAAATCAAATAAACTATACTCTTAACCATGACTACTGTATGCAAAATTTAAAAGGTATATGTAATGACTGCAGGATTTCCAACAGTCCTGAAAATGACTGCAAACTAATATCCTTCTGCAGTTCCAACAACTGAATTCAAATCCAGTCAGAAGATTGACTGCAACTACGGGGATACCTGACCACATGTGACCAGACAACTTTCCCTCAGACAGTAACCCCCAGAAAACTGCTCCCAGACACTCCCCTCCTCCTCCCCTCCCTCTCCCCTACGGTTGGGCAATATGAAAAAAATTCATATCCATATATCGGGATATCACCAAAATTTCTGCAATATTTCTATAGATCGCCAAAACAGATTAACTTGTAATTACTTGTTGTAGACAAGGCTAAATGTGCCTGAAATTAGCCTAAAAAAGTTTACCCCTAATTTTCTAAATAAGGACGAAATCGATGCATGAACACTGACATTACAAACACTGTTTCATCTTCAAAATTTAAATTACTGAAATTTCAGTCCCACCAAAGTTTTATTTTTTTCTATATCGTCATATCATGATAAAGGTATTTCACATCGCATAATCGCAATATGGACTAATTTTGGCGACGATATATCGATATATATCGTATATCGCCCAACCCTACCCCTCCCCCCCCCCCCCACAAGACCACTTCTCCCCAAAAATTTCCCACACTAAACAATTCCAAATTTTCTGGAGGGGTTGGGAATTTTCCATGTCAGAAATTGTCTGAGGAAGTCATCTGGGAAGATGTGTGGGGGAAAGCCTAATAAAGAGGGGAGGGTGGGAGGGGAGTTGCCTTGGAATGCACCTCTACTAAAAGTGTGTATACATATACTTCTTTCAGGATTTACAGCTAACAATTTCCTGGTGCTCTGGGATACAAGTGTGGATGAAAGTGTCTCGGGCTTATGGATTTGCAAATAGATTCAGATCGGGTAGCTTCCACTTGAACAATTTATGTCAAATTTGAAAATTATCTAAAAATCAACTTAGAAGGTCATTCCAGTCGGGGAAACCATTGGACACTCTTTCATTAAAACACAATTACCTATAATACATGGGTCCCCCCTCTAAGGATCAAACCCAAAACAATTAACTTCAGTACATGCCTCATTGCTTTTTAAATATGCCACCACCTTCGTACAGTACATTCCATCATACTGTAGCATTGGTACTCTAGTGTCAAAATTATTATGTACAAACATAGGTGTGCAAGACAAACACAGTCTCACCATTTTCACACCAAATACAAACAGAATACCCCAGACAAGATCAAGACCAGTTTCATCAAGGATGACATAGTGAACCCATGAATTCCATAAACTGAACTTTGATATTTTTAAAGGTGCTGTGGCATCCCTTCAAGTATATTCAGGAATAGCCCTATAGTTCTAAATACAAACAGTGACTGCATTCTGATTGACATTTACTCAAACAATAGTTTCATTCCTGTTGGTCAATGTCAATGATGACTTGTACAGGCAGCTGTGTTCCCAATTAAGCTCACACACAGTTGTGTGTAGATATGACCTTGAGCAATTCAAATTTAGAGCAGGCTACGATGTCTCTGTCTTAGAGGTGTACTAGACATGTGTTTTTGTTAAAAGTTGGAGGGGCTAGAAGTAAACTAAGAAGGGTGAAGTTTTACTGCCTGGAGTAAGATTATAGAGCTTTTTTCAGTCTACACTGACATAGCCTACTGTTAGCTAGCAAGCTTTCTTGCCCCGTTTATTTTTTAATTTATTTCTGTTTTATACCTTCCTTCACTTCTCCTCCCCCTTGAAAATTCAAATTGAAACTTTGACAAAACTAAGGTAGACCCTGCCAGAAAGATCCCCCAATTTTCAGTTGTGAGTGTTGACTCTATCCAAAATTCAAAACACATCACTTTACACATAGAGCAAACTTTCTCAAAACCTAACTTTGAACTCTATGTTGATTTCTGGAAAGTTTAAAACATTCATTGACAACTACATGCTTACAACTTACACCAGTTGGCTGTACATCACCCCAAACATATACAATCATTATGCAATCCTGGTTACCTAAATTTATAGTTGGTACCTGCACTTGGATTGACATAAAACCAAACTACACCTTCAGAGAAATGCCGCCCTGGTTGGTCAATGTAAGTGTAGCCTAAATAATATAGATGACAGCTCAGATTACATTAAAATCACACACAGTAGTGTACTAAACAGAATATTACTGCTGGCAATCAAAACTCTGTAAAGCCAGCTACTATGGGAGAGACTTGTGCTATATTGTTTTTTTTTTTTCTTTCAATTTTTTCTTTCCTTGTCTACATGACAAGGAAATTGGCCTTTTAATTCCCCCAGCCCAACTCCCCAAAAACCTCAGCTGGTGTACAAGTTTGTCGGTAAAGTATCAAGTTAGTTGCAACACTTTACTGTTCTTCCTACAGTGTAAGTAGTTCTCTCATAGCAAACCCATAGTTCTGCACTGTTGCATGAACTGAAGTCCTCATCTACTACTACAGCAGCACATTAATGGAAGTACTGTTCAGTATGTGTAAATTTTGCAGTCGAATATTCCATCCATCAAATGCATGGGAAAAGTACAAGTTATCAAAACATGATTCATCACAGATCTATACATCACACATGCTGGACACGAATGAACTGCTCATTAATTGATCGTTAATTCCTCGTTTATGTTTAATGTTTAAGGCCTCCACAGGCAAATCTGACAGTTGAATTAGTCATAAATGTGAAGCCAGATGGGACCATAAACATGGCTGCCTTTTCAACTTTGTCCAATTTGAAAAACAGAATGATTGCACTACATTTAAAATCCATGCATATGTCTAACTGATGATCAGCTTCCAAACAGAGCGACAAGAATGTCCGAGAGTAAGAGAGTGGGGTGGAAACGGCTGACGCAATGGGGAAATACAAGGCTTTAAAACTTATCTGTACAATGACAATTTTCTGATCACATGTACAGTATAGGGGCTGGTAAGCATATCAGGCAGGAATTTGCCATCACAATATCAAGGCAAAGGCACAACTCCAAACTTTGAAAGCCAAAGGCATTTTAAACAAAATTACCAAAAAGGATACTCAAAGACAATATCAACTTCACTTAAGTACTTTTTTTCCCCCTCCTTTAAGGACATCAACCTAAAGTGAGAAAGTTTGAAGGCCCTAAGCCTGAATGTCCCCCAGCTCCTTCCTCATGTCTAACAAGGGTTGGGTGTTACCATATACGATATTCACCGAAACTCCCTGGTTTGTGAGTTTATGAGCTCCGATACTTACCTCCTATTTACATGTGTACCATTATTGCTTGCAATAACCGTCTGGCAAACCGAATAACACACTGCAGGATCCCGTACCTATTGAGGGCACCCTAGAACCTAACTCTTCCTTCTGCATTTTGCCTTCTCCGTGTTCAACACGCTGCCAGATGGTTATACATTTGTGGGAGGTAAAGAGGAGTGAAATAGACTTATTACTAATTGTCGCCCCTTCATATCGCAATAACAATATGAAGAGCAAGTTGTAGCAATATCCGAACATATGAAAACTGAATGTAAAATCACCAGTTTTATATACTAAAATCCTGTTGAGTACGCTGGTAAGTTTTTCATTGCCACAGTGTGACTCTGATGCCCACATGAGCAAGCAGAAGAAATAACATCAGAAATAAATCTAGCTAGGAGTGGGAATGGTATAGGCTCGACAACTTTATGTACTATACGTTAGGCTAGCCTAGGAGCTAGTGCAAGTAAGTCTGAAGAAAAAAACATCTTACACAAAAATTAGGCAAGTAAAGCTTTCATGGATATTATAAAAGGCTTAGTAAGAGTCTCTTACACTTGTATCATGCATATTTTAAGAAATGTTTGCCCACTGGATGATTTTGGACGGCTCTAAATCTGACAATTGTTTTAATTAAGACCTTATCACGTATAGGCCTAGCCCACACAGAAAGTGCATTTACCGAATCTGAAAGGTGTACACTAAAAGTCACTCTGAAGAAAAAAGATCGTACAGAAAAATTATGCAAGTAAGGCTTATGAAAATATTACAAAAGGCTTAAAAGACTCTTTTACACACGCATATATTAAGAACTGTTGAGCCTCTGGAAAACTTTCGGAGAGCTATAAATCTGACGATCATTATAAGACCCTCTATCACATGCAGGCCTAGCCTACACTGTCACAGTACGTGTTTTACTGAAGAATTGCACAGAAAAATTATGCAAGTAAAACTAGAAAATATTGTAAGAGGCTTAGTAAGATCTCCATTCTTTTACATGTATCCCCTGAATATTTTACAAAATGTTGCCCACTGGATATGGTGCATAATGTTTGGAAGGCTTCTGAGTCTGAGGATAGTTTTGCACAGTCCCCTTTACTATGTGCAGGCCTAGCAGACACAACTGAAAACACTTAGCTTTACATTGATAGTTGATCGATCGATGGATTGAACAGTATAGCTTCAACTGTTGGGACTGAAATTTAGGTATTTTAGAAGATGAAAAAGTGTTGATAACTTCAGTAATCATCAATATTGGCCTACTTTAGAAAATTAGGTCTAGAAAATGTTTTTGCATAGTATTGGACCATTCATCATTCTTCCCCACACGTTAACCCATCTGTGGCAATATATCCATATACTGTGAAATTTTTGGCGATATATCAATATGAAATTTTTTCATATCACCCAACCCTATTTCAAACCCTACCATCATTCATGATCATACAAAGTTTTGTATCAAGTAAGTGGCTCTCCAAATCTTCATGCACACATGACTGAAGTCTACTGTAGTTAAGGGAGGCCCAGGGAGCAGTATCCCCTGTCTAAAAAAATTTTTGAGACCAAAAGTTACTATTGCCTATTATTGCCTTAATACATCTTGAGGTTGCTCACCCCCCCCCCCCCCCCCCAAAAAAAAAAAAAAAAAATACTCCAGAGATGCTATGTTACACCTTTCACAACCTTGTTGTCTGACACATATGGGCCATAATATTTATCTTAACATACCCATAAATGAAAAGAAAGTTTTGAATATGACAATGTCAAAACTAAATTTATAATTATGTAAACATTTCTCTGATTCATAGGTGGGGTAATACCATAACAATCACCAAAAAAAAAAAAAAAAAAAAAAACCCAGCTGCCAATGGCTGTATCGAAGGTACAGCTTTCTGTACCTGCCTCTCTCTTTTGTTAGAACAATCCACCAACCACCCAAACATACACACTGCACATCGCCCACTGTGGTTTTATGACTTAAAACATCCGTGATACCTACAGTAGGGGACAATAGCCTACACACAATTATTTAACAAAATTTGGTGAGATTTAAAAGGCACTTGTATATTTATGAAAAGAAGTTTTAAGTAGGCAAATTAGGAATTTATGCATACTGTAGATCCTCAATTACTTTACATATATGTGGCACCCTCTTTCAAACTTTTTGACAACCTTAAGGGAACCTTCGCTGAAAACTTTGTAAAGTGCCTCAGGCGGTGACTTCTTCACTTCTTGGTTAAGTGATTGGCATTATACAAGTCCCATACATTATTTATCCCTATTTTGTAAGAAGCATAAAATACATCTTTCATAAAAGACATACTCCTACTGTAAACATTGGACAACATACACCTCATCACTAAGGTAGAATGACATCTTTTCACACCCTTCTGAATGCCAAACAGACAAAACATGATATGAAACTTTGAGAAATATCACAACATTCCCCCTGCATCACTGAACATAAAAACACAACATACGACATCGATCACCATTTTCGCAATTCACCCATGATTAAGAATGTATCATAACAAAAAGATATTTCACAACTAAGAATGCAATATCTCGAAGATGCGGAAAGTAAACCTGTCATCACAGCAAATGACACTTGCTTGGTCACAAATTGGTATGCAGAATGTTTGGAACCTTCAAGGTTGCCTGTCAGGACATACTCTGAATTCAAAATTACTTTTCAGTATTTTTTCACCTGAGCAACATGGAGAATTGCATACGTTCAGGGCAGGTGCGTTCATTTTCGTAAA
The DNA here is from genome assembly GCA_029531755.1 of Holothuria leucospilota. Taxonomy (NCBI): domain Eukaryota; kingdom Metazoa; phylum Echinodermata; class Holothuroidea; order Aspidochirotida; family Holothuriidae; genus Holothuria; species Holothuria leucospilota. The sequence goes on from CM055972.1 coordinate 15,652,599, forward strand.
TACAGTTGAAGTTGATATTGCATTAATGACGCACAAGGTGTATCAGAAGGCCAATCAATACACAGCATGAGAGATGTTCATTTGTATCAAAACATTCAAAACAGTTAAAATGATTTAGCAATGTAAGAATCAATACCGTTAATGGAAAGGAGACCTGTACGTATGTACTTGTACACACACTAGCCTGTACTTACACTTGTGAGAATTGAATTTACAGCCTACTTGTGACAATGGATTAGTGACTTGCAGTACTCAAACTCACAGGTTTTGAAATTTAGATATGCTGCTAATGCAGAATTTTGTACTCCTCCTGGAGAGGAAATCAGCTCATACTCACAACCAGACTATGCCACGAACTGGTACTCATGCTCAAGACTTTGTACTCACACTACAAGTCTGATGGAAAGTATACTGGAATCAATAGAGTGTCTTCCGTGTGGCTCATGAATTTGATGTATTCTGACATTAATGATTTTGCAGATTTGCATACGAAGTCAGCTGGTGTCCAGTTGCAGTACTGCCAGTCACTGCTCAAGTACAGGTGTGCCAGAAGTACATGTTAGCTCAACAAAACATGAAAAAAAGGAATAGGGCTACAAAATGCTGTACAAAGAACACTAAATGGTCACAACGTCCAACAACTATGAAGGGAGATGCATGATGTTTTGATATGCATCGAATACCTCCACAGAGACGGTTTACAATGTGCCAGTATGTTAGTAGAATGAGAATGTACAGTATCTCAACTGACCAATGTACAATAACCTATAAGTTTACACACATACAGTAAAGCACTGAGATTAATGCACACATACTTCAACCCAATACTCCTACCCAGCGTACGCGTGAAGGTGCGCAACTGTGGGATTTCCCCACCTGTGTCAGATAACATATAAGGGTATGCAGGAAATTCCCTTTTTTAGTTGGCTACACAATCCAGTTACACATCAGAAACACCTACAAAGTAACATTCTCCTGTATCCTTTAATTCTGCAAAAATATAATTCAAGACAGGAAATTTCCCTTAGATTTCACTGAGCACTAGGATCCTAACCAATATTAAAGGGAAAATGCAGTCCCCTCCCCCCCCCCCCACTCCCAATTTGAATTAGTGTACCCTGTCATCCTAATTCAGGAATGGCTCCTCCTAATCATGTGACAACATTTATGTTACTTATTTGTTAAATTTATGCAGAATAACTCCATGGTTTGCCTTCAATATTCAATGTTTTTATACAGAAACAATGAAAAATAAGAGATTTGTAAGATTTAGCAGATTTTTGAAAATAAACTTGGGGGGTCAGCCTTCCCCCTTTAAACTTATACTTGACTGAAATTAAAGCACAATTAGCAGCAAAGCTTTACAGCTGGCTATTACTAAAGGTGGTTTCACATCCTCTCCAGCTAATCCCATACTCCTAATCCCTTACCTTTCCTCTGTTCTCTCAGTCTCACACACAATAATCTGTTTTCCCATCCAACTAAAAGAATTCAAAATTACCCTAAATTGTTGATTTGGTTGGCCAGCCAATATGAAGATACAATTTACAAGACATGGGCTTTTATACAATTTTCAATAGTCTGATATGTGGTAAAATAATTGACTTGCAAGCAGAAGGGGACACTAGAGGCCACCCTCTGTCAGAGGCTGGCTTCATCCACTGTGTGATCATGATTTGCCAGGACCTTATTACAGGTAAGTGAGGGTTACAACTGTAGATAGTAGGTACGAGAGGGGCGATGTAGATGGGCTTTTATCCAGTTTTCCATAGTCTGATGTGGTAAAATAATTGACCCCTCAAGGACAGCTTATTAAAACCATGTACATTCACTAAAAACTTTTTTAAAGGTATGGTGGCATGCACCCAAAAAAGCTATTTTCGCCCAGCAGTTAAAGAATAAAATCCCCCAATGACTGATCTGTTGAAATACTACTTCAACATCTTTTACCGCTCTCATGATACCTTTCAAAATTCAGATGTGATTTATTGCCTATGCAAAAGTAATGATGTGGAGTGTTGCACAGTATTACTTCTTCTTTTGTTAACCCTATATTAATGATCTCTTGATTATGTGTAGTGTTGGATGATAGATCGAAAAATTATCGATATCGCGATAATTTCTTTTTATCGCAATACAATAACAAGAATTAAACCAGAAAGCCCAAAGGCTTAGTGATTCCTTGCCGAAAGGGAATGCTTTGTTACACAGAGGTTCATCCCTCAAATTTATACCTCTGTACTACATCACAACTGGGCCCCTGCTGACCTCAAATGAACTTTGAACCCCACCAAAATTTGAAAAACAGAAAAATGAAACCAGAATGGAAAAATGCATTGAGGTTTTGATGATATATGTTCTATTCCAAATAATGCCATGATGTCCAATATCTTTCAGTCACTGGTCAAATGCTATCTTAACATGATGGAAAAATACAGTTTTGTGTTCCTATTTAATCTTGGGAATTCTTGGGAAATTTGTGTTTTGACCTCTGGTGATCCCATGTAATATTCTTGGGAATTCTTGGGAAATTTCGCTTTCTGATCTCTGGTGACCCCAGATGACCTTTGACCTCCCACTAAAAACAACAGGGTTCATCTTCTCTCTGTAACACATCTATATACTAAGCATGAAATCTATCAAAGCTTCCTGCCTTGATATATCGTGTTAACAATGCTTTCAATGTTTGACCCCTGTGGACCCCAAATGACCTTTGACCTCCACCAAAAATGATAGGATTCATCTTCTTACCATAATGCATCCACGTACTACGTATGAAATCTATCCAAGCTTCCTGCCTGGAGATATCGTATTAACAAGATTTTCAGAGTTTGACCCCCAGTGACCCCAAATGACCTTTGACTTCCACCATATAATACAATTCTTCCTCTACTATAAGGCATCTACATACAAAGTATGAAATTTATTTAAGCTTCCTACCTTGAGATATTGTGTAAACAAGGTTTTCAGAGTTTGACCCCTGGTGACCCCAGATGACCTTTGACCTCCACCAAAAATTATAGGGTTCTTCCTCTTACCATAACGCATTTACATAATACATACAAAATTCCTCCAAGCTTCCTACCTCAAGATATTGTGTTAATAAGGTTTTCTGGGTTTGACCCCTGGTGACCCCAGGTGACCTTTGACCCCCACCAAAAACAATAGGATTCTTCCTCTCAATATGGGGCATCCATGTACCACATTTGAGAACTGTCTGAGCTTTTCTTCTTGAGATATCAAGTGAACAAGGTTTTCAGGTTTTGACCCCCGGTGACACCAGATGACCTTTGACCTCCACCAAAAACAATAGGGTTCTTCCTCTTACCATAATGCATCTACATACTTAGTATGAAATTCATCCAGGCTTCCTACCTCAAGATATTGTGTTAACAAGATTTTCAGGGTTTGACCCCCGGTGACCCCAGGTGACCATTGACCTCCATCAAAAACAACAGGGTTCTTCCTCTTACTATAATGCATCTACATCCAAAGTATGAAATTCATTCAAGCTCCCTACCTTGAGATATTGTGTTAACAAGGTTTTCTGGGTTTGACCTCTGGTGACCCCAGGTGACCTTTGACCCCCACCAAAAACAATAGGGTTCTTCCTCTCAATATGGGGCATCTATGTACCAAGTTTGAGAACTGTCACAGTTTCCCTTCTTGAGATATCGTGTTAACGAAGTTTTCAGGGTTTGACCCCGGTGACCCCAGATGACCTATGACCTCCACCAAAAATGATAGGTTTCTTCCTCTTACCATAATGCATCTACATACAAAGTATGAAATTCATCCAAGCTTCCTACCTCAAGATATTGTGTTAACAAGATTTTCAGGGTTTGACCCTTAGTGGCCCCAGGTGACCTTTGACCTCCATCAAAAACAACAGGGTTCTTCCTCTTAGTATAATGCATCTACATACAAAGTATGAAATTTATTCAAGCTTCCTACCTTGAGATATTGTGTTAACAAGGTTTTCTGGGTTTGACCTCTGGTGACCCCAGGTGACCTTTGACCCCCACCAAAAACAATAGGGTTCTTCCTCTCAATATGGGGCATCTATGTACCAAGTTTGAGAACTGTCACAGTTTCCCTTCTTGAGATATCGTGTTAACGAAGTTTTCAGGGTTTGACCCCCGGTGACCCCAGATGACCTATGACCTCCACCAAAAATGATAGGGTTCTTCCTCTTACCATAATGCATCTACATACAAAGTATGAAATTCATCCAAGCTTCCTACCTTGAGATATTGTGTTAACAAGGTTTTCAGGGTTTGACCCCTGGTGACCCCAGGTGACCTTTGACCCCCACCAAAAACAATAGGGTTCTTCCTCTCAATATGGGGCATCTATGTACCAAGTTTGAGAACTGTCACAGTTTCCCTTCTTGAGATATCGTGTTAACGAGCAAAGTGTCACAAACACACATACACACATACACACACACATACACACACACACACATACACACACACACACGCACATACACACATACATACACACACACGCCATCATGAATGCATAGATTCCTTTGCCTTCGGCACGGAATCAAAAATGACGATAAATTCTTGAAACAAAATGAAAAATTTGCCTTGTAATGCTTTATTTCTTCTCATTGCTGTCTCCAAAACATTGTTTGAATTGAAGACACTCTTTTTTTACATTGAACTGATGAAAAATCTGTGAAAGTTCATCACTGAATATTCTAACATGCATGTGCACGGAAGCGAACTCCAAGGGAAATTGTCTTTATGAAAATTATCGTGGATATCGAATTATCGCGATAAATTTTGTTCTGTTGTCGTGATGGTTAAACACTAATTATGTGCAAACTAGTTTACAGTAATGCTGGTATTTTTTCAAGTAGACAACATGCTGACAAAATCATTCTCTTATGTTACAATTGTCCTTGAAGGGTGGACATGTACAGAACATAGCCATATTTGGTAAGTGACCCTCTTTCCAAGTCACAAATTTGCAAAGTTTCGCTATGTTAATTCATGATTGTAGTGTAAAATAGAAACCACTGTGTTAAATGGTCAATATTACAATGATTTTAAATGGATATGTGGCTATTTTCTGGGATTTTTATGCTTTTTACATCAAATAGTCAATTATATCATTTTCATGCCACAGGCCTTGATTTTAAGAAAATTTTATAGTTGCCCACTGGACAACCTGTCTGCCTTTTTGGTTGTCCAAAAGAAAATTTAGTAGTCCACAAAGAAATTTGCAGTAACCCTAGAAGCAGTCTCTTAAGTTGTTGCAATGGACAACCAACCCAACCCACCAATCTTTGGTTGTCTGTCACAAATTTTGGTCATCATGGGTGACCGGACGACTGCTAAAATTAAGCCAAGTTTCACCAGACCTTTAAAACAAAGTATGTTACTTGCTTGATCTAAGAACAAGTGTAAACCCCTACTCCCGCAATAGTTCAGTATTCTAGTGATATTTCAGACTACCAAAGCATCAAGACAACAGTACCAGGTTTATTGATCCAGTCAAAGATGCACATTATAAATTTATAATGACATTTAACAGACACCTTACCAGAGAAATGCTCTCCTCCTTTTCCCGTCCTAATGCACTGCAAATATCAAATGTCCCACGCACGAGTGTAGACGAAAGCAAACAAGGACAAACAAACACAGCTTCACTTTTCCATCTTTTTTTCTTCTTCCTCCCCTTTAGTTCTTTGCAATTGCTCTCACAAATCCCGGAGAAAGCCGGTCACACATTAAAGGTCACTGAATATTCATATGCAATCTGTAGAAAGAAGAATGACAACTTAAATGAGTAATATTCAGACAAAGATCACCTGCATATGCAGGATTTTTCAAACTGGTGGGGGGACATCAATTTTGACAAACACCTAGCGTATAGCAACCTATGAAAGAGTGTAGTGATTTCTTCTTTTCTTCAACCCAGGAGTGCGCAGCCAAACTGGGGCATTGTTACTAGGCTTCAGTAAGTCTTCAGCCAAGCCTACTGCCAACCTATACACTCAGTGTGCAGTCAAACCGGGACAAGTTACCAGGTTACATTAGTCTACAGCCAAGCCTGCTGCTAACCTTCCCCAGTCTGCAGCCTAACTGGGACAAGTTACCATGCTACCGACATTCTGCAGTCAAGCCTACCACCAACCTTCACTAAGTCTGCCATCAAACTGGGGCAAATAAACCAGGCTACTGTCAGTCTGCAGTCAAGCCTGTTGCTAATCTCCCTGAGTCACATGCAGCCACATTAGGACAAGTTACCAGGCTACTGCCAATCTGCAACCAAGCCTGATGCCATCCTCCCTCAGTCTGCAGCCAAACTGGGACAAGTTTACAAAATGCCACTGTCGGACTGCATTCAAGACTGTGTCAGTCTGCATTCAAGACTGCTGCCAACCTCCCCCTGTCTGCGGCCAAACTGGGATAAGTTACCATGCCAGGGTTTCCAAATTTTCTGTGAAGCAATCAACCAAATTTTGCCTTTTTCAAGGTCTAAAAATGCCAAATGAAAATCCATTGCCATTAAAACTTCAATTGTTTAAAAATCCTCAATATGTAATAAAATAGGCCTACATTTTTACATGCACCGCCAGAGTTACCACATCCAATTATGCTCTCAGCGTGAATTTTGGAACATAAATCATGCATTGTGCAACAATTTCCTACAGAAATTGTGGAAAATCATGCATATTTAAGGAAATTGATAGTCAAATGTAAAAATGCCAAAAATAAGCCAAAATGCTGTTTACCTTAAGCTTTAAAATTCTCCACATCATAAAAATGCCAATTTCAGTGCTTCTGGTGTTTAAAATGCCAATATGGCAACCCTGTACCATGCTGCACCATCAAACTGCAGTCAAGCCAACTGAGTTTTTCTGCTGAAAGTTATAATAACAGCCTACATCAATATCCAGCCCTACAGGCTGCTACCAGGTGGTATGTTCCCATTGGCATGTTGTACTTTTACTATTCATGTCTTATTTTAATCAATCAAATTTTTAGACCTTGCTCGCCTACAGACCCAGATGATATCGTAGCCTATTTCTTCTTCATTTCTTGGAGCAGGTCTAATTTTATTTCAGTCTTAGTATATAATGTGCTGGCACATTTCAAACCCTGACTCCTTGCTAACACACCACCATACAAATACACATGGTTGTCACAGTTTCTATGTAAACATCATTTGACCCATTTTAGCAGGCTGCCATTTTTTTCAAGAAAAGCAGCACTTTGCAGCAGAAAGGTCATTTTTCTATAAATCCTAGATGTCAACCTAATTCTGCATGGTTACCATTGGCCTACATACCGTACTACATAGAAATGTCAACAGAGAATGATTTAATTATGAAGTTCCACAAAATATGGGTCATGACCCCAATGAAAGTGCACATGTATCAAACTATCCTTCCCTGCACACAAATGGTGAGCACAGATACATATACATTTAAATACATTGTAATAATTCCAAAAATTCTACAGAACTTTAAACAAGTCTTAATTCTGACCTGCCATTTTTTTCACAAGGAATTGCCAAATGTTATGAATATTATCCTGGATGAAACAACGAACAACCCCTAGCTCCCTTAGAAACCTGAACGCTTACTGAAAATTCAAAGAAAAAAATTGTTTCTCAAAGGTAAAATCACTCAGTAGAGTAAAAGACTAATGACAAGAGTTCAATAACACCCTATCAGAACAAGACAGTGCAGTCTTGTATTAGGGAGTTACAATTTTTTTCTTTCATCATTTTCACAAGGAAGAAAAAAATAGTCTTTCGATTGGACCATCTTAGAGTGCACTTTTAAAAGTGTGAAAAATGATAACATTTTTGGCCAAAAACTGTCCCTTACTATACTTTGAAAAAAGGTTCATGGGCCTTTAACCCCTTCCCCTTGCAAAAATGATACAATCAATAGTTTACAAAGCTATTGTTCCACAAATTTATTATAAGCTCATAATAAGATTTTGATCAAAATTTTCTGTTTTAAGCATTAAGGATTATACTCATTAATTTTATGCATTACTATATGTTTTTTCTTTTAATTTTGGTGATTAGGGACAAAATTTCAAAAATTACCAGGTTTATACATGCATACCAACTTAATGTTTGATTTACAATCTATACAGGTTGCACTATACTATGCATACATTGAAGCAACTGTAAGATTTACTTGTACCAGGGCTCCTGCAAATGTAGCAAGCAAAAAAGTCACAACTTCCTACAGTGTATCATTTCATTTGTTATTTAAATAGGAAATTACTACTAAAATTACTACAAAAAATCTACTATACCTACTAGGAACAAATTTCTCTTTCCCATTATTATTACAAACAAGCCAGTGAGCCACAACTGGAAAAAAGGCCGTGGTCGTCTCGACTTGAACCAATTGGTTGGAAACTGGGACGTTAAACCTCATCTAACTAACTAACCCATTATTATTTAAAACAACTCCACAACTTCCAAGTAATATTCTGTACCTTTACTTTATATTTTACAGTTCCATTACAGTTCTACTACATTTCTCTACTTACTTTTTTTGGGGGGGGGAGGGGGTAGGGGTGGGAGTGGGGGTATTGTTGCATGAAGTCTCTGTGATTACTGTCATCAGCACTCATCAGTCCCTCTTTAATCCAAATTTAATCCCCATTAAATCCCCAATCTTTGTCTTTTCTCTATGTCTCAATCGACAGACTTCAGTCCTGAGAGTATACCTCATTCCTCACTCAAAATTCTCCATCCATCCATCCATCAAAGCCGTCTCATGAAGCAAGTAATACACCTTCAGCATTCACAAAAATGAAACAGGAGACATCCTAGATATAGTTCATAGTACTTTGTCCTAAACTAACAGATCAAATCTATCTTATAAAACACCCCTCATGGCCCCCCATTTTTATAAACTATACCATTTACATTTATTCCCCTTCAGCAAGATCATGTTTACATGTTCAAGACGACGTACTATGCATATGCATCGATCTCAACTACTCTAGCAGGCAGTTGACAACCCATTCAAACACTACTGCAAGTGCCTAAATCATAAATCTGGAGATATCTGTTTTGCAATTTGAAATAAACAGCTCAAATATATATTTTGATCACATTTTCTCAATTTTGCTCAATTCTCTTAATTTTCTTTCTTTTTTTTCTTTTTTTGTGCTTGAAATGATCCGCTAATGCCATAATTCAAACCATGAGAAACTATGCTGTAAAGACAGTGGACGGAATACAGCCTAAGGGGATCACATCGATTGGACGGTCTGACAGATGTATAGAACACGTAATGTTGTTTCGTATGTATTAGCATTTTAAATTCAACTAGTCCCATCAAAATATGAGGATGTGCAAACAGAGGAGGAATGTCAGAATTTCTCCACCAATTATTATCATGCTTGTCAAGGTCCATCAAAGGAACTTCTTGTGAGGCATGAAAGAATGAGATTACTGGCTTTGTGTTGGGGTGGAATGAAATTCTGTTTCACTGCACATAGTGAAGCATTTGTGCTGAAACAGAAAGCTTGGTTTTCTAGGGGGTATAGAGGGATGGCAAGAAACATGCCACTTTTCAAGAAATTAATAAGTTTGCGACTCTTGTAAAGGACATAAGGGGCAAAACATGGGGGAAAGCTGGGGAGCTGCAGCCGCTCCCCCCCCCCCCTCCCCATTTCAGCAGTATATTTTTCAGTCAAAGTACCTGCTATTTTTTGGGCAAAAGTTGTAACATTTTTGCATTGCATTACAATTTCATGAAAATGTGCTCAGCCCCTCTCCCTCTCCCTCCCCCCCCCCACCCAACTCAAAGAGGTCCTGTATACTTAAGAGTATTAGCAGATGTGAGGATGAGGTAACTGACTTGTTCATCCAGAAAAGTCCAAACACAAAGGTTTATACCTACCAATAATGCAGGCCTTGAAAGGCAGTTGTTTTGTACCACACTAAGCGACCACAAATGTGGGAGAAGCCTACATGGCTTACGAATTACAACTCCACATTGGGTTGCTAACCAACTCAACAATTTAGATCAAATTTGGTTTCTTTTGAAAAGCTAGTTCAGAAGGGAAAACCGTAGATTTCTCTTGGATGAAAAACCCACCTTACTTTGACCCGGCTGGGGATCAAACCCCGAACCTTCTGGTTGCCAAGCTTCATCACTTCAAATGCCACGGCCTTTATCGGCTCAGCCACAGGACCACAAATTACTGATAAAAATTATGTTATGTTAACACATGTTTTCACGTTAAATCTGAATCTATCGTCATCAGTTTTCTATTAGACTGAAATGGTTTTGGATCAGTTTTGTGGCAGGGTGCAAAGTAACACTTGGTTTAGATCAAGACAAGTTACTTGGGTGGATATATCCGCCTGTAAAGTGGAAAGCATAATCTTTCATAGAAAATAATCCACCTGTAGTACTAAAAGGGTTAAATGGAAACCTTTTACTAACTCTATTTTTATACCAATATTGGTCATATACAAATTCTTAGCATGTATTTTGTATCTAGTTACACCCAAAAAAGTACCATACTTAAAGCTAGATAATTTCATCTTTATGTTAAACAGGACATTTCAGTCTCAAATTTATCTAAATCAGAAAAACATTTAATGGTCACATCAGAATAAAACTCGGCATACTGTATACCCATGTACAAAGTATAAACGTGTACAATGATACTCCTACTGGGAGTTTGTACACATCAAATCTTGTGTTAAACACAGTTCAAAGTATTAAACATATTGGAAAAAACAGATACTCCTCAATTTATTTTGCCCTTTTTCACACCTTCTCTATCAACCATAGGATATATTAACCTCCTGTGTATAAAACACGAACATATTCTTTTCCCAAATTCCCAATATGCACCCATGTACAGTACAGGATTTTTCTGATGTTAAAACTCTACAGGGTTTACAGCAATCAGATGAATTAAACTTCTTTTGCCAAAACATCCCCATACCGCAAAACCGTCACATTTGTTTCTCTGACCTGGCACACAGACAATCACTGTACTGTTTCATCCTTGCTGGTACCTCTGATTCGTTCATTCCGGCTTATGCAATTTTTGAAGACCCAATCTTGTTACAGTGTAGTAACTGGATTGAAAAGCAACATTGCAGGCCTATTAAAAACAAGCACAGAGCACTCTGCCCGCCTCTGTCTCCTGCAAACCCTCCGAATTACAATCGAGGTGTCGCGGTGTGAAAGTACTTTGTAAGTCCTTCCAGCAACGGGAAAACAGACAAGTATGTTGTGATAATAACCCCAAGGACGCATGTGAGTCACTTACCGACTAATTGAGGAGAGAAGCGCTCAAAGATTCAGCTCCTGAAGATGACAGCTCCAGGAGAAATTAGGGTTTCGTTTTATTGCTCTGCATAGATGACAACCGAGAAGTAATGTAGCGAACACAAAAATATATATCCATGCGCAGGCCATTTGCTGATGTCGACATTTTATAGATGCAGCAACTAATGGAACAGAATTAAGTTCGGTGGATTTATGTTCTGTGTTTTTCAAGAAAGAGGCACTTTAAATGCTTTTCGTTCTTACGAACAAACCCTGACAAACGAGATTGCACTTGCTGCATAGCAAGTGGCTCAAATTTGGATCCAATTATTGTAATGAAGACATAATCCCAGTCGCAACAGTGAATTGGTACAGTCTTACATTTCAAAATGTCTGGTAGTGCTTTGAAGGAACAATTTGTGTCCCTTGGGATAAAGCAATTTGGTTTGAGAACTGTCTACCATTAAGGCTAGGACAAACTGGTAACAACTGAAACATTTCTACTGAGGCAGCTTGGGATTCTGATTAAATGTACCACTGCCATAAATGTATGGGACCATTTGGATGGGAGGGGGGAGGACACTAATTTTTTTTTTTTTTTTTGCCAAATGTGTGAACCTTTTAAGACAATTTTGCCCATGAAATTTCTACAAATTTTGCCCAACTTTCTACAAACATTACCCAAATTACAAATTTTGCCCAAATTTTGATGTCCAAAAATTTGGGGGGACAGTGCTCTCCCCTTCTCATATGAGTATGACCATTTCCTTGCAACATGCATGGGTGGCCAAAGGTCTCAGTAACTTTTCCGTGTCTGAATGGTGTGACCAAATTTGCCACCAGCTGCAGTTGCCCTCAAGGGGGGTGATAAGGGAATGACATAAACAGCAATGAAATTACTAGCCCCTGGCCTTGCCACCACCCTCTCCCCTCCCAGTCATTCAACAAATCCAAGAAATTTATGCTGCTGACATGCTGCTACTCTCTTTTCCCCCATTTTTCTGTTTCATCCCCTCCCCCTCGCCTCCCCTGTCCCTCCTCCTCCCCTCCCTCCTTATTGCATTACAAGCAACTTTTAAGATGTTTTGAACATAACTATTACAAACAATAGGTAAAGCAAGGAGTAATTCTTCTTGAATTTCACAATTCACTAACAAAAATATTGTCACAAGATCAAAATAGGCCATTCATGAACTAGAGTGACCAGGCATACTCACTCTGATTGGGGTGACTGCATTTTCCCTTTAGGACTCTATAATTTCACCTCAGACAGTAAATACACCCCTTACTAAGTTTACTTCCAGCCCCTTTTCCAATTTAAACAAAAACGCTTGTCTCATACACCATGGAGACACTACACGGAGAACACCAACACAGAGCCACAGTAGCCTGCACTGAGTTTAAATTGCTCAAGGCCATGTCAACACAAGTTCTGTGTGTGAGCTTAAAGATCCTTCCACTCCAAGCTTAAAGATCCTTCCACCCCAGGCATAAGGCTACATGATACAATACGGTAAAAAAGTGGAAAACAATGTTTCTACCAACACCCTTCACAATAGGTGCGATGGGATACGACGCAAAACTGAGTTGAGATAATTTCAACTTACAACAACTCGTCCCCAAGCAATATTTTATGTGACCAATGATGACAGAGAATTGCTATTTTGTTAGATCACGACTAATTGATCATTGCAATACAGCTGAGAGAGAAACAAAAAGCGGCCTGTAGTGTGAAAGGGCTGACGTTTGTATAGTGTCGTATTGTATCGTATCACGTGTAGTGTGAAACGGGCTTAATTGGGAACACAACTGACTGTACAAGTCGTCATTGACCAACCAGAGTGGAGCTATTATTTGAATGAATGTCAATCATAGTGCAGTCACCAAACGTATTTAGGGCTATAGGACTGTGCCATGTTTGGAGGTTATTAGTTGAGCCAAGTAAGTTATGTGTTGAATAAACTTTTACAAAACAATGTTAAAAAGAAACTAACAGTATGTCTTATGACCAACTGCATTAACTTTGTTTTCCAAGAATAGTAGTACATAATTTGGTTTGGGGAAATGTAAATAAGACTATTAAAGTAGAAAACTGAGAGCAGGCCTTCTGCTTGAGGGCTCCCTTTCACTATGCCATCACTTTTGGCTAGGGTCTGTTTACAAGTGTGTAGGAGGTAAGAAGGGGCTACACAGATTAACTGTGGAATACTTAGTAAAAAACGTGACATAAACCTGTCCTGCAAAGAAACCTTGGTTTGGTATGTTATCTAGAAAAGCATTAGCGTGTCATATGAGACTTAAACACTAAAATATTAACAAAGATGAGGTTTTAAGTGGACTCAGCTGAAAAAGGAGGGTAAAAGTAGGATAAAAATTCTACACAAAACAGGACAACTCGAACATATTTGTAAATCTGCTTCTAGACTAGTAGGATTTGTTTCTCGTTGTACAAATGGGATGCCTCATGATTCTTTCTTACTTTTATATAAGACTCTTGTCTTACCTGTTTTGTTGTATTGTGGTTCTATTTGGCACCCTTTTAACGTATGTCATTTAGACCGTATTGAAGCTGTACAAAGGAGGGCTACCAGAATTTTGTATCAGAGGAAATTTCCAAATGAGATAGTATCATACGAAGACAGGTTAAAGCATTTTAGTATTATCAGTATCAAGCACAACCTTGCATTACAGAGACTTGCTCTTGGTCATAAAATTGTTCATGGGTACTGTCCAGCTGAATTTACTCAATTCATTAGACCCAGCACTCGTGCCCCTGGAAGGCTTCTTCACTGGACTGCGAAGACTCAGACTTTCTATAATTCCCCCTTTGTTCATTTTACAAGACTTTGGAATGATCTTCCTCTGGGTTTGCAGGAAATTCCCTCTGTGAGGAGCTTTTGTAAGAGACTATCTGATCATTATTTATCTATGTATTAGGTATTCTTAAGATAGGGTAAGGGGTGCACTCACTTCACTGTGTGTGTTTCAGATCTCTGGTCTATACCCACTTACCTGGTACCTTCACTATTGTTTGTACCAAATATGTAATAATAATAATAATAACTGTAGGATGGTGTTGACTAAAGGTAGGGCAATCTAGGACTTTGTCAGGTTTCTGTTTATACCTAATTACCAATTTTGAAAGTATCATAATTACTCTATAAGATGCTTTCTATTATAATTTTAATTTTACATTTTATACACTTCTTTGAAGTCAAAAAGATGGATAGGGAAGGAAAATTAAGATAAAAGCAGGATTTCACAAAAAAACTAAGTGAAACACAGCCGCAACATGTCAGATCCAAATGGCATATAAATTAATAGGAAAATTATATACCAGCTACCATGATGAAAAGGAATTTAATAATTTAATAGATAACGTAATGAGTATTATTTATTCGTTGTGTTGACATATCTCTATTTTTGTCTGGAATTCTTCAAGGCATACAAATTGAATCTACATTTTGTGTGCATACCAATGAGGTTTTGCGGACACACGGCTTGGAAAACTGGGAGTTGCCAGAGGCTGTGGCCATTAGGCCCCTTCACTTTGCCCTGACGACGCCCCTCGAAAATTACCTAAACCAAAGGCCATAATGGCCACAATGCTCTGCTTAAATGATTATAATTTCTTAACTGGTGCTGTGGCCGAGTGGATAAATGCAGTAGCATTTGAAGTGATGAAGCTCAGCAACGGGAGGTTCAGGGTTCGATCCCTGCCGGGTCAAAGTAAGGTGGGTGTTTCATCCAGGAGCAATCTATGGTTTTTCCACCTACACTGACTTTTCAAAGAAACCAAATTTGATTTCAATTGTTGAGTTGGTTAACCACCTGACATGAAGTTGTAATTCATAAGCCATATAGGCTTCTCCCACATTCATGGTAGCTTGGCGTCAAAAAACAACTACTCTTCACAGCCTGATTTGATAATGGTATTCTTAAGATTAAACAAATTTCTGCCAACCGAAGGTGATTAATTGCCAACTTTGCCTTAACTTTTCTACTTTTCATTTTGAGATCTGAAGACATACCTACCATCTTGCAAGGCCCACTTTACCCACCTACCCTTTACATGAGCTTGAATGGACAAGTCTTCAAGATATGGACATGAGCTTTATTACACTTTGAAATTCCACAAACCTACAGTAGTAGCACTAGAGGAAACTATATTACTCCTAAATTTATAAACTGAACTCGATTGGACTACATCTGTCTAAATGGCAACATATCGGCATACTGTGACAGGCCATTGCAATTAATTCAGCAAAGTAGAGTAGGAATGTTTACTTCTCCGTTAATTTTCGTTGTACAAAACGATCATATCCTGCCAAGTGTAGCACGACAGCAGAGCCCCTGCCAGGAAGGTGTCCACAAGGGATGAAAGATTACGGTCATTTATGCCTTTGGAACAAATCAGTCATTCTACAATTGACCTGCATTTAAATGTTGCATACGGTGCAAAAATGGTTTCAACCCACCCAAAGAAAATTTCAAACCTTTTACCTGGTGTGACTTTAACAAATCTAATTACAAGGTCCCTGTTTGAAATATTACTGCCCGCTGTTCTTTTGTGCCAATAATGAAATATTACAAGAATGAAAAATGTATGTTTCCCGTCTTCTTATAATCATACTGCTAAGTGTGGAGGAATACAAAATGGAGGCTGTATAGTAAAAAGTACAAGAACATGTAGGAATTCAAGTAACTTTTGGGATTTTTATAGAAATACATTTTGTGCATGGCCAATGTGGAAGTTCGTCGTGCCATTTTGTGAATCTAACAATTGGCAAAGCCTACAGGTATTGGTACACTCTTTGCATATTGCACATTTTGAAACATCATATTTCAAGACACCTAAATCAATCTTATATCATCGGTCTCTACTTCATATTTTGGATCATTTATCCAACTCTTTCTTTTTGGGGGGTGGTCCACGGAAATTCTTTTTATTTTGACATGTTTATTGAATAGTTTCCTCCTGTTTGTGGGAGTTTTGAATAATTAATTTCATTGGAGGTCTGTAAAATCTTACTGAGGAATTGTATCGAACATGTGAAGAAAAATATCTAGTTGGGAGGCTTGTTGTCATACATGAGACCATCACCAAAGTTAGAATAGCTCAACATCAGGGTCAATTGCTTTATCGATGCAGTTTATCTTCTGCTTTTGCATCACCCAGAACATGTTAAGCGGCCCCAAATATACCTAAGTTCACACCTGGTGACTGCACTTTAACTGACATAAATTCAAATTATTTCTCAAATATAAGCCATCTGATTGGCAAGTGATGACTTGTGTAGACCAATGGAATGTGATGATAGTGCTCCAAGCTCACTTACACTGCACATGCACAGCTCAGGTACAAGACAGTGCAGTAGGCATTAAAATCACTACACAGCAGTGTCCTCAGCCGAACATTGGCCTTAGACAAAAAACTAAGCTCTGGTTAGCTTTATCTGGGAAGTGCACAAGACACTTGGATGAGAAGCTTGAAGTAAACTTTGCTGCAAACAGCTCCACTGCCTATGATGATGAAATTGGCCCTTTAATACATCATCTTTGACATATATGCTTTTCAAATAAAAATGAAACTTGCAGTTACTGAGATACTACTGAATCCTTTTACATAACCTATAATTCACACTGTAGCTTTCACTTAAAAATCCCCGCAAAATTGTACATAATTTGCATCTCACGCACAAAAAGTTTGCAACTGGTTTTAAATTAAACTGCAAAATGTCAAGACAAAATGACCAAGGTGCAAATCTGAACTAAGTAGCTCACAGAAAAATGCATGAAGTCATAACGTGTTTTACAGTTGCGAACTACATTTGCACCTTTAGCTTGGCTTCAAACCTCTGTTTAAATCAAGCATAAGATCTCTGTTAGATTTATCCTGTTCGGTCAGTCTATTGCTTCTTCACTATAGAGAAAAGGCTGCCAAAGCAGATGTTTGTTTGGCCATTGCCTTGCAGGGAGAGGTTAATTCACAACTGATCCAGTTTGCAAACACAGTGATATACTATGGCAATAATTAAATTATCTTTAGACTATACCTAGTAATGTGGATTTTTTAAGAGAATGAATGCTGTCCGAAGGGGGATCTTGACCTGGATTAAAATCTGAGTATTTGCAAATATAGAGCACGTGATACATTAACGGCAATAGGCAGTCGCCTTGACAATTTCCTTGAAAAATCAGCAAACCTCTTGCAAATCTCTCCTTATTTGCCTAACAAGTACAACTGAGGATTTTTTTGAACATAAGTATTACAAACAAAAGGTAAAACAAGGAGTTATTCTCCATTAATTAAACAAATTCAGTACCAAAAATATTGTCACGTGATTGAAAATAACCAATCGTGAATCAGGATGATGGGGTATACTAATTTTGATTGGAGTGACTGCATATTCCCTTTAAATGTGCACTATTTTAGACACAATGAAGCAATTGCTCTTGCAAGCAATGAAAAAAAAAATCAGCATTATTAGTTTGTTACAAACAATATTTCAACAAAAGGGTACCCTGCATAAATTTGCAAAAGGAAACAATCATAACTTACATACACAAATATTAACTACCGTTGTTTACAAACCTGTTTTGCATAACAAAACAGTTATTTTATTTCAAAGTGCAACCATGGTCAGAAGAAGATGCATACAGTCAGCCATATGTTTACAAAACATGAACTTTTACTATATTTATCCCAGTGTACACAGCTTAAAAGTTAAAACTGTACGATGTGAACAATTTGTACTACACCAACCCAACCATGGGTGCATATATATGCACAAGATCTGGAGCTGATTATGTGCTAAGGTCATATCCTCAGTAAGCCTATATGCTCATGATCACAGCTGGGGGCAGAAGGAAGAGACAGGAATTCACCGTTTTGTGAATGCCCAATTCCATTTTGTAATCCATTTTCTAAATCTGCATGCCTTTGAGTTTTGTAAAAGCCAATTTCTGCATTGTAATTCATACTGTTATGTACCTAAACATCGCTGCATATGGTACAGTATGAATATTTGACATGAGGACAATGGAACTCGGAAATCGTCAAATCATTACATACTTGGTGGGTTATGGAGCCTCGAATCACAAAATAAGTTGACTCCAATGGCATGGTTCTTGTTCGAAAATAGTGACAAAATACTGGAGTTGTGATATATTTGATTTATTTTCAATTTCTAAAGTTTTTTTCTTCTCTGCTAATTTTCACGTTTTCCGTGTTATACACCAAATTCTGTGATTTTTTTGTTTTCTGTAAAACGGTAAACTCCTGTCTTTAGCATAGGGTATAGAGAGATGGTGTAAATGAATTACACTTTCTTTATAAAAGTGTACCTTACATCAAAATTTCAAAAAAATATATGTTAAAAAGCTTGAAAAAGAATCCAAATGGTACAGTCCAGAGCTAACATACAAAATGTTGTAACTTATTTATGTACTCAATTTAAAATGGTACAGTAGATTGCACAATAATTTGTGATGTCAACCTTACACTACTCAATTCATCGTCTTTAGTTTTCTTTGGTTTTTCGAAAGCCACTGCCTCTTGTGCCAAAATGTGATCAATGTCTTACTCTCATAGGGTGACTTGACTAATAATACAACTGTCCTCCCTGTGTGACATATGTTATGCAAGAAAGCAGTCAATTTTTCAAGGTCATATAAACATTCCATTTTCAAAAGGAAACAAAAGAAGGTATGTGACTTGTATGAAAACATCACAAATTATTTAAGGAATAGGCCTTAATTAATTGAATTTGGCTGACTATTATTGGTGAATAAACTGTCGAGACTCCAAATTTGACAGAATAACGGACGAGACGAGGCCAAGTCCGTTATTTTGCAAATTTTTGAGTCGGGACGGTTTATGAGCCAATAATAGTCCAACAAATGTGGTTTATTCCCATTCTACCACCAAAAATCTGTGCAAAACTTCATTTCTATCAGTGTTAACGTTAACTGACCGTATGTTGTGGAATAACAGGTCAGTGTTTAACCAATCAGAATGCAGAATTCTCAATAACCGATGGCTAGAGGTGGCAGAATGTGCATTAGACTTCAAATTAAGTGAATAAATTTCAATATTTAATATCTCAGCAAAGGAGTACACTATGAAAACAGGAGTTGGATGTATGAGATTCATTTTCCAACCTCTAAAATATATCTTCTTGTAATTCTACACATAAGGTACACCTTAAACTTACGCACAGAAAGAGATAGGATTACAACGTTTTTCATATTGTATTCTTGCTAAAAGTCAAATATTTTTACATGTTATGAAGAAAGCCATTCATTTTGTAACTATGGATGAGTACAAAACCCTGAAAAAACTGTTTTTTTTTCTTCTTCTTATTTTCACCTCCACAAATATTCACACCTGGAGGTAAAAAAAGTGCACAGATAAATGAAACAACCAAAACTTTTTCAACACTTCAGTTGTTTTATCACTGTCATACCTTACATGCAACAAAGCAATAGTATATTATGAATCATTATTGCATCTCCAGTAGGAATGGTATACTGTATGCCTTTGAAAACGTGATCTCAGTCATGGCAGTAGCATGTTACACAGTAAAGGCCTGTCTTAGGCTACCACCAAACCAATCACATAATACCTATGTAATTTTATAACATGAAGCTTTTTTTCTTCTTCTTTCTTACTTACTGCATCCAGGTTGGAGAACCACAAAAACGCTTTTTTTTTTAAAAAAAAAAAAAAAAATGAGACAGGTCAGGTTTATCGCAACAACAATAGTTAGCTTTCCATCATATATGAACATATTCTGCATAGTAAGAAGTTTTGGAATTAAGGTACAAACTTAAATACAGTGGAAATTTAAGCTTTCTGCTTCAGCCACTCTAGATAATGTAAAATGGCAAAGGTCTTAGGATTATGCCTCTTCAGGCTTGTGGCGGTGGGGGATCCCAACATCCTTTCGTTTTTTTTAATTTATTTATTTTGGCACTCATTTTTTTTAACATTCAATTTTTTACAGTCAACTAAATGTTTCTAAAGATCATACCCAGATCTAAATTGATTCCCCAAAACTGTGCTAGGGAGTTAGTTTTAGTTTTTTGCCAGACAGTTATAAGAGTAATCATTTATGTAAAAATGAGGTAATGAGGAGCGAAATAGACCAGGCTCCAATTTTAATCTTGTGAGGCCTGAAAGGATAAAACTCAAAGCACTTGCGAGATCAAGCTTTTAGCACTGATAAATATTCCAAGATCAATGGTACCTCCATCTTTTAAAGGAGACATTTCCTCGTCCCAGACAGTTCCAATTCTCCCACCTAAGGTACTTCTAGCCTCCCAAAACTGTCTTAAGCTCCTCCTTGTTCAGACGCAAACACTAGCTGTTTACTGCGCACATCCATATCCTGGTGAGCACACAAGGCCCTAATGTATAATCAGAATACTCTCTCTGCATGCTGTGAAATTTGGGATACTCTGCCCCTTTAGAATTTTCTGACCGATGTCATTCAAAGAGCAGTCACCAATTGAGAATTCGGTTACCCCTAACCAAACATGCACTAGGGGTGATGAGTGTCTACCTTTAAATATACTGTCCTAGCAATGAGATAATTTATAAAGTTTGCAGAAACATATGGTATACCTGGAGAAAATCAGAGTATCAGACTTGTAAATTAATGCTGCAAGATTTATCCATGCTATGGTTGATCATAATGTTATCTCTGCATACAGGATTTAACTGAACAAAGCCTTTCCTCAGGAGTAATTGCCAACATACAATAAAAAAAGCCAATATCAATCCAAAAGAGACTTTTAACCTTTGTGTGATCTTTTTGGCTAAAACATTTGAAAAGAGCTCCCTTGACTCCTGGAAAATCCCATTTGAGTCTTGGGCCCTGTTTCATAAGCAGTTAAGAAAGACCTGCAATGCAACAGTTCTACTGAAATTAATTAACATCAAGCATCACTCTTTATGAAACAGGGCCATGAGCCTATGGCCAAAACACCCTTTGAAGAACATGGATCCCACATATTAACATCAACAGAAGAAAAGCTTCACTGACCATGCCCAAAATGGCTTACCATTTTGCAGCCGATGGTATATTTCAGTAATTTATCCATTCAAATGGACTACCACATGTTATAACATTATACACACTTCCACACTACAATCAATGTTTTCATGCATGGGGCATCACCACTTACAACTCTGCCACTGCCACAGTCTGCAAACACTAACTCTTTACAAATTTTTAATTTGTTAGAAGTTTAAATTTTTAGGAGTGGGAATGATTCTCAAGTGGTTAACTACCAGCAAGCTCACTTACTTCAAGACTATTATGTATAGAGATATTAAATAACTAATAAGGTTGATCAAAACTAAGTACACTTTATTCAAAAAAGAAAATATTTGCATGTATACCTACCCATTGTTTACAGCAGAGTGCAATGTCCTTTTTCTAATAAACAAGTTATTAGGCCAACAACAGTTCACTGCACACAGAACAATGTGTGAACAAATGTTCCACATTTTCCCATTCATTTGTGGCTCATTCGCAAAGGTCACATTTTGACTAGTGTTAAACCAGCAACATTCAATATCCACAGTGGCAAAACAAGCCAGTGAGCCAGTTCTGGAAAAAAGGTCGTAGTCGGCCCGTCTGATTGCTTAGAAACTGAGCCGTAAGACCTCATCTAACTTTAAATTCACAGTGGATATAGCACATGCCTCATACAGTATTCATCCCCATATCGGTATAACTTTACCTAAAACATACTTAACCGATACTACTAGACCCATAGAGACTGATCATACTATGGTTACATGTTTTTCTAATGGCTTTACTCAAAGTGCAGCAGCTGAAGTCCAGAATTTACAGATATATTTCAGAATTTGGAAAATTAATCTCAATTCATCCTAATTCCCACCTTCATATCTTATTCTGTTGCTGAGATGTAAAATTTAGCAACTTTTTACTTAATTTGAAATAACCCATTGCACAATGAGTTGAAAAGTCCTTCTTGTATGTCACATTACCCGTTTTGCATCCTTTTAATACTGAAATGTTTAAATTTGAAAAAATGACTTTTCCAGCAAAGCATGTTGAAAGGAAGGAGCTTGTATAGATAAGTCATTCCATAACAATAAGACAAAGATTACAATTTGGCACATGGTGCAGTGGCTATTAAAAAAAAAACAAAGAAAAACAAAGGCACTAATCTCAATAGTCCAAGAGTGACATCACCAAGTATTGCACAAGCTACCATTTTCATTTGTGTAAGTAAAAATTCAAGGTAATGTACAGTACTACAGCATAGAAACATTCTAAGAAGTTGGGAGTGTGATTCACTTTCAAGCTTTGTGGCATCTTTTTTATTTTAATATTTCATACTTAAGGTACACTTTAGTGCTGGCCACACTGTCCATGAATGGAAACTTCCTTTTGTACATAACAGCCTATAGTTTCTCTATGGTACACTCATTTCTAAAACATCAGTACTATTGTATCAGCTCACACTGAGTATTGAAATATCGGTCATTGGTGATATCTGTAATCTGTAATAAGTGAGATATATCAGTACATCACTATTTCAGGTAATTACTGTAAAAGGTTTTGTACCGGACCCTACAATCACCCCTCAGATCACCCCTCAAGCACCATGCATGTGCAATATATGCTGTTAACATCTGGGTAAGTATAAACCACCTATCAACAATACCCTGTTGAAGTAAATTTTCCCAAACTATTCTTGACCTATTGGAAGCTGAATCTAGACCCTGCTGTTGATTTCGACAGTGGGGTTCCAATGGTACAAACACCAGGCTCTGTTTCATACATGTAAATAGTTACAGTTCCCAATCTTACAATAAGTTTGCACTGTTTGCATTAAACAGACATTACAAATCAAACTTAAGATAGAGCATTAACTCTTTATAAAACGGGCCCAGATATGGTGTAAAACATGCAACCTTCCTAACTGACCCTGTGTTGTAGTTAAAACACCATACAGGATAAAGTTAGTTAGATGAGGTTTAATGTCTCAGTTTCCAACCAACTGGTTCAAGTCGAGATGACCACGGCCTTTTTTCCAGTTGTGGCTCACTGGCTTGTTTTCCCTGCTCCATTGTTTATGCTGAGCACCAAGCACAAAGGCAGTAGGTTCCATTTTTAAAGTCTTCGGTATGACCCGGCCAGGATTTGAACCCAAGACCTTCCGGCTGCAAGTCGGATGCTCTAACCACTTGACCACTGCAGTCGGTCAAGGATAAAGCACTGACTGTAAACAGTGTTCATAACAATATCAAGCTATAATGAGGCAGCCTTTTGTTGAAAACTTTTGATTCCCTTCAAAGCAATTTTGAATTTAAGATGTTTAAACATATGGAGATTTAAACTGGATGTTTCATTGGCTTAAGCTTACTATTTAACAATAACAGACCATAATCATCCAACCGAGATGAACCTCATGAAAAGTCAGCTGCAAACAGAAATGATTGACTGACTGGCTGGCTGGCTGGCTGGCTGATTGACGGGATGGATGGACTGACTGACCAACCAATAGGCAAATTAAAAGTAAGAACATTCAATCATTTCCTGCATAACAGCTTTCCTAGCATTAAGTAGGCCATAGTCTGATACTGTTTAATAAAAGCTGCACAGAACACTAAGCAAGATATGGTCAACATTATTGTTGGTTTGTAAAATTAGACACCACACAAATAATATGAGAAGTTTCCACAGGCATCCAGTAACAAAGCATAATCATTTAAGCCATAATGACATAAAACATAGTAAGATACTACCACTTTAGCTTTATACACCAATAAGTGACTCTAAAAAGAATTTTAACAAATGGTCCTGAGCTGAGTATCAACTCTACTCTCCTATGCATGGGCAGGATTATACTAATAAAAAAAACACATGCACACAATTATATTTTTGTATCTAAAAATTATACCCTAATTTTTTTTTTTTTTTTTAAGCAAATATTTTCCAAAAACTAGCTCTCTTAGTCTTTTGTTTTTTCACTGCAATTTTCCTCATTGTTGTAACATTTACAATCCTCCAACACTGATAATTCAGTAGCTCAGCCATTAGAAGCTTGTAGAGTACTTAAGCCTACTGGTATATTTATACAGACTACTTGACACATTGTAGCGGCTGTGATGTTGTTTGTCCCTGCAGCAATTATGATGTCACTGTAGGAGTTCCAACTCCATTCAGAGTCACAAAGCTAAAGGCCACTGGCACTCGACTCCAAATATAATATTAAAGTCACCTCAGCCTACTACCAGTAGCATTGATTATGCAGTTTAACGTTTTACCAGCACTTTTATACGAATGTTTGCATTTATAAAGAAATGGTTTTCAAACATTACCGAATTTTAAATAGATGCAATCACTGTTGGAGTTACCGACCTGGCATTTTTGTATACATGCGTCAATATGATAATTTCAATCACCTACATGCAATGTTGTCCAAAATCTTCTTGAAAATATACCCCAAGCACAGAGTCATTTTCCTGTAACAACTTAAAAGCATTCTCCAAACTTGTATGCACATTCTTGTCTGTTATGTTGTCCTTATGTTTATCATGAAACGATGAAAGCTAAGTCAATCCACTGCCCTTGACAAAATTGTCAAGAATAATTTGCATCGCAACGGTAAAAGACGAGTGTAAGACTAAAGAACCTTGAGGGTTTCAGAGGCCTAAGGCTTAAAACATTGCAAAAAAATATTAACGCATCCCAAGGAGAATTCTTTCCCTGTCATCATTTCTAACCAGCCACAGCACTTTTAAAATCCTTTCAAAAATGTAAAAAAAAAGGGGAAATGTCTTTTCAAAACTCAATTTTCATGAAAGCTTCCATCACCCTTTGGTGGAGTTCAGTATGTTGTCAAAACTCGGTAGAATAAGCAATGAGCAAAGATTCAGACGAGGTTTGCTTTTTATGATCTGAAGTGACGAAGATCCAAGGTTAGTCATGGAAAAAGTACGCAAGTTCATGTGTCATCTATCAAGCTGCACTTTTGGTTCAAAAGAACTATGCATCATTACGAGAGTGCATATAGAATGTAACCCACTAACCACAACCTCACTCTAATGCCAAAAGGATACATTCTCTCAAGAACATTCTTATCACAAAAATGCAAATTGCAAATGTCATTTCAAAGTCTGAAAGGAAATACAAGCACATAGCAAATTGGGGTTGCCAGTTTGGTCTTACTAATTATGCAAACAAATCCAAATTTGGCATTTTTAGGGGCTGATGAGCATAGTTAAACAACATTATACATCATTAACATGGTTAATTCACCAAATCTGCAGTGCAATTGCTGCCATAATATAGGGCTTATGTCCTTAAAGTTAATGGTTTACATAATTATGTTCTTTACATACCTAAGC
Source organism: Holothuria leucospilota (assembly GCA_029531755.1). Taxonomy (NCBI): domain Eukaryota; kingdom Metazoa; phylum Echinodermata; class Holothuroidea; order Aspidochirotida; family Holothuriidae; genus Holothuria; species Holothuria leucospilota. The sequence continues at coordinate 15,678,281 of CM055972.1, forward strand.
CTCATATGCTGTTGAAATATAACAGGACTCCATAAATTTGGCATTTTTTACCAAATCTGTATACTACTTAGTTCAGGACTTTATTGTATGAAAGGAAACTCTACAACCACAACACAAACATACAGGTAAAAAGAAAGGAACACCCAGAGATGGAAAAATGCTCAATTCTTGAAAATGGATTCAAATTTTCAGCAATTTTTGCATATTTTCCAAAAAGTCAAATTCTTCTCAAATTACCACAATTTTCCTACACTTATACAGAAATTTCCCTGAAGGGAGCTTGGTAATGTCAACCATTTTATTTTCTTCTATCAGAGCAATAAGTTTAACCATCATACTCTATATTATAAAGAGTCAAGAAGATGGTATCTACGATTTGAGGAGTTCAAACCTTCTGTCCTGATACAGGCATCGTTCTTTCTAATTGCTATTAAAACCAGAATGCGAGGCATTCACACTCGCGAATGTAAAACTGAAGGAAAAAAAAGTATTCGACAGATTCACGTAGCAATAGGGTGCGAACCGCGTACCACCAGCGTGTGAGTCTTATGCCCTATCCAATGCGCCAACAGGAGCAATTGAAACGAGGAATATTTAAATAATATATAAACTCTTTAGAGCACCTTGCGAGAATAAATGCTAACAAATGTGATGAAGTTATGCATCTAGTGGAGGGTTGTCTTTTATGTTATTGTCTTTAACGATGGGAAGTGCTCACTCGAAGGTAGTATGTTTAACTGGGGATCGTTCAACAGTTCAGCAATCACCCTTTGCTGGCGATGAACGACACAGAAGGCCTAAGTACTGTGGATAAATTGAAGTTTATAAAAATGACAATATTGTACAAGAAGTGCAGGACATAACAAGACGAGAAATGTCACCATATTGGACCTAACCACTGTTGCAAGTCAAAAACACGACAGATATACTTCGCTATTCGCTCGCAATAATAGACTATCATTACTCCAAGTCCACAATTAACTGTATCAAATGTCGGGTCATGTGGGAACCGGCAAAGCAAGCACCTATTTGCAAGGGAAATTCAAGTTTCAGAAGAAACTCCAGTGCCAGAAGATAACTACGCAGTTAGTATTGCGCAATTTTTTCATCCGGGACCCTTCGTTATCTTATCCGTTCACTGTGTCATAACCTACTGGAAGTCTTCAGTTCCAAAGAAAATAAAACGTAACTCTGTAGTTTGTCGTTCTTTTTCCGAGCATGTTTGATCTATTGTAAGGAGAGTTCACTCGTACAATTTGTTGCCCACAATAACACATAAACTTTTACTTCAACAGATCGCTCAAACGTTTCAAAATATGAGCAGATAAGGGTGTGCGTCCTTTCTAAAATAACAGCTGTTGACAAAAACCATAGAAAAGGCCGTTTAAGAACGTGATACAGTCGTTCCAGGAACCGTACAATTAAAATATCTGTCATGGAAAATGCCTCAAAGTGTAGTAAAGCTAGAGACACCCTAAATAAATTTACTCTATTTATTACTAACATCTATTAATCTACAAACACTTATAGATTAACAAAACCAACAAGACACAGAATGAAAACACTGTGACAAGTCCATAAAGCGAGTGCTATACTTCGCATTCGCTCGTAAAAAAGAAAAAAATTTCGTAAAGCACCGAAAATACAAATACAATAATCAATTGTGCTGCATCTGATTTAAGTTCCCCAAAACTTATTGTAGAAAGTGTCTTAATGATACTTTTGGACTTTTTTTTTGCAATAATTTTAAAATGTCATTTTAGATACTCTTTACATCAAAAGTAGTATTCAGTAGAAAAACATTGCAAAAGTAGGATTTTCAAGACATAAGTAGGAAAAGTAGGACAAAGGTTCAAAAGTATGAGAAAGCAGAATATGTAGGAGTCACTTCAAAGCCTGCATCAGGTAACTTTAGTTTCCATTTCGCTAACACACATGTAAGTTTGACAGACATAAGGATATAATTTATTATACAAATAATGAATGTTTAAGAGTGTGACAGTAAGAATTATTTTATCAGTTGAAAGATTGAACATTCTATTCCACGCGGCGAAGCCAAGTTGAACAGAACGTTCAATCTTTAATCGAATGAAATTATTCCTACTATTGCACGAATGAAAAACATTCATTATTTGTTTCATGTAACACCTTATAACTTTGATCTTGTCATTCATTGGTTCAGTTAATTTGTGTTCTGGCGGTCACTATGGTTCGTGTTTGTCCGTGTGGTTTGTCGTTGGCTAGCGATCTCTACTCGTTTATGTACCTATTATTTGCGTACGATATGCAATGCATGTGCGATCCCCAAGCTGCACTGATTTATTGCATTGCGGCATAGTTTGTACGTACCACAGTGATAGCTGACATCACCGCTGTGTTATACTAGACTATTGCATGATGGATAACACACGACCGTGATGATAGTGCCGAGTCACCTTCGGCATGTGACCACCAATCCTCCAATCAAATGTAGAGAAATTAATAAGGTGTTATATAATTGCAAATAGTACATTACCATGACAAACAAGTCAATTGGTAGCACTTAAAATACCAATTGCACTCAATCGTACTCTTGAGAACAACTGTCCTTGGAATTTACTCCTCTGTGCACATGGGTTTTCTTTCTGGTGATGTGACACAATTCAGAGTTTTGACAGTTTATAGCACTACCTACAACCACTGTTACTCAACTGTTTAGTCAAAGGCCTACAGTCAACAGCCCAATGGTCCTAAAATGTATGGGTACAATTTTGCATGGAAGGATTCACTGTAGCAACAAGCTATGGGACCATTGGGCTATATTATATCAATATTTGGCTATTTTTTACTAAAAGACCAATCAGCTGTAGAATCAACTTTGGTTATCATTTGTACTAATTTAGCTGTTGGCCCACTGAAATGTACGATTATTGAGCAGCACCAAAAATTTTGACTAAGAGGCCATTTCTTACCCTATAAAACTATAACAGATCATTCAAAATGTGAGCAAAAGTGTCTCTATAAGCAGGCCACCATTGTCCTTCCTCTACTGTAGAGGTTGCTAAACATGTAGACGATACACATAAAGACATTTACGAGAACTGACTTGGTCAGTCATGCTTACGACACATGACAATCTGTCAAATATACTTCAACACCTTACTGCTTGACATTTACGACTACTTCTAATCGCATAAAGTTTTCTCCTTTGCTCCCCTACTTACAACCTTACACGACATACATGTGCTACTATGATAAAACGTTAAAAGTAACTTCTTCTGCCACAGCGTTATCAACACTGTTTTACGCCATAAATTTTGACACCAGAAGATACACCTTGTGTAACTCAAACCTGAGCCATCAATCGTGTAGATGCCAAAACCACGCAGAATGTTTTCTGCCAACTTTCTCCCTACTTCCATATACACATCTGATCTGAAATTAACCCTGCCCCCCTTTTGGGCTGTACTTATAGCCTCCGCAACACACCATAAATATTTTAAGAACTATAAAATGCAACCTGTAGTCGTAAAAGTGAACGCACGTAACTCACTGTGATGGCGTCCATGTGATACACTATCAAATAGCTTGCAGAGCAATCTCTTTATGACACTTCTCTCAATCATGACATATAGCACTGTACAGAAAAGGACAGATAACCATTGATCAACAGCAAAAAGCCACAACATTTTACTTCAATGGTTCCACATTGCAACTTGTAAACATGTGCGAAACCATGCAAAAAGGTGATATCCACGGGGTTTTACGTGTCACAAAATAAAACCCTGTCACAATTTTAAACTTTCAGACACTACCATATTCAGATGGGGGAACAAATCAAGCTGTAGTTTTAAAGGTAAATTAAGCTCTAAAGTTTGAATCTCAACGAAGACAATGTGGGATTAACAATCTTTGACAGAATACTACTGGAAAAAAAAAATTATTCTGAGCACAGAAAAACAACAATCTGCAAGCAGGACAGGTTTTCATATCATCACCCTCAACCATACTAAACCAGGATAAGAACAAGGTGATGATACAGGACAAAGGTTTCATGACTGACCCAGCCCATACCAAACCTTATCCAATACCAAACAACTCACCTGCCCATTCTATTACCCACCCATCCTCCCTTCCTCCCATCTTCCGACCCACCCTACCATCCTCCCATCCTCCCACCCACCCTGCCATCCTCCTATCCCCCACCTACCCTCCTATCTTCCCATCCCCCACCCACCCTACCATCTTCCCATCAACCTCCCACCCACCCTGCCATCCTCCCACCCACCCCTACCATCTTCCCATCAACCTTCCACCCACCCCTGCCATTCTCCCATCAACCTCCCACCCACCCTGCCATCCTCCCACCCACCCCTGCCATTCTCCCATCAACCTCCCACCCACCCCTGCCATTATCCCATCAACCTCCCACCCACCCCTGCCATCTTCCCACCCTACCATCCTCCCACCCATCCCTGCCATTCTCCCATCGACCTCCCATCCGCCCTGCCATCCTCCCATCTACCTCCCACCCACCCTCCCTTCCTCCCATCCTCCCACCCACCTATCCCCCTCATACCAGATTCAAAGGGAAATTTGGGTCTCATTTTACATTACATGGGTACATGTACCAAAATTTTAATTCCCACTAAATACTGTCTTGGAAAACATATATCTAGGCCTATCCACCAACCTCATGACATTAACAACCACTAGTTTCCATTCTCAAACAATTTTCCATTCTTCATTTTGTCAACCCAACCTGTAACATTTTGCCCTTTTGCAACAAAATAAACCATGCTTTATAGCCCATATACAAAAGAGGCCTGAAAGTATCACCTTAACTGGCATGTGAGTAAAAAGCCCCACTTCACAACATGCCCTAATGCAAAAAAGTATGTCATAAGTACGAGGTCACATTCAGACACTAGACTATTCAGGGTGATGAGTACTTCTGCCAATTTTAGCCAAGGGTGACTAAATTACGGGAGTTAGCATGAATAATCTGGCTTGACACTTCCCCCGGAACATCAATACACTTCACTAAACCTCTGGCATTTCTTGAGCGACAAATTTCCTGTTTATCCCAAGATTCAAAAATGACCTTTCATCCCAATGCCGTTGAGCTCAGAAATGAGGAGTCCCTGCAATTTACAAATCTTTTGCATTCAACAATGACATGGCCACGAGCACATGGTTTTCTCCGGGTGATTAAAATTCATTTTGCTTTACGACACATGAACATTCCCACATGGCATAGGTATGCAACATACAGTAAAATGACATAGAGTGAACAATCCAGACTTGAGGTAGTAAAAATGAAAAACATAAGGTCATAACTTAATCCAGGAATCTACTCTTTCCGCATCACGAGCATACATTTGTCTATTATCTATCTGTCTCATCTTTTGTGGTTTTCACCAGCTTTTCAAATTCACCATGTCTTTTGACACCCAAACTACTAAGCTTTAACTGCTTTCCAAAGATTTCTAATAAGCATACTTATTTGCTAGGGTATAATGCACTTCTTTAAATCAATGCTGGTTTCCTGATATGAATAGCAAAGATATCTCTCCTAAAATCTAACCATGTGCCAATGTAACATACCACCCCTGGGAAAGAAAAACTGAATAGATGTAACTTATATTGTTCCTGCTACAGAATGAATCACTGCTTTATGCCAGCATGTAATTACCTTTTAACGGATACAATAAAGTCAAACTTGAACTTGAACTTTCCAAAGAAATGTGAATGACTTTTATCAAAGAACATGTGATTTCATTATTTTAGGCCAGGTGAGGGGTCACACAATGGTGCTGGTTTCTGAAATTGGTTCACCACCCAGGCTAGTTAACTGGGTAGATGCAACTAGCTCATAGGAACTGAAAGGAAAATGTTGACATGGTGTATATTGCTTGTGTGTTAACCAGTGAAGCCATGAAAATAGAGATGTATGGCACTTCCTCTGTGGGGCAAAAAACCAGATGATTTGTGTCTCCATACATACAGTGTACATCCAAGTTATGGAAGTTAAATGTCATTTCGTTCATTTTTCGAAAGATAAGAAGAAATTTTCACCACAGAGATCAGTCATGGTGCCTTAAGTTTTCATTTAATACTCCTGACTTAAAAAAACTTGTAGTTCCTCCACCAATATCTAGGGCAAAGGCAACAATATTTAATGTTGGCATTAAGCACCACTGTTTCTTGCCATATGACAGCTAAATGAGAAGTTTCACTCAGATCGCAGGACATCATTTTCTCCCACTTCACTGTGATCTAGTTCTAATGTATACCTAAAGGCTCCTCCCATTTTGGTTTGGCCATGGTTTACTTTTCATTCATTCCCTGATGAACTTGTCACTGAACACAATACTACAGCACTGATAGGGACTCTGGTTTAACTTAAAGGGAAAATGCAGTCACCCCAATCAGAGTTAGTATGCCCCGTCACTCTAACTCATGAATGGCCTATTTTGATCATGTGAAAATGTTTTTTGTTAGTGAATTGTAAAATTCAAGGGGAATTTCTCCTTGCTTTACCTATTGTCTGTAATGGTTTTGTTCAAAACGTCTTCAGAGGTGCTTGCAATGCAGTAAGAGGAGATTAATACAAGAGTTTGCTGATTTTTCAAAGCAAACTTTGGGGCGACTGCCTATTGCCTTTAAGCATGACTACAGAACAAGTAAATAGGAGGTAAGTATCAGAGCTCATAGACTCCCAAACCACGTAAGTTTCAGGGAGTTTCTTCTTGTTGTCTATAACATGCAGCAACTATAACACAATACCTCACTACAAATGAAACTGCTAGGAATGAGGTCACTAATCTGCCAGTGGAGTTTTGCTGTTTAAAGGGAAAATGCAGTCACCCCAAGAAGAATTAATTAGTATACCCCATCATCCTAATTAATGAATGGCTTTTTTTGATCATGTGATCTAGTATTTTTGTTACTGAATCGTTAAATTTATGGAGATTAACTCCTTGCATTACCTTTTGTTTGTAATATTTGTGTTCAAAAACCATCTTTAGAGGTACTTGTAAGGGAAATAAGAGGAGATTTGCAAGATGTTTGTTGATTTTTCAAAGCAATTTTGGGGCGACTGCCTTGCCTTTAACTTGGTATACACATTCAGTAAGCCTTCTCTAAACCGCAAGGAGAAATGCAGTTAGCCCAGTTTTGAGCATTTAACACACTAATTCATGAATAACCCTTGTTTATTATTTGACAGGATTTCTTTGTCTGAATTCTTCATTCATGCAGAGAGAGTCCTTGATTTTCCTTTTAATATTTAAAATTTTATGTTCTCAGTCTCCATCAGGAGTATCTGTTATGACAACAAAGGGTGATTTGTACCTTTACACCTTCAACGAGGAATCGACAAACTGTGACTTGACAAAAGGAGAAGGAAAACGGCCACTTGAGGTTGAATTTAGCTGAAGACGAATCTGGGTATGGTTTGAAAAGCTTCCTCCGTCCCTCTTTCCTCTAAAGAATTGAGTGTATAAGAAATCCTCTCCAAGTCAGCATTTGAACAGGTAATGAATCCTACAAAATTTTGACTGATATTTCAAAATAAAGTTGGGACACCTTATTTTTTTAATCCAGAAGATACCTATCACCTTTCTGTAGAAAAATTACAATGCATTCATACCAGTTCCAGGTACAGTTGGTTTTCTTTCAGGAATTTTTCAGACTATGGTTTTACTTAAATACAGCCAGAAAACTATAATCCCTAAACCATGCACATTGCCAGTCCTGGCATTTATTATACCAAGGGGAAAGAATTATTTTCCATCAGCAAAAAATCTTGCAGATGGTCCTGAGATGGCCAAATAATGTGACAATGTGTGTGTCATGGATGTTATTCATTAATCATGATGTGAATCATCTTAAAACATGGAACCTCAAGCTAACAAATTAAGGTCAAACTGTTACTGGACAAGTGAGTGAGTTTTCTTTTGTTTCTAAAAGTCATGTGTACTGTGCAGTTTACAACCTGCAAAGGTCACACCTTTCCCATCCAAATGCAAGAAGATCCTCTGTGACATATAAGCCACTTCATATACTGTACTTCTGCACATACAGTTGCGTGACACACTGCATATTCACTTGTACTCAGAAAGGTGTGGTTTAAGCTGCTTATAGAAAATTATGCTTTTCATAAAAGAGCTTGCAAATTTTCACTGTTTTTGCTGCTTTTTCTTTCAATTTAACTAACTACAGTATTGTCACTGTTACTGCCAGTCACAAAATGGAAAATTTCATCCGTGAAAATCGAAGTTCATACATTGGCAATTAAGAAAAACATAAAGACCTTATATGTATTTCATATTTCGACACACACCGAATCACTTTAACATAATATTGTTGAGTAAAAAACTGGTTACATGTCCACAGACCTTTAAAATTATCCAAGGACCACCTACCTGTTCCCATGGTAATTACTGAACAATGAAGTTCCATTTATATTTATACATGTACATACAAAACAAGTTTCAACACTCAGCAACCTATACTTCTAAAATTCCATCTGTGTTGATTGAGATAAAGTATGTCAAAAATAATGGTAGTAATAAAGACTAGTCATATTTTGTAGATAATTTCCAGCCCACTTCACAGCCCACCAGGCAATGCTTAGCAGCCAACCAGTGGATCCCCACCCACCAATTGAGAAATTATACTGGATGACAACTTCATGTCATGTTGCTTCCAAATCAACGTTTCAACTCAATTTGGAATCTCTCTCATTTAGACAGTCACTTTAATTAAACTAGCATGCAGGTACTGTGAAAAAACCGGGGGGGGGGGGGCAAGGGGGTGGTGCAACATTGCATGCCTACTTCAAACCAGACAAAGAATTTATCCAGGCACCAGATTTATAATTTAATGATTTAATGAACTTGTATGAAAATATATTCCACCCACCCAACCACCCCCACAAAAACTTGAAATTCAGGAACTTTTGACATCAGTGCCAGAGAGATTTATGCTGTTAAGTGAATGCTGTTGTTAATCATTTGAAATCATCCTTAAAGCTTTCTTACTCCATAAAGTGCGCTTTTGATGCACTTTTCTTGCACCACTGAAATAACCAAACCCATTTTGTATTCACACACTTTATCCTCCCACAAACATCTCTGTGACTGATTGCCAATCGCGATTCTGAAAGTTCATGGCCATTAACGAAAATTGAGAGAAAGGAGTTTTTCACACAAATACATAGTACAGAATGAACTCAATAAATCATTCACTGGCAATTCTTGAAATGTCACCATAAAAAACAAAAGCTTTTGAAAATACATGCACCCAAAAAATTATTAACGTTGAAATTTCTCTAATGACTTTTTCATGCTTCTTAATACCAGTTCGGTTTTTCTTTAAATGATTTTACTTCTGTATTAGGCTAAATGACAAATGTAATGATTGCTTCTCTGAAAAGGAGATACAGAATTCTTGTTCAACTTTCTTCAAACCTTGCCAGAAAAATTGTCATTGCTGTTGCACAAAAGTCTCTTTAAAGGAAACCTTTTTATTACTGTGCATACACTAAAGCACTTTGTACATAATGTATATCGAACGTGTAATGGCAACAATAATCAGACTGGAAGTGTGAGTACAATGTTGTACGTACAAGTTGAGTCTCTGCCTACAAAATCAAAATTTTTGTGAGTATAAAGAAGACAAGTTTGCATTTATAGCACCAAAGACAACTTTCCACATCTGTGAGTATGAGTGAGAGTATGAATCCATTCTCACACAAATCAATACATGCAAATTTCCAAATTGTAAGTATAAGTAAGTACTCACAACAAGTAAAACTATCGAGGACTTTATACTGCCAGTTACAGGGTAAAATCTGGAAGGTTGGGAGTGCTACAGCCCTTGATTAATTACGTGTTTGCTTTGTTACTGAAATAGAATCACTCAAAGAGGTCCTTCGAAAGATAATTCGGGATGTCAGCCATTACTTTCATCATTTCATAAGTATGCAAAGCATACAGCAGTGGGAAGGGGTCAAAGATCATGCATGCATTTTCAGACTGCAATAAATGACATTTTTTTTTTTTCAAAAAAGTCATTTTTCACACTTTTACTTGTACTCTCCGGGAGGGAATGTCATTCTGAGCAGCTCCTTGATCCCAAAGAGAATGCTTTGTACTCTTTAGAAAAGATAAAAATATGGACGTCCTCCTGGAAAAAAATGTTCTTCGAATTTGCGTGTATCATATGCCACAACAACGTCAGTATTCCATTAGAGCTAACACATGACCCAACAAAATTCTGACCAACAACCTGTAATGCAAAAACTTGTGTGCAAAGTTGTCTTTTGGATAACCAAATATTTTGAGAAAATTGAGAATTATTTTAGTACATTTAAAAACATAGCTGATGTTTAACCTCATAAACTGAACCATGCAATTTAGCAACTTTTTCAACAGTTTTGTACATAACAGTCCACTTACAAAAGTACTGTAAACTAAATTAAACCAGTCCACCCCTTTGTTTGAATGGTGTGTGCCATAATTATGGCATGACACTATTAAAGGTGTACTGATGTCTCCAATGTGGACCTTTCTACATACATCTACAGGTAGCTATATTAAGGGCCAAGTTATTACCTGTCTTTACTCATCATTTCAGGAGATTCTCCATTTTTGGAGATACAGTAATCACTGTCTCTGAAAACAGAGACACTTTTGGCGTCATGCTGAAATTTAACCACAATGCTTTACGGTTTGGATAATACAAAACAAAAGGCTTATGCGGTGAAAACCTTCCAGAAAATAAGTATCACCTAAGATAGTTCAAAACTTCATACTTCTTAATATTTTATCTGTAACTTTTCTATGAACTCATTGGTAGTCCACCATGCACATTTTGAAAAAATACTGATAAATGTGCAAGTACACTTACAGTCAGTACAGTCGAGTTGGTGCAAAGGCCCTGCATATTACATCAAAAGTCCTTCCACTGCCAGCTTAAACCTATAATTATACTCCAAAATGCAGACAATAACACACAAGGACACGAGAATTAATGTGAACAAGAAGCTCAACCCTCTTACAAAGCAAGTATGTGTGTAAACAAACAGTACATGTATCAAGTACATTCTCTAAACTGGAGTGGTTTGACTGAATTGTTATCAAATGAGACCACCAGATTAATTTGTAACAATTAGAATCAATCATAGGGTAAGTATTTTCCTGTTTGGTTAATCTATGCACACCACAATACTGTTCTGAGAAAAAACGTTCGTTTCTTGTCATTGGATGAATATTGATATGTGCATGTGAAACCACCACTGTTACATGAATAAGGCTTTGAATAATTACAATACACTATGCATAGCTTGTCTCCATTTTCGGAAACAGTGCTTATCTCCAAAAACAGAGATTCCCCCAGACTGCTCACAGTGCATTTCTTGTCTTTTCATTTTATTTTGTTGTTTCTAGTTTAAAAAGTATTAGCCTTGAACACCCTATGTAAGGCAGCACAACCATTTTGTGTCTGAGGGAAAATTCCTTCTGATCTGCACATGTCATCACTGACCAATCAGACTGCCTTACATCTGAAGCTGTAGTTTTTGAGTTTACAGCAATGGCTGAAAAAGAATTAATCACCACTTTGTGAATATGTCAATACATACAGTACAAGTGTTCCTATATTGTTTGGGCAATCCAAGAGCAGCATTAAAGAACAGACACTGCATGTAATGGGCAGGGGCAGCCTGTGACATCACAATCGGGTAGCAGCAAACACACAATCCATCCATCATCAGTAACGCGACCTCCTTGCCCAAATGGCATGTATGAGCACCCCCGCTAACAGGCAGGTCCAATCTACTCATAAAATTATGAGAAGTTTGTAAAATATAATCTGTATGTCACACAATTGTAAGTATGGGCAAGTGGCCTATGACATCACAAACGGGTCTGATTTCATCGGCTAGGTGACCTTTGACCCAAATGCCTGTATGACCGCTCCAACCCACTGCTTGCAATGTCACGGTCTTCAAGCCTCCATGTCGGTCTGTGTTGCTCTTTATCATTCCTTTGCTATGTAACACAAGTTACATTTTTTTCTTCACATTTCACTGAATCACTTCTGTGGCAGATCTAAATGAAAACACTTGACTGTAAGTGGGAACAAAAGCGTATAGGGTACATCCACCAAATACATCCTGGCTGGTTATTTAGCGACACCCACAAAGCAATAGAACTGTGTGTATACTTTCACAACTTTTTTTTTCTAAACTGTCTTATTATAAGATGACACTACACTACTGAACTGTGATATTTGTGAAAACTATTTGTTTTGAATGACACAGAAACAAAACAAGATCACATCAATCAGGGGTTGACCACTTTTAATAACTTATATAAAAATGGCACAAAAACTGTCAAATCTTACAGTTTTATTACAGAATATTACAAAATCTCCAATCTACCCCTTGAAATACCATTTTTCCCATACTATAGTACATTCCAACAATTATCCTGTACAGGTTAATGTAATACCTTCTATATTTTAGCTAAAATTCTCATTCTGTGAAAAAGGTCATTTGCCTAACAAACAGACAAATAATATGGTTATTTTAACAAAATGGGAAAAAGGAAAAACACATTATTTCAGAAAAAAAGAGCAGACATTATGACATAAAATACAACCCTCCCAGTGTAGTGATATGCATACCAATATGACAACATACAATATCTTCACATACATCCTGTACTGAAATTAATACCAGAAGTTCTAAACATTCAGAATTCTTAATTGCATACACCTGATGAAATGTATGTGCCACAATCTACCTAGGATTCATCAGCAACTATATGCATGTTTGACGGAATTTATACCCTCTATGAAAGTCAAATATGATAGTTCATAACATTAATAATCGTTCCAATCCTGACTGCCATACCTGTAACAGAATATTGCCGATTCATGTATCCAATCAAACGACCATGATGAATATTATATGCGAACAACTGCGTTCTCAGCATAGTAAAATTAGCAAACTAGCAAAGGGTTTTTCCCCCAGGTGTTTTTAATGCACACCTGAAGCTGCAAGACTCCGAGAGATCGGGCAAAATTTATGATAGCAATCATAGAAACCTAATCTCTACAAGATAATATCTAGCACTCTGGGGACTCGACTCGAAACATTCACGGCGCATAATCTACAAGCTAAGAAAGAATATTGATGAGCGAATAAAATGATATTAAATGAGGATAAAAAAGAGCTTGCAATGATATTGACACCGATAATAATATATGAAACAGAAAATGTCTTCGCACCAACCATCTCACTGTTTGAATAATGTGTGGTTCAAATTGAGCTGGTGAAGGCGGCAACTACAATGAGCTTGGCTAACATCTTTCAACAAATTTTAAAATTCCTCACCTGACCAGCATTGTACATACTACATTCATCTTGTTGAGATCACCAGCTATAAAGTATTTCACGACCATTTTGGTAGCACAGATGACAATTTGGGGGGCTTGCAGCTCTTTTTTTTTTGGCTGTTATCGCTAGTGGCAAGAAAATTTTTTTATCACTTACTTAACCTAGATCTGCTCTAAATAATTAATTAGACCTTATTCTGATTAACGAATGCAGCTCTGTAATTTTGCACATTATGCAAGCATTCAAGTAAACACAGATGAAAAAGTGGGATTAAAGTATCTGGATAAAAATCAGAAGCGGGATGAAATTTAGCATTTTGTAGAAAAAAGTAAGACAGGACTTTATAAAGCAAGCTATCAGAAATAATTTTCATCAAGTTCCATCAACAGTGACAGTATTATACAAAACTACAGTAAAACACTTTCAGTTTCCTAGCTGTTTTTCTTTTTTTTTTTTGAGAATGGTGGGAAGTCAAGAGGTAGGCCGAACTAGAATTTCAAGACTCAGAAGTAGGATAAGTAGGAGTTACTTTACGGCCAGCATGAGGGTATGTTTCGTGTTTCGTAAACAGCTGAAAAACTTAACCATGTATAACCTTTAACTAATGTTTGAATAGGCCTTTAAGAGAAAACAAGTTTTGTCTTTGAAGAAGTTATAACATACATGTCCTTCACACTGCAATGGACTTTGGCCATCCTCAAGAATAACAACTTTTCTTCACTCTTATATCTCTCTTATGTATACATTCTTTATAATACAAAAAAATGTAAAGTTTATTTATTATGTTTGTACTGTGTACTTTCTTCTTTCATTCTCATCAGCCTGACTCATATAAACTGTAAACCAGACTAGTGAGTACAATGTCATGAGTACAAGCACAAATGCATTTATGAGTTCCCAGACAATTTTTTCCAGGGCAACTTCCCCTAGAACAATTCCTAACATGACAATTCCCACCCCTGACAATTTCCCTCAGATAATTCCCACCCTGGAAAATTTCAAATTTTCTGATAAAAGAAGTTGTCAATTTTCCACATAAAAATCAAACTGAAACTACTCATCCTTTCTACTTTCACTAGTACCATCCTAAGTACAAATCTATTCTCACAAGTATGAATACAAGGAAACATGCCAAAGCATGAGTATAAGAGCATACTCACTGCAGGTGCATACTCTCTGCAAGTCTGCTGTAAACTTAACAACATCCGATCTAAACTCAACAGGTCCTTCAATTTGACTTGCCTTTTCTTTTCCCTTTTATTTGTTAGCAAAATGAGAACAGTTCAATTGATGGAAACACAATTTCTATCCTTGTCACCACTAAAAAAGAGGCAAAAGCACTTAAAGGCTCTGCGAGATCATGCTATGAATACTAATTCTTCCTACTATCTCCAATATCAAATGAAGACAGACACTAAGGAAATCTTCTTCCCCAATGAATCTATAAGGATCATTTACCGAGTACTGTACCAAATCACAAGAGGATGAACTTGAATACATTTTCTACTTCCCATATAACCTTGACCCAATTTGAACATACATGTTCCCCAAAGTTTCCGTAATACAGTACTCTAATTTACAATCCCCAGTTAATTTATCTGAAAAGAAGGTCAAAAAAAAAAATCATGCACTAGCTCACTGATGTTGTCTTCCTCCTCCCTGTGGTGTAACTACTGTTGCGTGAACGGAACTAATCAGACACGGAATGATCGATCGTATGTAATTCATGTCACCCCTATGTGTGTCATTGGGACTAGCTCAGTAATCATTATTCAAAATTAGTCCATGGGTATCTGGAAAGACTATCATCAACTTTTCACTTGCACAGAAACTATGTCTGAAATTGAGGATGTGGCGAAGCCTGGAGAACATTACAAGGAAAATAAAAAACTAAAAATGTTTCACTCAATATAGCAACATGATCACCAGCTATGTGACTGTGTCATCGACATGCTTTTACAAATTTGTACTACAGATGCTTCATAAGCCATGCATGTTGCTGTACACATCTCTCAGCAAAATTTTCTGTGTAGCACAAAACTGACTCTACACGCCATCCCAGGTAACCTGCTTTTAAGTCTCCTATCTATGCCATATTCTGTTTCATTTATTCTGCTGTGTGCTCACACCCACATATGTGCTTTATTTTCCTGTGTTTAAATGTAATCATCTATTTAGTTTTATGACTGTGTACATACAGCACACACTTCATCTATGATTCTGTAATGTTGTTTATTTTATGGCTTTTATTATATCTTTTCTGACCATGCCTGCACATGTACATGATATTTTCTATGTTTGGCAATGGAAACTTGTATCACCACGACAATATTTCCATGATCTGACAGTGTGTGAGATCCTTTACATATAACATGGAAGCACTACCTCAAAGTAATCCATGTGTACAGTATATGCACCCTACGTCATATTCTTCTGATGTTCTGCATACATTAAAGGGGCTATTGCATCATAGCCAATATGATCATATCCAGGGATGCAGCTAGCCAAATTTGAGTGCCCGGTAATTGTCTGATCTGGGGAAAGCACCTCACCCCATCCGATAGCATCTACCCCATTTTTCAGCCATTAATTTTTCATTTTTCCCTCACTTACTTTAGGAAGTAAATTTAGGGCTAGTTTTAAGTCTCGGTAGGCAGATTTGTGGTGGGCGGGGAGACATGTGTTTGCCTGGAGTGCCGGGTGGGAATATCGAGTGCTGGGTGTCACCGCCCAGTGCCGCCCACTGTAGCTACATCCCTGATCATATCTCTAAATACAATTGGTGACTGTACTTTGAAATTAATTCAAACAGCAGCTTCAGCCTTGTTTGTCAATGATGACTTTAGTGTCCCAATTGAGCCCACTCACTGCAGCAATGTGTTGATATGGCCTTGAGCAGTTTTAACTCCGTGCCTGCTACTGTAACTTTGAGGGGAAGTGCACTAGACAGGTGTTTTTGTTTAAATTGGAGGAGGGGCTAGATGTAAACTCAGTAGGAAGAACTTTTATTGTCTGGGATGAGACTTGTTGCTCTTTAAGTATAACTACCATCCCCTAATCAAAGAACTATTAGAATTGTTTTTAGAGGGGTTTTTTTTGTTTTTTGTTTTTTTTTGCCATTCTCATGACATACCGCTATCAAATTTGACCACTTCTGGGATACTGTAACTCATTTGCTATGCACATAAATGGTGTACAGTATTACACCATACTAATCACTTGGTTCCATCTCCTTTTACCCACTATCAATTATAGAAATCTGTTCACTTCTGCCAACCAGTGTGCATTTTGATGTGTACATTGCCATTTTTACATGACCACTACCAGAAAAACCTCAGGGCATGTCAAAATAGCAATCGTCCTTGAAGTGAAGGCTGAGAAAGAATGAAGAGTAAACATATTTTTCAATGTCCTTTGGATGTCACCAATTGCTGTGAATCAGAAGATTTAAATTCAAGAAACTAACTGCAGGTTTGGGGAAGGGAGGGCGCCCTACCATGCATGCTATCAAGTTGCCACGGACTTATTGCAAGTAAGGCCTACGTAAATAGGAGGTTGAGGTTTGAAGTACATCTGCATATTTAGCCACATAATTTCATCTTTGAGTGGAAGATAAAACTCATCTCGTTATTCAAAGTGTGTTTTGTTTTTTTTTTTTTGTACATTTTGATGGGAATTTGACTTTTTAAAATGTTTACAATGTTTTTCCTACCATTAATGAAATTAGCAGCTTGTCTAATATTTTTTATGTCACAGCACCTTCCTTAAATTTACCTGTTTGTTCCTGCTGAACCCATCTCAAGTGGTCCAGCACGTATTTTTACAAGAAACTCCTGACACATTTGATAACCAGCTGTCGCACACTGGATATTCCCCATCACAATACAAATTTTACTATTAACATCTGGACAGGTTTGTTCCATTACCTATTTTCTTTTTCCTAATAATTGTTGGATCCATTTTTCACATTTTCGTTTCTTTTTCCTTCCTGAAGTTTCCATTCGTAAAGTTTAATGTTACAGGACCAATGCTGGGCAACCATGGATGCCAAAAATTTGAGTGTCTATCTCATCATACTTCTCAGTCAAGTTTGTCTCCATGACAACGGCAGGACAAACACATTCCCTTCCATTCAGTCGTGAGATGCGAATCATACCATGATGGAGAAATCATTTCCTCTAAACAAGCCATGTAGCAACCATGAACATATTCATGTGCATCTGTTATCATACGATGGGCAACCCGACATATGAACTAGTTGAACTGGCAAGGAGCACAGGTTTTGTAAACATCCTGGACTTTATCAAATCTCGGCAACACACTTCGCTGCATCACAGCAGGTGGGACAAACTGGAGTACTGTTTATGTCCTGGGAGTTTTTGTAAGCAAGGATGCTATACTTGCGTGTGTACATGTATATGCAAGATGTGTAAATTGTGAGAAATGAGTTGAGGTATTAATGGCAACATTGTCACAGAGTTGCAGCCACAAAAAGTGGACATTACACGGAACAGAAGCACTGTGTAATATTAACAAACAATGATCACATTTGTGTGATATAGCACATAAACCAAACGATTAGAAGATGACAACCACAGATGTATGCCAAATATATACAATAAATAATGTAGTGAAAAAGTTATGCCAGTCACAGCAAGGCACTGTGAAAGCTATAATGGTGTAGCAAAGGAGACTGTAGATGCAGTTTTGCCCTGCCCCTTTTTGGGGTTTATGTCAAGCCATGCATTTTTACTTTTAAGTCCTGCATATACCTGCCTAGGGCAGATAGAGTACAAAACGAAAGCATTGTACTGTGCCTACCTTACTGTTTCAACCCACAGTGAGTCAATGGAGTGAGGCAATACCCTAATGTAAGTCGATGGGGTGAGGCAACGAGGCAGTGTGGCAATGCTACTACAGTAAGTCAGTGGAGTAAGGTAATACTAACGGAGGGAGGTATTGAGGCAGCACTTGGGGCAATGTTCCTGCAGTAAGTCAGCAATTCTCCCACAGTTATAGTCAATGGAGAGATGCAATGCCCCTACTGCAGGTGAATGGAGTGAGGCAATATTGTAAGGGAGTAAGGCAATGCTTCTACAGAATGTCAGTAGAGTGAGGCAAGACTAAATGAAGGTTTGAGGCAATGAGGCAGTGGGGTAATGTTCCTACAGAAGTCAGTGGAGGAAGACGATTCTCCTGTTGTTAGTCAATGGAGAGAGGCAATGCTCCTACTGTACATGAATACAGTGAGGCAATGAGGGAGTAAGGCAATGCTTTGTTAGTGGAGTGAGGCAATACTCCTATTGGAGGGAGGCAATGAGGTCGTGGAAAAGTCAGAGTAAGGCAATGATCCTATCAGTGAATGGAGGGAGGTGAGGCTCCTATCAGTGAATGAAGTGAGACGATGAGATATTCTGGCAATGCTCCTACAGCAAGTCAGTTGAGTAAGGCAACTGTCTATAGTGAGTCACTGAACAAAGGCAACCCTCCTACTGTAAGTGAATTCATAGAGTATTAAAGGTGGTCCTCCAACAGCGCATTTCAGTATAAAGTGAGGCAATGCCAAGGCTATGGTAAGTCAGTGCTTGGATACCAAGTATCTGAGTACACTAACATGACTGACACACCTCTCAACATCTTTTAACAAGTGTTGTACCGATACTGCAAGCAGCCCATATATTTCAGTTCATAATATCAATCCAATACCGATATATTTGTAATCACATCACTCTCTTTGCATGCTGTGTAATGTGAGCTAGCTACTCTGCACCTCATAAATTTTCTGATTCTGACAATCAAAGCAGTCACCAATGAAAATTTTGGTTTCCCCCAACCATAAATGCACGTACTTGGGGTGATGAGTGACTGTCTTTAACATTTGTCTCACAACTTCTTGCATCATGATATTCCCAGCAAGGACTCCACTAAGATGTGGCTTGCTGTAAACATTTAAAGCCTCTGCCTTGAAATATTCATAAATGCAGCACATTCTGAGACTATTAAAGTCAGATTTTGGATGCAAGCAGCACTTGAGTGTCAACTCTGTAATAGTACTGCAATGACAACTGACCACAATTTACGATGGCAGCTAGCGTGAAGGTTTTAAAACATGCAATGGACTTGTCAAGTTTCACATAGAACTTGAAAGCCAAAGTAGGTCTGAGGTGAATCAATCGTGGCAAGGACACTCCGCCATACTTGCAATAATGTGTTGAGAGCAGACTTAACCCACTTTACAACCTAATTTCAATTTCCTCTTTATGCGTCAGGCCTAAATGTTAACCTACATTCAGTGTCAAGTAGCTTTAAGCTGTTAATGGAGGCCACTGGTCGGTATAATGCACTCTATGACATATACTGAGTCAAACTTACAAATAGATCTGAAACGTTCAACTACATTCAATTCATGCATGCGATGAGATTTTTCTTCCAGACAGGGAAACGGTTCAAGGGCAGCTCAATTGGGGCATAGCACAATTACAGCTCACATTCAAGGTACAGTAGGATATGAAAGTAAGGAGTTTAAGAGCAGGAAGTGTACTGTGCGGTCTAACGGTTGGCTTGGGTCTGATCTCATTACCATACTGTCCTAAAATTCATGGCTAGTTCCAGATAGTGTGTCAGTTCCTCTGGTATAAATACTTTGGTACTCATCACTTGCACTTGGCTCATGTGAGCATGCCAGCATGGAACTGTTGATGTGAGCACGAACCAGTTCACTAAGCCTGTTAATAGTAATGAAAGTAAGCAACATATACCACAGTACTGCAGCATGCATTATGTTTTCAATGAAGATTTCTGTATTATGCAGTCTGGATTGATTGGAGCAGAGGATTTAATTGTAAATCACTTTATTACAACCTTGAAAATTATGTTGCTTTTTTTTTTTTTTTTGACTGATCTTAATAAAAGGTGCAGTCATTATCTTCATTGGGGAAGAGCGTACAAGACGGATGAGTATACACAGCTGTAATCCTGATTACCCCTGGTTGCTGATCCAAAAAAATTCTTAATTTCAAGAAGAATGTGTTAGAATGATGGAGTTTTAGTCTTATCTGATATTAACATCAGTTTAAGTTTACAAAGTGTTTTATTCAGCACTGAGGACCTAGAAACACTATGCATCACGCCCTTCAAACCCCTCCCCCTTCTTTCAAGACCCCTTTTCTCCAACTGCAAGTTTACAAAGGACCCACTTTCACTGCATCATTTGAATAAAACGAATTACAACTGGATATTTGATATTCCTAAATTAATTTCCCCAGCTAGGAACTGGATCAATAGAGTTTATCTCTACTGGAGTCTATTGATTTCTTGTAAAACTGATGATTACTGAAAATTTACTTTATGGCCCCATTACTATACATCCCACTACATGCAATATACCTGGTATGGATTGCAGCATTGTATGTTAGACAAAGAAAATTGGTTCAAAATTCATTTCCCAATTGGCTGTTGACTACAAGAATCTTCCCTGGGAATTTCCCTACTTCAACAAGAGGGGGCTCTTTCAAAATAGGTTGTTTTGTTCATTGTAGCCATGTGATGTCCACTTCCCCAGCTCACTATCAGCTAAGATGCCTTGTGCATTTTCATGTCATGACAATGATTTTTCAGACTTAGATTTTGTCAACATTCATTCGTCATTTTCTCAGAATTCAATTTACATAAAAATCATAAACATAACCAGAAAGCCAAAAGGCTTAGTGATTCCTTGCCAATGAAACTTAAAAAGCAATCTTCGAAGCACCAATCATGTTTGCTAATGACGTTCTCTCCCTAAACTCATGTTTTGAGGTTACCCTTCTTGAGATAGTGTTTACAAGCTAAGTGTCACATACACACACACATACATACAGCAGACACACACATACATACGGCTAACATGGCATCACCGTTGCATAGATTCCTCTATGTCAGGGAATCAAAAGCTTTGTCTGGTCTCAACCTTTCTCAAATTCACATAGTAGGCCTAGGCCTATACATACTGAAAAGTTTGTATGATGTACGCCACAGAATTACGCCAAATTATGTCATGCAATGGGACTAATATTTCACGGTATACCGGTATTTTTGTAAGTACAAGTATATACCGGTACCCATATGTTACCACCCATCATAAGATACCAAAGTATCGATGAGAACCGTACCCGATGGTACTGCGAAAATATTTTTTGAAAATACAATTGAATGGAATATTACTGAATTATAAACACCACATCCATTGGATAACTGCCTTGCATTTTTTATATTAAATTATAAACCTGAAACGTGCATTTGATAATTATTTTTCACCATTCCAATAACAAATTTCACCTCGGAAATGTTAATTTTAATGTTATCCTATGTTGCTAATGAGTACCCTTGTGATGTTTGTTTTAACTTGGAGAATAAAAGTTTGCAAAAACAGCTTTGCATTGTATTTGTAACTCATCTAAGCTTTAAACTATTATAGAAAATATTATTAACCAATGGAGGAGTACAACAGTATTTATGAAAAACTATACATGAAAACATACAGCTTCCTCAAAATGTGCTTGCAGCATAATGGTTCCGTAAGTATAGGCCTACACATTACTATGCATAGTATACAGTGTGCAGATATTTACTAACATACTGGAAGCCCAGCACCAAGCGGTCCTACTAATTAGAGCCCGGCTGTCCATGTACGTACAAATCAACCGCCGTAAAGAAGCTCAATTGTTTAGCAAACGTATTAACAGCAAATTGGTACGTAAATCACACGTATAGTAATATTAAACAAGTTTGTCCCCCCCCCCCCCAAAAAAAAAGCCAATTACTGTATGTGTTAAGTTAGGCTATGTTGTCACATCATGGGGGAAAAACTTTAATTGATCAGATTAGCAGGCCCGTAGCTGGGGGGAAACCACTTTGAGGGGTCACATCAAAGTAGGAATGTCGCTGGCCTGGGGGAGGGGGCTCCCTCCCCTTTGAAAAGTTTTTGTCTTTTTCAAGGAGCCTAGATGCAAAATGGTGTGAGATCATTTCAAAATTTGACAGAAGTAGTCTTGAAGGTTTAGTTATTTTTTCTTCGTTTTTGATTTTCCAGGGGGGCAAGTGTCCCCCCTTGCCTCAACCTTGGACGCCCATGTTGTCAGAGCTAATGAAATTACGGTATGATCACGAATGTACCTCTAGTTATTTTCACATACAGGATTCCGTCTGCCGGGAAAGAAAAGTGGCCAAGTGGGCGGAGAATAATCCCCTACACTTTCAAAAGTAACATGCCCGTCACTCAACTGTTGATGCCCATTCAAGCTGAGGCACTCCAGGCAGGCCTATGGACCCGGCAAACTTTGCAGTAACTTTGCCAAAACACTGAACATGATCTTTGAAATTTATGATTGATAAAAATTAATATTGTCAATGCAGACTCATTGACTCATTCTGTAATTACTTTTGTTAAAAAAATATAAATAAAATCATACTTTTGCCTTCAAAATACAACATTGAAAAGGTATTTTTCGGCCACCAAGTTCTTTAGGCAGTCAACTTTATCGTACCTCATTACGTACATTTACGATGTTTCTATAATGTACACTCATGTATAGCCAGGCTAAGTTTAGGTAGCACAGGGCGAGCCGGGCTAAAATTAGTAGGACCCCACCAAGTGACTGCTATCCGGAATTGCGACTGAACGAAACATAAACTGGGGAGTACTGTACAATTGCCACAAACCCCATTAGCAATATCATGGCACCCTTAAGGGAAGAGTTGGCGCTCTATTCCCTTCTACCATAGCACCACAGTGGACACAGGTTGGGCCAAGTCCAGGGTAAACATATGGCGGAGCCACTCCATGAATGTTGCGAATAAGGGTCCAAGGAACCATTAACTGACATCCATGTACCAATATTCCATTTTCAATAGTACATAGTCGGGCCGAAGCCAACAGTCGGGAGAATGGCAGTGACAAATAATGCTATCTATGCTCAAATCTTTTTGTTCTTATTGTGAGTCAAGTATTCACTTCTCTTAAATAAGAAGAGTATAAATATTGCTGCCACATCCCTAGCCACATCCCGGCCATAATCTTAACCAAAGTCTCTCACAGAACAAACTATAAATGGAACTTCGAAGCCCACAGTACTGCCATGCAACTAGGCCTACTTGGCTATTTCACACCATCCTACCGTGTAATGCATATACACAAACACAGGGTGTAGGCCCACATGTGCTTGTTTTTAGGTGTTTTAGTATCATAAAGAGGGGTAGGTACTGCATGCACGCACTGTATATTACTAGTTTACTACATAAGTATCCGTTCGATACTGTCCACAAATCGATGGACTGTACTCGACTACGTACGCATTATGTAGGCCTATGAGTTGATAGATCGAATGTGGCCTACTGTCTTTGTGATTTGCTACAAAGCATGAAAAATTTGCTGCATGAAATGTGAACTAGGGTTGTAGCCTACCCACAAATATTAGCAGAAAATTTTGTTGTGGTTCACTGACCTGGCGCGGACCAGAGTAGCTACAACCCTGACTCTCTATCACTTAATAAGCTTAGTTTTGAGCTGATGAATCTAAACATTTTTGCAGGTATTTTGTGTTAAAAACTGGACTATTTTCTCTAATGGAACCAGTATTGCGGTATTACCGGTACCATTTGTGGCAGTACCAAATTTCAGCGGTACCGTGAAACCTTACAGGGGACTAGGCCTATGCCACGCCAACTTATTGTTAACACCCCAGTCTCAGAAAGCATAATCCTGCAGCCTGACACTACAATACATTACTGTTGGTTACTGCAGACATAGGCCTACTGTGTACTTGGCTTAAGGTGTAGGCTAGGCTAACATTAGTGTTTGTTATAGTACCGACATTCACTTTAGTATCCCCCCCCCCCCCCCAATGACGTCGCCATCGTGCACCAAAGCGGGCAAAGCCAGTACGGCATACAATTTCATTTGCCACAGATCTGCATGAAAACTCTTGAACTTTCCTGTATGGGCCTAGGCTATACTCGTAGGTAGGTCTTGGCCTAACTGATTTCTACAAATCATTAGCCAGCTGCCTACATGTAACTTTGTAAGACCCTTCATTCTAACGATACTTGCACTTAGTAACACTAACAAGTAACAGTTAGTCACAGGCTGTCCTAACGTTATACAGTAAACGAGTAAGTTAATACCTTAGGCTATATACAGTACATATAATAGTGGAAAGGTATTGCACTTCACAGCCTTTCGCCTTTCGGTACCAACTTCGCCTGCCTGAATCACGCTGTTCATGCCTTATTCTCCGTTATCAATTCACAACAATCTTCCAATCGTGCCCGTACAGCACTTCTGTGGTATGACGACTCATTTGGACCGATAAATGTGTTTAAAAAAAGGAATATTTTTCTGCGAAAATTTCGTTTGCATATGATCACGTTTAGTCGTCGCGATGGTGACGTCACTTGTATAAAGGGATTTCCCCCATCTTCGAAATCCGGTCCTCCCACTGGATAGTTCGGCCTATCGTCATGAGAGACTCACTACGTCAGGACAACTATCCAATGGGAGAGCTGAATGCCATCAGCTAACAGCTATCATGATCTTCTGGATACGGATGCCCTTGGGGTATGGTTAAGTTTTACAGAGCGTGTAGTAAATATACGTAGACCGTTATCACATTATTGATAAGAATGGTTCATCACAGCTACCGTAGAATGAAGACCTTTAAAGAAAATGCCAATTTTGACCTCAAATGACTTCTAATCTTCATGAAATTTTAGGACAAATATGTACTACATAAAAGCCAGCTACACAGCAAGTTTCAAGTTAAACCAAGTTCTACATTCAAAGATATTGTGCTTGGACGATTTTGGCCCTCTTCACCTCTGGTGACCCCAAATGACCTTTGACCTCTACCAAAAACGATAGGGATCACCTTCCTGATATGGGCCATGCACATGCCAAGTATGAGATTCCTTGAAGTTACACATCTTGAGATACAGTGTTTACAAGCAATTTCTATGGCGTTCACTATTTGACCTCTCGTGACCCCAAATGACCTTTGAGCTTCACCAAAAACAATAGGGATCATCTACTCAATATAGGGTATCCACATGCCAAGTATGAGGTTCCCCAAGATTACCTTTCTTGAGATAGAGTGTTTACAAGCAGCGTCACACACACACATACATACGCACACACACACATACACACACACATACACACACACGCCATCACCATCGCATAGATTCCTTGCCTGCCTTCGGCAAGGAATCAAAAATCATAAACATAAAGCGGTAAGACAAGATTCAAAGTGACAGAGCAGTTGCATAGCCAAAAAAATTTGTGTGGGGGTCTCATGGGAGACTCCACCATTTCATGGGCAGGGGAGCTAAAATATGGTATCATCACATACTTTTTTTCACTCTTGGCTCTTCCGGTGGGGGTTTTCTGGAGCAAGAGACTTGTGGGGGCTCACACCCCAAGCCCCTCCCCCTCCGTTAGCTGTGTCACTGCTTAAGAGAATCCCCACAATACTGACATAATGGGCAAAACCTCAGTCTCCACTACAAGGTGTCACATGTTTCAAGATCTACAATTATAGGCAAGCAGTCACTCCTTTAACAGGAGTTATTAAAACTACAACTTTCGGAATCTACAGTGGTACAGGTATACTTCCAACAAATCAACATAGCCATAGCAAGCAGGGACTGACAAGCTGGGGGATGGAGAGTAGCTAAAGCTCCCAGGTCAAAAATGGGGGGGGCTAAAGAATGCTTCCACTGGATCACTTTTCAAGGAAGAAAACTCATTCAGCGGCTGTGAAATTTATTTAAAGATTTTTCAATAAACTATCAAACTTTTCAATTTTATGTTCTTCAAACAATGCACAAAATGGCAGCATCAAATTATATCTCAGGATCCCAAAATATTCAGAAAAAATTCCAAAGGGGAGGGGAATTGAACACTCTTTCAATTTGGATTCCTCAACCAGGACTGCTTTCTAAAATGTTCAACCCCCTCCCCCTCCCCCTCCCCACAGGTTGAAAACAGTTTCCTATTTTTATGCAAATTAGATTCTTTGAAGGATGGTGTTCAAGATCAAAGTGAAAACAGAGCAAAGTTACATCCGTGCTGAAATTGTTTATTTCTTTACAGGTAAAAATGCAGTCACCCCAATCAGAGTTAGTATGCCCCATCACTCTAGTTCATGAATGGCCTATTTTGATCATGTGACAATGTTTTTGTTAGTGAATTGTGAAATTCAAGGAGAAATTTCTCCTTGCTTTACCTATTGTTTGTAACAGTTATGTTCAAAACATCTTCAGAGGGTGCTTGTAATGCAATAAGAGGAGATTTGTAAGAGTTTGCAGATTTTCAAAGCAAATTTTGAGGTGACTGCCTATTGCCTTTGACAGCAATAGATGCAGTTGGGTTAATAAAGTGTGTAACATACAACTATGCAGTTGAAAATATTAAATTCAACCAACTTTCAGAGTGACATAGTTCATACATCAATCACAAATACCTGTACTTCTTAGTTCTTTATTCTTCAAGTATAAAGACTTCAAAAGTATGAAGTTAATATGTACACCCCTGTACACATTCATATTTGCATCAACCTACATCCAGGGATGTTGCTAGCCAAAGTTGAGTGCCGGGTAATTGTCTGATCTGGGGAAAGTACCTCACCCCACCCCATGGCATCTACCCCATTTTTCAGCCATTAGTTTTTCATTTTCCCCTCATCTTACTTTAGGGAGTAAATTTATGGCTAGTTTTAGGTCTCGGCAGGCAGATTTGTGGTGGGCGGGGAGACGTGTGTTTGCCTGGAGTGCAGGGCGGGAATATCGAGTGCAGGGTGTCAGCGCCCAGCACCGCCCACCGTAGCTACATCCCTGCCAACATCTCATTCAGAACCATGCTTTGTTTGACTAAATAGATTGATACTTTTTCAAAAATCCCTTCAGTTAGAGGCCAAAGGGCAACAACCAAAGGGCAACAACCAAAGGGCAACAACCAAAGGGCAACAACCAAAGGGCAACAACCAAAGGGCAACAACCAAAGGGCAACAACCAAAGGGTTACCCCTGAAGGATTTCTGCTCCCCAATGAAGCTATCACATCCCTGAAGGGACACTTAAACCAACCTGACCAACCTCTCAACCATGGGTGGAAAAAGTCAGGAAGCTGGGAGGCTCCTTCCAGGGAAATTTAGGCATTTGGAGGGAAATTTTGGCAACTAGAGGGAAATTTACCATTTTGGTACATGACAGTATGAGGAGAATTGTGGAAAAATGACTCCCATCCCTGGAAATAAACACTTTTTCCAGCCCTGCTCTCAACCTTCAGAGATCTAGACCTCTATATCATGGGTCTGTCCTGCGAGCCTCCATTCCAAACTGGCTGAAAAAAACAGATACAACACATAACCTTAGCCAAAAGGCTACCACTACATCCTACTGCATCTCAGAGCTAAGAAGTGTAGCCAGAGATTTAATTTTGATGTTTTGTTGTTAAGCCCAATTCACATGAATGTCAGACAACATATGAAACCCCAAACCCCAAAACCTTTCGTACAAATTCTCATATACTGACACCCATACATGCATTGGACAAGAATTAAAAAATTATTTCTCAAGAACTGTTTCATGAAAAAAGAAAAAAAAAACTGTTCCAGAACAAGTACACGTTTCAGCCAATCAGAAACCTTCTGCCACGTCATACTAATTCAGTTGCAAAAATATCATCCAAGTCCAAAATTTGTCATTTATGCGAACATCAGTTCTGCTAAGTTCTGCTAATAAACTTCTTGGGTTCTAGGTAGTATCTGCATTTAACATAAATTTTGCTGATACCCATACACAGGATGAGAATGGGGAATATTGGCCGATACCGATGGTGAATACCGATAATCGTACCAATACTATCTTAAATAATGAATCAAAACTGACATGAAAAGTTGTCTGGAAACCAAGCTTAAAGACAGACAGTCATCACCCCAAAGTATATTTTTAGTGTATGTATATCAAAATTCTCAGTTGGTGACTGCTCTTTGATTGACATCAAAGTTTGAAAATTTGAAAGATGCAGAGTAGCTCACATTCCACACAAGGCAGAGAGAGTACTTTTATTACATTTTATAGCCTTGTATGCTCACCAGGACATGGCCTTAAGCAATTAAACAGGTTTATTCTTACACAAGGAAGAGCCTCATACAGTTATGGTAGGAGCTAGAAGATGCATAGTTGGGAGAATTGGAACTGTCTGGGATCATGAAAATTCCCCTTTAAAGTGTAAATCGGTTCTACGTCCTTTGCAGCACTTTACTGTACAATGGCAAGGGCACTACCTGTATACATATTAATTCCAAATAATACTTACAAATGCTACCATTGTGAAGGTCACTTACTAGAACTTTCTACAAATAGCTTCCAAAACAACTAGAGCACCGAGGTTATGCAAAAGCTCAATGTCGAATTTCAATCCAAGCCAGCAACATTTGGTCTAGTAAGGTAATACTTTCAGTGACATTTTGAAATGTTAACATTCCATGAACCCCAAGCAAACATGAAACTCAGTAATAGAAGGGCACAATTTTCAGATGTTACTGAAAGTTAGTTTGCTAAATTCTTAAATGTAAAAGTAATCATGTACACAGGCACTAAGGTTCCTTTTGTTAATGGACCGTGAGTGACCACAGAAAATTTGGAAAGTTCAGATGGTCATTATTATCAAAATTTGTACATATATATGAATCTTTATATACATCTATGTACATATATGAATCATATATATGTACATCTCTGAATCTTTGATGTAACTTTGAACACCCCCAATGACCCTAACAGTATTTCCATAAGTGTGGGCTGGCAAAATACTAAATTTCACGTATCCAACAGTCTTAAAAATTTGACTTCAAATGACCCTGCATGACCTCAAACTGACCTCCAAAATTCCTTGCACTTAAAAAGTGGACCTAAACTGTAGAATTACTTGACAAGAATATATATTTTAGGGGTTGAAAAATGAATTTCATTCATCCAACTCCCATTTTCACTGCTTACTCCGTCGCTGAGATAAAAAATGTTGGAATTTATTCACTTAATTTGAAGCCTTCAATGACCAATGATGACCTCAAATTGTCCTTCAGATTTTTCAGAGCCAAAAGGTAAATGCACATGTTCGAGTGCAATCCCAATGAAGGTTTCAAAGTTATAAGAAATCAATGCCTTTGACCTCAAGTGACCCCTGATGACCTTCCAAATGACCTTCACATTCTTTGGCACCAAAAGGTGGTTACACACATAAAATTTCAATTCCACCTGACTTATGGTATATTCCAAATCCAAGATTTTCCCCATTTTGACCTCTAAATGACCTTAAATGACCTAGTACCCAAAATCTGTATACAGTGCAACTTGAGGAACTTTATACTTAGTGCTACCTTCAAGAACATAACATCCTCAGTGAGAAAGATCTCACACATTTATGAGATTTTCACAATAGTAACATGTATTGACCCCTAAATGACCTACAGGTGACCACCACTTCTTGTTGGTCAAGTTGTCCCACACCCATTGATCCATGTATACAAGTTTCATCACAATCTGTTGAAAAATGAGTATATGTTTGAGAGCTCACTGAACAATTATTGAGAGACATGATAGACAGAGTGACAGTAGCTGATTGCAATGGCTCAAAAAGCTTTATCGCTGGTTTTTAAATACATATGGTTTCACACTGTACTTCATTCAATTCTAAGTGAGAGCAAAGGAAATAAACACCATTTTTTTCTAATATTAATGTACGACATGCGAGAGTAAAACTTAACCAGCACGAAACCAGAGCATTTTGCTCAACTGAGAATGAAGTCGTCATTCCAATAGGTTACAACATATCACAAGGGATGTGCCAATATGCCACTAAAAATTTCTACCAGTACTAATTTAACACTTATGAATCCCCCTGGCACTGCATTACCAACCCGTAATGCAATGTATTACCTCCCCTTAATTAACCCCCCTCCCACAGGAAGGTAAGCAACGTGCTCTGCACTCGGAAAATCCTGGACACATGCCTGTATGCCATTATCTAAAAAAAAAATTCATCAACATGCATTAAGCACTGTACTGTACTTATATCATGCTAAGACCACTGTTCAATTTTAAACTGTTCAGAAATGGCAAAATTTTTTATACCATACTGACAGCACACATTACTTAAAATGGAAATATATTTTTAGTTTTATAATTAAATTACTAAATCTCTTCCATATATTCCTGACTAAAGTCTACCATTATCTGAAATAAATGCATCACGTTAATAGTGTCCCACAGTTGCACTGTACACCTGTTTTGGCCAGCTGTAGTGGCACTTAAGCTGATGACCACCACTTGAAACCAAAAATACCACCAATTGCCTGGAGGCACAAAGGTACATAAATTTATCACTAATATTGCAAAAAAGATCTGAATTGCTAATTTATTCTGATATCAGTGATCATTTGGCACAAAATAACCAGTTTAAAAAGGTTACCCTCATTATGCCTTCTTTGCTACAGTATATTAATATGGATAGCACTTTTACTGGCACATGTTGTTTAGAAGATGTACAATAGCATACACTGTAGGGTAGCATATTTACTGTGAAGTGAATAGCATTACAACCTTGTGATGTAACACTAAAAACACATCAACACTGTCTCTTCTTACCATGCAACCAGTCCAGAACAGAATATATTTACGCTTAATTGGGTGACTCCAACATATTTCAAGGTGAGTACTCGTGGCCCTATTAGTCGCGACATTTAGGGAGTTACGACTCCTTCATTGATGTCACAACTGACACAGGATCATAATACCTCAGTAGCCATAAACTGTCAACTACTGTACTAGCCTACAAATATGAATTAGTACATCATTACACTAGAGGCCTCTCAATGACTGAGATGCCTAAAGTTCTGACAATATCGGACAATCGTTGTGGTCAACTGAAGGGAAACTTGCAAGTGAACTTTGCAAAGGAGCCAAATGTCTTACAGAACTTCATTAAAACCTGTGAAATAACGCAATTATGCCAACTACAAAATATGAGTTTTTGTGCATATTTCTGACAGTACTGAAAATTACCCTAAGGTCACAATTCTAGGAAAAGTGGAGTAACTAGTAAACTTCCAGCCAAGAGTCGCGACTCTAGAGTCTGGTACCCCACCCAAGCCTAGCATATATGCAGGATTCTGTAGGAGTACACCATTAGCACCTGATTCAGATTCACTTTATCACTTACAAGACTGGTCTGGAACTTTTAGATTAAATTTCATCATCTTAGACAGCTAAAATTCTCCCAAATAAGTTACATTCCAGCCAGGGCTGGAAATAAGACATCATAACCTTCAAGGCCATTTTCAAATCAGCCTTTAGGGCACGTTTTTGCATCTCAAAGGACTTCAAGGTCAAACAGAAGATTCTGTGCTATCTGGTATATGTTTGGTTGTATTTTGTTAAGAAGGGCACCAAGGCCTTGAATGCTATGCCATTTTTGTATGGCACCAAGGCACCATTGCTGAAAATCAAAAGCCATGGACTCTGTGGCCTTTATTTATTTCTAGCTTTGCTTCTGGCCCCTCTTCCAATTTATAAAAGACTGTAAAGCAAACACCAGACAAGGGTATTTAGTACAATTGCTCAAGGCCATACTATTTTGCTGAGTAGACTCCTTGTGAGTTATTTTGTATGTACAGTGTAACACTCCATTTGTAACAGGGACACTGGTCTGTCTGTTGTGCAATGATTATGTAGGCTATACTATGCACCTCACATTTCACTGATCTGCAAATCATTGACCAATGAAAGTGGCTGATATTTGAAGACATAATTTGAATCTGCATACTTCTTTATGTCACTCACACTGCAATCACCAACTGTGAATTTAGGTTCCCTGCAACCTAAAATGTACAAATTTGTAGCACTTAATGAGTGTCGCTCTTTTAACACCTTAAATCTCAATTTGTACTGTCCAATGATGACTGAAAAAACTTGGACTTGGGCAACTCCAACAATTCTGAAGTTGGGAACCCAAGGCCCTACTTCTCGTGACTCTGAAAAACTCATGACTCCCACAATGATGCCATAAATGATGCAACAACATATACCTGAGTAGCAGCTATAACCTGTCGATTTACAGCTTTACCAATAAGTAATGATACCCCAGTTCACAAAACTGTTAAGTGCTACTTTTACATACCTGTACAGTTTACTTTACTGGATGTATAACATTTCAGCATTAAATTGGAAAACATATGCCTTCTAACAGGTGCTGTGGCCAAGTGGATAAAGGCCGTGAAATTTGAAGCGATGAACTTGGCAACCAGGAGGTTCAGGGTTCGATCCCCAGCCGGGTCAGAGTAAGGTGGGTTTTTCATCCAAGAGCAATCAACAGTTTTCCCATCTGAACTGGCTTTTCAAAATGAAACCAAATTTGATCTTAATTGTTGAGTTGGTTAGCCACCCAACATGAAGTTGTAATTCATAAGCCACATAGGCTTCTCCCACATTTGTGGTAGCTTAGCATCGTAAAACAACTGCCCTTCACGGCCTGAACCTAAGTGAATCAATATGCACCATACAAGATGAAAAATGTATGTATTGCAAAGTTATACAAATTTGTAAACTCATACCTGAGCCTACATCACATTTTCTTTTAGAGCTGTACGTATGTGTCCCTTAATCCTCCACATTCGTTAAGGGACAAGTTTTTCTTGAAAAGACTTAAATATGTTAACATTCACACAAGTGTCTTTACTATAAGTTAAATTCCACAGAAAAATAAACAAGTTTCACTTACAGGAAGTCTTTTGTTTCATCAAATGAAAGCAAACCAGATTTAACCGGGGAGTTGTTATTGGAAGGAGATACATTGCTTTGAAGTGAGGTTTGTGCTGCCAAGGCTAGTTAGTAATATGCCTCTTGCATGATCTTTCTTGACATTATTTTCTATAGGACTTTACATTACATTTGGTATTCATACAAAAGGAACTTGTTGTCAGCTATATCTACAGTAGGACTGGAGATTTGTCACTCCTGCCATAGCACTGCCAGTCATTAGGAAATTAAAACTTGCATCTTTGGATGCTCGGTGATGCTGATGAGAGTATCAGTTAGGTTCTATGTAAAAATGTGAACATGATTCTATACCTGGTCAATTCAGGAAACTTCCGGAAACTTTCTGGATTGTTGTGGCTATTAGACTTTTGTGTCTGCAGCTCATAAATTTGCATGAGGTTCATTCTTTAGAAAGGGGCAAACTTCAGTGATTTATTTCGATTAAACATTGTTTTAAGTTTTGTAGCATCTGCCCTAAATTGTCTTTGATGGCATCAACCTTCTCATGCAACACTGTTCTTAGTAAGCCACTTATGGGAGGATTACGAGCTTATTGATATCAAATTGAAGCCAACAAATGAAAGAAATCCCTGTCAGCCGAAGCTTAACACTGATAATCTTGTTCTTCGATTTAGTGCTGAAGTCTTAGCATGTAACTTTCCTTTTAACTTCCTTCCAAAGTAACAACTCCCTGCTTTCAGTAAGACCAATTATCCTTCCTTGATGCAGCACAAAGAAACCCTGACATAGCAGCAAAACCATACTACTCCTTTATTTTTTTTTTTTAGGTTGACATTTGTACCAACTGACCATTGGTTTTATCAACTTACAGTATGGCCTTTAAAGTGTTTGAAAAAAAGCTCGGATATTATTTTATTACTTCACTACAATACCCAAATAGTGCTATTTCCATTTGTCACATCTGAGATAGACTCGCAGTATTAGTGTAGGTAGTATCTGCGTAGCGGTAGTGCGTTGTTTTAGTATTGCGAAGCGTTTGCCCAGCGATAGGAATCTTTCTGGTCATTAGCAGCCTCGGTACTGTTTAGCATCACGTATAGACAGCGAGTACATAAAAACTTCCGTAGAATACGCACTGTGTCTTTTCTGCTGAGGGCGTCGTCATGTAATTCTGTTGTTTTCGTTCAACCAAAGCTAGTAAAATTCCAAGCTCATTGTTAAACAAAGTATAGGCATGTAGGGTACAATGCGTTATCATAGGAAATCAGTCAGCTATGACACAGCTGTTTTCCCGTATATAAGAAATAGCTTTTGTAGCGTGGGCAGAGACCGCCAAACAAACTTCATCAAGATCTCTACTTAGCTTTACCAACGCTGTTGTAAGGTACAACATGTAAAAGTCTCGTAAATCCAGGCATATTTACCAGCAGAAATTTGTAGTGCAAGCTGAAATAGTAGGGATGTACCGGATCTGGAATTTTAAGATCCGGCCGGACCGGATTTTACCGGACAGTACGAACTATCCGGCCGGATAAAATTTTCATTAGGAATCTTGTAACTGAAATCAGGGTCCAAGTAAAATAGAAGTAGGCCTACCAATGGTACATAATGGCAAAGGGGTCGGGCTTAGAGATCACCCATTAGGCTTTACTTTATAAGCAATTGCAATATATGTATTAAGAGTAAATTTTAATGATCAATACACATACCTCCTCTACAAATACTGGAATGGTACAGGGCCTCTCCTTTATGGCTTCATGTGTTGGAGGGGGTGGGGGCACACATACGATGGGGGGCTGCACTAATTTTACAGGGTATTACTAGTCTAGCCTATAGCAATACCCTTTGGCTAATTGAACTAAACATTTTGGGTGAAATTTTCTTTAACTTATATTGTGAGACTGAGTTGTTGGTTATAAAGGAATTGTAATTGGCAGGAAAAGGGCCAGACATTAACAATAGCATGCCCTGCTAAGGCTGCTATTGTTTAAGTCACTCCTATTCACAACTCTAATGTCAATCCTTTTGTGTAACCAAGACCAGCTGTCATACAGCATGAGTGATATTGACCATACTGTATGTCCTACCTTGAACTAAGTTACAGTATTTGAGTGTCAAGTGTTGGCTATCATTTAGTAACTGGTTGTCATTAAATGTGTAGCTTAATGTGGCCTCTCTGGAGTCACAATAGTTCAGACTTTCATGACACTTACTTTGGAAAATGGCTTCTTTCATTTGGAAATATTTTTTGTCAAGGATCAGGCTGATGAAGTTGCTGAGTGTTATGTAAAAAGGGGATAAGAAGAGGACCAGCAGGAAGTAAAGCCAAGAATTTCAGTACCACTCCATTACATACATAGGCATCTTCTGTATCAAACCTATTTTCATCATGCATGATATTATTTAAATGTACTTGTAGAGCCTTTTACTAATGATTCACAAAAAAATCCGGTTCCGGCCGGATTTTTAAAAATGTCCGGCCGGAACCGGAACCGGATAATTTTTCATTATCCGGCCGGATAGTCCGGCCGGACCGGATATCCGGTACACCCCTATGAAATAGTAGGCAAAATTCTGTCGATGGACTGATAGAAGCCGCTATTTACTTAGGCGAAGGACCGTCCTATTTATTGGACTAGCTATCCAATCTTGTTACTATATTTACGGTGTACCGGGTGAAGGAATTCCTGAGTACCTTTTTTATTGTTGTGATTCCGTGTGGTACCCCTGTTGATACAGTGTAATGAGGGGAGCAGGTGCGACGGACCGCCACCTGTATGGTCGCCTGGAGGGACCTTTCCGAGACGCCAGGGAAACTCATTATTTTCCCATTATGCTGTTCTGTTGATGATCTAGCTCTACCATGCGATGAGACAGGAGAGCGGCCAATTACGACAACTTCAAATACGACGTCTCCAACTGGATTGACCCATATACTTACACAGAGTATTCATTGTTTTATTCATTATCCCGTACATTGACGAGGAGCGGTATTATGGCATATTGAACAGAACTGTAAAATTTTGAAAGATCAAGAATTATTTACTATCCTGTATACCCACGAGGAGTTATTATGATATGTTGAACTGAACTGCAAATTTAAAACATTAATTGTGACAATGTGATTTAATATCGTAGTTCATTGAATTATCTGGCGAACCATGGGGAAAGAAGAAATTTAATTGTATGGTTGTGTAAACAAATCAGTTTTTATATTGTCTTTGTCACTACCCCAAAATTTACGAGGAGTCCAGGGAGTGACTAGTATATTTTTAGGTCAGAATATATTCCCTTATCATTCATAGAATTGTAGTAATTTTGCCCAGGATCTTCCAGTATTTAAGAAACCAGTTTATCTTGTGCACAAGAGTCTAGGAAATTAATCGGATAGTCTGTTAATCGTTAAATTAGTCAAATACCTCACTTCATTCATTGTATGTATGTATATGTATATAGTTACTCATTTTGTTATTAAATAAGTTTTCTTTTCAACCCAACTCCTGTGGTTTATCTGTGGTGTTCAGAGTTCTCCGCCCTAGGCGACCACGCCAAATTGTCCCACCCATGGTGACACCATTTATCCATTGTAATTGTCAATTTTTTCCACTCAATAATCTCTGTCACAATACAATTTACAGACCATAAATATCTCTGATAGATTGCAATGTGTTAATTATTCCTAACTTTCAAACTAAACATCAGCTTTGGGGCTATTGTTAATACCAATAAATCGGACTGCATAGCTGTTTTAATCCCTTTATCAGTTTAGCAGACCATATAGCAAGGCATACCCACGTGTTAACGTCTAATACAAGACTTGAACAATTAAAGAAAGGTAACTATATAGTACCATATAATTTAAATCATAATTGTGAGGTGGACGTTAACTTGTAAAGTTAA
The DNA here is from genome assembly GCA_029531755.1 of Holothuria leucospilota. NCBI lineage: Eukaryota > Metazoa > Echinodermata > Holothuroidea > Aspidochirotida > Holothuriidae > Holothuria > Holothuria leucospilota. Next base: position 15,715,382 of record CM055972.1, read on the forward strand.
GAAAACTTGTTACTCTATTCAAATGGGAAGCAAAGGAAGGGGCACGCTTCAACTACTTGACAGTTACTTGACGCAACAAACCCTGACAACTCATCAAAGGTGGGTTGAATGAAACCCTACCCACCTAGTAATGATGAAGTCAGTTACTGCATGGATATGGGGCTGTCACTTGGACTTCCAAAGACTAACACCAGATTTGTCATTGACACTAAGATGTCAATCCAAAAAATCAGGCTGCAGTCGAGTCAGTGACAGCCACTTTCTGCCACTGCCTAACTCAACTGCACAACGTTACTGCCCCTGACTCTTCAAGGAATATACAATATGTATGATATGCTTGATTTGATCACAACCTGGAGCAGGCAGAACACAGCTGGTTCAGGAGGAAAACATGGGCTGTAAGCAGGCTTCGACAAATCCCCCGCCCGACAGTCCGGGACAAGTAAAAAGTTACTCGGGCAAGTGCATTGTTCAATCTCATAGCCCGCCGGGCAAGTACTTACGAAGTCTCCTCCACAAAGGAGTTGAAAGGCATATTAAAAGTGGACAAGCAGATATTCATGCGGACAAGTAGACTAAGAGAACAGCTTGCCCGATGGACAAGTAGTGAAAAAAGAATTTGTCGAAGCCTGGCTGTAAGGAATGTTTTTCAGTCATGTCACACTCTCGTCACTATCGGTTCAATGCAGAGTGCATTCGCTTTCAAGACAAATAATTTTAAAGGCTGCTCTCCATGACATTTATAGTTTGTGGCAAAAACTATGTGGAATCTGCACTCACAGTTGAGAAAATGCCTCGATTTAAACTGGTAAAGGCCAAAGTCCCATCAGAATAGACTTTTTGTTACCCCACACGAATAGAATACCAAGTCACACATTCTAGAAATTAGGGTTATGGACCCTGAGAGCAGAACATCATCACTAATTATTATATAAAACATAACCATACGTGTACAGGCAGGGGGCTGAGGGGAAGGGCTGAAGCTTTCCATTTGGGAAGAAAATTTGTCATTTTGGGGCAAAATAGAGCCCTATGCTCTCTTCAGGCAAACATACAGGTACATCGATTCAAATTTCAAGCAATAGTACTTCAATCCCCCTCCCCACAACTGGAAGAATTCCTGTATGATTATGGGCATGCCCACCCCCCCCCCCTTTCCCCCCATCTGTTAGTTTTGTAAACCTGTGAAAACAGGTGATCCCTTACCTGTCATGAAATACATGACTTTCACTGGATACTGTAAATAACAATTTTATCTTAAAACTATCAGGTTGGCCATTACTCTAATTAAAATTTTCACAGAGGTACCTACTCATGCTTTGAATGGCCGGATAGGATGCTTCTCTTAAAAGATTGATCCAATTAACTTGATTTCCTAACCTGATATCACTTAATCTGAGATTATTCCAGAGTTATTCCATCAACCTGCAAACTAAAGATACCTTTACAATTGCCCTGATTAAGGTTTCATACCACAAACACCTAAGTCATGGGAAAGATGAAGAAGGACTTCCTCTGTCTCATTATCTCCTTTTTTTTTTACTTTTCGATTATTTATTATTCTAGGATACTTGAAAAATTAATCATCACCTTCCTCCCATCTGGGAGGACGTTAAGGAGGAAACGGAGCAGAAAAAAGTAGGGTGTCCCTTAAAAAGTCACAGGAAATTGCTCTTGATACCGACAGAAAAAAATTTCAAGTGAATCAGGGCATTAATCCCTAACAACAGAAAAGGCAGAGAACCCATCCATTATCGAAACATCTGTACAGAAGGAAACACAAAATCAAAAAGGAAAAGAGTTTCACAGAGTGGGTGATATCATTAATGCCCTACAAACCTACAAACTACGACCAAAATATTGAGTCTTCATTACATGAATTTTAACGATCTTTGGTAAACTTCAAGCTACAGAGTTTAACTGCAGGCTCGGATGGATACTTGACTCTACAGTTTCACAGTCACAACTCCTGGCTGGGAGTTGAGCAGTGACTCCACTTTTCTTTCAATCACTACTCCCGGTTTATTTTGCAATTATGTCAAAAATATACAGAAAAATCTTATTTTGGAGAACTTAACAATACTCTGTGTTATTTTGCAGATTGCAATGAAGTTTTAAAAACACTGGCTCCTTGATTTTGTTCTGCATACATTCCAGTTTTCTCTTCAGCTTTTCCACTAGATACCTCAATACAGGTACCTAGATACATGTAGCTAGATATGAGCATTGCAAGTCAAGTTTAACAGCTAAATTACCCTTTCCATACATGTGGTTTTGGCCGTGTCATGTACAGACCCCTACTGTACATTGTGAGAAATGATATACCCACATAAATGTTAAGTATGCCACTGATTAAAGCTCACAAGAATCTCAAGTTTCCAGAGAATATTTGCAAAATTTTCCAACACTGGATGAATGAGGCCACACACAATAATTCGTAACCTTTACAAGAAAACAGCTCCAGGCCGGGAATTGACTCTGTTAAGAGCCCTTTCAGCAGACTTTGCATTAAACCCATCTGCCTGCAGAAATTTGCTCGTATGCTATACATTTTCAAAGCCACCTGCATGTATGTATAGACCTGAATCACAAATTACTTTTTAGCAGGGACTTTTTGATTTCTCAGGTCTCCATAGCAATTTTCTATAAAACCACATCTAATTAATGCATGTAGCAGCTCATGCAGTTCTACCCACTGGCTTAATTTTCAGTGTTGCAAAAGTATATTATAAAATTGTTCTATTCAATTTAACCACTCTTATTTTCCTCCTCTTAAGTCTTACACAAAAAGCAGTTTTGATATTAAAAACTTTAATACAATGCATGCCAGGAATTTTGCTGCATTAACATAATGATTCCACAATTTTTGTCACATGCACACTCACCCTTCAAGTGAATACTTGTTTTTTCTACAATAAAATATTTCCCCAAGTTTAAGAGATACTGTAAGCTTCAAAGATAATAGTTCTTCCAAAGATACCTCCCTACTACAAAGCTCATGCCAACCAACCGTGAAATTAAGCCCAAGACACTAATACAAAATGCATGTGATAATCTGATAAGACACCCTTAAGTACCACCCTTCCCAGCATGCATTGTAGAGTAATATTGAACTGTGTCTTTCCCCTCCCCCTCCCCCTCCCCCTCCTAGGTGCCCTTCTCCCATGGAAGAAACAAGTCCCACATAATTTCACAGTGTAACAGGAGGTCCATTCACACTGCAATAGGAAGACCATGCAGTCTAGTAAATTTCACTTACGGACAACTTGTAGACTCGTCTGCATATGAAGACATTGCACAGATGTCAAGATATCTTCACTAATTTGCAAAAAACCATAACAAATGCAAATTCATGCACCACAATTTTTTCCTGACTTTTTTCCCCTCAGATAAATTTTCTCTTTTTTTTTCCAAGAATGGGCTGAGCAACACTGCCTTTCCCCAGACCTTCACCTTTAGAAGGCTTGTGTGAGAACTACAGTATTAAGGTCACTTGCACTTTCTCCAAGTAGAAGAAAGCAAAAGCTTCAAGCAATGACAATGTGCACTTGTGGCTAAAAATAGGAAAGAAAAACATTAGATTTACATAGAACTAACATTTAAGGTTCAGCAAAATACAGGGTGAATTCCATTTCTTCATCATTTTAACAAGGGTACAAAGCAGGCCTTTTTTCTTTTCTTTTTGAACCTTCACCCTTATTAAAGGGGAACTATAGTGGCCATTTGACCCTTTACATATGTGTAGTATACATATAAATACTACAGATAATCTCTGCCTGGTGGACCTTACATGAAACCTTTATTAAGAATAATATATTTCAAATTTCCCTCGCTTGCTGGCATGTGCGCAGACATATTCGAAAGAAGACAACTAGATATCAGCTGATTGCTGACGTACAACATGCACCTCACGATTTCCAGAGCAAAATGTTGCCAGCTCAAATACATTTAAATAGGCCTTCTTAATTTTTCTGAGTGGTGGTTCAAAATTTCAAAAATTATCTATTTTAAATCATAAAAAATATAGAAAGTATAACAAAAACTTTGGTAGGAATTTTATGCCCCACAGCTGAAAATATTAAATAGTTCTTGCCCATTTATTTTTCGTAGTATTGCAAGAGGATGCTATCAAAGAATACTCTGTTTCAGTGGTTCCATTTTCCGAGCCCATGATATCACGCTGAAGGGCTGTGTTCATGCGGTGTTTGGATAGTTCTTCATAAAGATTTCTATACGTAAATGATGATTATCTGTTTTTATTCTTATGTTACCATAAGAACATTAAGAGATTCAACTCTTCGGTAGTAGTCATGAAAACTTAAGGAAACTCTGATCCACTGAGGGAAATTTTTGTCTAACTTATGGAAACACTATTCTCCTTAAAGCACCTATACATGTTCGCGCGGGCCTAGCATTCGTTCGAGACGAAAGTCTTGTGATATTTTCTGATTTAGTGCATATAATGAGGATTTTGCGTAGACACTGTGAAGTACGATATCGATTATTACATATTTGGTGGAGTACTGGCCGCATTCTTTCAGCAACACCTTGAAATGTCAGTCGAGAGTTGTATTTGAGTCTGCCGGAAGCAAGCCTAACCATTCTCCGCGATGTGTTCCCATCATGGCTGCCTCGAGCTATCGGTAACAGGCACAGAATTTCTTTTTGGTTGAGTAAGCTTCAATCAGACGCATTTTGTCTGGTAAGAGACTTCTGTGTATTGTTTGAATATTTTACTTTGAATTTTACAACTTTTATTGGCAGATTGGCTGTTGAGAGTTTAGAAAAATCTATAACCTTTTGACAAGTATGATCGAATCCCTTCGGACTACGGCGATGCAGTGCAGTGGTCAGTACCATGCATGTGTGTGATATGCCATATAGAGTCAATATGGATTTCGAGCTACACTTAAAGTGTAGGGTGAAGGATTTCTCGAACTTTTTAACTGGTTAAAAATCATACGTATCAAGTAAGAAGAAGGCTGTATGATGATATTAGATAGTAATGTACAGATTTCTGGATTTTAATGGCAAATTTAACCGCTACATTTTTTGAAAATTAAAGATAGTTTTGACGTTACCGTGAATACTGTAGGTGTGTGCTTACAAACTACACAAGCAGTTGTTGTAAAACCCGCGGCGAGGTGCAGGTGTGACATCACAGTTCCGTTGCATTGTGGGTAATTTCACAATATCATGACTGCCTACGCAGTGGCGTTTAGTGAGTTTCAAAATTTTTTTGGAAAAATTCGTGTTAAATAAGATATTGAGTTATATTAGTTGTTACTGGTATCACAATGCTTAGAAAAATGACTTCTTAATGTTGTACTTGCTTAGAAAGCTGTACAATTGTTTCCCTTTAAAGCAAACTTATAAAAGTATGCAAAATTACAATATTCTGGCTTAAAATTTGAATGATATTGTGGCTTAAAAGTGAATCATGTATTACACTTTGAAGAAGGTGTTTGTGAATCTTAGAATTCCTACCCCCCCCCTCTCCCAACCTTGAACCATCTGTTCCCATCACTGTCTATTTTACACTTGTGAAAATGATGACACACAATGGATGATCCCTAAAAGCATATGACTTCTGAAAAATATGAAATGTCATGGTGAGAACTGGCAAGAAAAGACTTTTCGAAGTAATTAATTTGAATTAATCTGTAGTTTGGCAGAGTGTCAGTAATCTGCTGTACATAGTTCAACATGCAGGTAATAAACCAATAAGATGGGAGAACAGGTCATATGAACCCACTGTGACATAATGGTACACCCATGCCAATGTATTTTGGAACTGTCACAAATGGTTGAATCCTTGGCAGAAAGAGAAAAATTGTGGCCGTATTCCCAGTTGACCCCCGGTGCCCAATGCTGATTCCCCTCCCCCCCCCCCCAGCTCAGGCAACTGGTAAATTTTGTGACCAACAAGAGCACTCCCATTTGATCCCCTGCACTAGATATGATCACCTCCTCCAGTCCAAGTGACAGGAAGTTGCGTCATTGAAATTATGTCTCCAGGTCATGTTTGCTTACACAAGTTTGCGTGGTGCAGGATATGCGAAGTCCTATGGGCAAGCCGTGCTACAATAGTACAGTCTGCGGAAGTATGTCATTCATTTGCTTTGATCTCAGGCCACCTTGATCCCTTATTGTGTTCCCACTTGTTTTTTTGTTTTTTGAATGCCTACGTGCAATATGATCCTCCCCGAAGGACCGATCAAGCTCTCCAGATCTAATCTGGAGAATGAGAGTGTTCCCACTTGCAAGTTGATCCCCTGCGGAGGTCAGATCCGGATCTGATCTCCTGCTCGTACTCAAGTGGGAACAAACTCTGTGAGATGGAAATGGGTGGAGAAAGAGCAAATATGCCCACCTCATGTCTATCTGTTTCTCTATTTTCTTTCTTTTCAGGGCCAAACCCAAAAATGGTCATCACCAAACCAAAAATTTAAACAATATCAATTTGGTTGAATTCACCCATGGTAATTTAGACTACAGTCTAAAGTGTTATATTCATCAGAAAAATTGCTATCATTGGGATGCAGTCATCTGTGAGTTACACATTGAAAGTGTAGTGGGACAAAATTAGGAAAAAAAGGGCATAATTTAATTTTTTTTTTTTTTTTTTTTTTTTTTTTTTGGGTGCTGTTTCAAAGCTTTTTTATAGAAAACACATTTTAAGTGCTGAAAAAATGCCAGTTACTTTTAAACAAGAAACAAAATAAAGATGCAAATGTGGGATTCTGCCCCACCACATTTTCTAACATTCTTGTTTTTTTTTTTTTATTGAAGGGTACGAAAGTTGAAAAACTAATCAATTGAAACCTTCCAAACTATCAACTGAAGATGCAAGGGACACTTCTGTGTGAAAAATAGTCAATATGGTATACTGGGTAGCCATGGTGATTGCCGGAGGTTTTTGTGGTGGGACAGAAACAAGTGTGGTGAGATGGAATTTCAATTTACTGGTATTTTTCAAGTAGCATGCCCTGCTAGATTTACCATAACTTTACTTTTATGGTCAGTGTAATGTGTTTGACAGCCATATTAAAAAAAAAAATGTGTCATATTTCTATCTAGCTTTGAAGGTTCATCATGTTTTGTTCAAAATTTGTGGCCACATGATTATAAGATCCCCCACAGCTTTTGTGAAGTTTCTTTCTGATGTGTACATACACGTGGTATAACTCACCTTCTTCCTCTCACCTACTGTAACCAGGAAGGAGATTCAAAATGTACATTATTTTGCTAACATATTACAAGCAGATATACACATCTTTCCTCACTTGAAAATTAGAAGGTCTGTTGGTAATAAACCATAGGGTCAACAATCTAAGTCGTACAAGGCCCATTTTCCACATATTTTCCACAGGGCCAATTTTGGACCCATTCAACTCGGTTCTTGAAGAAAGTTATTTGTCTATACTTACTCACAGGGCCAATTTTATACCCATTCAATTCACTTTTTGAAGAAAGTTATTTGGCTATACTTAATGCTTATAGACCTGTTACTAACAAACAATGATGAGCCAATTTTATGAAGGCCTATTCACAATTGGTCTAGGGCCCAGGTGGGCCCAAAGTTTCAACAAATTACTTTTGGAAAGAAAAAACTGTTCTTTTGAAGACCTGTGTTTTCAGAACTATGGTTGCCACTGCAGCTTTTGCACCAGATTCTGTTTATGGCTAAGAATCACTCCACAAGCAAATTTTTTCTCATTCCTGTGAAATGTTCTGGGCCTGCAAAATCACCAGAAATGGCATTGGCAGCTTTCTTCCAAGGCGCGGTTCCAAAGGGAGCTTTCCCAGTCTCAGCCCCCCTTTTTCACCTCATCAACGATAACAAATATGCAAAAATTAGCATAATGTTAATCTAGGAGAACAGTCAAGGGGGCTTTCAGCCCCCTCCCCCTTCCTTTTTGAAATGTCTGGATCCGCACCTGCTTCCCACAGCTATGGAACTGAAAGTTTCCCTTTAAAATTGGTTTTGTCTATAATGCAAAGTTCTGAAGGAGTTTCATGAAATTATAGTCTCTTTGGAAAGAGTACCTAATCAACAGGTTCCACCACATTCCATGCCACCACAGTGACACACTTTTGAAAGGTTCCCACAGCTCCTACAAATGACATGTAATTTCTGTATTGTTTGATAATAAAAGAAGGACAATCAGACTTTCTTTGAATCTTGATATTTTACTTTTTATCTTTAACTACTTTTGATAACAAATGATGGTCACATGTTCCTGATTCTGTACAACTTATCATTGTTTCCTGCCACATCAATAAATTTACGTTACCATGGCAACTACTTTGAGATAATTTACGTCCCTTTTCATTGTGTCTGGTAATATTCTGTAACTGACCTATTTGTATCAAACCACTGAATCATTCACACTTTATAGCAACTTGTACACAGGCACAAATAGAAAAGTCTGTATCAAATTTTGTCCCACCACAATATACCATAATTTTGGCTTTGGTCCTTCATAAAATATGAAACATTTTTTTTTTTTGTGGGAAAGGGTGAATTTCTGAGAAAAGTTTTCATACATTCCTAGTTTTTTCTTTGGGTGGGGGAGGGGAGTGGGGAGCAGGATTGAGAAATCTTTCAAAATGGTAGCTTCTTTAAGGGTCATAGGCACTAAAACATACAGTATCAACTATGTATTGCTTTTCTGGTGGTACTTGTACACGAAAGGGCTCAATAAACTTTCCCTGGTATGGCAAATTGGTACATGTATGTGAACTTACTGTTGCAGGTTTTCCCACATAATTGACATTTTTGTGGCTCTACTTGGCAAACCTTAACTAGTAAATCAGTTTTTACCAATTTATTGTTTTGCTTCAGTTTTTCACTCTTTTATTTGAAGTCCTCATGTTAGATCAACCATAGGCATAGGAAGAGGGGTGGCTGGAGGGGGGGGGGCTTCAGTCCCCCAAGAGTCAAAAATATGACAGGGAAAAGTATGCTTTGACCCCATCCCCTCCCACCCTCACCTATCCCCTCACCCCTTGATCCAACAATGCAACCTCTTATTTGTAAAACCTGTCAAAAATTTGCAGTACTTTCCTTAAAATTTGCCCAATATGTTGCACAAAATTGCATAAACCCTAAAATATTCAAAAAAATTCCAAAAGGGGAGGGGCACCCCCCTCGCCCAGGACGGCCATCCGAAACAACATTCATCCTGCTCCTCCTCTCGTACCAGTCTCAAACAGCTTCCCATACCTATAAGACCAATACACTCCTATGTTGAACTGATGCTAGTACTATCGAACTATTCAAAGTGTTCAGCTGTGTATTAAGAGAGTCAAAGGAACACGCTATGGCTTAATACACCTCAATGGAACATTACAATTTAGCAGACATGATGTCATTTGAAGTTCTTGTAAGCCAATGATTTGACACTGTTGCCATTTTAGACCATAGCCAAGTAGACTTTAAACAGACAGGGTATAATGTAACATTTTTAAGCTGCTATTGGGTGGGTGTCCAATGCGGTTGCAAAACAAAATGTGAATCCGTTGGCATCAATTAACACAATACACAGGTATGCAGGCAGCAACTGTTAAAATTAAATCTGTGTACCATGAAAAAGCTGGAAGTTTATAATGAATAAATCATTCTAATTTTATTTACTTATTCTGCTGGTGAATCTGGTTCAATATGTACAAGTTCCTCCACAACGTTCTGACAAAACTGTGAGACTTTGTAGACACATTTGTAAAGGAAACTGGTAGTCAATACAAAACACCAAAATGCTGTTTGGTGATTGGTTTTAAAATTGTCACAGGGCAGGGCTCGAAAATAGACTGGCGCTCTGGCGCTTTTGCGCCAGACACCACCGTGACTGCGCCAGAAAAACGAAAAAGTAGGTGTTTGCGACGTACTGGGCATCGCATATAGCACATTACACATATTGTATACTGCACCCATGCAAAGACGTAGACGTACACAACACAAGAATCTGCTGAGAGTTCCATGCCATGTGGGCTTATCGAATGTGCTCATTGCTATTGTAGACAGTTCATGTAAGCATCTGAACCTTCACCTCGTCACGCAAACACACATAAAAATGCCTTTTCAGTTTCACCAAATTACTGTGATTGTTACCATATCGGCATAATTATATCCAGTTGAAGTCTTAAAAGTAGTCAGGTTCAACTTGAAGGGTGAAATTAGCGGCTGCGCTGTTTAGTGCTTGTTTCTTGCTAAACAGCGTCCGTTCGGTCCGTTAGACACTGACAAGAGTTTACAAGGCGCCACTATTTTAACAAAAGTAGTGCCTGTCATCCTGAAAGTCCCAAGGTACAGATACGACCCCAAAATTAATGAATTGTCTGTTGTAAATATCTCTGCATTAGCAACCCTAATGAACATGTACAATTCACAGGAATATTCACCTAAATATGACAAAACGGAACTTTGTAACCCGCTTAAAAAATTGGAATAAATATCGTTAAAATCCAGCAAATTTCATTACAAATACTACTTTGCTTCCTTGTGAATGCATTTGGATTTCCCAGTCGATGCAATATGATGTAACACCGGCTGGGATTGGCTGGAACATTCCACTTTCTGTGAACATTGATACGGCTCATGGAGCCCTCAGAATTTTGCCTGTAACAACTTAGGATGGATGAAACAAATTAGAATAAACTAATGACCTACAATGATACATTTTGGCTAAGGCAACGATTACGGTTTCCGACTCCCAACTGGAAGAAATTTCAGACCGAAATGCATGGTTCGATCAAACAAGTGAACTACTGCTCTCTGCATACACTTTATACTAATACTACCTTACTTCAACGAAACAGGATCGATAGTTTAAAAGCGTCCACGATACTCTAAATGGTCAAGAAAGCCAAAAACATTTACATGGCATGTGCAAAAGACCCTCAAATAACCATCTGCGACACATTTTGAAGCTTTAGGTGAAAGCTTTTTCTCTACGATGTAATTTTCATCTTTGCATGTCAAAATTTGACAAAATATTTACGAATTTTCCAGTATATATCACTGTTACGAGAAGCTATTACAAACTCAGGTCATGGAGTCTAGTCTCCAAGTTAGTCCAAATTCCCAGTGGAGATCGAACCTCGCACCATCTCAATCAATGATGAGTCCAGCCATAGGGTAGGGGATAGAATTTATGAACTCCTCCCCCCTCTCCACATTCAAGGTGCCAGTAAGAGCAATCCAAAGCTGCTGTATACATGCACCCAGCCCCTCTGTCCCCTTCCAAGTTTTTCAGAGATGGAATGACAACGCCCTGTTTAGTACTACCATTTGCTACACCAAATAAATGTCTTATTTCCTGCCTCTTATACTTAAACTTACTTTACTAAATGCACAAATAACATTAGTATTTCAAAAGGCCAAACTGGAAAACTCTTTCTTGGCCTAACTTATTCATTCAATACAATGATTACAGCATGTCATAGACAGTGTAAAACCTAGGAGGTACAGGAGCATGTAGGTACATGGTTATGAATACAAGGCATGCACTTTTGTGTTGACTATTACCCATGAAATGGGCAAAACAATGGAGAATATGGAAGTGCAAAGGTTAATTGGTCTCCACTATAGCATGTGTGTAGATAATACATGGCACAAGTTTCAAGGTAGTCAAGATAAACCAACAGTTTGATAGCATACTACAGTTCAAGTGTTATTTTAATCAGCAGGTGGATGTTTTGAAGTGCTTATAATTTTGTTTAATTGAGAAGCCTGACAGTAGAAAAAAATCTCACTAATTACAGTAGCAAACAGCATAAAAAAGTGTTCCAGTGTTGTTGTTTTTTTTAATGATATTCACATTACAAAATCCTATTGAAAAACAATTAAAAGGTCTGTGAAGTTTATGTTTTTACAGTATAGCATTACAAAAGTCTGAGCCTTCATGTTATTACAGTTGTTTTCAAGATTACTGTATATTTCTACTTTGTTCATTACTAGTTTTAGTTAATTAAATTAAGTTTTTACTTTGGTGAGATTCTCACTTTAAATTTTCAAGTTTGGACCAGACACTATACTGTACTCACACTGGCACATTTGTCTGTGAAAATGATCTGTACTTGTACAAGTTAACAGTCACAAATTCTGGGGATGAGGTGCTAATGCAAAATAGCTCATGAAAAATGACGTTCACTCAACATACTCCTGCTAAGACTCAGACACAAAATACTTAAAAATATAAGGCTTGGGCAGGTTACCTAGAAGTCTTTCAGAATCACAACTCCTTGCCAAGAGTCGAGTTACAATTCCACTTTAGTTGGAATCACCTTTTGAGGAATTTTCAAAACTTTCATAATATGCAACTGCTATTCTATTTTGCAGTTTGCACAAATTTGTGTTATTTTGCAGGTGTCTATAGATGCAGTACGGTAACCAAACTGACTCTTTTGGGGTTTTCCTTCAAATTCAATCACAACTTTTTTCTTCAACAGGCCACTACGATTCTTAGACACTGGCAGTTCAGCATCTCAGCAATAGATCCTTTTCCAAATAGAAATTACAAAGGATTGTGGGATAGAGTTTTAGTACTCATCGTTTTGCCAATGGCATTTTACCGTGGCAAAAATCGATGCACACCGAAATTCTGTCCCACAATCCTGTGTAATTGCTATTTGGAAAAGGGTCTATTGCTGAGATGCTGAACTGCCAGTGTACAGAATGTGAAAATACTCACTGGTATGTTAGAAATCAACAGTTCATTCTGCAGCTGCTGATGTACTGTACTGTACATGTTCCTGAGTCAGTTATAACATGTTTGAGGGATTTGCGACTCCCATTCAGAGTCAGGATGAACAGAGCCACTGGTAACCGACCCAAGCCTGTAATTATTAAATATCTAGACATTTTACTCATGATTTTAATACTTTTGCTATAAGTAGGATGGGTCTGCCTCTAACAAGAAATGAAATGACAATGGTGCACATCCACTTAAAGACAGATTTGCATCGCCCCAAGTATGACTTTTAGTTGGGGGTAAGCAAAAGTCTCAGTTGGTGACTACTCTTTGATTGACATCAGAGTTACAAAATTCAAAAGATGCAGAGCAACTCATATTACACAGCATTCAGAGAGAATGTTTTGATTACATGTATGAGGTCTTTTATGCTCACCAGGATGTGACCTTCAGCAGTGAACTATGTTTGTGTCTGCACAAGGAGAAGCAGAGTAGACAATTATGGGCGGGGTTTACCACCAAGAAAAAGTCATACTTGGGGTGATGCAAATCCCTCTTTAATTCTGCATGGCATCTGGAGAATCAGTTTTATGGTCACCTTGGGTCTTCCCCTGTATTGGCACTAGGTCTCAGAATTTTGGAAGGAAATTCCACCTTTCCAAACTGAATTTTTTTTTTTTCATTTTATAATATAACTCCTTAAACTTTGGTTACCCATTACTACACCTGGTACCCAGTTCCAAATTTTTGGTACCCAACTCTGTATTCCACTAGGATATGTCCAAGCCAGGGGAGGAAGATAAGACCCCACTCCCCACCCCACCCCCCCCCCCACCCCCCAGCATGGCCAGCAACCAGTACCCTGACAACTGTGACTAATGACTCGAAGGAGGACAAAGCCAAATGTTTTGGTGCACTTCAGGGACTAAAACATGAAAACTTGGGAGTTTTATTTGAAGAAACTTTATTTGAAAATTGGGAATCTTTATTGATGCAAATTTCGGTACATATACTTCATGTAAGCCAACCTCAAACTGAAGTGAATAGACACCTACTAATCCTATTCAATTCAGTCTATTCAGCCTATTCAGTTCCCTTCAGTTGTCTATTCACCTCAGTTTGAGGTAGTCTTACATGAAGTATCTCCCCAAATTTCGGACTTTTATTGAAGAATCTGCCTTCCTTAAGAGCAAAAGCAAGTAAATTGCTACACTGAATGATTATTTTCAACTTTCACCTACATGTGTCATCCCCACTTAGACAGGGGAGCCTTTCCTAACAAGGGGCCATGGCCTCCCAGCCCCCTGGCTGAGCCAACCGTGTGCAGAGCTTGCACTGCAACTGTGCTTCATATGACAAAAAGTTACACACTTGTAGATCAATTTTGACAGGAAATGTCCATACAGTTCTTACCAGGAATTAAATGTGTACAGTACATCAGTAGATGCACAAATTTGCAACAAAAAGTTCACCTCCTGCAGTTCTGCTGTGCAAAATGTTAAAATCATAAGACACTTGCATACATACAAAGGGAAAACTATCCAGTCTGGGACTAAGTTAGGTCTAGCCTAAAGTCTACACAATAGGTAAACTAGACAAAATGGTAGGCTCTATAAGCCAGGCCTAGCTACCAGTAATATTGGCAACAATGCCAGTCAACCCACTGATAACACTAAGTACCTGGGTAGTTCTCCAAATCAGGGGGCCAAGAGACAGGGACACGAGGCAAAATTTCAAAATTGTTTTTCTGCATTTTCTGCATTCATATTTCCGTCGAATGGGGACATTAAATGGTGGTCCCAGGAGCTGGACTGGGAGCGATTATGTACACACGTGCCTCATTAATCTCTGAGCACTAGTCCGTCAAAAGAGAAGGCTGATCCCGCCAGTGTTCATCTACGCTCACTCTGGTATAGGGTCCTTGATGAGCCAATTGGCTTCCTGACCCTCAAACGTTAAACTAAACTTAAATTTGTATGATATGTTAGTTACTGTAAGCTTAGGCCTAACTTTGAGTACTATTTGACATTTACCTGCTCATTTATAAAACTATACAAAAGGCCTTAGTAAGGCCGAGGCGAACAAGAATTGTGCAAACACAAAGGAAATTAATCCGTACCTTCATGGCTTGACAAGAAGCCTAAAGTGATCAATGTAACAGGGACACCAACTATCTTTGGCATGTGATTATATGACTTACAGTTATCAAGGCCTAGGCATAAAATTGATGGAGTAATTTTCCTTCATTTTACATACTTGCTGTGTATCTATAGGCTAAGCTACACAAATTCACAATAAGGGCCAACACAGTATGCCAATATGGCATGGCATGAGAATAAGATGGATCAACCAGTAGAACTTATGCGAGCCAAACACAAACTTTCCATTTATGTTTAGGTCTAACCAAAAGCCTTAACTGTTAATCCTAATCTGTGCCAAGTTTTGTACATCGTACAGTACTTCACAGCATGCACTTTGACCGTGAAGTAAGGTTAGAATGACACAGGACTAAAGTTTCCTACCAGTCAACTTAGAACTCAGGAGCCTTTAAGCTAATTCGGTGACTCAGGCCCCTGTACAAAAACTTGTCACCTCCTCTGCTGTATTTAAAAATTTCCAGTGCCCCTATGTGTTTTAGTATATTTTGCACCAAGGTTACAAATATTTTGCCCTTGGAAGCCATGTCATCTCCAATTTCAGTACCATGTCTCACTAATGGTCTGGATAATTACACAATCTGAAATGCCAAGGGCTAGGGGATATCCTGCCCTAGTGGTGGGCGATATTGACTTTTTTACCATCACGATAACAGAACAAAATTTATAGCAATAATTCGGTATCTACAATAATTTTCATAAAGAGAATTTCCCTTGGAGTTCGCTTCCGTGCTCATGCATGTTAGAATATTCAATGATGAACTTTCATCGATTTTTCATCAGTTCAATGTAAAAAAAAATGCCTTTAATTCAACATTTTGGAGACAGCAATGAGAAGAAATAAAGCATTACAAGGCAAAGTTTTTCATTATTTGTTTTTAAGAATTTATTGTTGTTGTTTAATTCTTGTTACCGTATCGCGATAAAAAGAAATTATCGCGACAACGATAATTTTCGACATATCGCCCAACACTATCCTGACCCTTTTGTCACAATGTTTCCATTGACTTTCAAGTTTTCCCTTGGTAAATTTTAATCTTATCCTCCCACTTTTCACACAAACACCCGCTACCCTGAGTGGGACAATGAGTAGAGGAGCATTGCCTGCACCTCTTAACTAAGTTTTACAAAACAATCCTTCCATGTCAAATGACCCCCTCAGCAAATGTTATCACAGATTAAAAATAACCCCCCACGTTTTATGTAAGGTTTTATATTTTTCACTCTATTTACGATGCATAAGATAACGTTAAATCAGGCCTGGTCAGGAGTTTTTGGGCAGACGGGCAATGGTTGCCCGTCTTAGGCAAGTTCTAACAGTTATTTTTAGAAGCCAAGACGGGCGTTTAGACGGGCACGGGCAACTGCCCGTCTTATAATGCCAGGCCACGTTAAATGACAATTTTGCTGCACCTAGGGACCTAACAGCCCGACATGTCACACTGCTGGTCAGGTAGACTGGCAATACCAATTCTGATATAGCCATAAATGGGGCTGAAAGAATGGGATGGGATTATGATGTTCCCTGAGAACTGGCAGCTTTTGTCCATCTTGTCAGAGTGATCTGATCTGGTACTATTTGGATGTGTAACATAGGCCTAAAGGGTGATTCTAGGGTTTACAAAAATGCTGTGCAGAAAAGGACCATACAACATGAAGGATAGAAGAGAACTGACAATGCTTCATGTTATTCTAGTAGCTTACTGTTTAGTGTTTAGACCTGTCTATCCGAAATCTTTTAAGTCGTTCAGCATGGTAAGAAAAAAATGTTTACTTCCTAGGAACATAACTCTGACGGAGTCTGATTTCCTGCCACAGTTATGCAGCAGAGGGGGAGTCTGATGGAGGCACATCCCCCCTCAGAAGCTGAAGCTTTTTGAAAAATTAAGACTCAACTGACGCGATTGATGGCCCATTTTTACAATGATTGCCATGTACTACTCATGTATTAACCATGCTTCCCTAGAACATGAGACGTTTTTCACCAAGATTTCACATAGAAATTGCACTTTTTCAAATAGGATTTCATATCTCTGGGACCTCAGTAAGTTCCTTGTATGCTGACCGCAGCGGAAGAAGCCATCTCAGTTAGTCCGATTCGCCACACCATGCTGTGTTAAAATTCGCTGTGTATCAACCCTGGGCCAGTTAGTAAGTAGTGCTAGCCTATCTCATTGTCAATCAGATAAAAGTTAATAATGATATCTGCATTTCATGGTAAACAAGTTTACAAGCCACTAGAGTGGAGTGGCCATTTGCACGGGGCAATACATCCCGGCACTGATGCATGATACAAGTGCATGTAGGCCTACATGATAGACTTGACAGCGGCAGTAATAAAATAGTTTAAAATAGTTTAAAACGTTAGGCTAAGTGTTACACGTAATACTGGTGACACTGACAGTCCCAATTTTGGTAAATTTTTCCACTCCTTTATAGTAGTTCTTGGAAAAGAGTTCTTTTAAACATTGGTCCAGCACAAGGGTTGATAGAAGTTTTGTGTGCTCATTCTCCAAAGACCTTGGCGCATCATACTGACTTCACTTAAGGAAATTTCCCTAACGTTAATGTTTGGTACTGGTAGGCTAAGTTAAGCCCTAATAGTTAGGCCTAAGTTAGCCTAGTAAGTTAGTATGATTATGATTTATGAATATGATTATGAATGTGTGTGGACTATTGCCTGGCTAGGTTACTAACGAAGCCTACCCTACGACTTTACATCGTCAAGGTTTTGCTTTGGTCTAGTATTACGTTTAGCCTATAGCCTAGCCTTGGCTACTGTGTAACTAAAGGCTAGCAAAATTCAGGTAGGCCTACACCTAACTTCGTAGTCGTACTTAGGCTACTGAAAAGTGAAGTACAATGTCTGCGAGTGTAACGTTACTGTCAGTAGCATACCGTTATATTCAATAAGCCTCATGCGTATGAAATGTATGGATCAAGGTCAAATACCTTCATCAGTCAACTCAGTGTGTCTGTAACACTCTGAAAGGGAAATGAGTACCAAACCACCACACTGATAGCAAAATAAGTTTGGACGTTCCTTTCCGAGGCTGCTTTGATTCCTCTACCCAAATCTAACTTGAAAAACCAGTGAATACTCACCCAAAACAATGCGAGCTGTCTTGCCTTTCTGTACCGCACGTACGTACCTAGACTGCCTAGCCTTCATGCAATGCACGTAGCCTGCATGCAATGCACGTACGTACGTAGATTGGTAGATGCATGTTCTACCATCATTGTATCACTGCCAGACAGTATGTTTATCATAGGCTCTGACAGCCAGTCGTTTTAAGAAGCCTGACTTTAACGATTTGAGGGTCAGGAAACCATTTGGCTCCTGTACCAGAGTGAGTGTGGATGGATGAACACCGGCCAGATTGCTTTCTCTTTTCGACTAGTTTTCATAGGTTGACGAGGCAGGCGTGTACTAATTGCTAACAATCCTGCTCACGGGACCACCATTTAATGCCCCCATCCGACCGACGTGAACGTATCCCCACTTTTCCAAAGGCTGGGAGGTCCCTTGCTCTGCAGCTGAGCAAAGAGGACAACTTCCTGATTCAGACAAAATCCTGAGTCGGACAACTTCCTGGAACGGACAAAAAATACCCAATTTAAATTCACAAATTTACATACCCTCAGCACCACTGTTCACAGCTGTACTGTACAAGTAAATTTTAGTCCCCAGAAAATTCCGGGTGGTTCCACCGGGATTTGATCCGGGGACCTCTACATCCTCTAGTATGCAAGGCAGTGAACTCAAACCACCAAGCAAACTCCTCCACCCTTGATATGTAAGAGGTAACTTTGATACAGAGAATATCTGCTGTGCGACAAAAATTAAGTGTATTTGCTCGATTAAAACTCCAAACACTCAATGATGTAGCCAAAGGTAAAGTGTGGTTTTCGGAATTGGCCCGAAATGGGCTCAGCTAGACTCGGACTCGTAGCCGATTCCAGTCGAGTCCACAAAAATGAAAGTTTCATTAATGTAACCTAGGCAACATTATTAGTGGTGCACTATTTTACAAGCAAATGGTAACATACAGTCATATAAATTTCATGGTCAGCCAGAGTATGAGATTTACTCCTGAAAAGTGCCCGTTTTCATCATAAGAGTAATTGTAAATACAGTACAAAAAGCATTTGTATGAGTCGCTACATTGTCAAATGGCCAGACTCGGAATTGCAGTGGCACGGAATTGGAAAACCTGGAATGGAGGTACTAGACTCGAAATTGGCCCGGAATGGTAGAAACTTGAATTGGAATTGGCCTGGAACTGGGTTAGGTGGACTCGTTTACAGCCCTAGCAATGGGCTTTGTTAGGTTTCTCGCAGGGCGTGATTTGAGCATGGGCTAGCGGGGTACGTGCCCAGTCCCCCCCCCCCCCACACACACACACACACACTAAGGCGGCCCACAAACTAGGTTATCAATTTTTTTAGGGTCATGGAGAGACGCCGTGCAGTTGAAATTTAAATATCCTCACGCATGAGCCCCCAAATGTTGTGCATTGTTGTGAGGGTGTGAGAGACGAATTTGAAGGGGTGGCAATTGTTCTCAGATTGCTCATAAATTAGTTAACTAGTTTTAGTTTCATCGAGGAAGTTGGGGAAACCTACCACGTACGCTAAAATTTTGGGGCACTAAGTACACTGGCAGAAAATTAACCGAATGAAACCGAAAGAAAAACAGACGAACATTATTGAAGTGCTTGAAATATCGATATTTTCACACGAATGAATGAATTTAACCGAATTTCCGTTTTCACTCTAGCCAGGTATCACTAATTTGGTAGTTGGAATTTCATGCGCCCTGCCATGGTAAGACACGTACCTGTCAAGTCACACCCCCTTCGTCGGGGAAAAGATTGAACTTGTCGTGGCGGAATAGCCTGTGAGTCAAGAATATTGTGTTCGCAAAAACACATGCAATTCCATCCATGAGGTTCAATTGGTCGAGAGTGACTGCCGCTACTGGACAGTGGATATCGTTGAAAAAGGCAAAAACCTTGGATATATTCAAAATATCGTGGTCTCAGTTTTCAGACGCGTTGTTTGTGTAATGAAGAAAAAATAAATCTTTATATTCTTTATGAATTATCCTAATCGTATAATTGTAGTCCTAGTCGATAAAAACTTCCCGGCGAAGCTCAAATGTCTTTTATAAACAAACAATAAGACAGAAAATTTGCGCACGCTCCTCGCGCAGTTAGCTACACGGGTTAATAGTGCTATATGCGCGCAACCATGGGTACCCATGAGCCCCTTATTGGCCAACCGAGAAAAAAATGAAAAAAAAAATACAAAACTGTGATTTCGTTCCATACTCAGGCAAATAGTGCCTGGGAATCTGGTGACCTAGGAGGTGTTTCCATCAAAAATTTTCTTTAGCGCTTCGCGCCAACCATCGATGGCGCTTCGCTTACTTACTGTTCTCCATTGCTTACCGAAGTCACAAAGGTGTCCCTCTTTGCCCAAACCCTAGATCCACGCCTGAATTCTTATTTCAGTTCGGGTCCGAGAGCTTACCCCCACCCTATTCCTTTTCGACACATCTTAGTCCCTCCGCGATCACGCTGTGTTTTGCATCACTCTACTTAACATGACATCTGAGTAAGAAAATTTCGTCCCAAACGCTTTATGGCTAGGTCCAACTCAGTTTCAGTAATTTTTGTTACTTTCACTACGGTTCTGTAATACAGAGTAATTAATTCCAACAGCTAAAATACACCAAATTGCACCTTATTATTTTTTTTTCTGAAAAAATAAAACTTTACCCTCAGGCTACTACCCTGTATCAGTAGTTCTTGACAATCTAAAATCCCCCTCCCCCTTCTCCGGCAAATCCTGGATTCACCACTGCGATGATACATCTGGCTTTTAGCCTAAAATTGTTGAACATTTATGATCTGTATGTAAGCGCCCAGCCGCTGAAGAGGTCAGCCGCTGAAGAGGTAGGGTTACGCGTATAACCCAATCTGTCATATCAGTTCCTTTTTCAAAGAGCCAAATGACTTGCCGAGGGGCCCACATAGTACGTTCGTGAATAGGGCCCCAAATTCGTAAATCCGGCCCTGGTTTCTTGGTTGGATTGCTTTCTGTTAGGTTTGGGTTCAGAGAATCTTATGGGACTTTAGTCCCCTTTTTGCCCTTTAACTTGTTATGTCACGCAGGCCCGTAGTTAAGGGGGGCCAGCCCCCCCCCCTGAAATTTTTTGCTCCCCTGGAGAGTTTGAATCTTACCATTGCCTTAATACATTTGTACACATTTGGCCTCCCTGAAAAAAAATTTTCGCCCCCCCCCCCGGAAAAATTTTTGCCCCCTCCAGTACCTTGTCTGGCTACGGGTCTGATGTCGTGTCATGCTAAATGTCACGTAGACTACATTTGATGCACAGATTTATACATGGCAGGTTACGTACATTAAAATAAATTATAGGGTGGGCAAGTTTATGAAATTGTCTCCTTGTAAAAATGACTTGTTTATGCTAACCCCATTTGATAAAAGGGGTATAAAAACAATCTGATTGGTATACTATATTGTCAAACGGCCGGTTTCGGAACTGGCCGGACTTCTCACTGGAATCCGAAACCTAGTGCGTTATTACATCGTCAGTGACAATATTACCCGTGGCTATCCCTTTAAGATTTACAAGAAGCTTTGTAGACTGAAGATGTGAAAATATTTTTTTTCCAAAAAGTAATCGATACATCATGAGTCTACCGGCTACTGGGTGCGCTAGCAAGTGCTGTCAACGATTTTAGGGGCCAAATTGACAAATTTTGGGATATAAGTGTGGGAGCTCTATCGGCCAAAACCTGGCTCCCTGACTCACCTAGCTATACCCACCCTTAACTGGAGGGTACAGAGTAAAAACAGGAATTGGCCAGAGATCACGTTAGATGGACTCGGATACGGCCCTGGTATTTAGGCAGAAATCGAGCTCATATGTCAGATAAAAACGGAGACGGGAAAGAAAAATTGTTATCGATTTTCGTCGGAATTTGACCGTTGTAAATCGCTGTCAGAATTACAATATAAGCTTTATTCCGTCTTATGTTCTGCTTAGAGTAACCAGGGAGTTCCAAAAGACAACTCTCTGGAGTAACCTAATTGAAAAAGTTCAGCACTTAGTTAGTTGCAACAGAAGTAATTGCATTCTGCAGGCTAGAAACCGTGGCCCTTCCAAAGTGCTCTAAGTGTGGGTTTCACAGTTATCACTTTATGACATATATATGGGTAGCAGAACACAATAATTCACAAAAATTCAAACTCTAGCTACACCGAAAAATATTGCCTGTCAAATTTAGTCCCTTAAAAATTTGGGGGAGCTTGTTTCTGAGTGTGTTAGCCTACTTATAAATATGATAATTTTTAGTTGAAATAAAGACAGTGCAAAATTCGAGACAATTTCATAATTTTCTTGCCATTTGTAGTCTCGATGAAAGAGACTACGGTAGGCTTCAGTTTCAGTTTATTTTACTCTTTGTTACATCCACAAAGGTGTGAGAGTCAATACAAAACATACGTACAAAAATGATGCTTAATACAACACAATAATAAATGACCAATAAATAAAAGGAAAAAAATCACAAAATAATTTACAAAACACAGATACTTGCAGGCAAACCAAATTGATACAAAGTAGAAAAGTTTTCAATAAAGAATCAGAACTAGTTTTGTCACCAGCCCCAGCCACCTAGCCTAAGAGGAGAGAGAGAGAGAAGTAAAGTAATTAGATAATTAGGAACAACTTATATGTGTAAGTACTCACATACATACGGTACCTACATAGCTCCAAGAGCACATACAGGCATAGGAGTCGAACAAGTCATTTAAATCAGCCGCTAATTGCACCACAAAAAGTGGCTAAGTTTCTATGTACCTTCCTGTTGCGAGAAGTTTAGAGTTGATTCATTTTCAAGGTATTTGGGCCAACTCTATAAAAACGCTTTATGTAAAGTTTTCTTTCAGCTTTCAATGCCGAACATTAGAAGAGATAATGAAATTTCTCGATCCTGCAAGGATGAGTGGGCGTATCGCCCTGGCACCGAAAGGAGTTGGTGGAGTATGAAACGGGTATCTTACCTAGAAGTGTGACCGAGGGTACTAAAATGTACTACTGGGCATACAATGCAACGTAAAATAATGCATGGAATTAAGCCCGTAATCAAAAGAGATATGTTCTAATAAGTTTTCTTTTTCTACATTTTGACTGATCTCGTTTTCCGTCATTTTTCTTCCTCGGAAAAAAATATTTAAGAAAAAGTACGTTAAAAGGACGTGAAGCCAAACCAAAAGTTAAGAGATAAAGAAGTTGAAACTTCATCAAAAAGGTTTAGGAACGACCTTGGATAGACTTACGAATTTCTTCGAAATTTACTTGCTTGTGAGTTTTTCGTTCTTTTCTTTTCTTTTCTTTTCTTTTCTTTCCCTTTCTTTCACCTTTGGGAATCTTCACCATTGGGAATCTTCACCATTTGATGATATAGCGAAGAGTATATATGACGCAATAATCGGAATTTTCAAAGGTGAAAAAGTCTAGGCTACAAAGCTATTCGATCTTAAAGGTCGTGTGACATGCCACCAAAAAGAGATGTTTCACTTGTCATTTAAAGAATTAAGTCCTCCAACCAAAGATCAATTGGAATTATTTCAATATCTCTTACCGTTATAAAAATATACACCTTCAAAGTTTGATGGCTTCTGAAGAAACTAATTGCCTATGCAAAAAGAATGATGTAGAGTGTTGCACAGTGTGAAGATTTCTTTTGTTAACCCTACATAAATTATCACTTAATTACTGATCATGCAGATTACAGTTTGGTGAGTGATGTCAATATTTTTCAAGGAAAAAATTTTAAGTTTTATGACTAACTCCTCAGGGAATAACAATGCTACCAGTGTCCTTGAAATTAAGGTTGAATAAACAAAGGCTAACATGTGCCATATATGGTATGTCCCTCTTTTGATGTCACATATTTGCATATTTAGCTCATGTTTATTCATGATACAAGTGTGAAATAGAAATTTACCTGTAAAATGACAATATTTGATAGATTTTAATGGGAATTGTGGCTATTTTCTGAATTTTTAATACTTTTTACATCAAATATCCAACTATGCTATTTTCATGTCACACGACCTTTAAACGTCAGTTCAACCAATACTATTTCCTAGCAAAAGTCCAGTCAGAGCAGGCCCAAACAAAGTTTCCAATAACAAACTACAAGCTCAAAAAGTGACATTGAGGCCTAGAAAATAGCAACTAGTTTCCACTGAATGTCTAAACTAGCGTTTCGATGGTTACCATGTGTAGGGTGACCAGACGTCCCTGACTTTCGGGGACAGTCCCTGATTCCAGTGTTTCGTTCCCGATGACAAAAGCGTCCCAGAATTGTCCCGGATTTAACAAGAGATCTAGTAACGTTTAAAAATATGAGATAAGCCTATATTCAAGAACAAACAGAATGGTTGCAAACCTTAGACTATGTCTGTTGAACTTAATAACACCTAGATGAATCACGGATGTATACTTCGCTCGGACGATCACAGATGACGAAGCAAGAACCGTCAGGGGCGGATTGAGGCATCCCCCTCCTCGCGGCAGGAAAAAAGTGAAAGGGAGAGAGAGAGAGAGGGGGGGGAAGGAGGAGAAGAGATAAAAAGTAAAAAAAAATTGTAAAAAAGTACTCAAAGTATATTTCTCTGCAGAGGTTGGGTGGACCTTTTAGTTGAAATCAGCTCTGTAAAAATCCATTACAGTGGTTGACGAGACGGGAAAGGGGGGGGGGGGTGGTAATGTGCGAAAAGAGCTGAATGGTCGAACAATGGTGCTTGTCGACAGATCTATGTACGTGAACATAATGATGAAAACGGTGGGAAGGGGCACGGCTTGCTATATTGAACTGCAGTGACAAATTTGTGCTACAAAGTGCGCAATTGTCTTCGTTCACACCCCCATATACCAAAAGAATCTAGTAAGAACGAAAATAAAATTTATTGTGGCAAAAAACAATTTCAGAAAGATAAATGTGGTTCTTGCTATAGCGTCTTAATTTCAAAATAATCCCAGATTCGTTCTTAAACCTCTCCAACAGCGCTTATAAAACCTGTACTCAGCCATTAAAATCGATTTTAATAAAATATGGAACGATATAAAAGCTCATTGACAGTGTAACTGGAGCCGATTTTCTGCGTTCTTAATAAGTTGAGAAAGTTTCCGAAGGCTTCGCCGAATAGGCTCCCACCTAGTATTTGGCCCTGGACCCGGCGCCAAGAGCCCTAACGCGGGCTTCGAGACCCCACGCGTGCAAATTCGCTCTTGGAGCCAGTGTAGTTCACCTGTCATGTCGCCCAATCGAAAATTTTGGAACAGCTCTACAAAAACTACTGTCAATATTGTAGTGAATGCGAGGACTGTATAATTGGCTATACAGTACCACACACATGGAATGTGTATTTGTGACAACGTAAAAGGCGAACACAAGCTTGTAACACATAAGTTACGACAAAGTATATAGTATTTAGTTATTTTACTTCTCTTAAAAGACAGTTTCTATGTGCAATATTTACCTACACTGTAAAAACACTTGGGTCACGAGGGAACTGAACCAACATTTTGGGTCAAATATTAACCCCATTTGGGTCAAATGAAGCCTTAGTTGGGTCATTATTTGACCCAATAATTTTGGTCGGTTCCCTCCTGACCCAATTTTGGGTCAACTTGACCCAAGTGTTTTTAGAGTGTATATAAAACTGACAATAGATATATCCATTTTGCATCGGAGAACCTCAAGGAATACAAAATTTCCCAACGCGGAGAATGGTGTCAGAGATTTTACTTCAAAATTGTCAGCTTACGCTAGTCAAAAATACTGACAAATGCTCCATTACAAACTTGAAAAGTAACTGTGTGAACAGTCGGTGGTTACGATTTTTCATTACCACAATTTCTAGTTTGTGCGGGGAAAAGACCAGAGTTTTCCGACAGACAACCTTTTTCGAAATTTTCGAAATATCAGTTGGGCTCCTTAGTTCATTGTAGCAGGTCCTTGCTTGTTTGCAAAGTGTAGAGCTAGTATCTCACGAAGAAAAAATTCACTTGCGTATGGTTTGCGACTAAATTTCGCAAACTCGCTGAATACTAGTAAAACAGTAGCAAAACTGTCGCCTGTATTCGCAGGAATCGCAAAAGCATCGCCACCGGTTTTAAACATGTTCAAAATTTTCTGCGACGATTTGCGAAAGTCGAACGCCAAATTATAGCAAAGTGTTAGTAAGACATTTTCACTAATGTAGCACTAATGTAGAACCAACGTCGCGCGTTTTGAAGAATCATTCCTAGGCCGAATGGCCTCTGGTTTTTTGTAGGTTGTTTCACGACATTAGTGATAAGTTTGTACGAAGTTAGTGCTAATATTTTGTGACTGTTTGACGTAGCTTTGGCGTTCCCGTCTTCACGTGAGACATACTCACTTAATTCGCACTTCTATTTTTGCGACTTTTGCTTTTTTGAAAATGCAATAGTCGCGACAATAAACGTGCGAATTTGTCTTCGTGAGATTGTAACTTTAATCAAGAAGACAAATTCGCACGTTTGATTTAGCGACTATTTTGCGTTCCAAAACGCAATAGTCGCAAAAGTAAACGTGCGAATTTGTCTTCGTGAGATACTGGCTTAGGAACTTTCACTTGAAACTTAAAGGGAAAATGCAGTCACCCCAGTTTGTATTAGAGTAGTAGTCTACCCTATTTCAAGAATGGCTCTTGAGAATCACGTGAGAATATTTTTCTCACTAAATTGTGAAATTTACTGGAGTAACTCCTTGGTTTACCTTTAGCATGCAATATTTGAGTCCTGAAGTATCCGTCATCGAAGATACTTGGAAGAGAAATGAGAAGAAATTTGTGAGTTTTAGCTGTTGTTTCAAAATAAGTTGGGACGACTGCTCATGCCCTTTAATTGGTATCCTGGTGGGGATCATAAGGGACGGAGGGGGTATGAACCTTTCATAACAAGGTTTGGTATTACTCTAAATATAATAATGTGGTTTCGAAAATAGAGGTTACGATAAGTTCAAGATTACGATCAAGGTTTGAGGGTCAGGTATATTTTCCTAAGTCAACGAAATTCACCATGGGTGTCATCTGAGGCAAAGCAACATTTCATTACGAGGGCAGCAGACGCTCAGCCATCACTCGATGTCTTGGGGTCCTCCCTTAGAATTTTTCGTGATGGGATGGTTTTATGGCTATTCTGGACCATTTCCGACGAAACTGGTGCGATCTCCGTGTTTAATTTCCAAGTTCCAACGCTATTAAAATATTTTGTCTGACAATGATTATACGTTAAGAGCTGACAAAAATATATCGTTGCAATTTTCAAAGGTGCTGGTAGGGCTTACGCTCGCCCCGCTAGCGCGCGATCAAGGGTCCACCTTAATGGTGGTGTCCATGCAGGACGAGCATGGTAGTTTCGGTGACAAGGTCAAGGGCCACGATTTATGTTGGACATGGGGGGGGGAGGGGAACGTGCGGGTCGGTAACTCAAAATGATCTATCTGTATATGTGTGCATATACGTATATGTGTATATACCTACATGTATACGTATACGCATATGTATATGAAAGCGTACACATAGACCCATACGTAAACGTATATGGAAATGTGAACGTATATGTTTATGCAAATGCAAGTAACGAAATGCGCTCTTTAGTGGAGCCGAAGAAACACAAATCTTTTCATAGTAGCAAGTAGCACTGGTTGCGCCTTTAGAAGTCAGTAACAGCCACACTTTTACCATGCAGTTTTATATCCAACAACCGCTTGATTTGAGCAGGGAGCTGTGTCTCGCTGCTCCCTTATTTCAGTGGTTGACAAAGAGGATGAAAGAAATAACAAGTAGGTTCTTGACAATGACACGAGATAGATACACCGCATGTTGAAGAAAATTTATGTACGTAAATATATCATTGTGCGAGATTATGAAATCCGAAGTAGTATGCCCCCTCGGTGTGATCCACTAGGCCATGCATGTCCAGTTAGGATTAAGACTCAGAGGCCGGTTTTAAAAAATATCGACAACTTGCTATCAAGTTCAGTGGTGAACGTACAACAAAGTAGTTTTACCTGTTTTGAAAAGTTATCAGGCTAAAAGCTGGTCAGAACAAAATGTGTTGAATGGCGAGAATTAATGTAAAGATGGCTCCATGGACCTTAAAGTTAAGTTTTCCCCAATATTGCTCTAAGGCATGAGCAACTGGCGCGTGGGATGCGCTGAAAATAGTACACTAACAATGAAAGTTACCCAGATCCATTTGGGTAAGGGGGTATGGGGATGGACGACAAAAGTTAGGTCTCCCTTTGCGATCTTACTGTGGATTTGCTGTCATTCAGTTTGATGTATCAATAAAAGGGATTGAAAACACCGGGATACGAAGAAGCAAACAAAAAAAATAATCACAATATCCACGCAATAGTTGTAATAAGTATGACGCTATTTTCCTGAAGAAACATCCATACATCTACAAACGTCCCATAAAACGTTGAAAACAAATCTTATCAACAGGGGCACGAACAGAAATCTGTTCTAATATCCACTAGATTAGGCCAGCTTGAACTGAGGTGTTTCATTTTTAACCAAATCTAGTGAATGCTGAATCAGATATTGTCAACTTTTTGACAAGATTCCGTCTAGCGACCCTCTGCCGATTAGACTGTCTTTAGAGCGCTGGGGGAACTCCCATGGCTACATGGGGATATCCCAATTAAGTTTGTTGAATGTGGAGTTGAATATAATATTTGCCTGTGTGTCCAAGAGTCTCAGTAATCACCAGTCACCTATACGTTGCAATAGATGCGCGCGAAGCGCCCCGAAAAAACTTGCTTTTTATGGCCAATAGAGCTTATTGCGGTCGTTGACAAAAAAAAAATAAATAAATAAAAGGGGATGAAAGGCATCCCGTCACCTTCAAGCAAAATACTAGGATCATGTCATATGGGCCTACACAGTGCTTCCACACTCTAAATTCATTTTTCCTGAAATGGAATCTAAAATTTCCTGAAATCGGCTTGGTATTTCCTGATATATTTAATAACACTTCTTTTTATGCTACTTTAATGGCTGATCCAGGATTTCACCCTGTCAAGTCATACGTCATTTCCATACGCCATACGCCATTTCCAGATTTCTCAAAATTTCTCGAAATTTCCCGAAATTATCCCCCTTCCCGAAAATTTCCCGAAGAGCACCCAGATTTCCCGAATCATCGGGTAATTTCGGGAAGAGTGGAAACACTGGGCCTACATACAAATAAAAGCAAATATTATGAGTTTTATCAAAATGCTAAAGGTATTCCGCCCTCCCTAACCAACTTATTGCAGGGGACTATGTCTCACATACACTAATTTTAGCAAGTATTACTGCAGTTGACCATTTTGACAGGATGATTGAACAAAGGCATTACGTTCCCAAACAAATTATAGAGGAAATGTATATACATGTGTGCCTACGACTGTTTTATTGATCACCGAGCATGCACCCCATGTCTCCCCAACAAGATTATTGGGGGACCATGTCCCTCATCCCCCGATATCGCCGCCCAAGGGCAAGGTCCTGGGAAGTCTGGGGTATGAATTCAAAATTGTGAGCATTTAAATGGAGCTTTCAATTGTCTGCAGTGGTATTGATAATGAACAGATCACAAAGAGCAACATTTATCCTTTTAATTAGCAATAACTCCGACCATTCACGGTCGTTACCAGTTGATGAGGGTTATAGTTGGTAGGGGAATCGTATGGTGGGACGCATTTTAATGGTTTTCACATATATAAAGCTCACAAAAAGACATAGCCTCCGGTACGCTGTGACACTTTTCGACCACGACAATTACGGTGTTTGAATAAGTTGTATCAGGTATCACACTATTTCACAAAGTTTGTACCATGACTGCAGTAACGTTTTCAACTACAAGAGCTTCGATATTATGATGCTGGAAGATTCCATCATTGACACTTCACTCAAAATCCTACACTTTGTGAACGGTGCGGGAAGGATACCAAGAGCAAAGAAATTACCTAAAATACCTTCCATTTCCTTCATGTTTACTAGTTCAATGGCTACAACAACCTTATGCCAAACTGAGCACACCCCTTCATTAAATGGCCCACAACTACGTCTAAAGCTCCCCCCCCCCCCCATATCACACACTAAACCTTGACTTGGTATCCCCAGAGCCGGTGTACGGTGTACTATATCCCCCACTAATTTTGAGTTCGAAGCTTACCTTTCCATCCAAAAAATTATCATTATAGCTGCGCATGAGAGGCACCAAAAATTGCCTTGGCAAAATGTCAAATTCCAGGAGCAAAGAGAGTCTCAGTTACCCAATTTTAGAAGCCTTCCCACGGCCGTGCACGCCTATAGCATTTCGGTGTTGAATCGGCTTCAGACAGGGATGTGATTTGATAAACTTGAAGGAGATGTTATTACTAGTTGGAAGCCACGAAACTTAGTTAGAACAGGGGTGTACTGTTTGGAGATGAATATTTCGAATCAAAATGCCATCAACCTGGTCAGAATGTAACGTTTCGCTGGATCTTGCCTGCGATGGAGAGGTCACTTTGGGGGTATTGTGCAGGACCCCGATATTTTGACATAAAACCCTCCCCCTCCCCCCCCTCCCAGGGAATTTCCGTAAACGAGAATCGTTTCTTGGCTAAGCTTTCACATCTGTGTTTTCTTTTTCTATGTGTAATCATCTATTTTCGTTTTTCTCAGGGAGTGTCACTTAGTACTTCTCGATAAGCCCTATAGGGTTTCTTATCACTTCGTTTCACACAATGTGCTACTTATATTCTTCTGTTATTTGTTTGTTAAATTTGTGTTGTGATAAATCAAAAATAAATAAATGAAAATGAAATGCAATCTGATACTGAATTAAAAACTGAAATCCTGACCTGAATGCTTCCACCAAAACATAGACTCTGCGGCACGAGTTTGAATTCTCTAACAGACTAATCTATAATGTTATATGGTAAGAAATTTCTTGAAATTAAAATTACAGATAAGATACTAAGGGAGATGTTACTGAGGCATGTCATGTGGGTTATGATTCATGGTAAACCTGTCGAAGGCTATCTATACTCTTGTATTAACACTAGGACATGGTTACATGAATGTCCTATATGAATGTTCGTGCTTTTGCATATTCGCTTTATTATTAAATTTGCTTTCAATTAACATGATCTAATCGTGTAATGTTTGAGGCCCAATTAACAAAATACTCAAAGGCGGTCATTATCTGCATTTTATGCTAGTGGGAAGTTTCATTTGCAACGATGTGGAAGCTACTTTTAGCCATAGGCGTACGGGGGTCAATATTTCTGGGAGGTCGAGGATAATTTTTGACCCAATTTAGAATTTTGGACCAAGTTCCCCGAATTTTGATACCGCTGTGTCGGTTGCAAAAGAGCATAATTTATTTTCTTGGCTCTCTCATTTGCCCAAATGGATCCACTATTTTTGCCCTAATTGGGCATATGCCCCCTGTCCCCCGCCTCGTACGCTTATGCTTTCAGCCCAACTCTTTTAAAGCTTTAGAGTGAAAAGTGACATAAGGGACCAATCTAAATTTGGATTGAAAGATTTCAATCCAAAAAGAGTCATTCTCACTCTTTTAGAGTGAATATTCAGTCTTACTTTAGATCGGTCCCTTATTTCACTCCTTTGGATTTAGAGAGAAAGTTTCCTAAGCGTTAAGAGCTAACTTATGGTGGAGCTTCGCTTTGGTCAGTGTTTCTCGGTCGGGTCCTAAAAACCCTTGGGGTCAATTGAGAATAATGAGTAGGAATGGGTGTAATTGTGGAAGGATACCGGATTCCGTTAATTGAATAGTCTCGTCTTTTTGTCTTGTCAATTTTGATACGCAGGTAACCTGACGGTCAATGGCTAGTCACTTGACACTTCAAAATAATTAACAGTGCAATGAAATGTTTCGTGAGTACTTACCTTAATTTCTATAAGCCATTCTGAACAATATGTGATCATACTTATACACTGGCAGGCATATTCCATAGCCCATGCCTGTATGTAGACAAGGTGTTGAGGAGGGGCGGGATAGCTTCCATGTAGCGAGATTTTTTTTCAGGGGGCGAGATAAGTTAAGACGTGAAAAGCAATAGTAACATTTGTTATACACATTTTTCTAGGTGCGAAAATTTTCCTTGGAGAAATGCCAGTACCCATTTGAAGGATGAGCCTGCCAAAATGGCAGGGTGGTATCATTTTATGGTAAAATGGCTGAGAATTTAATCAAATATTTCTTTGTGTTGTTATCGCGATTGCCAATCCTGAGGATTTCGCGTCTAAAACAGTGATTTACTTAAACATTTTTCTGGGAAAACCCCAGCCCTCCTTCGGAGTTTCACTCTCACAAAGTGAGCCACCAAGCCCAACGACTTTTTCAAAATCCTTGATCCGCACCCAACAAATAACATGAAAATTAATGAACCGAATTTTCGCTTTCATCCTTGTACGGGAAAGAAACGACTGAAAATATACACGGCAAATATGCGTAACAATACTTGGGGAAAGAATGGAGAAAACTTTTCAACCAAGTGTGTGGTAGAACATACTGGCGTAGAACTGTCAAAGCATTAGGTATCTACTTGCTACAAAGCTCCCCTAAATACCATTCTCTCCCCCTGTAACGGAGCACCCTAGCTCTGCGACTGAATGTAGGCTATTCTATTTTTAATAGTTACACATTTCATTTGAAACTTTGTACTAACATGACTACAGGTATAGGTCCTGCTCCGATAGGTGAAATTCCCGATATGGATTTTCTTGAGAATATGTACGGTATATGCACATCATATGCTTCGGCTACCATTAGAATGCCTATGCGCCCTTTGCATTTGGTTATTGACGTAACGATTCCAGTACTAACTATATAGGAAACTCGCTGTGATTGGAACTTGCCATAATAACCTTGCATGGACGTCTATACCTCAGTATGTTACGTTCATATATTATCTTCGATTTCCTGTTAAAAACATAATTAAAACGAATATAGCAGAGGTTATAAGCAGGGGTGGCGCCAGGATTTCCCCGACAGGGGGGATAAGCTCCCCGACGGGGGGGCCAGCAAC
This sequence comes from Holothuria leucospilota, assembly GCA_029531755.1. Classification (NCBI taxonomy): domain Eukaryota; kingdom Metazoa; phylum Echinodermata; class Holothuroidea; order Aspidochirotida; family Holothuriidae; genus Holothuria; species Holothuria leucospilota. The sequence goes on from CM055972.1 coordinate 15,748,394, forward strand.
CCAAAGTCTCAACGAAGGAAATAAAGTGCCGAAACAATGTTTCAAGGAAAATTTTGGCGCGCGAAGCGCGCCGAAAATTTTGGGCCTTTTTTTGGAGAAAATGTGAAACAATTGCCGGCATTTTCCATGGAAAATTTGAAAAAATGGGGCTTTGAAGAAGAAAATTGGAAAATCTGGGGTTTTTATTGAAGAATTTGTCCTAATTTAGACCAAAATTAAGTAAATCGTCGGGGCGACTGGGCGTTGTCGGGGACTACATATTTTATCGTATACATAACAGCTCCCCGACGAAACCGAAAAATTTCCCCGACGGGGGGGGGGGCCAGCCTTCCCCGACGGGGTGGGGGCATGGCCCCCCTGCCCCCCCCCCCCCCCCCCGCTGGCGCCACCCTTGGTTATAAGTTAATGTCAACACTGTAAAAAGAGACTGTCTTAATTTTTCAACACATTATGACGTTAAGAATTAGAAAACGAACAACAAAATGGATAAGCACAGTAAATGGCTGAACGTATACTAACACATGATAAAGATAACGACGTCAATTAAAGTGCACTCCGCAAACACATTTAGTTTTATATGTATGTTAATTTTCTTCATTAAAAACAACTTAATGTTTACAGTAATCATGAAATAAACGCATAAACGTGTTTACGAGATGGCGTTAAAGTGGCGTCAATGTGTTAAAGTTGGCGTTTTAGACGTTTAATTTGCTTATGTATTTTATTGTTTTGTCGGTTACATAAAAGCCAAGACGCGTTTATTATCTGTTACAAAAAATTGTTAATCAATTTTTACAGTGAAATTCCTTTTCTCCCCTACACAGTACTCATTGGGATAAAATGCTTCTGGGTTGCCCTTATTTAGGTGGGAAAACAAATTCTTACTCATGAAAGATAAAAAGGTCTAAATGGAAATTGAAAGGCCATTTCGGGCAATCTGCCTGCATCGGCACTTTTGCCAGTAAAATCTTTGTAGGCTATGCTCCAACTATCGGAGGCGCTCCGCTTAGATAGTGTCACGTATTAGTCCCACCCCTTAAGTAATGTCACCACAAATGACACCGAAAAGGCCTCCCCTCGTATGACAGGTTACGCCCCTCCCCCGAACGTAAGTCCGGCTTTGATCCATACCGTAGCTTTCCGAATTGAAAGCCCATGTATATGGGAGCACCCGACATGTAAAATTTTTATTACCCTGACTTGAGTAAAATTACTCGTTCGGTGAATGTATTTGCAGATATGTAATGAGACTGGGGATTTTAGGATGAGATATTTCTGTATGATTGCCCACAATTCTTGTTCGATTTGACCTTGGTCTACAGGCTTTATGGGCCATAGTTCAACACAGCTGTCGGGCAGTGGTGCGAAGAAAGGGTTCTAAAGCCCACCCATTATTTGAGTAATAGAGTGGCCAATTACATTGCCTTCATAGTAAGTGTCGAATGTGTATCCTCTTAAGTTTGGCTCACATAATCTAAGTATTGCGAGTGCAGCCAATGTAGGTGCAGGAGGAGTCAACACTGCAGGGAGTTGTTATTCAACTCCCTGGTCAAGATCTGCCTTTTTAGCCTGTAAACATTTCTCTGTAAACAAAAGTTTGTCAAAATGGTGTCTGAATCGACTAATCTCATATTTGACTAATCTCTGATGGTATTTACATCAGTTACATAATAATGGACCATAGGCGTTGAAAGAGTGGGCTGTGCCCATGGGGGCGGGGGCTTAAGCTCCTCCGTCAAAAATGCAACAATTTTTGGTAGAGAATAGGTCATTGGAAAGTATATTATGTCCTTTTTATCAATATAAAATAATTAATAATTGTTTACAAAATAAATACTATAAACAATACACTTCCAAGCAGGGTAAATTATTAGTTAAAGAATTTGTAATAAAATGAAAGGCACAAATTCATTTGTTGACGAAGTAGGGAACGTTGGAGAGAAAAATCTAGATACCCCCCCCCCTCCCACACACACCTAACCAGAATGTTTCATTACTTCAAAAAGCACGAAGTACCCAAAAGGTACTGTACATTAGCACCACTCAAGTGCTAAAACAACACTTCAGATGCTGATTTTACCGTCAGCATCAAAAAGGTGCTATCATTTAAACACTTAACGGTTTAAAGGGGAAATGCAGTCACCCCAACTTGAAGTAGTGTAGTAGACTGTCCTGTTTCATGATTGGCCTTGAAAGTCATGTGACAATATTTTTTCTCCTCAGATGTGAAATTTACTACAAGTAACTGATTGGTTTACCTTGAATATGCAATATTAAAGTCCTAAGATATTACGAAAGGTACTCTGAAGAGAGATAAGAAGACAATTGTGAGATTTAGCTGTTGCTTCAAAATAAGTTTGGGGCGACTGCTCTTGCCCTTCAAGTTATTGGGGTGTACTCAATTGATGAATGGCAAAGTGCATACGTACCAGGTATATTTTACACACAAAAACGTGTTAGCAATTAAACAGTTTTTTCATTAGGCTACCTTGAATATACGTTCAAACTTTGTTTAAAATTAAAGGCATTTTAACACACAATTTAAAGGGAATAAGCAGTCGCTCCAAGTTTATCCTCAAACATCAGCCAAATCTTACAATTCTTCTCTTATTTTCCATATAAGCATCTTTCACTATGTTTCTGAACACAAATATTGGATATTAAAGTTAAACCAAGGAGTTACTCTGCTTGAATTTACCCCAATAAATAACATGAATGAAAGGAACCATTCCTGAATTAGGATACCAGTGTATACTAATTCAAATTGGGGTGATTGCATTTTCCCTTTAAGGATTTTGACACGTGTTTAGCAGCGAAACATGCTTATAAGTGGGGGTAGAAAAGTAAAAGTGTCAAATTTCTAAGCACAGTGTAGTCTATGGCATTGTTTATCACAGGAAAAGTTTGCTTATATACGCAGTTTACGTACTGAAATTTCAGCGCATGAGAAATAGATATAACACTACACATAAACCTGCACACCAGACATGTACGTTTGTTTCATTGAAAACACCGTAATGCCATTGCACTTTCCAAGTTATCTGCTGAGTGTATTAAGATATTAATTTAAGCGGCCTTCAACATTTCTTCTGTTTTAAAGAAAACAAGGAGTTTATCCGTCGTCTATATTTATGAAAGTACAAAAATACAGATTGACGAATTTTAATTACCGGTATTATATGAACCTTGGACGGTTTTCCATTATATTTGGGGAGTATATATATACATATGCTCCATTTCAAATATCTAGAAAACGAAAAATGATAAAGACGACTAGATTCAGAGCACAATATAAACCATTGTGCTCTGAATCTCGTCGTCTTAATCATTTTTGTTTTATATATATATATATATATATATATATATATATATATATATATATATATATATATATATATATATATATATATCAGTTAGTCCAAAAAGGAACATCACCCGAAACATTGTATATATATATATATTATATATATATATATATATATATACATATATATATATATATATATATATACTATATATATATATATATATATTATATATATATATATATATATATAATATATATATATATACGGTACGTAAATGCGTTCAGCCTGTTTGACCACATGCATGAGAATTAACCATTTTGCATCACCTAGACAGCTAAACAACACAAAAATTCGAGGCTCCCATTTTGTGCTCACGTTGCCCAAACTGAGAGTTGGGGTGGTACAAGTTCTGTGAAAATAGCTGTGTATGCTGATTCATTGTATCATTTCTTTGTCACTTGTGTTTTATGCAATTCCTGGAATAAATAAAGGGGATGGGAGAGGGTCAGGGAAAGGAACGTCTTCAAATAAGCCGCATTCCAGACTAAGTAAACAGTATCTGGTAGACTGAAGTAGGGGAGGGGGTCAATTTCTAAAACGGACCTAGCTTTCATCACGTTCCTGAAACTTTCATTCAGAAACCTCAGCAAAAAAGAAATATTCAAAATAAGGGGAGTTCTGAAAAGACAGCGAGAGGGGCGTAAGTGTGATTTACTAAGTATAACTCCATAAGCGTAGGAAGCGGGGAAGTGGGGGAAGGGGCTAAATTCCCCAGTGAAAATTGTTGTGAGGCGTACGTATGCTTGCGCCCCCACAATTCAAGGTCGAAAACTCCTTACTTGTTTCCTCTGTAAAAAATGTCACAAATTGGGAGTAATTTTCTTTAAAACTTACACAATATGTCGCACTAAATTGCACCTATTATTCCTCAAACATTCAAAAATTCTCCAGAGGGAACACGCCTTCCCCTTTGACCTCTCCCCAGGACGGCAGTCCGAAAGAACGTTATGACCCCCCCCCCCCCCCCAGCTGAGAAGAGCTTCCTACTCCTATGTGTAAATCTAGTAACACTAGGTAGAACGGGGGCAAGGGACCACTTTCATTTTCACTACATAACACGGCAACCCAAAGGCGTCGGATGCAAAATGTGACTGTAACCCCTGTTATTATGCAATAACGGGTAAATTTCGTTCAACTACGGAGGGGGGGGGGTACCCATCTAAATTCTATCTTTATAGCTTAATCTGTTGCTGAGGTATAAAACGTTGGAATTGTTTGCTGAATTTGAATAAGTCATTCTTGTTCTACATTGCCTGATTTTGTTTCCTTTTGAAAGAAGACTGTTCATATGCTATGATCTTAACATTTTTGCATAGCATTATGTGAGAAGCGGGAGTGTGTAGTAAAGTAACCCTTAACTAATAACACGTTTCTTGTATTTTTGATGACAAGGAGAGGTGGCTTTATCAAAAGCAAAAGGAAAAAAAGAACACTATGTGAGTTTTTTCCAAGGACAAAAAGGTCGATTTCCAGAAATTTCCGTAGAAATCGTAAGAAATGAAAAATAATGCCCAGGTTTGGGTCAAGGCTAGGGTAAGGGTAGATAATTGCAATTGCCCACATTCTTCTAAAGAAAACAATCACGCAGATGGTACGGTAATCAGTGAGTAGTACAAGAGTGGCACAGGCCCGTAGTCAGACAAGGTACTGAAGGGGCGAGATGGCTTCTAGGGGGCGAAAAAAATCCGGGGGTGTATTAGAATGTGTTAAGATAATGGTAACTTTAAGTTTTCTACAAAGATAATAAAATTAAGGACGCTTCGCCCCTTGGCTACCAGCTTGGAGTGGCATCACAAACTACTATGCAATACTGAGATTAAATAAATTTTAACTTATATCTCAGGTGGTGATGGGAGTTAAACCAATGCATTTCATTTTTCAACCCAATCTTTACTTTTCTGAAATTCTTGACTTAACAGGTTCGGTACTCTTTAAAGAGGAGTGGTAGGATAGGCATACCTGCCACTTACATCCAACGTTATATCTGTTCTCGTGAAATCCATATATACAATTCACTTCATTCAATTAAAGGGGGCCTTGAGCACTTTGCCCGAATTTTACTGGTGACTTTCTTTTTGATAATTTGTCCCGAAAAGTTCTCATGAAAGGAGCGAATTGCCCGAAAGGAAAGAGGGGTGGGTGGTTAGAGTCCTCAGCCCTGTCTCGTACGCCCATGAATCCATATACGAGGTAAAAGATACGTAAAAGAGAAGAATTGCGACCAAGAGATATAAACCATGTAAAATCAGGGAGTTTTTTGTGTTTTCACCCCTCACAGCAAACATCAATATCATTATTTAATGTACTTTCTAAAACGACTTTAAACAAACAGAAGAAAGTGTCGTCAAGTGTACTGTGTCCCAGAAACCATCCATCGGTGCATTTTCTTTCGCTGTTATGGCCTTGGAAAGCTTTTATGGTTTTATTTACCTATAAATGGGATCAGCCTTCTGTCGTTGGCATTTCGTTAAATTGATTGACCTTGAAAGTAGTTGAGTGAGTGATGTTTATAAAAAAATCGGAATGAGTGGTGTCTTAAAGGGAACATGCAGTCCCCCAAAATTGAATTAGTGTACCCCGTTATCCTAATTCAGGAATGGCTCCTATCAATCATGTGACAATATTTTTGTTACTTATTTGTTAAATTCATGCAGAATAACCCTTTGGTTTACCTTTCGTATTCAATGGTTTTATACTGAAACATAATGAATGATACTTGTGAGCGAAATATGAGGATATTTGTAAGATTTAGCAGTTTTTTTTTTAAATAGACTTAATACGACTGTTTTCTCCCTTTAATATTTCCCATATGCTAAATTCAGTGTACCAATAGTAAGCTTCTGGGTGAATGAACATACTCTCCTTTAAGGGAAATATTGAGTTTAAAAATGCACCAACATGGCATTTAACGAAAATAGCTTTAGTCGTTATTAAACCATTCAGTCTCACCAATAAACCGCCAGAAATAGCTTTATCTCCTCACAATATTATGCATTACAAGAGTATACAAATGTCGCATCATCTGAATTTTGAAAGTTCGGTCCAACAAATTATTCCAGGGCAACGAATAACCGAATTCCTTTCTTTGAGAACCTTATTATTTGAGAAAGAAGTTACCGTGCTGCCTTATTTTGACTCATCCATCATTATATATCTATAAATACTGGTTTTAGAAATATGAAAATTTTCTTTAAAACAAACGCAGTATTTCCCTTTAAACTATCGTCATGCGTCAACTTCGGAAAGCGGACCCACCCCACAAAGTCTCGGCACCCCAGTTCCCCCATTTCACACTTGAAACTCAAGTGAAAACATACTCTCCTTTCGTGTTTGAATTTCTATGAAATGGTGGCGCACCCCTTCCATTGCTATGAAGAATTTCTGTCCACACCACTGTTCTACCACGGAGCTACAACTTCGCTCCATGGTTCTGTTCTCCTTGGCGAGGCATTGCTGCGTGTAACCACCCTCAGTGAAGTCCTTCCTTCCTTCCAGGGAGTTGCTATTTGTCAAATAGCAACTCCCTGTTCCTTCTTATGTGAAGCAGCTTCATTTCCAAACTTTATAAAATGATATCCGTAAATTATTGCAGATATGATCATAACATCCTTTACTGATATCATTACATCATTTGCTGATATCATTACATCATTTACTGATATCATTACATCATTTACTGATATCATTACATCATTTACTGATATCATTACATGATTTACTGATATCATTATATAGTTTACTGATATCGTCAATTTCTTTGATGACATCTCAAATCATTTAATGTTATTTCTTATTAATGCTAGATAATTGATCGTAGGCGTAGGAAGTTGTTCGAGCCTGGGGGCTGAACGTTGTTCGTATTGCCGTCCTGAGAGGGGTCTAAGTGGAGGGTTGTCCCCCTCCCCTTTGGCAAACCCTCCCCTTTAGGAAATTTTTGAATATTTGAGGGTCCTTAGATGCAACTTGGTGCAACGTATTGGACAAATTTTAAATTACTGCATTTTTTTTACATTTCGTACAAAAGAAACAAATAAGGGGTTTTCGTCCTTGGATTGAGGGAGAGGAAACATAGTTCCTCCCCACTACATTTTGACTGGGGGGCTAAAGCCCCCAGCCCTCGCTACCTTCGCCTGTGTAATTGATATCATAATTTCTCTAATGATATCACGAAATCGAAAGTTTTGATAATAGATAACGAATAACGAATTGTTGATATCTTAACATTAGGGAAGCTTTTACAACACCGTTAGTTATGGCATCCGTAATTTGTTTACAGATATGGGTAAATGGTTTACACATCAATAGATATAATGCACATACAGGTCCTTAGCCAATTAGAGGGCGGTGTCCCTAGAAATAGTTCGTGCCCCACCCAGAAAATTAGAAGTTTCCATATTGCCTTAATACATTTTAGCATATCTTCTCCCCCTTAAAAATATTTCGCCCCCTAGAAACTATCTTGCCCCCATCAGCATGTCTGGCTACGGGTCTGGGTACACAAATTCCGCCATTTTAAATGATATCATTAATTCCAAATAGCGGTATGCATATTCCCTAAATTTCGAATCCGAATAACGGATATGTATATATATATATATATATATATATATAATATATATATATATATATATATATATATATATATATATATATATATATATAATATATATATATATATATATATATATATATATATATATATATATATATATATATATTAGATATTATATATATATATATATATATATGTATATATATGTATTTCGAATTAATGATATCTTGAAATATGGGGAAATTCTTGATATGTTCCTCCGTGATGTTTGAAGGTGGCCGATCTTCCTATTTTTTGGTGGGAGTCTTAACGGAACTTCAACAGAGTTATAGGTTACAATGATATAATGCAGCGTAGAATGTAAAAGTTAAATTTCTTTTGTCTGAAACACAATAGATTTACAACAGGGCCTTTTTTAAGAATTTTAGTGGGGGTCATTTCACAAAAGGGACCATCTGAGCGGAGGGCCACCATTGGTTGAAGAAATTTTTCAGAACAATGCCTGTCCAGAGTTCCAGAAATGGCACTTCCCATGGCTTACAAGTAAATTAGGTTATCTGTTATTATCATTAGCATCATTATGTGTTTTACACGCCAAAAGGGACCTCCTGGGGGCAAATGAGCTGAGTGGGGGTCTGTGTATGGGACTGGGGGCCATGGCCCCCAGTATGTATGTTAAAAATGGCCCTGATTTACAACATGAGTGGGGGCGTGACCTTGACAAGAACTACTTCAAACACGAATCGCGAAGCCGCAGAAGCGAATGATCCGGGGCTCATTTAAGGTCAAATGGAAAAAATCGGAGACCAAATAATCTGTTGTGTAATTTGAGGCATTTTCTCGCCATTTTAATCCAATGTATGGCTGTTTCCACCATTTTCGAGTTTGATGTCACTGGTTCACCTGCATTGCAAACTATAAAAGCAGACTTGTGCGTACTGTTAGTGTTCTGGAAAAAGTGGGGGATAGTCCCCTCCACTTTCAAAAGAGTGAGGGGGGGCATGTCCCCCGTCTCTCACCTCTTGGCTCCCATGGCTACATGTGTTTAATATTTTAACAAGCCAAAAGAAAACTATAGTCACTGAGAGTGCTATCTGTCACAATGACGAATTTATGATATCACGCTGTGGTATCGTTGCAGTCTGTGATCAGTAGCCAACGTGTGTGAAAAAAATCGTTACATCCTTCCCTCAAGTCACAATATAGCATAATATTGCATGTTCCTCTTCAAGATAAATATTAAGCTACACAGAAATCAAGCTTCATTCAATGTCGAGAGCTATTGATATGCACGGTATAGAAATACGATGACGTAATAACCACCTCCTTCATAACTGTCCTCCAATTCCTTATGCAGGGTAACTTATGTCGGGTTGGGGGTGTATGTAGATATTGGGGTAGGCGTATGTAGGCCCTTATACTTGTCTTTTATTTGCTGCTCTTTCACTTAGAAAATTTCGTGGGAAATTTTCAAGACCCCCCACCCCTTAGTATACCCTTTACTCTATTCCTCTCAACGGCTCCGCTTTCAGTCATTTGTAGGATATTACTTCCATTGCCAAGTACATATATGATTCCAACACTCTTGCACGTGGCATTTTGGTACGATAATCTACTTTCATTTACTTTCATGCATAGGCGGGATTAGGGGGGGCAAGGGGGGCACTTGCCCCCACTTTTCCCCAAACTTTATATAGGCCTACGTCTTAATCTAGTTGGTTTTGCTACAGCAGTACTAATTTTGCCCCCCCCCCCCCACTTTCAAACATCAAATCCCGCTACTGCACAGCTGCAAGTTTCATGTATTGGATATCGCCCACTCTCGTCTAAAGTTGTTTTTGTTGTTGTTGTTGTTTGTTTGTTTGTTTTTTTTTGGAGAATCTTCCTTCCTTGAGATCAAAATCATGAAACCCGTCGGTACGACTGTCGTCCGTCTGGGATTACATGCTTATCGTAACCACAAGGGTTCCCGCTCCACTAATGGCAACTCCACTCCCTGCATGGTACCCGTAAAGGCTCCGCGGCGATATTGGAAACTTTCCCCACGGGCCTACGGGGTTGATACAGGGATCTGTAAGAGCTCCCTGGTTCATAGTCCCCCTGCCACCACCTGGCGCCCGCCGCCACTGGAATGTGATGAAATCGCTCCTTAGCATGTCAGCAAATTATTGCAAATATATATCATTAAATCATCGAATGATATAGTTAAAAAAATCAAGATATTTGTAACAAAACAATGATATCAATAAATGAATCAAACTGTGATATAAAATTGCAATTCTTGATAATAGAAAATCACGTCATGATATTAAGAAATCACTTCATGATATCAAGAAATCATTTCATGATATTAATCAACAATTCTGGATATCTGTTAATATGGGGTATGTATTACGAATTAGTGGTTATCGCCGACAGAAACAATTGGGCGCATATTCAGACAAAGGGAAGATGAAGTGGACGAGATAGTTTTCGGGGAGGTATGGGGGAGATGCTTTCCAGGGGACGAGGTATGTTAGGATGTATTCAGACAAAAATGTTTGTTATCAAAAATTTTCTACAGGTGATTTTTTTACCAGAGCCGTATATAGAGACGGCTCTGAGATTTTCATGAAAGTGTTGCCCTCTCCCTCTTGACTGCGGGTCTGTGACAGTATGGAAGAACAAGTCAGTTCAGAGCTATCACTGCGCATGCACAATGGCTTCAGGTCATAGGTCATATGGGTGCATAATGCATATGCTTAGGTTCGTAAATTGTGCACTGTGCTCAACAATAACTCTAAAATGGCTTGTTGAAAGTCTTTCGTGTTAAATTTCGTAATTGTATCTGAAAGCACAATTAGAATAATGCAACTTAGTGTAACTTATAATGACATTTATATCCAGTGGCGTAGCTAGAGGGTTGCAAGGGGGGCGGTGCCCCCCCCCCCCACAAAGCCTCCGAAGGCCTCTGTCGGAAATTTCTAATCTCCGTCCGAAATAAATAAAAACAATCCATTTGAAACACTTACAACACTTCTTACGTTTTTGATCAGAATCATCGATATGTCAACGTGAAAATCAAAAGTAGGTCTCAAATTGCAGAAAGCAAAAAAAAAAAAAAAAATAAATAAATAAAAAATAAAAAAAAGAAAGGTCTTCAGAATTTCGAATCGTACAACTGCCAGATGATGGTACCGTTACTTCAAGGTAATAATCTGTCGGAAATTTTTTGCTTTTCCCCCCAGACAAAAAATGTCTAGCTACGCCACTGTTTATATCTGCCCATATGACCTGTGACCGGAAGCCACTGTGCATGCGCAGTGGTAACTCTGAACTGGCTTATTCCAGTTGCTTTTAGTCAGCTAATATTCATGCAAGGTTAATGAGCCACTGCACTTGCATGGGTTAATCATGATGGTTTGTTGTGTGCTGGGCTGTGCAACTTAGGGGGCATATTATTGACTAGGGGCAAGAAGGGCTCTTCTGCTACGGACCAAAGGCAGTGGGGGAGCTAAGAGTTTTGTCAGAGGGCACGAGGACTGCATTCAGGGGCACTTTGAGGTAGATACCTAGGTACCAAATGCCTCGACGCCATCTACGCCAGTGTTCTTCCTCTTGTTTTCTTAAATTGCCCGACATGGGTGAAAACTGTTTCCCTATTCCCCTTCTTCAAATGTTTCTACCAAAAAAAAAATGTATTGTTTATTTTTACAATCACTTTCTTCCCTCATATGATTATGCCTACTAGGAAAAGACAAACTTAACAATTCACTACATGTTACGGTAATTCATGATATCTGTGAGGCGTGGATCCACAATTTTACAAAAAAAGGGAAGCTCACCTTGTGAGGGTGAGGATTAAACCAGCAGGAGCCGAAGGCAAAAAATCCCCGGAGGTCCTGAGGCCCCCGGGAATAATTTTGATATTGCACACTGCTTGATGCAAATTTATGTCAAGCAAAACCAGTGCGTAAAGAACATTCTTACCAAATTTTATATTATTAGAAGCTATAGGCCTATTTCCACTCTACAACTAAAAAAAGGGCTAGCGGTAATATGATCATATATCGTTTAAACGACCAAGATGGAAAGTCTGGGGTTCCCTGGAAAATTGTGAAGTTGAACACTTTTAGGTGTGATTTCCTGACATCTGGAAATCAAGATAAGTACTCAGAGAAACGTTTTTAGGGCATTCTAAATTTTATGTGCTGCCAGGTGACGACTTGACATACATCGGAAAAGGCTATATGGCCATTAGCCTAATTATCATTATGTACCTGTCAAAGTAAACACGATAGGAAAAAAGACGAGTCTGCTCATCAGATCTGATTGCAGTATTTTTACGCAATTCCGATCAACCCCATTGCCCCTTTCTCCTCAATTCACCACGAGATATTTTAATATACCCCTGGGTCCAAACGGACTGGTTTAGAAGCACCGGTCTAAGAGAATTTAGGATAACCATAGGATGCTGCCTCGAAGCGTTAAGAAAATTTTGGTTACAAATAGCGCTCTACGAATCGCCGTAGATGACCTTTCAAACTATAAAGCGTTCAATACCAACAAAAGACCACCGAAGCTGAGCATTCTTTTAGGCGTATAACAAGTTCTAAAACATAACCATGGCAACAGCAGCATAAAGTACGGTAGAAAGTCGAAAAGGGCCCAGCCGTCGATTTTAGACTGAAGGGAGGGGACGGGGGGAGTTAATCATGGGGGGCATGTCCCCCCAATATTTGAGAAATCGCCCATTGACTTTGATTTTCACACAGTAAATGTTTTGAAAATGCTGTCATATTCCCCCTCCCCAATATTGAGAACAGATCGCCGCTCTTGGAGTGAATTACCACTTTTCAATGTGGTAGCTCCTCTACCGTACAAACCTCTATGTGCTTATTTATTTAGGATCAATGTCGCTCCTCTGTCTCCAGCATCTTCGCCTTTTAGCATGAGACAAAGCTTTACATTCCCTGTAAGTCCGGGCCGCGCAATTTTTTTCCCACGAGGTTATGGGCAAATCATGCCAATGGGCAAATCATGCCAATGGACCAATCAGCTTCTTGGAAATAGGCCACGCCCTAGTTCCAAAATGGTAGCTTTCCGACCCTTACATTGTAATTCTGACACCGGATTATGAAAGAACAGGCCAAAAAAAAAAAACCCCAGTTCACGTAACCCTAACCCTATAAGTAACCCCAATCATGATTTGAACAAATTTGAAAAATCTTGAAAATGAAATTTGCCCATAACCTCGTGGGAAAAAATGAGGCGTCCGGCGCGTCCGGGCCCCTTAACTTTGTTTGTCTCCACGGCTATTCAAGTCCGCGTGAACCCATGTCGTCAAGCTGAAAACCAAGATCAAAATGTAATCATTCTTGTTTTTTTTTTCCTTTACTTTTTAAGACTTTTCTCCAAATCGAAGTAAGCTGAGCAACTCGGGGAGTGGTACGGTTACTTCAACCTAGTTATCAAGGTTGTCACATTGTTTGCGTGCGGAGCCGCTTGGTAACAATATTTACAAAAAAGTATACCTTTTACCAGAGTGTAGAAAACATGTCAGTAAGATTACAAGACCAAGAATGTGATTAATTTCTCAGAGAATGAATGTGACCTTCGGAGTATTTTTTAATATGGCAAAAATTAATAAAGTATCACGTCTTTACAAATGAGTGGTGCGACTCTCGTAAATATGACAATAAACGGTAATCATTTTTCGCGTTATTCATTATTGCTTATATTTTCAGTAAGATGTAGCACACACGTCACCGGTTCATGGGGGATATTCATTATCTTTGTTTCACATTGGTTTTTGGCGTGACATTGAGGGATTGAGGAGTTGGGATGCGATTCTTCTTATATCATCGTCAGAAAAATCAATAATATATCTATTCGGGGGTATCAAGTAAAAGTAGGTCAGGTCTGAAAAGGTTGCGTACTTTTTTATTTTGGTATCATAACGTTTGTAATTACTAAAGAGTAGAACGTTTATATCACACGTCAAGCTTTATGTGTTCATGATGGTTCAAAACATGGAGCTATTACGGATGGAGTCAAAGCACCTCCTTTCCTTTGAAACTATCAGGTCTGCCGACTATAAGCCCCTGATTGTTTAGCTGTTGAAAATGAAGACCACTTTAAATGGGATTGAGAAGTGACTGTAATTGTTCTTGTCGTCTGTGAGATCTCAAACAGTTCTTGGCATGATTCCGCCCACTGCCATAATATTGCCAGTCGTCAAAACAAAACAAACATTATTCTATTGTTTTCTATTGTTCAGTAACACTTTAATTGTAGAACATGGGCACATGTTTCACTATTTTAGGAACAATCCGGAATTGTTTCATATTTCATATGCAAAGATAGACTTGCTTTAACTGATGAAAAAAGTGTTAACTAACTAATTGAAGAAATTAAAATAACAAAGAAACTTAATCACTTAAAAGTGCATTGACAGTCGTTTAGACTAGAAGACTGACAAAAATTCACCCTTGGCGGCAAATCACTTCAAAGCATTGTGACTTATCAAGTCTTTGTTTGAGGATTACGTTAGTATGAAAGGATCATATACTCTCATTACTAGGAGGTTAAGTCAAACAAACTTAGAAGGGGAACTAAAGAACCTGTTAAGTAAAGTCTCTTCCCATAAAAGGATTAAAATACTCTCAGTATGTATTGTCTAATTGGACAGGGTGCTTTGACTCCATCCCTAATAGCTCCATGTTAAAAAGCAGCGTTCGTTTTGTACGCACTTATTATAATTAGTTAAATGGGGGAGGGGGCTCTTTTCAAATAAAAAAAGGTAGCGTCAATAACAAGGTTGTTACTTTACCTTCCATTATAAGGGTTTGAACAAGTAAGCATCCAGGCTGGGGAATCTTAGCTCTTAACCTCCCACGGTACCTTTCACAAACGATTAAGAGGGCCCTGTCTCTTTGAGAGGGACATCAACCCCAGCCCCTTAATTTCCATTATTAGTATGAAACCAGGTTTAATATAGCTATTTCTGGAAGCTGGCATTACTTAGTGAAGTGTCTATAGTCAATTTCGTTAGCAAGGCAGGTTGGCTTAAATTTCGTCAAAACTCACGAGAGCGGGGAGTCTCTTTTGTTTTTGTTTTATGAGGGGGCTGTTGCAGGCTTCCCATGTGACGCTTGGATCTACCTCTTAATTATGACCTACACACTAAGCTAAAATGGTGTAATTTTCTTCTAGGCTTTATGGATATATAGTCTAAGTTGCGAAGAACTCCAGGGCCCCGATTAACTCCGAAATAGCCTATAGTGAATGGCTTCGAGGCCATTTGGAACTTGATGGAATTCTTCCCTGTCTAATGGAGCCGCGCATGACTTACTCATGATGTAGTGGTCCGAGGCTGACTAGTTGATCACGTTCATGTTGATGTCTCTTTGGGTTAAATAAATCCATTGGGGAATAGTTTGCGTTTTTATGTGATCTCTGTAAATACTTACAGGTTGAAAGGATATATTATGTAGTAGAGACAGCTTAGAAATTAGACAAATAGTCACAATAACGTGAAACATAATATGTTTATTTATTTAAAGGAGTCTTGCTATGTTATCAAATAACAATGTTTATTTTTGAAATATTATTTAATTCCCATCCTTAAAGGGCAAGAGCAGTCGCCCCAAACTTTTTTTGAAGCAACAGCTAAATCTCACAATTTTCTTCTCATTTCTCTTCAAAGTATCTTTCATAATATTTTAGGACTTCAATATTTCATATTCAAGGTAAACCAATCAGTTACTTCTAGTAAATTTCACATTTGAGGAGAAAAAATATTGTCACATGACTCTAAAGAGCCAATCATGAAACAGGACAGTCTACTACACTTCTTCAAGTTGGGGTGACTGCATTTCCCCTTTAATTTAAAGAGAATCGATTGAAGATAGGTAGATCTTTTTGAGGGATCTCTCTGCCCTTACCTATTAACTGTCATGTAATGTCATTAACTTATACTTGACTAACTACACACTAAAAACGCTGGGTCACAAGGGAACTGAACCAACATTTTGGGTCAAATTTTAACCCCATTTGGGTCAAATGAAGCCTTATTTGTGTCATTATTTGACCCAATAATTTTGGTCGGTTCCCTCCTGACCCAATTTTGAGTCGAATTGACGCAAGTGTTTTTACAGTGAACACAAAATGTTCATAATTCGACTTGCGTCACACCAAACCGTCAGTGCCTCGAACAGTAAGTTTTATTTATAGATAAGACTTTTTGTGATAAGCTCGTATAGATAGTTCTCAGTGACGACACAGCTAGGGGTTAGCAACCGCTA
Source organism: Holothuria leucospilota (assembly GCA_029531755.1). Lineage (NCBI taxonomy): Eukaryota > Metazoa > Echinodermata > Holothuroidea > Aspidochirotida > Holothuriidae > Holothuria > Holothuria leucospilota. The sequence goes on from CM055972.1 coordinate 15,764,599, forward strand.
TGTCTGAGGGCACGCCTGTACACACATGCCGGGGTTACCCTCAGACATGGCTGAAATAATACACGTGAAAAGCTCCTATGACGTCACGTGAGAACTATCTATAAATTAAGCTGTTGACCTATGATACACCGACAAATATGAATAAATCACAAAAATAAAAATAAAATGAACTCTGTGACGCCCTGTCCCCACAGTACTAACTGGTTTAGTTTACTGTTGATATTTAGTTGGAATACTTTATTATTCGTTTAGCCTGCTTTGCAAAGTAACGCCAAAGTTTTCCTTAGATACAAAATACCAATTGTTTCATCATTATGATTATGGTTACGAACACAAGCTGAATAAGTTCAATCTTTATTGATTTGCACAAAAAGATACTGGACATCCAATTTCTGCATTCAAATATAGGCGTAGGAAGCAGTTCTTGGCTGGAGGATTGGACGTTTTCGACCCGAGGCGTCGTGCGTGAGGGGAACCCTCTTCAGAGAGAAAAAAATAACATTTGAGCATCCTTATAGATGCAATTTGAGGCTGCAGTTTGTGTAGGCCTAATCTTTGAAGTAATATTTGGACAAAGTTTGCCTCAGCGAAGGAGTGTGATATATTTCAATGAAGGGACAATGAGGGATTTTCGCCATTTAAAAGTGGAAACGGAATTAGTATACTTTAGTTTCCCGCATTTTTGACTGGAATGACTAAAGTCCCTCCCCAGTCCCCAGTCCTACCCCCATGCAATGATTTGTATGTAGACTGTACCCCTGGATTATCAGACTGTAGAAAGATATGTTCCTCATAGCCACAGTTAGTGAGTATATATGAATTAAATGCAAAACCTCTGTGACAAAATGATTGAACTGCATTAAAGAATATAAAATTTTTCCTTTTAAATTTGTTAAAATTTTCACTAAGTTGAAAGTAGCACATTGTTAATAATGCACCCTTGTAACATTTAGTTCCTAATAAAATAATTCACCACCCTTCAAAGCTTTGAAATAATTCAAACATTAAATATGATTGCGATTATAAATAATAAATAATAAATCGTGCCCTTGTTCGCACCGACTTCCCAGCACGTGGTGCACTCTGCAGACAAATATAATGCACTGCTGAGCCAGATGTACAAACAATCCTATTTGGCCAGTTCCTCTAGCGCTTAACGTCACTGCAGTTTTCATCATCTGCAGACCCCCCCACCCCCCCCCCATCTCCTCCAAGTATGGCTAAATAGTCTATGTCAGTTTGGGACTGTGCCTGCAGTCGGGATCATATAGCTACACGTGCGGAGTAATGACAGCCTTATCGGCCCTAATTTTATCATGCCCTGGTTTCACGTCTAAGATCCCAATTACAGACGCCACTGATGATGTCATGCAAGTGTCGTTGCAAACGCCCAGCAGATTACAGACTCATCCCTTCCCATAGTCTTTCACCCCTGCACGTGGGAACGTAGACAGCTGTATTAGTAATATAATATACCACGATGATTTTTGCTGAAGAGCGTAATTTTTACACATTTTTTTAAAGCGCGGGTTGGGTGGGATGAAAGGTTCTAAAGAAAGAGTATAGAATACGTTTTTACTCTGGTAAAAATGATGAAAGGTTGCCAGCGGTAATTTTCATTTCCATAGACCCTTTTTAAATTAGCAACTACAAAGGGCTATGGGACAGAGTTTTGGTATGCCTACCTTTTTGGCCACAGTAAAATGCTATTGACAAAAACGGCGCATACCAAAACTTTATCCCATAATCCTTTGTAATAGTTATTTGGACAAGCGTGTGTTCTTACTTATGACCTTACAAGAAAGCGAGGGCGCCCTTACCTAAATTTGACAGAACCATCCAAAGATACGGCTTGGAAACTATAGTGGGCGTGTGATTCCATGGAAGAGTTTCCGTTACATATTGTGGCGTTTGGTCCTGGAAAAAGTGTGATTAAAGAAATAACTATACATAATGAATTTGGATGCTTGTCAATACAGTCATGAAAAGTCAGGTGGGCTGCGTTTTGTTTTCCTTCAGGGTGACAACCATAGGTGATGCAACCTGCAGGAACTACGTTCAATCCAAAGGAGTCTCCTTGTCAACCCCCCCCCCCCCCCATTTGTAATTTTTGGATCCTGCAAGGGCTAATTTTGATTTACTGCAGGAGACAGCCTTGTTATAAACACGCACGTAATACTAAAGCAAAAACAGTATACAGAATCGAGCTGTTTAGGGTTGAAGATTGGTTTTAATCTACTAGAGGTCTTACGGGAGTTGTTGGCTACAGAAGCCATAAAAGGCCCCTGCCTTCTGATCCCAATAAATTCCAACATAAGTGGCAGTTCTTTCAAAGACCATATTCATTTTTCCCAGCCGCCTGCAATAAGACCAGCCCCACTTGTGTGACTACACTAACATAGTATTGTGTGTACGCGAGATACGCTATCCTCTATTAATGCTTTAGTTTCACATCCGTTTGTTCTCAAACATCAATTTCGATTTCAATGTACAAAACTATTTTTATTCACTGCAACAAATGTGTAGTTTGAAGACTGAGACAAAATCTTTGCGCCTGAGGGCTAAGGGGGAGTGTTCAATCTCGTAGCCAAGGTTTTGCCATCGAAGCTCAGAATGACAAAACGGCCCCGCGAGAGCGCGAAGCACCCCCCCCCCCCATCCAAGCGGTAGAGGAGATTTGTGTGAAAAAGTGTAGCGGGATAAAGGGCCCTTGAAGCAAGACAAAATTTTCTGTGTGAAAAGTGAAAGTCAACGAGAGCATCTCCAAAAAGTGGGGGTGGGGGATAAAGTTATCCTCCATCCCCCCCCCCGCTTGGGCTCCAAAGGTCAGCTTAGTGCCCCTGATGTGGGCACGGCAGCAACACCGCGAGGTGAGAGACCAAAATATAGGTACTGGAGATACAGTTATACTAACGCCAGTCAAAACAATGAACCATGAAGTTGAAACGAGACTTTTAACTCCATAAATATACTCACCTTTCAGTGCTCGCAGGATGGGTCATTCTTATGTGTTCTCTGCAGTAAGCCTTTTGTGAATTCATCCTCCATTTATTTCTGCGTCACTGTTACTGCGTATTTCATTGTGCTATAAAACTGACTCTTTCAAATCACTTGCCAAGAATCACATGCACCTGTATGACATCAACGAAATTTTAGAATAACTTATACGGAAAAATATGGAGGAAAAACTTTTCTGACGACAGAATGATTATTACGTTAGTTTAAAGAAAAAATAGCCTTTCCACGTATCGAAGGTTCCCATTTGCTGCCCAAAAATGTCTTATCTTGATAAACACAGTCTAACGTTAATGTTATACAACGCCCTCTACTACAAAAATTTTCGCAAATTTTAGAGACAACAAAAAAAAAATGCATTGTTTGTCACTTTCGTTGCTAACAACAAAGTGAACCAACTTGATTTAAGTCATATTAAATTATATTAAATCGTTAAGTCATATTAAATCGAAGAGAACCGCATTTGCATTTTTATGAAAACGAATTGCAAAACAGATTAATTCCAGGGAATTCATTCTCAGATTATGAAACAGGAATCATTCATGAAATGTCTTCTAACTTAGGATATGGCCGGCTTCCCCCTCCCCCCCCCCCAAAAACGAAGAGTTGCTATCAACTCCTCGTCCAAACATACTTAGGAATAGCCCTATAGTTCTAAACACAGTCGATGACCGCATCTTGATTGACATTGATTCAAAAGGTAAAGCTCCACTCTGGTTGGTCAACGATGACTAAGTAGTTCCGTCAGTTGCGTCCCCAATTAAGGTCACACACAGCTGTGTGTTAATATGGCCTAGAGGTATTGAACTGTCATAATGCACTTACTGCATGTGACCACCTACTGTGGCTCTGTCTTAAAGGTGTACTGGACAGGTTTTTCCTTTTTCGGAGGAGGTACTAGAAGAAAACTTAGTAAGGAGAATTTTTTAATGTCTGGGATGAGATTAGAGAGCCTATAATGTATTATGACATTTAAGTAATATAATGTATGGGTGAGTGACATTTCAACATTATTACTATTTCAATGTAAACCTGCAGTGACTATAAAATACTATACTAATATTCACGCAGTAGCAGAGTTCCTGAAATAATTTTCCCTCTAGATAACTTTCCCTCTAAATACACTGCATTCAATAGCGCCTATACTAGCTTTGCAGTGTGGATGGGGTAACGGTTATTTTCGTCAACTTTATGTTAGGGATAGTTAGTTGAAGTGATACACTAAGGATACACCCTGCATGTGCTAACACTGTCGATGAAGGTACGGCAGTGTCGCTGATGTGTTCACCTGCTCGACACTAGCTGAATGTGTTTGCCGTCGTCAGGGCCAGAGTTAAACGTAACATCGTCTGCATTGTGTGAGTATCCGGAAAATATATGTAACAACATGAATGTACATGGCGATGATACTGAGTTTATCGATAATAAGCTAAATTTTTCGAATTATTGCACACAATGCTTGCAAAACACGTATGATTCGATGTAAAGCCTCCACCTGGTTGCAAGCTGGTAGCAACAGGCGCTTAGGGAGGTGGTGGGGGCATTTTGGGGCAATGTCCCATAAAATTGCATATATTCCTTTTTCAAAAAGATTTTTCAGTTTCAATAGACAGAATAATGCTGAAGGAGACAGTTGAAAAGTTGGACGTTGACACTATTATGTCATACACTAACAAATTAGAATAGCTTGATTTAATTACTGTGGTTTGTGAAATCTTTAAGATCTACTTGAATTACCTAATATTATTAATGAACTACATCATCTACAGCGGAATATCATCTGGTAATGCTTTGATTCCATAGATGGCGCCCTCACAACCTTACTGTGCATTTGTCCTAAAAAGCTCGCACTTCCTGGGCAGCAAAATATTGATAAGAACATTGTATTTTGACATTGTCTCTGTTCGTACGTCCCTTGCAGTTTTTAACGTACCCGTTGGCAACGAGTTACTTTCCCCGGTCGTCTAGAGGTTTGTTTAACAGCAGTAACAGCCAGGTGAGGTAAGTTCACACTCGTAACACTCTGGTTAAATCTAAAAATAACCAGAATTTCTGGATTACCAGAATATGGTTGGTTAATCCGTAACGGCGTGATCACAATCCTGTTTATACTTAACTAGTCTGAGTTATTTTAAAGTGTTGGAGCGTAATAGATTACCGAATGACTCTATTTGCGAGCTCAGTCCTCTTTTGGTTTCAGGAATGTCACTCTTTAGAAACATTCTTATAACACCTTTGCAAAAAGTAAGAAGCTTTGCAACAGTGTCGCAGTGGGGCAGGGGGCACAGTCGGAAAAGTTATCCCCCTCGGCGAATTTTTCCAACATGGTTGGGGAGCCTCAGTGGGTACATAAAAGTAGGCCTGTGTAACCCCAGACAGCGATCAGCATTCCTTGCAACATTGTAAGCTCAAGAGTCATCAGGGACTGTGTCAAATAATTACACAGACCGTGCCCTTCACCCCATTCCGCCATGCAGACCACCGTTATCTACATCCCACTTAAACATAGATGAGTTGATTCCCAAAAGATTATTCCTGCAATAATCCTTGTCAATGCCCCCTTTACAGTGCCTGCACCCCCAATTCCCAGCAGCGAGCCTCTCAAATCATTATAGTGGTAGTCCATTATATTCACAAGAGAACAAGACGTGCTCTTTCTCAGACCCCTCCTTTCCCTCAGGGTGTTCTTTAAAAAGTGCGTAAAATGATGATTTTTTTCGGCAAAATCACCCTTTTTCATCACAATTTGAAAAAGGGTACATTGGTATTTCACCCCGCCCACGGAACGTGTGTTTTGTACGCTTGTGAAAATGATGAAATATGGAAGGTCAGTTATTGACTATTTTTGAATAGAAGCAAGTGTCACATTCCTTTCTTTAAATATTGTAATGTTCTAACGACCATGCATTGTTTGCCATAGAGTCCGTGGGAAAATTCGTATGAGCCTTGGTGCTCAAGACGACGCAAGCAGAAAGTTAGCCCATTATCGAACACCTAGAATCTGATCAAAGACTTCGCACATCCAAACATTCAGAAAGGAAGATAGAAAATGGTAAGGATTCAGGATGAGGTACGTTTGTACTCTGGAAAATATGGACGACCTGAAAGCACAATACTTGAGTTTGCAAAGCCCGTCTACAGTCTACAAGATCATACATTTGTCTATGAACACCGTCATTCAAATGTTTGAACATTCGTTGGGAAGATGAAACATATAGCTAAAAGTTGAACACCTTCATACATGTTTCACGTTCAAATCTGTTGGGAAGAAGTCCACACGATCATACAGTTGTCCATCAGCATCGTCATAGAAACGTATGATGGCCCTTTGAATAAATATATGATCGTGTTAACGGGGCTAACCAAGGATGGGAAGCAAGGAACGTTTTCTGCTTCCAATACAAAAAGTTCAAGACATAAAAGTAGGAGCTGTGGGTTGAGTAAGTGGGGCAAGTGTAATAGAGTTGAAGCTGATGGATCCACGGTCTCCCTCCACTCCGTCGAATTGAGGGCGCTGTAGAGAAAATCTAAGAGTACTCATTGACAATAAAATTACTTTTAGTACCAAACTAAACAGAAAGAAGGTGGCGCACTACTCAATCAGAAGTATTCTCCACCTAATAATATTGCTTGAGAAGATCAGACACTGGGAAAGAAAACTTTTGACGGGATTGTTTTGCCGTCACGATATGCCGCGAGAAAGAGACCAGCATTTGACGTAACAGCGGTATTTGTGAAAAGAAGGTACAGTATGGGACTGAAACACCTGGTCCGTGCATGAGACTTAAGTGGCGTTTTCTCATCGCATTCCTCCAGCCAGTCAGAGCGCAAAATCATTTCCACTTTTTGTTACGTTCAGAGGTATCGTGAAAAGGACCATGCCAATAAAAGTGGTTGATCTTGGGATATTTACAACTTTTAAACAATACCAGGCTATAGCATACAGTTAAAAATTAATTTTTGCCCAAGTTTTGGTGACGTGTGGATAGAGGGGCATTCGGGGGCATTGTTATTGAAGTATTTAGTACCCCCAAATGCTTTCCCATCTACAATTTCAGTTACGGACCAGTTCGCAAAGAGGACGAAGTTCAGCATGGAAACCCAAAGGACTCTGGTAGCCCTGTGTGGCGAAAGCAAAAGAGAGACGATATGCAGGCCACCTACAGACCGGTGAATCAGATTCAATTTTCATACCGAGTAGATCATCCGGTCGAAGCTTCTACTTGCCCGTATGATTGAATCTGTTACACCAGCCCACGATGGACATGTGATGCATGTCAGTGACCCCTCCTGACTACAGCCTCGCTATAGCCTGAGCACGGGATATTCTTCTACAGGGGCCGGGTAAACAGTTAACCGTTTTTGTCTGAGAAAAAAGCTATACGGCCCAAGAAAATTACCCAATGTTCCCAGAAATCTGAATAAGAAATAGGTCTTACCCGAAATCCGTGGGGCCGTAACCCCGGCATCCTGGCTCCTACGCCTGAGGGTTGACTGGCTGCCCTTACTTTGTAATTAGGACGTGCGGTAGGCCTAACTTTCGTTGCAAAGTTTGCAATCCCCAACAGTTCGTCAAAAAAAAAAATCAAATTTGGAAGCAACATGTCTATATTCCGAATCGTAATGGCGACAGTGCAAAGGGAGTATGAAGTAGTTACGTCGTATTTTAATTCTGACATTTCAATTGATAACCTGATTTCTGCTTTCCGAAGGCACTCCTGGTGTACGAGGGTATCAACCTGACTTTCGCCCAAGCTTTGAATATTATGGGCTTGCTGCCTCCTTCATCACTGCGCAACAATTCGGTGACCAAAATCGACAGCCACTTTTCACGAAGTTGAGAAACGCAGTTGATCGTTTAGTGACATAAAATTTGCCCGGACCGACTTGTGTTAGGCCTATGTGAAGCTTTTTGATTAATATTAAAGACACACGTTCAATCCAACGATTTAAAAAATAATAAGTTTTGAAGAAACATTCTAAAAGGTCTTTTCTGAATCTTACCAACCAACATCAACTAGACAACCAATTTTCCATGGTGCCGTATTTCTTTGCCATAAATGCATCCCCTCAACCATAAGTGTACGGAAGTACTTTCAATGGGGGTGGGATTGATGACCTCAAGCACATTATCCCCAAAAGTGGCATACATTTTTCCCGAAAATAAATGTCCTTTCCAAAGAGGGAGCTGCAGTCCCCAGCTCTCTCGCCTTGTATACCTATGTCCTATCCCATTGACTCTCCTCTTAATGTATATATTTTTGTCATGAGAATGTGCTTTCATTTCTTTTCTCTTCTCTTTGAGCCTCTCTCTTTCACTTTCTTTCTCCTATTTCTCTTGTCTTTTTTGTTTTGCTCTTTCCCTTTTTTCTTTCTGGTGGGTCTGCTTTGTATAAGCTTTGCTGTGCAGTCGCATGTCCCACGATTTTCTGTAGTAATAGTTAACTTAGGAATTTCCTTTTCTTGTGTGTGTATCGGGAAAAGTGAAAATAAACGAAAAATAAACGAAATGAAAGTCAAATTTGAATACTGGCAAACAAAATAAAGGGACAAAACCTTCTGTGATCCTCATCAGCACTTGCAACATTTATTTCTGTTTCTCATCATGATCCCTCTTTGTACATGTTTAGATATGTTCAATACACGGTATCACCTTACACATTGCAATATTTACACACAGCTTCAGGCCTGACACTCATACATAGGGCCTCTGAGTACATGGAAGAAAGGATGATCCATGCAAAAGCTTCCAACAATGCCTGCAATCTTATTGGTTGAGAATCTCCTATATTGCTTGAATGGCAAACATTTCATCTGGCCTAATATTTGATCGGAAAGTGTAACATTTTACTGATATTTATGAGCACAAGACGACACGATTGTCATCAACTGATGATCAGTGACAGGCTTTTTCTGGCATGATTCACATCCACTTTTCACTAAATGCATGGAAAGTATATACATACACAAGCAGACATATGCATATACATTTATGTATATACAATGGGTATGTATATAAGTATTCTGCTCATGTCTGGTTACGTTGTGAATGACCCTTCCTTCCCCCTCCCTCCACCAACATCCAATATTCCCACCTCAATAATATCCACCACAAATCGATGCCCAAAAGAAGATTTCCAAATTTGCCTGATTGCCCTATACTGGTCTTGACCCGTCACCTTAAAGGCCCTATAATCTAGCCCCAAACAGTAAAAAAATCTCCTTACTAAGAAAGTTTTACTCCTAGCCCATCCACCAATGTAAACAAAAACGCCTGTCTAATACACCTTCAAGACAAAGCTAGCTTGCACTGAGTTAAAATTGCTCAAGGCCATATCTATCCATCACTGTGTGAACAATCCGGAACACAACTGAATGCACAAGCCATCATTGACCAACCAGAGCAAAGCTATTGTTTGAATTAAGACAAAGTGTAGTTACCAATTGTCTTTAGAGATATGATCATATGCCTAAATTATGTTCTGGAAGAGATTGCAGGGCCTTTAACCCACATCTCAAACATGTGTTGTCGTACCTGGCAAGACACATAATAACAATTAACAACAATTACAGATGGTGTATGATGCTTGCATAGATCAAGAGACATAACATAATGAGAAATAAAGGCATTTTATCAAGCACTAGCTGTTAATTTTGTTGAAAATGAAAAAAAAAAATCATACCTTACAGATTAAAATAACACACATGGTAACAATATTTGACACACCAAAAATATGTAATAACCAAAAAATATGTAATAACCAAAAATATGTAATAACCAAAAATATGTAATACTTAGTGGAAGCCACAAAGAATATTGACTGAACCAGCATCTGAACTACTTGTTTTATTTTCAGGTGCTATTTTGAAGACAAAAAATCTTCCCCGCTACTTCAATTTTGGGTACCACGGTCAGAACTTTGAATGCTGGTAACTTCTTGTACAGTGTTACTGACAAGAATGTACTGAGGTTGGTTTACTCATTTTACATCTATTTTTCCCTGCAAACACATGTTGTGGTCACTGAGGCCAATCTGCACTTCACCCCTGTGATTTTCGGACACTGGAATGCGGGGACACATCAATAATATTCTATTTCCATACAAGATTGACGGCTAAATGAGACCCAGGCAACTACTTGTGCAGACTATGGTATATGTCCCCTTGCCCATTTGGCAAATAAATGCCAGAACAAATTACATGCTATCTACAATAAATTATCTCTCTAGATGCCCTAATTTACAGTACCAGACACTACCCCCCCCCCAACCCCATGTTACTAGAATTCCTAGTCATATGCCTGCACATGCATGATGAAAAGCTGAATATACATAAAGTCTTAGCTAGGGTCTAATATCATTTTCATGAAATAAAATTTCAAGTTCTCTTTGGTTGTTTCAGTCTGTTTCACCAGACCGTAGTTGCCTGCTGCCACTCCCAAAATGCTGATATTTGAGAGACCAGAAAATGGACAAGAATAACAACCTACAAAGATGAAAAAAGAGGTGAAAAAAAAATTCCTGGGGAAATGGGGTAAATTAGAAACTACTGGCAGGGCCAACAGAAATGTCAGCTGCTTTTGCTTTTGAGGAAACAGTAGGAAGAAGTTTTGGGGAAAGGGGAGAAAAATCACTTCCCTCCTCACTCCCCATAGTGCTGCCTCTGGATGAGAGGATAAAGGGCAAGTAGGCCGGGAATTTTTTCCCAATAGGCTTAAACAAACAAAATTGATGACATAATCTATATGTTCTTTATACTGTGTGTCTTTTAAAATTTACTAGTTATAACCTAAGGAACTGACAAAATAAGAAACAGATTACTTAAAGACAGACACTCATCATCCCAGATAGTTCCAATTCTCCCAACTAGGTTACTTCTAGCCCACCCACAACTGTCTTTAGCTTTTCCTTGTGCAGACACAAACCCAGTTTTATATTGCTTAAGATGATATCCTGGTGAGCACACAAGGCCCTAATGAGTAATCAGAACTCTCTGTGCATGCTGTGAAATAAGAGCTACTTTGCATCTTCTGAACTTTATAATTCTGATGTCAATCAAAGAGCAGTCACCAATTGAGACTTTTGCTTACCCCAAAGTAAAAGTCATACTTGGGATTATGAGTATCTGTCTTTAAGTTCCCTTCCATTCAGTGGTGTAACTACAGATTCAGGAAGGGGCAGGAAGTAGGGAAAGAAGGGGAAAGAGTTCTGCTTAATAAGTTTAAAAGGTGATATTACATGTTCAATGCTCTATTCTGATTGTTAATACTATCTTCCATCGGTTAATGTCACGTCTTTTGCCTAAATGTGGTGGGTGCACAGACTTCTCATATATATGGACAGAGGATCACATGACCAATACGATCGCCACCGTTTGAACAAATTTAGGCTTACCAAGATGGTTACCGGGCTACTACCATTGCCCAATTTGACGATGAATCTGCAACATTTTAGACAAAATATAAACATGAATGGAAGAACAATATCATAGTCCTTCATTCTATTTGTTGAATTTGATCTGAGCTTTCATTCTTTTGAAAATATTACAAGTTTCTCACACAATCTGTCGATACTGAGCCACTTTATCAAGTCCAAACTTTTACACACAAGGCTATAGCAGGCAGCCACATTGGTAAGCCTACTCGTGTACATACAGTGGCGACAATTTATGCATAGGACGTTAGTGCAATATACTCTGTCCATATATACAAGGTATACAAGAAGTCCATGGGTAGGCGGATGTACTAATTTGCAGACTGCAGACTGCAGACTGGACTTCTATGATTGATAATTAAAAGCAAAACCAGACCCTGCTAGACAAAACATTGCAATCAAATTCTCAAAGCTTCCATAAGTCAAATTTTGAGACTAAAAAGATTGGGTTGTCGAAAGTCTTGAACTTCAGGTATGTGTGCCCAACGTAGACGACGCATGCATCGCTAAGTCAAATCGAGACAAATTGTTCGTTCTTAGTTGAATTTTGATTGGTCATAATCCTTCGTTTTCTAATCTCAAGGTTTTTCTGATTCTCATTGTCACCCTGCAACATAAATTGAAGGATTTTGATGTTCAATCACTTTTTGAAAAGTACTGTATGTGTGGGAATCTATAAGAATAAATTACGAAATCAAAACAATGCATAAAGACTGTCTAATATATGAAAAAATATATTCGATTTGCAGCTCAGTGCATGTGAATATTTTTAAATTGACCCAATCGAGAATGGAAATTTTAAATTATGACCAATCATGAAGCGATTCTCTTTCACGTCCGAATGTGTGCGAAATTTTTTTTTTTTCTGCACTTTAAAAAAGGTATGACTAGCAATCAGTAGCACTGAGTTGCGAAGGCGTGTCGTAGTAGCGCCAATTCCTGCAGGCCGCAGGCGGGAGGAGCCGGCCGGGGAGGTGGCAGAAAGCTTGGTTGATTTAGCTCCGAGGTATTTTTACGCGGGTGATTTTCGTCTGGAAATTCGAAGCGCACTAGGCTATAGCACTTCATTTTGAGAGAATAAATCGGCATGCTGAGTGTATAAAATAGCCAAAAAATACGACTTTGAGAATTGGGGACCTTATTCCCACTCAATGTAAAATGAATGAATTCACGGCAGTATGTATAATAGTAGGCCAGGATACTATGCAGTTGCGCCCGGTCAGATTAGGGTATTTACGGTGGCTCTGCAGGCAGAAATGAAGGATCAGCGTACGTGCATCTTCGTTGCTGAAATGTTGTTCATATCGTGGCCGAGACTTTGTACTAGCTACTGTATTTGACTCTAATGGGCAGAGAGTTACCACGGGACTCTTGGGAGTACATAACCCGTCGCGATTTACGTATACTAATCGAATGTTTTTGCTTATTCAAAAGTGCGAAATGCATTTCACTGTGAACCCGACATAGAGAAAAATCAGGTTCAACTCGAAAATTGCTAAAGTCTGGACAATAAAAGACACTCGCCGATAAAGTTTAAGTTTCTTTTCAAGATTCTGATCACTTTTATTTCTGTATCTAATTCAGAAGGGTTCCTCGACGGAATTTTAGTAATTTTTATCTATTACTACGTTCTGCATTTTGTAACATCTATTCTGCAAAATCCGAGTCTGCAGTCTGCAAATTAGTACATCCGATGGGTAGGTGGTAAAGCTTCCCAACCTTCGTGCCAAAACGTCATGTAGTGGTTAACATAACATACATAAGACAGAAAGGCACCAGATGAAGGGATGGCGCTGTTTAAGAACACAGACAACAAACACATGAGAATAGCCTCTCAAGCACCACCTTGTTACTAGAAAGGCTTGTTTCTTTCCCTGACTCCTTGGGGAACTAAAGTTAGACAAATATAAAGCCATTTTACACGTGTGTGAAGACACATAATTAGAAGACGAAAACTCTTTCAAAGCTCCTCTGTTTTCCATTACTTGTACTTTTCATGTTTCAGAATATACATATTGTACTTAATAAAAGGTGAACTAATGACTTTTATCTTGCATGGACTGAACAATTTTGTAACAAAAATGTCACATGATTAAAATCACCTATACAAGAACTAGCATGGGGAGGGGTGGGCAAAGGTGTACAGGTTAGTTTTTCTAGGGGACTGAACCATTTCTGATTAAAGAGAATGCTGCTGTTATTATGGAGCAAGCAGGTCACATTGCCTTAACCTTCCCTTTTAAATGTCCACCCACTCATTCTAGCCCCTTACCCCAACTTATTACAACATCCAAACAAGCAATCGACACTATTGAATGAAGTTAGAAATTAGTGTCACTCTTATGAGTACTAACAATGAGATTAAACCAATCGTAAATTAGAGATTAAATGGTGAATAATCTATAAGAAATGTGAAAGCACCAACCCATTGCAAAGCTTGAAATACTCTTTCATAATCCATAATAAAGCTATTTTATAAAATTTTTAATCACACACAATTACAAAAAATTCAAACAGTACCGACAGCATACCAACATAAACATTGCATCATACACACACACACCCACCACTGCATTAGATCAATACAACAACATTAATTAACACTAATAAAAATCTTAGATCAATAATGATTATTTATCACATTCAACTTAAAGATACCATCTACAGTATTTATTTATAAATGTATCTGCTGCCACCACTTCTAGGACTACTTGGTTTCCCAAAAGTACATACTAGGAAGTGACTTACTATCAACCTTTCAAAATGATTATAGCTTCGAGACTGTGTATGGAGTCTGGGGCTTTGGTTTATAGCATACTTTTCATCATCGTAACATTACTGCATAGCACAGGAGGCCAGAAATTTAACCTACATGAGACCACTAACTGTGGTCTTTCTAAGATTTATATGGGCTGAAAAGTACATTTGACCTTATCACTCACGGGGTGCACACCCTCCGCAAACATATGCAGCAAGCACTTAATTATTGCCTCTTTGTCACTGAACTGGACAGTCCCAAACACAGGAGACCAGTGGAGGGTGAAAGTATGCCAACAGTGCCTCCTCAAGATGATCAATGTTTACAGAGCACAATGACCAGTTTAAGCATGTAATATCACAAGCAACTGCTGGATTACTTGGGATGTTCCTACCCATATTTTCCTATATATAATATGGGCTGTAGGATGCTGTAAGAGCCTCTGGACAAGAAAACCCTTATGCATGGTTGTCCTTTTTCCAAGGAAAAAGAATATCAGGTACTCGCAATACCAGGCAGATAACACTTGTACCTCACAGACACAACACTCTACAGAGCGGAACTGAAGTTAGTTGTAAAACAGCAGTTCCATGGTTTGCTACTACCCTGCTGACTTAACAAAGGATATCACAGATTAAGGGACAGACCACACATCCAGCTTAGCAGGACAGCACAATTTAAGAACTTTTGGGAACATTATGTGAAACCTCTTGATTAAAGCCACATCCACAGTTACAATTCTCTTTCCAGCCATGTGCATTGTTTGCAATTTCGACAAGCTTGTATAAAAAGAGCCTGCTGTCTTCAACTTTCCTTGCCTTGAAGGTCCTTGATGGGAATGTAAATGCATCTCATTCAGTGTTATGCATATTATCAGCCATTCCACCTTCCAACACCCTAGTTTTAATAAATAACTCACATAAAAAATTGCATGGATTAAAGTAATATTCACATTAATTCTTACTAAGGTATTTCCACAAACAATGCCATTTTGTCAAAATTTAAGGTGGTCTTTCTTACACTTTCCCTTTAATACATCCCATCAACTAGTCAAGAGAAAGTCTAAATGGAACTCTAGTTTCAGAAGCTTCTTTCCAATTCATCTAAAACACAGCTGATGACCACAATGAGGACTGAACACTTTGTTCAGAGGACAATGGAAGCTCATCATAATTTGTGTTCTACCTATGCTGGTTAGCATTGGTTGTGGGTAACCAGAACTCTCACCCCCCTCCCCCTATGGTACTCCCTGTGAATTTGCAGTATGCCCACCGGCAAGGAATGGAATATAATAATCCTGGTATGGATATGAAATCATTCATAAATAAATAATGATAATAATTATTGGTTTTCCCTGAAAGTATACAGTTTTGGAAGGCCAGCGAGGCTCAAAAGGGATTCTACAGGAGGCCTAAATCTTGGCCCCTAGCACCCTGCTGTTAGAAACTGTTTTCTATGTTCTATTGGGATACAAAATAAGCCATTACTACACTTTTCTTAGCTAAAACCCTGGTCATAATTAAGAATCACCTAAAACAACCCATGATCTTGGGTGAATGAACAACTCCTTCGCCTTGCACAATGAGCAAACTACTTCACAAATTGTTAATGACAACAAGTTGCTCAAACATTTATCCAACTGGATTACATTTAGTTGCAAAAAATGCCATATTTTGCCCTTTTAAGTAATGCATTAGACACTAGGGAAGGTGGAGGGGACAGGAGAAATTAGTTGAGATAGTATCCTCCAACAGAAAAGAATAACATTTAAGGGGAAAATCACAAAGCATTTTCCATTATGATATCATTCCATGCTAATCAATTCTTTATCTGAAATCCAACACATCAGGAAGAGAAACTATTTAACCAATCATAAGAGGTGCATTCAACAACAAGAGCAAAACAGCAACCCCTACCCAACTTTCCGTTCTATCAAAGTGAATTTTTTCTGAAGTTACTAGCTTGGAGTACTTCCTTGAGAACACACTCTCTTATGAATGGTGAAAATCAAGATCACTCTCCAAAATGGGTGATATACACTCTAAATGAACGTGTAGACACTTTCTACTGCTTTCACCATTCAAATTGGAACCTACTGCCTTTGTGCTTGGTGCTCCTTTCACCATTCGAAACTGACTTTCACACGATTACGTAACACAGACCTTTCAACCTATCACAGCAGAAATGAGGAAATTACACGATGAGCTTACCACACATCAGTAAGTGATCTAACTATAGAAACTGTATCTTTATTTCAACCGAGGGACACTATGGTTGCAGATGTATCTTATTTGGAAGGTGTGTAAGTTGTTATCTGATAATCAATCTGATACATCATCTCCTTTTCAACCTTCCAACAATGCAAACCCACATTGCCAATAAATGCTTCTTCACATAGAAAGCAGGGTGGGCGGGGTGGCGGGTGGGGGTGATACAGCCCCTCAATAATTTTCAGTTTTCTTTAAAAAGATATTATCAGCTGTGAATGAGAATGGCCAGAACTAACCTTAGAAAATGTGACAGCCCTGGTAAGGATACCTTTGGGGGACCACTTAAACCATAACAAAAATGCAATAGAAGTTAAGAGGTAGTTAAATCCAACCGCTGGCTGAGCGGGAGAATCAATGATGGCAAGGAGAGTATATACCTGCTCCTTAACTCTTTCTCCCGACGTGAATCTTTTAGTCTCATACCAGTTGCCATGACGATTATTCTATACATCAGCTTGTAAGAAACAACTGCAGCTATCTCAATGCGTTACTATCTTTCAGTCTTGTAATCTTGCTTTGTTGGAGCCAACTGCTAGGCCTGCCATCATTTTGGCGTCCATGACCCCTCAAGACTCTATGTCACACGCATCTCGGCAATTGACGGAAACCATTTTCAGTCGATGTCCTCTTCCTTCTAGATGAAGACTTCAAAATAACAGAAAGTCTTAACACTGGCAAACAGAATGCCACTGAAAGCATTTTAATTAGAGGGAGTTACTCTTCCCCAGAGCTGGACTATTCTCGGAACAAACCTCAAGCCATCTCAGTCACCATGGCAACCTGCAGAACCAGAACTGTTGACAAATGTTACATGGCACCATTCTCCGATAGTTCAGCAGATTTTAGGTGGGAATAACGAATTGGTTTCCGCCTTCCCTGTGGTCCTGGCACTCTCTTGTAAGACTTTAAAGGTTTTTGACCAGAAATCTGTCCATAAGAAAGACAAACAGAAGATTATTAAATAGGGAAGTGAGCAATGAAACTTGTTTTCTTTCAAAATAACATCTGTTCGTATCTGTGCAATATCCCTGCCAATAAACGAACATCAAAAAACTTCCAAAATCCAGTATAAAAGTACAGAATCATTGAAGAGAAGGCTTAGGCAACCGATATTTTTGGAATCAGGTACTCGCTGCCATAAATTACTTGTGACTCTGAATGCAGTCTCAACTCCTATACTGACATCACAATTGATGGAGGAATATATACCTCTGCAGCTAGGTTACACCGCTTTGTTCCGACATCTCTATGTTCCAACACACATAAATGTAATTCTCTCAGCTAACCTAACCCTAACCTAAGCCTTATCCTAACACTGACCTCCATGTAGTCAGAATATAGAGACCTCAGAAGAGAGAGCCTTCCCCTCTAACTACATGCTGTCAAAACTAGCCTACCAATCGGTATTGATACACCAGTAGGCTTACACTACAGGCTTCTCAACAGCTAAGGTGCTTAACTGTCCATGTCAGAAAATTGTAGGGACCAACTTGGACTGAAAAGAGGACTTGTGATAGAATAAACAAAATGACCAAAAAAAGAGCCAGCTGTGTTACAAAACTTCATTAAAACCTGAGAAATAAAACAAATGATACCTCCAAATTATAATTTTTGTGCACATTTTGACAATATTGAAGATTCCCCCTGAGGAGTCATGATTCCAAGGTAAGTGGAGTCACTACTTGACTACCAGCCAGGAGTCATGACTGAAGTGGAGTCAGTTGGGTAACCTGCTCAAGTCTATTGAAGATATTATGTAAATATTGCCTACAATGGTTCTGCAGTATTTTTTTTTTTGTAAAAAATGAGAAAATTTGCATCAATTTTACTGGAAGAAATGTGTCTATGCATTGAAGAGATATGTCAAGGGAAACAAATTCATTAAAGTGAAATATTTCATTTGTGGTAGAGAAATAATCATTTCTTTAAAACCATGAATTTAACATACAGAATGATAAGTAATTCAAAGTAAGATGGCATGGTAGATTAATTTTCAAGAAATAAGGTTTTCACAGAAAAACTTAAGTTATTTATAGCTCAAGAATACTTTGTTGGCCCCACATTTCAAAATTTCAAATGATGCAACACCCTTAGCTGTTGTAAGCATTATAGTTTGAGGAGATAGTGCTGTTGCTGGAGTTAATTGGTTAAACTGAATTGTTCAATAATGATAACGCATAACTACTTTGATTTATGCCATGTTAGTGCATTGTAAGTGAATGGAATATTGCCCTTTAACAGGAAAATGGTGCTTTTGTCCGCATAACTACAAGTACTTCAATGGCCTTCTTGTTGTACAGGCCACAAAGCCATTTTAATATGGGGGTAATAGGGAAAACTACCTCAACACCCCCAACCAGTGGGAGTCATTTCAGTACAAAACATAATCAAAATACTAGTTCCTTTCAACAAAAAAAAAAAAAAAAATGAGGTAAGAATAACTGTAAAGCAGTAGTACCATGGAACTGTTTGACCAAATTCTGAGAAACCGCTCATTAATTGGATGGCCTTTTTAAGCTGGGTATGCTTCATGGGTCATTGCATCATGCTCCTCACAAGATTATTTTTAATTTGTTAAAATCAATTTTTTCATGCTTCTTTACCATTATTGGTCTCTCTTTTCCAGGAAGCCAAAGTACTATAAAATCATTCCACATGTGTCCAAAGCTTCCTGTACACTACTTTGTTTATTGATGAACTTCCTTCCCATTGTTATGATTAGCCTATGTAACCATCTCATAAAAATACCTGTAAGTGAAACCCAGTTAGCCAGATTCCAGGAAAAATTACATCACAGGGAAATATTCCAGGTCTCAAGTAGGCTGATGCTATCCAATGCACATTATTCATTAACCATCAGTGGACTGTGAACGATGCAACCCCACCCACCCTTTGATCTGGTGGGGTGTAGTTTAAATACATTGTTTTTACAAGAATTTCAGTACCACACACCCACACACACAGACACACATTATGCTGCTCCAAAACACAAAAACGTGTAATCTTAAACCCTTCCAGATTGTTTATGTCAATAAAATAGATGATACCATAGGATGGCAGAACAGTCACAATATCAAGTGGAACAGCTTGGCCTTTGTCTGACTGACCTTTGATCTACTTAACGCAACCTTGGTTTTCTGTGAAACAACTTTGCCAACTTCACCGCAAAACTCTGGAGCCTAATCAATCACTTTGCATATGGTAAAGAGATCTAAAACAAATTGCCTTCACCAATTGTTGAATTTGATGGATGACAAATTTTCAGAAACTTGTCAAACTTCACGCATTTTTGCATCCTTGGGATCAATTTAATATAGTTCGGCCTCTTTCTTGGTGCCTTAAAGCTCTTCACTATCCAACTTTATTGAATTTTGTCCCGTATAAATGTCAAATTTGGTTTATTGAAAGACCTGAAACTACAATATCATGCCCTATCACATCAAAAGAACTAAAACCTAGCCCTCTTTCACACTAAGAAATGTTGAGATTATCCTGAGAGGTTTTATACAAACTATAAATGTTAAACTATGTCTACAAGATGACTGCCTGTTACCTAAAATGTTTTTATGATCATGCATTGACTGAAATGTCACAAGCAGACTGCAAAATGTTCCCAAGAGCAATTAAATTAGGTGGAATAAAGCTGTATGCTGCACTTAAAAGAATTCAAAACTGTGCAGCTTGTACAGTACAACAGAAGAGGGGAGGCTGCCACATGACACCACTTTAAAAAGAAATTCACTGGCTTCCTATCAGTGAAAGAATCAAACTTAAAGTGGGCATGACACGACCAAAATAAGTTATGCATAATGCAAGAATGACTACAATGATGTACAAATTTCAATTCGCACACAATCACAACTGGTGCAGTTTGGCGGAAACAGAACTTGAAGAAAAACTTCAAGCAATCCAATGTCAAAAAATACCGCAACAGGTCACCTGACTTTTATGATGCAATTGGAAACACAGACACTGTACTATATAAGGATGCGTATCGAGATGTGGATTATGGAATGCTAAGGTAAAGTTATCTTAGCAACTTCATGAAAAGGCTTACAGCATAATACCTGCACAACATACAGAGCACAAAGCACGGACCGTGATTGGGGCTTTGACGCACATTGTTGGCATATATGCATGCTTGCATATGTGCGCACGTTTTAGCTTCCCTTCATATACCTCAGTTCTGTTTTTGTGCAAAGAGAACGCGGTCGGCGCGTTGTACAGAATAGCTATGCACATGTATGGACAGTCCATACATAGCGCGCCTTATACTCTGTGTACTGTTCAGTGACGGTGTAATTGCGAATGCTATTAAGCAGTCACCGCACGACGACTCATCATTCACAAGGTGGTCACTTGTCACACGTGCTGCTTTAGTATCGTAGCACAGGTGTTTGCAATGATTTACCTGCTAACGCGCATTAGCATGCACATGTTTGGATGTGTAGAACGATGTGTGAGCTGTTCCATACAGTAGTGCTACTGACCGTGCCGCCAATGACGTCATGTCTTGAGACGCGCTCACATACGTTTTTTTGCTTTCGGATTTCAGATGGGCTGAGCCTGGCCTGTATTTGGGAATTTGCAAGGTTGTATTTTGGTATATATGAACGTAATTTAGTACAGAAAAATTTCGTTTTATTTCAAGCTGTACTCAAAAATTATTTCCTGAGAAAGTTACTTTGGCCATGTCATGCCCACTTTAAAATACTTCCGCTAACTTTCTGTGCTCATAATATGGAACAACCTGTTTCACATCTCTCACATAGTGTCTGCCTATGCTTCAGTGCATGGTCTTTCCTCTGACAATGCTAACCTATCTCTTTACAATCCACGCTCGCATGGTTATCAATATTTTGCTGCTCCTTATTCGTGAAACCAGCTTCCGGACCATATTCGGTTCCTCACTGAACTTTCTGCACTTAAGAGTCATTTCTTTACTTGTTCTTTTGATTTTTATTAAACTGTTTTGTTTAAAGTGAATACAGCTGCTGCTTATTATTCCTGATTAAGTCATACATAAGTGTATTATTGTTGTTACTGTTATGGTCATTACCATTTGCTGGCGGCGGCGGTAGCGACTGCAGCCGCCCCTCCCACAGTTAATGCTACTACTGCTACTACTACCACTATTATTAATATTATCACTATCACTATCACTATCACTATCATTATCATTATCATTATCATTATTATTCCTGTTATTGAGTTTAAAGGGGTTGTTGCATAATCCTAAACTTATCTAAAATAAAACTCCAGTATCTCTATTCACAATATGGTGATTGAATTTGAATTGATATCAATTCAAACAATAGACTCACTCTGGATTGGTCAATTATGACTTATGCAGATCAAGGAAACACCATGCAGTAAGGTCTGTCTAGCAGACAGGTCACAAAGAGTAGTGTCCTCACCAGAATATGGCCTTGAGCAATTTAAACTCAGTACAAGCCAATATAGCTTTGTCTGGGAGGTCCAGCAGACATATCTTTTTTCTTAAATTGGTGCGGGGGGGGGGGGGGCTAGAAAGAAATTTAGTTGGGAAGTTTTCACTGTCTGGGGCTAAATATCTTGCCCTTTTTTAAAAGCATGGTTGGTCTGCAAAAACCAGTTACCATGTAAATGCACAAAGGGTGAACCTTGAGGGCCTTTGTGTTGGTGTTAAAAACTGACTCCAGGATCAAGTTTCAAGTGTACAAACTAATTGTGCTCTTATGATTCTTTTCCACATAATCTTATTAGTGCTTTCACACTAGATCCAGATCTTATCTCTAGCTCAGGGTCAGATCCTGTGCTTGTGATCAAAGCCACAGTATAAAAGCAGATCAGATGTGGATCTGATCCTCCAATTATGATACTGGCAAGGTGGGAAGGATTTGACCCTATCCAGGAGATCGAAACCTATAGCGTCAATACTCTTGGATCAACTGGACTTTACTTACAACAATACCACTTCTGTCTTTTCTTTTCCAACTTTCCTAAAACTGGAAAAGTTTATTTACAACAACCCAAAGTGATGGGCATACTGAGGGTGATCAGATGCTGAGAAAAGTGTAAACGCAACAAAATCAATATGTTGTTTGTTTGTTAGTATACAATCACATGATGAAGATCAGAAGATCAAATCCCAGTTTAGAGTAAAAGCACCCGTACCTTCAAGGGTAAAGTAATTTGGTAATTATTGAACATCTCATGTCCCTTTTCCATAATGTGACTATTAAACAAAGCCTCAATATAGATACACAAGATCTGAGAGGAATTAAGTAATTCTTCATTTCCACATTTTCTTCAAAAATAATCATATTGAGAGGTTCTTTAAATGGAAAACCAGAGATGGTTTGAAATAAACTGTACACAAGCCTTAAAATTTTTAACAAAAAGCTCTTGAAAAAACTGTGTGGACCAAAATTCCATGGGGATAACCCTGTCTGCAATGTGGATGTGGTGTTTGTAAAAAGAATTACGAACACCACTGTAGGTCACAGGAGAAGCCTGTGAAGACCTGAGGTTTTCTAGATCAGAGGTCCACTTGACTGGGTATCTTCTTTGTATAAACAGATTGGGTTAGGTTTAGAGTTAGGATTACATGTGTTCATAGGTGTAGGAAGCTGACAGGGGGAGGAGGGGGCTGAACATTGTTTCAGACCGTCATCCTGGGGGAGGGTGTCCCCTCCCCTTTTGGAAATTTTCGAATATTTGAGGGTCCTTAGATGCAATTTGGTGCAACATGTTGGGCAAATTTTAAGGAAAATTACTGCAAATTGTTGACATTATTTACACAGGAAACAAATAAGGGGTTTTTGTTCTTGTACTGAGGGGTAGAAGCATACTTCTGCCCCAACACACTTTTGACTGGGGGGCTAAGGCCCTTCCAGTCCCCCTCGCTTCCTACGCCTATGCATATGTTAGCATACAAGCAGAACTGCCACCTAATGAACCGTAAGCAGCTATAGCAGACCTTTGGTAGAGTGGGCCCTACTTGGTGGCCACATTACAGCCACATCAAAACAAGGAAGTATTAATAAATACTGAATACCAGGCTCAGATGCATTTGAAGAGTTTAAATACAATACATTACAAGATAAATGCCAACTTCAAAAACTCAAAAAATCTGCTAACAATAAATATGCTGACATTGTACTGCTCTGACATGCTACTAATCTTTTTTATTTTTAAACCGCTACAGACTGTCATAGATAGGTGTAGACATATTGAATTATTTTTTTTTAACATCTTTAATCACATTTTCAAGCCAAAAGAGTGATTTTCCTGAAACATAGAATGTATATCATTATGGACCTGAACTCTTCACTTGCTCCCCCCACAACTTGAACTATACCATGATAAGGCTACTGTGCTAAAAAATGCCAGTTTCAAAAGGCTCTGGCCCACTCTTCCTTTGACAATTTTCAGTACCTCAAATCCATTGCACTTCCAAAACTTCAAAAAAGATTTAAGTAGTAGGTCTTTCTTCTTACATCATCAAAACTTGAGTTGTCCAGCATCTTCTCTTCGCTGTTCGTTGGGCTTGATGGTGGTGTTAAACTAGTATTACTGACAGACGTGGATGGATTCTGGGGTTTGGGAGGTATCGGTGGTGGTTCTTTTCTGTAAAGAAAATAAAATTAAATTTTGAAAGGCATCATGTCAGAACAGCCAAGCTGCAGCTCTCTCAGCCAAGCTACTGGGGCTGCAGCTATGCTTTGTTACTATATGCATTACAATGCAGTATTAAGTTAATCCTGCTATTGTTAATGTGTATAGCAACAAAGCATAACTGCATCTCCTGCAGCTTAGATGAGGTGGCTGCAGTCTGAGGTTTTGAGATGGCACAGACAGGAGTATTCTTACAACAGTGTTTTTAGAACTTAATTTCTTCTATGTTCTTACAAATAATAAAGTATATAAATCAAGGAGACATTGAAGACAGATGGAGCTAAAAGAAATACACTTTAATTACTCTTGTACTTTTGGGCATGGGCAGCGATCCCTGGGGAGGGGGGACATGGGGTACATGTCCCCCAATATGTGAGGCATCCATTGACTTTGATTTTTCACACAGTAAATTATTTGAAAATGGGGTCATACCCCCTGATATTGAGAACAAATCACTGCCCATGCTTTTGGGCTTGAGCTCATGTGCTGAATCTGTTCTTTTCAGCCAATCTAGATGAGATACATGCCATTGCAAGACAGACCAAGATTCTGAGGGCTGAGCAGTGATCATGTGTTCAGTTCTGTGTTCCTTCTAATGTGCCCCACCTACAGATAAAATTAAATCAAGGTGACAGAGGCTATGGTCTTCATATTTTTCACAATGACCTTTGTGACCTAAAAATGGCAAATGTTTTAAGGTGAAGTAAAAATCTTTATTTGGTCTTGTATGGTGCCATCTTAGATGCATAAATATGCCTTTAAAATTGCAATGGTCTTATGTCCAGCCATGTCCACTGGAATAGTTAATGGTTTTTAACATTTCACCATGGCTTTAGGGACTTCAAAAAAACTTCTTGAACAAAATTTTGAAGCTGTAACAGATTAAAGTATGTTTTCATCCTCACAGTTCAACACATTCATTGTGGGTATGACTTAGTACTTGTTGCTCTTAGAAATCTTGAATGCTAATGTTTATTGGTTTGAGAATGTGCCGTAAACTTACTGTAAGACATGTCTCAAAATTGTAGGTAGGGATGTAATTTCAGTACTTGGTATACCTGCTATTTTCAATATGCCCCTGCTTAATTTCATGGAATCTCTGGACTGAAATGTTATAATAGTTGGAGTTTCATAAATTCCATCACACATAATACAGTACGGACTGATTAAATGGTACAAGCAATTCAACATTAGATAACTAGTAATGAACATGTAGCAAAACTATCCAACATTCAATCGTAAAACTTTGCAATTGTTTAGCGTTTAATCGCAATAATTGCCTATGCAGTGTGTAGAAACTTTGGTTATATATTTTTTGGTCTGCTGTATTATGTTTCATGGACGTGCAGGCCTACAGTAATTCCCCAAACTCCCTGGTTTGGAAATCTACGAGTCCAGAATTCCTATTTACACATGTAATCCCCACTTACCCCCAACTAGACCCTGGTAAACAATAGCAGAGTGGAGAGAGGGCACCCTCTGGAAGAGGGTGGCCACCCTTGTCCTCTTTGATGTAGATTGTGTATGGTAAAGATTGACATAGAGCAGATTGACAGGGGAGGTTGCCCTCTGCCGGAGGGTGCCCTCTTGTCTTCTTTCATGTAGATTGTGTAAAGATTGACAGAGAGCAATGAGAATCATAAATGGTCATCACTGCTTTGTGGGATGGTTAGATGGATGGAAAATGTAAAAATTCACAAATTATTACAGAGGACAATCAAACTGGAAAAAAAACACTCTCTTCTGCAATTAACCACAAGTAGCTTGCAAGGTTTCCCCTTGGGTGTTAGGGAGTGTGAGGTGGTATGAATGTATGGGGGTAATACGATGCCAGCTTTGGCACCACCAGTAAGTGAGAACTATCAATATACTTCCACAGCTAAGACAGTCTATGTGGCAAGTATAGCAAATTTCTGTGAGGTGGTGGCCAGAAACTGTGAGGTGGAAGCCTCATAAAAAGAATGTCAGGGGAAACCCTTGCTTGTCACAGATATTTCTTTCCCATGTGATTGTTTTGCAATTACAGCCCTCGTAATTTGATATTAACTCATTTCAAGAAATGCTGCAAGGTTCTCATGCACACAAAGAAATTCACAGCTTTAATGTACTGTAACTCAGATACAATGGCGAAGAATTGATGTTGACAATCAAACCACAACAACTTCTATAACAGTGAAATTGAATTGTTTAATAATGATGTTATGATAGCTATTTTAAGCTATCGTGACATGATGATACAATGTAAATACACCATTTCCTTTTTAAAGCTGGCAGTTCGCATTGTTATTGCGCTTCCTTTTTTCAATTAATAAGACTTCTTTTTCGTTTCACTTCAACAGAAGCATTCCCCAACAGTAGCGCTTGCTCTTTGTAATGCATATTTGTGTAAGCACTAAGTATGTTGAGAATGTACAATCTAGCAAAATAATCAACACACATCTGGGACCCCCTGCAGAGCCAAGGGAAAACACAGTAATGTGGTATGTTCTGTCTTCCAATTAGGATGTCAACACCATGAGATTTCCTGTTAACATGACGATGATAACAGCCAAACCTACATGTCAGACCAATCAGCGCGAGGTATGGCACTTTCAAACGATGCTTTAATCCCTGATTTGATGAGAGACTTCAAGTACACCTGGTCGGTTGATAATATTGAATGGACTAAAATAGGTCATAGGTCTCTAACATATTTAGCTAGGCTACTTACAGAGGCTCATACAAAGGCATTTAAAAGTTGGGAATAACAATACCCTTCAATATGTGATAATTTATATCATACTGACATATTATCCAACCAGAATTTCTGTAGTCAAGTCAACAAACTTATATTCTCTTGTTAAGTGATGTACGTGATTCAAAGCAGTGCACTAGGGTACACTTACGAATAAAGATGATTTTCACGGTAGATATCACGTTTCCCTTTGTTACACTTTTTAAACATCAAGCACTCTGTTGTATCAGAATTGTATCTTTTGTCCTACTATGTGCACACATGCCATGAACACCACTTCTACATGTGAGTAGTTACAACCAGCATTGCAATTACACTTTCACATAAATGCGAAAAGCCTCAGTAAAGTACAGGCAGGGTTCACTAGATCCAAGGTTTACTAGATACAAGGTTTACTAGACTGAAGAATCACCAAAACTCACTGGTATGGGAGTCTATGAGCTCCGATACTTACCTCCTATATGTTATGTACCACTAATGCCTGCAATAACAACCGTCTGGCAACAAACTGATAGCACCATGGTATCCCCTATCAGTACAGGGCGCCTAGAACCCTAAATCATCCTTCTGCATTTTTGCCTCACCTAAGTTATCCTGTATAAACCCTTACCATATAATCCTAACCCAAACCTTTATTCTACCCGGGGCTAATCCTTACTATCCTCACCCTAAATCTTATTTTGCATCCATCCTGAAGCCTAGCCCTACCCAGTCTAACCCAAAGTAAATTTTGGGTCAAGGAGAGCTTTGGCCTATGAACATTCCGACTAGTACGTATATCCCAGTATTACAGTAGTATTTGACTATATGGAAGTGAATTGATATGTTTGGGTAAATACAAGGAAAGAAAGAGGATTGAAATGAATCTAGAAGGACAGATCTCAGATTATTGCCCTCATTCTCTAACTGTTTATTGTGCATGCGTTAATACTTTATCCTCCTCTGTTAAGGCAGCTTTACTTAGGTGTCACATGACCAACTATCAATGTGGTCACTGAAGTGTGAAAAAGAAGCACAACCGTATGTACGGGTTTGACTGCTGGCTATGGGCTCTGAGAGGCACTTCAGCATGTTCACTGCAGTCAGTTTTCAACCAGCAAACTACTGGCCAACAGTGCTTCCACGCTCTAAATTCATTTTTCCTGAAATAGAATCCAAAATTTCCTGAAATCCCTTCAATATTTCCTGAAATTTTCAATAACTCTTCTTTTATGCTACTTTAATGGCTGATCCAGGATTTCACCCTGTCAAGGTATACACCTCACCCTACCCCCAATACCAACACCTACATTTTTGTATTTTAATAGTTACTCACTTCCCATGGGCTCCCTCTCTCCTTTGTTTTCATTTTTTCATCACGAAAAGGGCCCTGGGCTACGCATGACCCACGCTTGCACAGATGCACTACTTGTTGTCGTTTTCCATGAACTAACAAAGGCAAAAGGTATAAACACAAATCCATCATTATACATGCCATCTATGGGGCTTTTGTTTTCCATCTGAGCTTTTGACACTAGTCTATTAAATACATGTTACATCCTAGTCTGCAATATCCGGTGGTCCACCGGCAAGCAAGTCCAGATATCTTTGACTTCCAAAGCTGACATCGTGTATGTCAACTACAATAACCAGACCGAATCAATTGTACATAATTATCTGCCATACTGTACTCCTCAATTCCCTAAAGATCTAACAGTCAAAGATCAACAAGACGCTATCCAGTCCCACCAAGCAGTACACCCCTGAATGTACCCCCTATGATTCAGAAAGGCTTAATATATACTTCACAGGTGAAACCTGGCACAGTGCCTTTTCCTGTATGATGTATCAATGTTTTGTAGGTGATACAAATTGCTTCAGGATGTTTAAGAAACTAATTATTTAAACACTCTTCTTCAAAACATGTTCACATAAACCATTGAGAATGTGCTTTGAGCATTTAAAGTAGCTTGAGGACTGGTTACCTGGCTTGAAATTAGTGAAGACCTTGAGACTGCCGAACACAATCAAAACAACCTGAATCATACAGTATGCAATGTCTAAAGATTTAGCAAAATTGCAAACAAGGCTATATGTTCAATTGTGTGAGCTAGCTGTTACAATGAAATCAAGGCATGACTAAAGTCTAAAATGGCAGTGTATACTTTAAGGAATCTTTCCATGAGATCTCATCACTCTCACAATTGTCCAACCTCCAGTAAGGAAGCAAGCCCCCCTCACCCCCCCCCCTCCCGGGTATGACAATAGATGATTCATTAGGTAGTATTTAGGAGATGAAAGTAGATGGGCCTACACTGTCCTAAATGGAAATTGGCTTCACTTACTATTAAATGGCCTTTGTAAAACAATGTCTGTTTCATGACAGTATTTACATGTCATTATAGGGACTTGGTTTCGTTTTTAGTGGTTAGCACAAGAAACTTTTTCAGTACACAATACATGAAGCTATCCAAAGCTTCCAAAGTAGGAACTGATTTTTTATTGATGGAGGCTATTTTCAATCTTTATCCCACCCCACCCTACCCCCTCCCCACCCCACAAAAAAATCATTTGAAAAAAATGCCCAGGGTCATGAATGTGTTTCTGAGAGCTGTTTTTGCGTCATGGAGGTTACTCTCAAAATTTCATTATGGCATTTCAGTAAGATACTAGAATTCTAGGGAAAATAAAATTGCCATTTTAGCAAGATTTGCCTACTTTTAAGCCCCTAGTAATTTTGTTTCGGGGGGGGGGTTCTATTAGGAAATGTAGGACATAATAGAAGCTACATAAAATAACTACTTAAGTTACATCTAGTGTCTTGCCGTTTTATAAAGGTCAGCAAGCACACAATCATTTCCCCAGGAGAGACAGAATTATTTGCCACTCTCAAACCAGACAGAAAACACCTGTACCTCACTAATAACACCAGTTCCTACTTGGTGTAGTACAAGTTATTAAGAGTGGACCAATTACCTGCCCAATGGTTGCCTCACATCTCCCAAACATCACCAAGACTAACAGCTTTCCAAGCTAGTTCATTGCAGTACTTTATGGAAAGATACCCTTGAAATGCAGTTTTCATTTGTCTTTTGCATAATGTAAGTCATGCGAAATAGGTAGCCTGCTTTTGTCCACAATAAAATAGTGTCCAAAGATATTTTATCCCAAACCCTATCCCAAACAATACAACTAAGCTCACTCAAAGTGATTGTTGCAATGGTTGAAAATGTGTAGTGTGAGAGGAAAGGTTTGTTTTATGTTGGCTAGACTCAGCAAAACTGAACATTCATGCTAAATTTTCAAGACTTGAGTTTTACAGTTCTAATCGATTTCACCAATCTTGAATCAGCAGACTTGTAGTCAGCAGGTACTCATGGGTTTGCACAATTGCCTGTACTCTTACTCATGAAAATTAATTTGTACTCGTACTCGTGCTCACAGATTTTGAAAGCTCCGCATAGGGGCTAATGCAAAATTTTGTACCTGTACACATGAAAAGGACATGTACTCACATGTACTCACAACACAGACACTGCCCTCATACTGGTACTCATGACATTGAGCTCGCATGACTTTGCATGAAGTCATGGGAGGGAAATACCATAATACCATAATGCAACCTCCTCCAGCTAATCAGTCGTACAGTATGTGTGGTAGTCCGTCATGCAACTCAAATTTATCACAACATTATAAGCCATAAACAGTCTAGTTAAAGGTCAAAAGCAGTTGCCCCAAACTTATTTTGAAACAGCAGCTAAATGTCACAAATTTCTTCTTATTTCTCTGCCAAGTACAGTATCTTTCATAATATTTTAGGACATAAATATTGCATATTCAAGGTAAACTAAGCAGTTGCTCCTTGTAAATTTTACAATTGAGCGAGAAAAATACTGTCACATGATTCTCAAGATCCAATCAGGAAATAGGATAGTCTACTATACAATTCTTTATTGTGGTGACTGTATTCTCCCTTGAAGATGCAACATGCAAAGCCGTAGAGTGTGCAAAGGGCTTGACAAAAGTCTATCCTCATTCTTCAACTTTCTGTGTTTTCCCTTCTCATGATTGAACTCTTAAAAGAGGAAGGGTGAAATAAAATTGAAGAAAAAGAGGAGCAGAAAATTTTCCCACGGCAACAATGGAGTGTTGAAATTACAGTCTGTGAGCAAGAAAACAATCTCATGGCTTCTGAAGCTTTAGCACAGCTGTACTATTGTACCTATATGCGTATGTGAGTAATGAATGAATTAAAATATTTTGCAAACAAAATGCCCCTTTGCAAGATTTGAATTATTGTGCTAGTTTAATGCTAATAAATTTAGGCCACACTTAGGTGGGAATCACAAGGAGGATTATACCCCCTACCCCCCCCCCCCCCCCCACCCTCACCCCCCACCATCCCACATTTTGGAGATGCTGTAATTGACTTCCATCTTTTCACACTATAAATGTTGCTTCAAGGGCCCTTTATACCACTCTCTTCTCCCCCCCTCCCAAACACACTTTTTCACACAATTCTCCCATGCATGCAAGCCAAATGACCAACTGACCTTTGAGAATGGCTGCATAATTTGCAAATTCTGCAATCCAGAATTGCAGCTAAGAATTACTTGACTCAAAGGTATCAACCCTTTTGAACATGACTAAGGTTCATTATTTATGAATGTCTGCAGCTAAAGTACTTCTGACACCTGCTCCAAACATCAGACGCAAGTTTATAAACAGGGTTCCCACCTTTCTTTTAAGATAATTTTACGTCAAGACTTTAAAAGACTTGACCATGTAAGACTGAGATGTCCTTGCATTTTCAAGACATTTTCAAGACTAGCAAATTAGGAAAGGATCATAATTTTTGTCCTTGTTTTAACATATTTCCACTCTCTGGTGACATAGCAACATCACCTCCATGGCAGGCATTGGGCAGCAATGCTTTTATTTTTACAGACGTTTTGGCAATTTGTCTGAATCCAGCACCCCAAAAATCAAGGATTTTCAAGACTTCAAAATATTGCAGACTTTTTCTACACATTTTCCATTTTCCTTCATGCATGGTAATCCTGACTAATTCCACCAGTTTAATCCCCCAGCCTAAAGTCTAGCAATAGTGAAAGTTAAAACTCCATGAAACAGCTTTAAAAAGGACAAAGCTCATGGTAATTTTGCAGCCAAACCGCCCTACATTCAACATTCATGAATACAGCAACTAAATCATCTCTTATCAAGAGTAAACATAGAAATTACATCATAGCCAATATGCGGGTTGTAAGAGACCTACAAGCCAGACAAGTGAATTTATAATGATTACGATGACGACATACGTGCACACAGACATATACAGGTCTGTATGGATACATCCATACATACATATGTATATACAGAGGAACATACAATTTTGGCCTTGAAGGGCAGGTTTTTTAGGAGTCTAAGCAACCACAAATGCGGAAGAAGCCTATGTGGCTTATGAATTTAGACTTCATGTCGGGTGGCTAACCAACTCAACAATTTAGGTCAAATTTGGTTTCTTTTAAAAAGCCAATTCAGATGGGAAAACCATAGATTGCTCTTGATGTAAAACCTACCTTACTTTGATCCCACTGGTTATCCAATCCCCGAACCTCCCGGTTGCCAAGTTTCATTACTTCAAATGCCACTGCCGGCCTTTACCCACTCCACCACAGCACCAAATTTTTAAGCAAAAGTAGGGGACGTACATATATACGTAGGAAATTCACACATGCACAGTTAGAAATGTAGACTGATACACCCATATGTAGAATTGTGGGGGTACTAATATCATTATGAACTACTGTACCTGAACCCCCCCCCCACAACCTCCACATCATCTGACACAAATTGCTCCCTACTTTGATGATCCCTACTGCCTTAGTTCATAAACTCACTTCGAACTTTTCTTCTTCTTACAAGGCTTTTTGTCTGACTTTCCCTTTGTCCTTCTCGTTTGCTTCTGAGTGCTCCCCGTCTCCTCCTCCTCACTGGTGGACCAGCCACTCTCTTCATCACTCTCATCTTCTGCCACTAAAAAAAAAAAAAAAATTAAGTTACTAAAATTAATTTAAATTTAATCATATATTAATTTAAGTAACCACTAAATGAATAAAAGCCACGAATCCCATGATTTTTCCATATGAATCTTTCATGACCAATTTAATTATGAAGATTCCATGATCTTATTTACACAAAGCATATAACTGACTAGAAATACAGTATAAAATATGTATTGTACATATATGCATTAAATTAAATGTATGCATTAAATAGAGCATTAAATTCAGCATTAAATTCTGACTGACAAGTGATATTTTCAAATTGTGAAAATTGAGACTTTTTTCGTTACACATGTTCACACAGCATTGCATATAAATTAAACTACGTTGTAATATGGTTGTTGAAGACCTCAGTCCCCATTATTTTTTTCATATTCTAGTAATTTATGCAGGCTACAATTTTTAGTCAAAACCTGGTCCCAAAAGAATAACCATTAATTAATGTCCAGCACATTTCTGAGTCAATGTGACTGCTCAAAAACCAGACATCTGGCATTTGATGTTTTGCAATCCCTTTGGCTGTACTATTCCTTTCACTCTCTATTTTGCAAAGGAAATACACTGTGATATTTACATGTACAGTATGTCTGAGTATATGAGCTTGCGATATTGCATTCACTGTCATGGACTTTAAAAGCATGCTCTGATGCCAACATACAATGTTCTATGTATACTTAGAAGTCAGCAATAATAAAAGATTTAAAGATCTGTGGACATGTAAATGTCATACTGCCTATTTGATAAAGAAGCATTGAAAATGTTAAAAATTGTCAAAATTCCCATCAAAATCAATTCATATATAGACCATTTTACAACACAGTAACTGTTTTTGCACTTACATCATGAATAAACTAGAGCTACATCTATGCAAAGTTGTGACATATAAGAGGGACCAATGAGATTTGTCTTAATATGTTATCCTCTGCTTGTGTAACCTTCACCCCAAGGACAGCTGTTATGATGGGATGCCCATTGTCCTACGGGGATTATTTTGGAAGAAGCTATTGACTACTTCAAAAATGTCCACATAAAACACCAACCAGAAGGGTAAATAATTAACAGATAAGTTATAAATGATCAACAAAAGAAATCCAGACCCTGTCTTTTATTGGAGGTAGCTGAAGTGGCATTACCTTGTCATCTGTGGTGCACCCAATCACCAAACCCTGGCAGCGCCACTGGGAGGTACGTGGGCCTTAATTATATACTGTTTGAATTTGACCTTTCTTTGTGTAATGGTTCATATGTTCCAAACATTTCAATGTTCCCTGTCTACAATCCTTCCAGAGATATCATTAGTATGCATAATGTATATTTATCCACCAACTTAGGGCTCATTCCAGTTTACATATATACTGTACAGTACCCACCAGTATATACTGCAGGCAAATGTACCTAAGTGCATATCACACTACCTGTCTCTTTCAATAATTTTGCTGCTCAACACAGCTTGAGTCATGTGTCAAGACAAGTTCACACCCACTCAGATTCTGTTTTGCCTGTTATACACTTACAAACACAAGACTGCAGTCGGAGAATCAAAATGACAATACAAGGGATGGGATTTAGAGGCAATTTTATAGAACAAACTACACAGGACAGACCAATATTGTTAAAGTATAAAAATGAAAGTTGGGGCGGGAAGAGGGGGGGGGGGGGGAGGGGAGGTTAGTCTTTGTTTTTCCTACTTTGGTTTTCATTGTTGAGACCTTTGAGAAAGTAATTATACTCTATTCTACTCTTGCAGTCTAACTTTCAAATTCAATAAAAGTATGCAAACATAAATAGTCTAACAATATGTGAAAGTCAGACTATTGACCCTTTGCCTACATAAACTGATAATTAACCAATGGTTTGTACTGTTACCCTACTGGTGGAAACGGCCCATGTTGTATTCTAGGTATAGTTGGCAGACTCGATCTACCAATCTAAAAATGAAAAAGATTCCATTAGGAACTCTCCTCCTTAAAAATCTGAACTCTCTGACCAGACTTCACAAAGGGGAGGTCGGGTGTATTAAAATCATACTTATCTGCTTATTTCTTTGTTGTAAGAAGCCACACTCACTTCTAGGACTACACTTAATCCCTGGCCAGTGAGGAACTTTTGTCCAGTTGGTTACACAACAGATTAACTGTTGATATTTCCTCCACATTGCACAGTTAAATCTTTTATGTGTGGTAAATTCACAGGAAGTCCAAGACCAAGTGAAATTGGATTAGGTAAAAGATAAACAGTTAAAATGGTTACAAAATAGGGTCTGAATCTTTAAGGAGAGGAGTTCCTAATGTCAAAGGGCCATAAAGTTTGCCTAGGTCCAGTGGCTCAAAATGGCACATTACAGGACTACTTGCAACTTCTGCATATGCTGGACTGACTATCAGTATTCAGTAATATGGTATCCAATGTCAATATTGGCCCATATTCTCCGGCCATTTTTGTCCTCCATGGATATTAGTAAAATTTGCTTAAAATGCTAATATTACCGTACTGAGGACTGATTCTTAAATGTCCCATACTTCAAAGAAATGTTATGCTATTTGAGTATACATATATTTGACTATAACTTCTAACATATTGCCTCTTGAAAAAAAAAGCCTTGTGTCAGTGCCCCATAGCTTGCAGTGGTAGTATGCTCATGTCTCAAATATGGAAATCAGGTTGGCATTGGCCCATGGTGAGAACTGAAGTATTGATACTGCTAATGTAAGCCACTGCACTTGTGATGTCAGTACAAAACCAGCTGCATACTGTGTTGTGCCCATTTTACATTTACCTGCTTGGCAGATGAGGCAATGTTTGCTCCTGCACCCACCTTGACTGCACTCACAGTACCAAGTATGTAGGTGAGAAAAGGTGTACATATTCGACACCTACCTGCTATGAAAGTAATGTTACGTAGGCTACTTGAATTGTAGAGACAGAACTTTAAATTCAGGGGAGGATAAAGATCAATATCAAATTTAGGAATTAGATTCTCAAGTGTCTGTTTTGGTAATATTCCTACTGATAAAATTTGCATGGAAATCTAAAACCTAGACCCTAAGTTATGTAAAGATATGATATATAATAGCCTTTGGCATAACCTACGTTAGGCTTGAATTGTGTTCAATATCAGTGCATGGTCCCTGTATACAGATGCGAACTGCAGAGTTAGGTAACTGAAGGTGCTTCAGTCTGAAACATGGCTGGCTTTGTCAGTTGGGCAGCCAATTTTCATTTTTTGACTAGTTGGCCCATAAGAGATACTTGAGAAATATTTCCTGTAATCCTACCTCAAAGTGAGGTAAAAAGACACTTCAAGAAAAATGAGTACGATGACGAGCCTGGAGGGAATTTGCCAACGTAACTGTTCAGCATATTCCTTGATAAGCCATATATGTGAAGCCAAAGAGACAGACTAAGCAAACACAGCCTGCCATGCACGGCTGATGCAAATAGGATTAGTGTGTTTTTCTTCAGTTTATGGTTGGTTTATGTGACGTTTATTGACAGATGATCATATTTCAGTACATACTTCCTCTTTGCTCCCCGCTGCCATATGATGTAGCTGAATTAAAGAAAGGGTTTAAGCAAACAGTAAATTTTTATATGTGAAAGAGGAACTAAATCTACTCAATTTGGTGAAACTTCCATTCAAATCGGACACGTAGTACTCGAGATATCAGCAAATGAAGTTACTACAATTGTGATCGAAAGTGAGCTTGAGGCAAGCAGGGGTTATTCACTTCCTCACATTGATGAGAAATTCTTTGTTTTCTTTGTTTTTTCAGTCTGTTGTGCTGACCTTGAAATTAATAGGGACAGGACTTCTCCATGTGGAATGTGAAGTTTGCAAAATTCTAATGCCTCTCATGCAATGACATTTCAATAACATGTGATTGTAAAATTTAAAGAAAAACAAAAGAAAGCTCATTAATGGGAGGCTATGATGTCACATGTGCTTGCTTTAAGTTCACTTTGTGTTGAAAATGTGATGACTTTAACTGCTTATATCTTGAGAACCACACATCCGATTTCAATGCAAATTTCACCAGAATGCTAGGAATAGGTACCCCTCTAACATATGAAAACTTGATTTTAGCTTAGACCCTTATTTCTTCTCTTTTGATAAACCAAGCATTTCTGCGGTATGTTGGAGAATATGTTAGTTATACCAAACATGTACTCAAAAAAACTTTGTATGAAAGTCATGTACGTCACTGTACCACACATCTCTCTGTACTGTATAGTGGGAAATTTTCATGGGGGTTAAATTTTCGTGCTTTTCGCGACCAAGTATCTAATCACGAATTTAGGACCCGTGAAAGTACTTTTGTTAGTTTGTACAAGACTATGTTGGTTGCAGTGTTGTAAAGAGTCACGACTCGAGTCACTTCTTCTCAAATGATAGTGACTCGAGAGAATTCAGGAGTAATTTCCCCATTGAAATAGTACAGTGACTCTAGTCAATGACTCGACTCGAGTCACTGAAAAGTTTGACAATTGGTGACTCGAGTCACGAATCTAGTGACTAAACATAAACTTTATCACAACTGTTTTCACAGGCACCAGAAACTGGGGAGAGCTATGAGGCTAAAGCCCCTACAGTGAAAAATATGGGGTCTGAAATATGGTTCTGCTTGGCCTCACTTTTTAAGCAACAATAACCCCATTTCTTATTCATTATGTACAATACATCAAACTTTTCAATAAAAGTTAGCTACTTCAAAATTACCTATAAAAATGTTACTTCAAATTTCATCAAGATCCTCCAATATTAACAAGAGTCCAGTGGGCACTGTGGTTCCTTGCTGAATGTAATGAAACTGAGCCAACTACTGAATGAACCAGTATTTCCGTAGATGCACAAAATCTGCTCTGTAGATAATGCACATCTTGTGTTAACGCATTCAAGCATAAATAAATTGCTCTGAAGAAATACAGGCACTTCAAGGGATATCAACACAGACAGTATACAGTTACAATTTGTTTTATTCAATTAAGCAATCACAATTCATGCACGCTCAATGGTATCTGATCCAAATGATCAGTAACTTAGTTCTCTTTATAAAACTAACAACCCATACAGTAGCTCCATTCCAATTTCCAATTTCTGCAAGCTTACATGTCCTAATCTAAGGACAAATATCTGTCTAGTGAACTTTCACAAGTCCTCTGCTTTGTGGGCGGAGAATCTTCTGCAATATTAAAAAGCGGTATTTGATGCAGGTTACATAATGGCAGAATTATGGATTAAAATCGTAATGCTATAATTTCAACTAAAATTGAGATACTTGGCATCTCTGAAAGATGTCCCACATCTTTCAGTCATTGGGTGAATGTGATCTTAATGTGCTGGAATGATACAGTTTTGTGCTTATATTTAACTTTAGGAATTCTTGGGAATTTGCTTTTTGGCATCTGGTGATTTCATCTCTGACATCCGACAAAACTCATATGGGTTTTCTGCTGGATTTAATGCAACACCTCAAAGCATAAATCTATTCAACCTTCCTACACTGAGATATAAAGTTGAAAAGGTTTGCAGAGTTTGACCTCCAGTGACCGCAGATGACCTTTGGTCTCCACCAAAAAATATTTTCCCCACCATAAGGCATCCACACACTAAGTATGAAATTAATCCAAGCTTCCTACCTTGAGATATTGTGCTAACAACAAGGTTATCAGTTTTTGACCCTTGGTGACCTCAGATGACCTTTGACCTCAACCAAAAACTGTATGGCACAGATTCTCACTATGGTGGATCTATATACCAAGTATAAAATCTATCCAAGATTCTTTCCTTGAGATATTGTGTTAACAAGGTTTTCAGTATTTGACTCTCAGTGACCCCAAATGACCTTTGACCTCCACCAAAAATGACAGGATTTATCTTCTCACCATAAGTCATCACATACCAAGTATGAAATCTATCCAAGCTTCCTACCTTGAGATACTGTGTTAACAACAAGTTTTCAGTGTTTGACCCCCGGTGACCCCAGATGACCTTTGACCTCCACCAAAAGCTACAGCATTCATCTTCTCACCATAATGCATCCACATACCAAGTATGAAATTAATCCAAGCTTCCTACCTTGAGATATCGTGCAAACAAGGTTTTCGGTCTTTGACCCCTGGTGACCCCACATGACCTTTGACCTCCACCAAAAACAATAGGGCACACCTTCTCACTATGACAGATCCATATACCAAGTTTCAGTTTAGTCCAACTTTCCCTTGTTGAGATACAGCGTACCGAATCAAGTGTCACACACACACACATACACACACACGCCAAGCTGACTACATAGGTTCCTTTTGCTAATGCAAGGAACCGAAAACTTGTCCATAGGGGAAGGGGTACCCCCTATCCCCACCAAGAACAGTTTCCCACAACTATGTTTCACCTTTTAACTATTACTGCTATAAACACACCATTAACAATCATCTCTTGCCAGTGCTTGCATTAGGCAGTGGAACAGCACAATTCCTGCACTCTCCTCAAGAATTCCACAAGTTTCAAAATGGCATGCACAAATTTCCTGCACCTTATGGGAAAACCTATTGGGAAAAAGTTGACTTTTTGTGATGTTGTAACTTATATAGATCCCCCACTTTGGACCAAAATTCCCCTCAAAATATTTCAGAGGGGGAGGGGAGGAGATGGAGGGGGATCCCCGCTGCCAAAACTGCCCCGATCTTGCACATGAGTTGTGGTCAGTAGGGTGGAACAAATCAGGCACAGGTATGGGCGTAAATCCCGGGGGGATGGGGGGATATATCCCCCCAAGTTCCCCAACATTTGACTAGGGGGAGATGGCCCATGTAATCATCCCCCCAATGTTTCAGTCTACAGATACGTGTATGGTGGAAAGTATATTTTATTCTTCATTTTCGTAAGACATTTTTTCAATCTAGCTTCACTTT
Organism: Holothuria leucospilota; assembly: GCA_029531755.1. Classification (NCBI taxonomy): domain Eukaryota; kingdom Metazoa; phylum Echinodermata; class Holothuroidea; order Aspidochirotida; family Holothuriidae; genus Holothuria; species Holothuria leucospilota. Next base: position 15,804,423 of record CM055972.1, read on the forward strand.
CTATCACTCAAATTATCAGAATAATAGCAAATCGTTGGCAATCTATCAAAATTTTTGCGCGCTCAGCGCGCTTCCAACCTTACGTCAGTGTCACTCATATTATCAATATCTTCCGATAGCAACTTTCGGAGAAGAACAACAGCAAAAAGTTGAAAGTTTACTAATTAATAGGTAAAAGACTGGCTTTTGGCAGTGGTATGTAGGTTTCTTGGGCAATTGAAAGTGTCTCTATGTAGAGTCTGAATGCAGGTTTTGTAATGGAAATATTATTCGTCACTGTTTACACTCCATGTCTGTCCATTATTAAGGTAATAATACACGAAACTGTTCTGATCACGGCACTTTCCGAAGAACAGAGATACATCTCCAAACATCTGTGGGGACCTCGCATCAATATGGGATCTTTCAATCTAATATATAGCATGACATAGAAGGTTGAGAGTAGCCTACCAAAGAACATTACCACTGAAATTAACCCCTTAAAAGTGTCTTCCTGGCACTTCTGAGACATAAAAACCTAGGAGTGTCCGGGGGCTTCGCCCCCTGGACCCCCACCGCGGCTTTGCCCTGGACCCCACCAGGGGCCCTAAGACGGGCCCCTGGACCCCACCCGTCATGGGCTTGCGCTTCGCATACACATGTTCCACAGTTCACCCCATCCCCCCCAAAATTGAAAAGAAATCTATGCCCCTGGGCACAGGCCTACATATCACATGAAACTCCTTCATATACTAGCAATTGACCATCCATACCAAGATGCAGGAATAAGCCTTAATATTTAGAATTTACCCAGAACAGCTTTCAGTCTGAAGTTTTGTTAAGTACTTGGTAGAGTATGCAGTATACAGAACAAAGCAGTAGCTGTAAACTTTCCATGCTAGATTAATTTTCCATTTAGCCCTGATGGATGCTTTCATGCATAATTAGATAAACAGTCAATAGTTGTAGGCCTAAGTTGTTTTAACAAGGATATGTATACAGTTGGAACTAATTTTAATTACATGTGACCCAGTTAATTACACTGTAGCCAGAGATGATCATCTTCTTTGACACTTATCTATACATGTACATGCAACTAATTGGTGATCGAGGGATGATCACTTAAGAACAAAGGTTCACTACATGGAAGATTTGCCTGACCGAAGATCCCCTTGGACGAAAATCTACTTTGGGTTAGAAGCGTGGTTAAGATTCTGGTTAGAAACAGAATAAGGTTTAGGATTAGGCTCAGGATTATCCTTGGGTAGGATTAGGGTTTAGGTAAAGATTATACTTAGGGTTAGGATTAAGTTTAGAGTTAGGATCTTCGTTTGGTCTTGTGAACCTTCGACCTAGGGAATCTTCCATCTAGTGAACCCTGCCCCTTGTGATCAAGGTCCAGTAATATATACAAATGTGCATAGTTGATTTCATCATCGGGTTTTGAATCCATAGAGCATGGTAAGAGGTGTACAGTCATTGCAGAACCAAGACTGTAAATATGATCTTTTCATGACTAGGGTCTCAATCCCCTCTCCCTCCCACCATTTTGTTTTAAGAGGAACTTCAAGTCCCAATACGACTTTGTATAAAGAAATACTTAAACCGCCAAAAATTGTCATAGCACGAGAGCCAGATATATGAAGTTGGTAACAGTTTAAGAGGTTCTAACATACCTAGAAGAACAGTCTTAGCTTCTTTTGGGAGTATTCTTTGCCCGAAATGCAGATGTTGAATTCGGATTGCCAACTGAAATTCGAGTTCTCTCCTCGATCGTAATGAGCTTATCAGTCAGGAGTATGAACCAATGAAAGTCTGTTTGTTTGTTTATGATTATTCATGAATAAACAACTATAAATGCCTTGCCTACATGCTCAACTGTAGTGAAATGTAGGCACGTAAACAGTGCAGAGCATTTGCTTGTATATTCAATGGATGGACTACACAAACAGCCTAGGACTATACTCAGGTTAGTGTAGGCTTAGAATAGAATTGTAGTTAGAAATAATTACCCATGCCATCAAAATTGCTGCACAACTACCATGAAAAAGGAGGAAAGCCTCTTTTGAAATCCTAAGCAAGATAACATTGCCTGGCACAGCAAGGCAAATTGCAGGCAGGCTATACGAACATGCACAGCCGCAGTCCGGCTGCCAATGTCACGCAAGTTGACTGCTTGTGTGTTACGGCCCTATAGCTACATTCTTCGTGCATCAAGCACATCGTAGCCTAGCATTCATCGTTGATTAGTGCACACTGAAAATACGGTTAGGGAGTGCGTATGCAGTAGATATACACTGGCTGCATCGTGCACTGCTGGACAGTCGTGGACATGATGTGATCTCAAAGCAGCTGCGTAATGAATATTCATAATGATCTAGAACTTTCCACCATGATGAACCTTGTGCATATTGAAACAGCCGTTACATTTACAACCACGATTTGTTTAAAACAACCTTTCACTTTTGTAAATGTCTTTTTTCTCCAACAAATCATTTCTCTGGTTATGTTTGGGTTTAAGTAACCTTAAGCACCACTCATTTCTCTTGTCCAAATTTGTATACAAAGTCGTATTGGGACTTTAATAAGCACTATGGCAAATTTGAATTTGATTTCAGCCCTACAAAAAAAAAAAATAGTGTCACAAAACCCTAGGACATAACATGTGTCTGCCATCCGATATTTTATTTTTTTTTTTTGGTGGGTGGGGTGGGAGTGGGGACAAGTGGGGGTGGGAGAAATAGCATTCATTTTCACTAGACACTGACACAGGTCAGCTGCTTACTACACTTTGGCATACTTCCATGAGTTTTATACTTATAAAGAGTAGCCTTTTACACCAATTTTCAAACAAAGTATTCTGAGACTTAATGTGTGGCATAAAATTGAAGACAACAAAATGTTTGTCAACGTTCCTGAGTGTCCTGAATACACAGGTTTGCTAAAAGCCTCCACCCCTTAGAAACATGTGAACCCTTTTGTTTTTCTAAGGGGATGAACTTAATACAATGAACACATGAAATCTGTGATGTAAATTTTCATGAAAACAAATGACTGACCAGAGACGTTATAGGCTATGTTGTCAAACCTACTTGCTTCAAGTCCACTTTTGGTATGAGGTGAGCATCATAACCAGCCTCACAATTGGCATAAAGATGGCCCTATGAAAGGAATGCACTTGCACAAGCATAAAAATTTGTGAAAATAAAAGAAAACGCTCCACTCTTTTGTAATTTATTCTACACAGATGACATGTAATGAACACCTTGACTTATGAAGGAAGCATGCCAAAGAATATTGTTATGAAAAACAAACAGCTCTAACAGATTCTACCGATCTCCTGTCACTGTATCCAAAATATTTTTACCATAAGAGGCCAAAAGTCATTTTGAGCCCTGGATAAATAGTAATCAATTAAAATGAAGGACAAATCCCATTCTGGTTGCCAAGGATAAATCAACTGTTTTTGTCGAGGAATTAATCATGTGAAGAAAGCATGACACAAACAGTACTGTACTACCCAATAAAACATGGCTAATGAAATCTCTGTCAGCTGCTGTAGGACTATATTGACTAAACCAGGACAGTGTGACAATCTGTGTGAATTAACTTACAGTAAGACCAGGGCAGCTTCCTGGTAAAGACGGTCCCACTGGAACAGGGACAATATGTGAATCTCATGATTTAGCCACAAAATGTCTATTACAGTATATTATACTGTTTGAGTGGCAGCTCCCTGCACTGCATGACCAAGGAGCTGCTATTATTTTGACACAGTATTATAGTCCCTGTGATGTCTACCCAGCTATATATATGCCAGAAAACCCTGGATACAATTGCAGTATAATCAGGGAGCTGTTACGGAAGGAAATAAAGCATCTTATCCAATTTCATCTATCAGGCAATATATATTGAGAGTACTTGAATCCTTTTTTTGGGAAGAGACTTTGATTCAAATTGATTGACAGGTCCTTTAGTTGCTCTTCAAAGTTTGTTTGACTAAACCTCCCTAATGAGAGTTCGATCCTTTCATACTAATGTAATCTTTTGATAGTGACAACGCTTTGAAGTGATCTGAGATGCTGACTATTGATGTAGCCAGGATTTGGGGTCACTGGAGGGGGGTCACGAACCTTTCCTGGGATGGCACAATTTCTGAATTCTCTCCCTCTCTATAGGGCTAATATGTAAAACTGTACATTCCAAAATTTTTTGTAGGGGGAACCTGGGGTGGCACGGCTTTGTCGTGGGGGCACGTGCCCCCTCATGCCCCCCCCCTTGGCCATGCCACTGATGATGACAAGTGTGAAACCTTTGTCAGTCTTCTGGTCTTAACAGCTCTAAATGTCATCAAATTCCTTTATTATTCTAATTTCTTCCATTAGGTAGTAACATCTCTTTTCAGCAACTGGATGTAAGTCTAATTTTTCCATATATAAACTTTGTAAAGATTCCCGATTGTTTCTGAAATAGTGAAACATCTGTCCACATTCGACAAATAATTGAAACTGCACTGAACCCTTTCAAAAAGTGAGCCCTGGGGTACAATAATAGAATAATTTTTGTTTTCTTTGACGACTGTCAATATTATAACAATTTGTGAAATCATGCCAAGAACTGTTTGAGATCTAGCAGATGACAAGAACTCTTGTCGTCACTTCCTAATCCCTTCTAAGTGGTCCAAAATTTTCAAGAGCAACACAATCAGGAGCTTATCATCGACAAGCCTGATAGTTTCATAGGAGACGAAAGTGCTTTATCTCCTTCCGTAACAGTTCCCTGGTATACTGAACACTTGGTTGGGTGGTATTAAATACCACACCAATGCACACCTTTACTGTGTGCCTCACTTATTCTCCCAACATGGTGGCTTCCTTGCAGAGCCATTTAAAACATGGCAAAGCAGAGAGTTGCTCGATGACTTTTTCCATGCCCTCTCCTCTCCTCTCCCCTCCCCTCTCCCTCCCTGATGCCATCTAAGACATACCTACTTGTGCAGCTGGCTTGGCTGTGAGGGAGAAAAAAGTTGATTAATGATAAATTAATAACGTCATTTTGTGGGGCCCACCCAATTTTTCTTTTGGCACTTACGGTTCTCAACCCTGATGAACTTTTCTCTTCATTTGCTTTAATGGGCACCCTTTTCCTCCACCTCGCAAGAATACCAAACTTTCTACAATGTAACACTTATGGCATACAGCACTGGGGTGTAGGGGTGGGGGATTGGATAGGAATATTAAATTGTAATGTAATCCCCAGTTAGGTGTTAGGGCGCCCTTTGTAGGTTACTTATTTTGGCTTTCAAAGGGCTGTTTCTGCAATGAAACCAAAGATTTTTGGTATGCTTTGCCCACTCTTCCTCAGTTTTACTTATAGCTAAATATAGTTTAAACCATTTCCACCTTTTCAAGTAACTGAAGAAGTTGAACATGAATTTAACTAAATGTTGGGAATTTCACCTCATATCACCTCATTTAGTCAATGTTCTCTTAGGTCTGTAGTGCTGTATGGCTATAGGCCATGAGGAGAAAAGTACAATGTAAGTTATGCCTGATAGGGACCAACTGCCAGGACCACTGACCTTAACTGGCTTTTAATAAGTACCAATTCTTTTTAGTGTAGGATAACCCAAAAAATTTTCACTTGCTTCTCGTGCTTTGCAATTTCACTTGTCATTCTGGGCCAAAAAATATTAGATCAGCGCTGAAACTATGTTCCTCTAGTATATACACATTTTATGAAATATATGCCCTCAATGGCATGGTTTAGTACACAGATTTTCTTCAGATCCCTCCTCACCATCCCCTTGATGGCATCGGGGCTGCCAGGGCTTTGGGTCGCTGCCTCCTCCTGTCTAGCCACCCGTTGGGCAATATCCTGGCGCTATCCCTGGCACTCAAAACTTAGAAGTAGCCTACAGAATGAAATTAGGAGAGAATTTTTTCATTATATGGTCATTTACCAAAGGATAGACCTCTTCCAATCGCCCTTCAGTGAATAATCAGACAGGATGCTATCAATATCAATACCTGGCCCATGGTGCTGGTAGGCCTACTATCATTAAGTTTCCTTCGTGCTTCGCGCTAGTCACTTTAACCATCTGTTATGGTAAAACTGTATAGGTTTATGGATGAAACAGTGCTGTTAACTTCTGCGATCATCTCAAGCAGCCTTCTTGACTGGCCTCGTGATCTTAAAGTCCTGTCAATGTAGGCTATGTGACACATACTGTAGCATGTATACTGCAGCTTACAATGCATAGAGGGTAACTTGAACTCTCCATCATTGACATGGAATTTTACAAAATCTGAAACAAATGAAACCTGATCAATATGGCCTCTAGAACCAATTTACGCGGTCTTATTACCTTATATTGCAGGAGCTTCCGAGGGCTTCACCCCCTGGACCCCCAACGGGGCTCTGCCCCTGGACCCCGCCAGGGGTCCTCATGCGGGCCCCTGGCCCCACGTGTGCAAACTCGTGCTTTGCACTCGTGGTGCACCTTCAGTGCACTTGTGACACCCCTCCATGTCAGTCGGGGGAATCACAGGTTGTGCCCCCCTCACCTCCTAAATCCTGCACACGCCACTGGTTGGTAGGGGTTCAACGGTGCTATTAGTTTTTTGCCAGATGGTTATTGCAGGCAATAATGGTACATATGTAAATAGGAGGTAAGGAGAAGCGTAATAGACTGCTGTGTTCATTATGATATTATGGAACAAAATGGTACATAATTATGACATATATGTTAAGTCATAGTTACTCTTATTCCGAAAAGGTTGCCTCCTTGTTTGGGTGACCAGCCCTGTAACTGGGAGCTGCACTGCTGGAGGGAAGAGTAAGTTCCTAGGATGTTCAAATTAGTGTTGGAATGATAATTGGCATTCACCATCTGTATTGGCCAATATTCACCATTTTCAAATTTTATGGGTTTCAGTAAAATTTACAAATTTGCCAATATTACCTAACCAATATTTATCGTCCCATTTGTCATGAAAATGGTACTCTATTTGAGTATTTTTGAATGCAAGATCCAATATTTTACTTCATTAAGATGACAGAATATTTCATCATGGTGCCTCGCAGCCTATGATTAGTTGCAGAATGCTTATTTCCCAAATATCGTATCGGTGATATTTAACTGAGATATGGGTGTCGGTAGTATCGGCTACTTGCAATATCGGTACAACATAAGTTCAAGTATGCAAATGAGGTCAAAGGGTAGGTGGGTATAAAAGGACAGTCTCTAAGCTGTAGACTTCTTTGAAGTGGACCTAAACTCTAGAATTACGAGAATAAATATTTTGGAGGTTGGAAAATGTGGAAATTTATTCATCCAATACCTATTTTCATAGCTTATTCTGTTGTTGTGATATAAAATGTGGAAATTTATTCACTTAATTTGAAACGATCGATTAAACAATAATTTGTGATTTCCTTCTTGTACAACTCATGCTACCTGCTTTTGTTTTGTTTTTTTTTTTGAAATTAAGATGTTTATATGACCTTGAAACATATACTCTTTTCTAGCATAGCATGTTGTACAGAGAGGGCTTATATAGCCATGTCACCCTATAACAGTATGACAGTGATCACACTTTGGCACAGGTGCAGTGGCTAAAAAGATAGACACTAATTTGAATAGTATGACAAGAATGACATCACAAATTATTCCACAATCTACAGTACTATTTTAATTGAGTAAATAAGCTTAACAACATTTTATATCTCAGTTCAGGAATGTCCTGTGAAGATAGGAGTAGGACTATTTGGATGCATTTATCAAGCTTTGTAACATACATTTTTGAAATTTTAGGCTTTAGGTACACTTTAAAACAATGGTAGACATGCAGATATGGCTGGGGTCAATTGAAGGTCTATAGAGACAGACAAGGGTACTGGGGCCGGATTCACAATGAATACGTACGCACAAAAACTAGTGTAAGTTAGACTTGCATCTTGCTTAGTTGGTATTCACGAAGGGAAACGTCCGTAAATATTTTGCATAACTTGACGAAAGAAGCTTCAGAGAAGTTGTCGTAAGTACCAAAAGCCATAGTAACACACACAGAGACACGCTGTACCAAATGGCTGTGTGCGGCATAGGACCATGGGTGTAACCACAGAAGACCTGCACATCGTTTTAAGAATAGTCAGTGTGCTTGGCTCAAAATTTGACAAACCAAGATATGCAACAGCACACACAATTGGCTGGTATGGAACTGTTGTTTTGGTGTAGGACCAAGGCCCATAGCCAGAGTTACCAACCTGAGAGGTAAGCACAAGATCAATGCAGGATTGTTTTCTTTTTATAGTGACTGAAACATATTTTTTGTGGAGGGGGATGGGGGACACATGCCCACTCAGGCTATGGGCTGAGAGAGGGCAGTAAACAAACCACAGAGTGATGAAACACAGCAGTTGCAGCAGGGAAGGACAGAAGAAATGCCTGCTGAGAAAAGATATTGCCACTTTACAGGACTCATGGCACAGAGTTACCTTCATAGCAGCTAGGGATCTAATACAGTATTACCCATCTTTCTCACATACATACTCTTACATGCGCAAACAATGACAGAGATTGTCCAACGTTACTACATTCATGAGCCTACTTTTAAGTTATCACTTGACTTGTGACTGGATTTAATATGTTATAGTGCAAAATGAAGCTTAAATGGCAACGTCATTCTATGACCTTCTCACTTTAACACAGTGAGTCAACGGGACTTCTTCACTGAATGATAATTGAGAAAAATCACACACTAAAACCCTATTTGCATGCAAGTTGGGGAATTACATACATAAATAGGTGATGCATGGAGCAAAATAGATTGCACGACATGAGGACTTACTTTAGTTGATTTTTCGCTGAATTTTATGATTTGTGCTTGTTGTAACTGTATATATACGAACCGTTAAAACTGAGTGCAGTTTTCCACAGATCCACGAGGAAAGTTCACGAGTACAGCCACATAGATACAGAAGTCATCCAGGCAGGCAAGCACAGAAGGCACTAAAGTCAAATTGGAATTAGGCCAGATGAAGTTCTCAGGCCAAGCCCCCCCCCCCTCCCTCAGCTCCCCCACCTCTTGAACCAAGGCAACCAGAGTGGAAGGCCTTTTCAAAAATATAACAACCCAGAGTGCTCACTATTGCCCTAAAGATTTTGTCAAATATCACATAATCTAACAACTTTTCATTACTTTCGTCCTGTAACTGTACAATTTGTTGACCAATGAAGATTAACTTGAACCTGAAATATTTCTCATGGGGTCTGATAAATTAGCAACGGAGTAATCATATCCAAAGTGATGAAATAAAATTAAAAAAATAACACCTCAAGTTAAAGCAAGCACATTTTAGGATGTGCACCTTATTCTAATAGGGCCCCACTCCCTTTAAGTATTCCACTGAAACAATATCAATTTCATAGATCTACTGAGTCTAGCCAAAGTAGCATTAAATCTCTAAAATTCCATAGTACACACTTGGATTTCCCTTTGCTGTTTGCTAGCTGACATATTCCCAATCATGTTAGGCTAGCAGCTAAGGTTTCATTATGCACACTCATTGTCTTGGGTAGACAGCATCTCACATTCAACAGTTACACTGCACTAATAGTGAAATCAAAACATGTCCAATACAATACACAATTCAGATCCCTCCCAACTGTTAAGATCCTATTTAAGCTTGCCCTGTGCATATACACTAGACGTACCTGTTGACCAAACATGGCCTTCTCCGTAAACAACTTCTCGAACATAGAGGTACAGCCTTCGAGGCAGACTTATCAGAAACGACATCATCCGGACCGAAGCTCTCAAGAAATTTGTTGGCCTGCTGTTTTCAACTTCATTGCTGTGTACAAAAACACTCACACATCAGTGTCTCACTACAAGAGCTTCTGACAAGCCGAAACTAGTAATGAAATAGTCCTCACTCATTCGTGGGATATAGCTTATGAGTAGCGGAGTTGCTCTGATAGTAGAGGGCAAGCATGACGATGACGACACAGAGATACGGAGAGATATTTGACTCAGATCATTGATTAAACACCACACACAGTGAGGCAGACATAAACACAACACTTGTGCTAAATGCATGAGTGCAGGCACACAGAATAACACTAATTACGGCAATTGCCGCACTTGTATGCTGCAGGAGTAATTAAGGCCATGCTGTACTGATGAGCTTTTAAACTTGGAAGGGATGATATGCTGGTATATAGTTCTCACAGTTGCACATCTGTTTTGCATACTACACTGTAAATTCTCCTTGAAAGTATCTGTAATGGATATTGAAACCTTTTCACCACAGTTCATTAAAATAATAAAGTACACACAACTGCAGTGGCCATTGCTACATGTTTGTTTATATATTGGACTATTTAAAGGTCATGTAAGGTTTGTTCATTGTTTTCCTTTGTAAAAAATTAAATTTTGTGTATAGAAAAATAAGGATTTTTCTCTTAAATCTTATAAACACAGTCATATCCACTACATATTTTTCAGCTGAAAATTCCAATAGGTCACATGATTGTACTGAAAACTTTAGACATCTCATCTATACAATTGGTGTCCATTTTGTCTCCATCTTTGTTCTTGGGAGATGAAAAGGGCATGATATGGCTTTTACCCCACGAACTGACATAGTCCAGACCAAATTTACCTTGAAATGCTCAAGAGGATCAAAATTAAACTAAGCATTCTGGTGAAACTTTCATTCAAATACTGTTGTAGCTCTTAAGACATATATGACTGAGGTTGTAACATTTTTTTCAAAAAGCTAATTGGAACAAGCAGGTGACATGTCATGGTTTTTAAGACAAATTATTTGTTTTTCTATAAAATCTACCTTCCATTGTACTCAATTTTTTTTTTTCTTAAAAATTCCTTCATATTATCCAGGGCACTGAACATTTATTAATTAAACATACCCTCAGGCAATGCTGTACACTCTGACTGACTGCTTTGGTTGCATTGGCAACAGTTACTTCATTCTTTCTGTTAGCCAAGTAATTTTGCACTTACTGGTTGCCCTAAATAATTTTAAAGAATCATTTCTTTACAATTAGATTGTACCAAAAATTGTAGGAGCTTGTTGTTATGCTCACAACTTCACACACTTCCTAGCGCTCCCTTAGTGCCACACACACAGCATCTTCCCTACAGTCAAGTAAAATCCCAAACCGCAAAATTTCACTACCAGATGTCCGCTAATTATGATTCCACATGTGCATCACATCTATAAAATTCCTCGCAACTAGGGAGGCAACACTGACCAAGCATCCAGTCAGTGAGTACTGAACTTTACTGTTGAAATTTATTTTCAGGCGCTCATGCAATTTCCAGCTTTGGTTACGTTTGTGACCAATTTTTTTTTTATTTTTGTAGCCAGGGGCTCCTGCTCATTTTTTTCTTACTATGTATAGGGTTGTGCTCTGGGTAAATTAGCAACCAAATCCAATCCAAGATGAAATCAAACGGTTGAAAAATAAAACGCAAAACATTACACCTTATCCTTACATGTAACCTGAGAACTGAACACGGATACACTGAATGGAAGTTTCACCAAAATGTTTAGATTAGGTTCCTCTTTAATGTTACATAAATAAGGTAAGGTCTGGACTATATCCTTTTTGAAATAACTCAAAAGGAGAGGAACTTACAGCAATAACCTGCTCTCCACACCTCCCATTCACTACCAACCCACTACCAACCAACCAGGGTGGCAATATACATATTGCATAAATTGATTGCAACTTTTTAAAGCAAAAACTTCCAAGACCACTACCATCCTCACCCCCACCCCCACTTATACTCCATCAAGCACCCTATACCATACTCCATGTACATGGCCATTCAGATCATATCCACTGTATTGCACAGTCATGTGTAGAAAGTAACAGTATGAAACTTAAATCACAGGGACACTTCATGAATTGCTATACAAATGTTAATGTTGGAATAAACATGAAACAGGGAGGTAGAATTTCATGCTGGTATGCGGGTATAATTGATATTGATATGTTGAAAATGATTTTAGATCATATACTAGTAGATACAATGCCATCTCCTTAAAATAAAAAATATTTTACGTACAGACTATGGCATACTATGCTGTAATATACTAAAACCTACATAAGATTGACAACTATCAGCTTTGTACATAATTCTGATGTGATTCAACTGTGAAATGCATACTGCACTTTGTCAAACTACTATTAAATACTACTTTCAGCTAAATAAAAAATGCTGCTCTTTCCTTGTAAAGTAATGAGATCCTGTACTTATTCAACTCACCCTGTCATTTTGGACAAAGTACTTTCCCAGTTAAGAATGCAACAAACTTTGAATTCTTGAAGAATTTTTAAGCTTCAAGTGACAAGTGTAACTCGATCAGTTGTCTACGCGGAATTTCCTCAATCACTTCCCAGTCTCACCATCTGTTTGTACTGTATCTTATAATCAACATATTAAAATACCCCTTCTAAAATAAAAATCCACAGTAGTAGTTTGCAACCTTTGATCACTTGAGCTGTTTAGACATCTGTTCTATCCATTGAATATATTTTTACAAGGTTTTCAATTTCCTTCTTGAACTAACGCATGTTTCAACTTGGACGGATCTCATTCACAATGACGGAATGCTGATCCAGTAGGCTATATGAATAAACTGAAAGCAGACAGTTCTGTTCTGTTCAGACATATTTTTACGACAAAACAACTGAACGGAAAGAGAAACTTAAAACATTCATGACACAATAAATGTTTATACAGCCATGCTACCTTTCAGATTTAATATTTCGGATTTACAACAGTAGGCTATACTTATCCCTAGGGTATCAACGCACTTCACAACTATTACACCCCTTGTCAACAATTACATACTTCTAAGAAACAGCCCTCCAGATAGCTCCAGCTGCAGTGCAAAATCCCCCAAAACCTACCTGTTTTGTGAATCTGTGAGTTCTACTCACCTCACCTATTACTATTATTGGACAGTCAATATACTGTGGAATGATCGCTGGCAACGAAAGGTTCTCTTGATGGCACCCTATCCATAACCTGACCACTGTTTCCCCTGGCATTCTTTTTGTGAGGCGGCCACCTCACAGTTTTTGGCCACCACCTCACAGAAATTTGCTATACTTGTCACCTGTACTGTACTAACTTTATGGAAGTATGGATAGTTCTCACTCACTGATGGTGCCAAAGCTGGCATGATACCCCCATGAACTAATATCACCTCACACTCTCTAAAACCCAGGGGAAACCCTGCTGACTATAGTGTACTAGTGTAGGATTTCACTGCCAGTGATCATGCATTACTTATAGAAAAGCCTTTCCTTACTACAACTTAAAATCTTTTTTTTTTCCCTTATATTATGAAAAACAGACTCTTTTCTCCATTACGAATAATGGACACTTTTTTCCACTAGGAATATATAGGGGACCTTTTTGCAAATTATGAATGATAAACCTTTATACACTATAACCAAAGGCAAACTTTTTTGTATTATAAATAACAAACCCTTACTTTATTATGAATATTGAATAACAAACCTTTTTTATTATGACTACTGACCTCTATGACTAGAAAGAATATTTGCTGGTCATCAACATTAACACTCACGACCATGATCGTCATGACTAATGACCCCCAAAAATACTCAAACAGCATACCACTTCCACGACATACATGACGATAAATATCAGTTATTGAGTACCAGCTTTCAAGGTAAATGTCACCGATACTGATACATGACGAAAATGGGGAACACTGGCCGATACCGATGTTGAATATACCAATAATCAGTGCAACACTAATTTAATCTTGATTAGACTAATGGTACTGGAGGAGCCTGGGACACCATTTTTGCTCACACACACTCACACTTTACTCTGCACTGTAGCTGCATGATGACACACAAAACTCTTCAATATCTCGAATGCCAAAATGCAGTACAATATCTCACCTTCCTATTGAGAGATGAAATTAATGTTATTCTTTCACTCAATCCACACCAATTTCCTCTGACACATTCAAGAAAAATTCACGTTTCCTTTTATTTTCTTGGTTTTCCAAGATTTATTTTGCAATTTAAATTTCAAATGTGGTTGTTATTATAACTTCAAAAATCATCATTATTAAATGCAAGCAAGGTATACAGGCAAGACACTAGAAGTGTTTCAAGCACACTGAGGTGATGTCTGCCTATACTGTAGTCGTTAAGTGCCTGTCATGTTGTGATAGTTCATAGAAAGTAGGGCATTGTAGGTAATATGATCATGACTGCATTGCCTGTGCATACTTAAAGAGCAAGAGTTTATGCCTTAACTCTCCTCTGAAACATGTTAAATCTTACAAATATTCTTTTAAATTATTTTGCATGATATTCAGGAGAACATTGAATAACAAATTCCTCAAAGAAGCTTAGGCTGAAGGCAAATTATGCTAGAAATCACTCCATATTGATGAGAAAAAATTCTCAAAGCCAGACAATTGAAGAACACGTCATGCTTCAAGCATGGCAAGAAGTGGTTCTACATGTCGCCCTCTAGAGTGGGAGGGTGCCATACTGGTGCTAACAAACTATGCCAGATGGTACTTGCAGGCATGAAGGGGAATTACCTGTAATTAGGAGGTATTGAAGGAGGAGGGAAATAGACTTACTAAGGAGTTATTTTAAACAATCCAGTGAAGTAGGACATTGTAGTTCATATGATCATGACTGTATTGCTGGGTTGGAGGACGTGTATTACTCCTGAACCTAAATAATTGGCTGCACTCATAATACTAACGTCTGTGAACTTTTGCAAAAATTCTTCGTCGAAATGTGTAACAACTGTATGTTATTGACTACCCACAATCACAACAAACACAAGTCATAAATATTCAATGAAAACTCAGCTAAAGCAAGTCTGATTAATTCTATGCATTTTTCATGACCAAAGTCACTGAGGTTTTACTGTGTGATTCCTCTCACTTAAAACTCACTCAATGAATTAATCCCATTGACTTAATACTGTGTAAAAGTGAGAAGGTTGTAGAATACCCTTACAGTTTAAGCTTCTTCATGCAAATTGAGTATGCATGTGTCAAAACCAATCAACAGTTGAGAGATAACTTCAAATTAGGCCCACGAATATAGTCAAATTGGATGCGACCTCTGTCATTGTTCTCCGGAATTAGAGTATGTAGAAAGAGGACATATTCGACATCTGCCACGACAGTAAATGACTATACTACACAATGCACATTAAAAAGGCCTGAAGTGCCCAAAAATTTCTTCTACACAAGTTCAGTTTTGTCAAAACTGCTCATATTTCCCTTAAACTATGAAGATGTGTCAGAACAAATGTTGGATAGTTGGTAGTTTAAACAATTATGTAACAAAAATACTGTAACATTAATGTTCAAAAGAGCTGCCTGTATGGTACCCTGCAGTGCGGACAAACTTCTTCACCTTTGCTACAAGCAGCCCCCTGTGGGCTGGGGGTTGTAGAATATGCCCACCGTATTCCCCGCCTGTCGTAAGAGGCGGCTAAAGGGGAGGACTTGCACTGTATTTGAACAATATTTGAAACCAAACTTGAACCGTATTTATCTAGTTGACACTATATAACACATTCATGTTGGTGTGTCGTTATATCTGATCTAACTAACTCTGCTACAAGCAGCAGCCCAAAGAGGGGAAGGGGGGGGGTGGTTCCCAACCGATTTGCTATGCTGGCTAAATGTATGTTAATTTAGATATCATGCAAATTTTAACTATGGTAACAATCTGTTGCACTTAAATGCAAAACTGCTCAACAGATCTTCACAAGGAATAAAAGAAAGAAGTTGCTCATAGATTGGTTTGTTCTTTTCAATGGTCACTAGCTTTATTGACAGTTTTCTGTTTTTCTAGTGTCCTTCATATGTCCTTAATACTTGTTCATGTAACCTTTTTACTGTGCTTCATTGTTCATATGAGAAATAAATTTGGATTGAACTGAAAAAAAAAAACACTTTACCTTTATAAAACTAATTGTGTAAGTGTCCCACAGACTTCTCACTGTATACTTTTGTTCAAATAAAAACTAGTATTAACCATAAAAGTTTACAACTTCTTGTTTCTATTGCATTGTAAGGCACATTTAAAAAACTTCATTCGGTGCTTCGTAACAAATCTGATTATGAATCACATTAGGTCTAATAAAAGATGATAACAAAATGATGACAAATTCATTTCTGTATTAGTGATGATGGAAAGTTTGTAAAATTGGGAGGGGCTAACATTTTGAGTTTCCAAGGTAATTTTGGATGTTTTAGACATAAAAGTCTTCAAACTGAAAATTGTGGGGGGAAGCAGCTGTAGCCACCAGCCACTACCCCCTCAGTTCCAACAGTCCAGGAGATTCTCCTGTTTGGGGGAAATCCAAAATTCCCCCGAACGGGGGGAAAACTTATGCAACACATTGTATAGGCTTGCCAGCCTAACAAAAACAAGATTATGCAAGAATAAAAACAACTCAAAAACGGCGTGCTGAACCACCGATTAGGATGTGGCTTTTCTGTAGCTATGACAATAAACCTTCTGAATATACATTTAATGCCATAACATTGGACCGACAATTTTTGCAAGGGGGTTCCAAAATCCATTCGCCACTGACAATGTACACAAAGAACACGTGGGATTGTGGGTAAAATATACAAAATGGCGGCGCCCATGACCAAGTTTTCTCCCGATCCTCCCGAATGGGGGAATCTCCCGAACTGTCCAATGGCACTGCAGTACAAATGTCTGTAATAATATGGGCCATGTCTAGACATGTAACTATGATGTACATGAGATCCCACTGTCTCTGGTGGATCACTAGTCTAAACAGAGACACATCCTGCTTTTCATATAAGGCCTGTTTCCAAAGGGGGTGGCCCAGAGTTTGCTAGGCCCCCCAGAAATTGTGTGTGTCCTAATAAAATTTGAAAGAATTAAGGACTGCGATGACTGCCGTGCCCCCCCATTTGGTACATGTACCTTGGCTCCCAGAAAAATTTCATCCTAGCTATGCCCAAAGAAGAGCACTGTACAGAAAAAAGCAAGTTGACCCCTGATGCACCATGGTTGGGAAAATTTGCATATGCCAAACCCCCTGAATTGCAGCAGAGCAGCCTCTAAAACACAGTTTTGAGCCTACATACAATGGAAGGGGCACCAGCTTGTGAGAACATTGGTTGGAGCCAAGTACACTCTTTTACTCTCTTCAAAAAGGACACTCAAGTCTACAAATGGCCAACATGTCAAAATTTTTTATAATTTACCCTTTCTTTAAATTCTTTCCTTAAATGCAGGCATGAAGCTGGGGGGGGGGGGATTGTTTGTGTCCTAATAAAATGTAGTAGAACTAACAGAAAAATAAAACAATAAATCAACGCCATGACCCCCTATTTGATACCTAGGCCCCCTAAAAAATTTTGTCCCTGCTATGCCCCTGCCTAAATGACGAAGGAAGAGGAGAATTTCAAGAGCAAAATATGTTAATATAACCGTTTCGATAACAATGAAATATTTCTCCAATCCAACACAATTACTGTGATGCATGCATTTAAGGCAGTAAAATATTTTTGCAACTGATTGTGAGATCATTAATATGGGTTCCAGTTACAACCAAAACCAATTATGTTACCAAATGCATTCTTTAAAGCCTTAAAATGCCATGGGAACATGCATAATACTCCAATGAAACTGGTTTCCATAACAACTATCTTCCCTTCGGAACCTTGAAATGTGGCAGAGCTGTCAAATGTCAACTATGCCAACATCCATTGACATCAATAAATGGGCTTCCATACAGAACGGTATACAAGTCAATTTGGCACCAACCAATCTAGAGGGAAATGGCAAACATTTGGAAGTTTGACATCCACCCGTAGTTGACAAATGTGAAGGAGATGTGTACTCTCTGGGATATTGCAGAAATCATGAAAAATGCTGTGACATTTACATATTTATAGCCACTGCACACTAATACTGACATGTGAATAATAACAAATGCTGATTTTGCATGATAGGTTAATTATCCTACACCCTTGAGAAGAAAACTCAGTATCTGTAGAAAAAAAAAAAAACTCAGAAATTAAAAAAAAAAGAAAATACATGGAAATCTTACAAGTAAGTTCTCCCATGTTCCTGTTACCTACGTCATCAAGGTAAAATTGGAAAACTGCATGGTGGCTATGGTAACGAATGGAAAGAGTGACACAGACAAAACAGCCATGAAGGTTGAAATCTGTTGAAGTGTCATGTTTGTTAAAAGCATTCATCCAACAAGACTATGCAACTGCCATCAAATTGGTCTGACATATTTATGGTAAATGTACAGACATTCAAGGTTTCCATCAGAATGTTAAACATATAGGAGGGAATTCATTATTGCTGCAATATAGGTGCCTATGAATGGGGTCCAGCAGCAAAGCCCAAGTGGACCTTCAAGTAGGAAAGGTCCCTACACACACAACAACTTTTAGGATTTAGGCTGTCTATGTGGAAATTGAAAGCTCAAGAGGATTACTCATTTACCTTTAAGAAATTCTAACTTTGGACATCACAATTTTCACTCAGAAATAAAAAGGGGAATTAAAGCTGATAAAATACCCCTCTTGATTTTGAAAAGGTGGCAGGAAAAGTTCCCTCTTCCCTTTCCCTTCCACGGAAACACTGATATTCAATGCACATACTGCAATGAAAGTTATCACACACTGATCTATGGCATATATATTCCATATATGTATCATATACCTGCATCTATATATCTTACACATACGATGTTGCCTCTCTAAAAATGTTAGTTGTTACTCTCCTAGTTTTACCTATAGAGGGGTTTCACTGACATGTGATAGCGTCTCTTTTTTCTTTTTTTTTCCCAGAACCAGTAAGCATATCTTTGATTGCATAGCTTGCAGTATATACAGTAGCTGACTGAATGAAATTAAACTCTAAAATGGAGAAAACAACCATTTAAATGCAGGGGTCGAAATAAGCCTTCAACTTTTGGGGGCCAGCCGGGCCCCTATCCCATGGAATCTAGGGGCCAAATGAGAAATCAATGGGCCCAAACAAACAAATAAAAAAAGGACGTTTAAAAGGATGTTTAAGTGTACAGGTGCTTTTATGTGCTTGGAAACGTGTAGTTTAGGTATACATTAGAGGCTGAAACTAGCCTGAAACCAATCTGTCTACACCGTTTTATACACCAGTACTTAAAGGTCAAAAGCAGTCGCCCCAAACTTATTTTGAAACAATACCTAAATGTAATAAATTTCTTATTTCTCTTCCAAATATCTTTCATAATATTTTAAGACATAAATATTGCATATTCAAGGTAAACCAAGCAGTTGCTCCTTGTAAATTTTACAATTGAGTGAGAAAAATACTGTCACATGATTCTCAAGAGCCATTCAGGAAATAGGATAGTCTACTGTACAATTCTTTATTGGGGTGACTGCATTCTCCCTTTAACAACTGTACATGTTGCATGTAATGTACATTTTCAAAATTTTCTCGTAACTCCGGAATTTATTCAGCGGTAAAATGAACGGCACTGTTCAATTCTCACCAACCTGTCAGTCATAAATATTTTCCTGAGCAACCCACCCGTAGGACGGCAGGTTTTGCAAATCCCCTCAGTCACTCATATTATTATTTATTGTAATCTGATTGGATAAGCTAGACATCATTCATATGTGCAGATCTAGATCTACAGTGTGTACTGTACGTAACAGTACAGTAGCCACCTTGTGATATTAGAACTGTACGCAACTGTATTACATACATGTGACAGATTTTTGACTGGCTTTCTCTGTACAAATAGGCTGCTACTATGCTCGCAGAGTTTTGTAATAGCTAATAGTCCCGAAAATAGTTTGTACTCATTTTTCCAAAAATAGAAAGACTCTGAGACTTTGCAAGTGAACCATGAGTTTCATTCGACCCTTTCCTTGTTACATTGGTCATTAAAGTATGTACTTCCTACCACTGCAGTCTCTTACATGCATTACATACTGTAGCACGTTTTCTTGTGGGTGGAAAGGTTCATTTGCAGAATGTACAATTAGACTTGAAATATTCAGGAGCCAACCGGGCCCCTTTCCCTGTAAAAGCTACGGGCCCGAGCGAATTTCTAGGAGCATCGGGCCCATGGGCCTCGTTATTTTGAGCCCTGGAAGGTCGTGTGACATGACACCAAAAAGAGCTGTTTCACTTGTCACTTAAAGAATTAACCCCTCCAATCAAAGATCAGTTGGAATTATTTCAATATCTTTTACCGTTCTCAAAATATATGTCTTCAAAGTTTGATGGTTTCTGAAGAAACTAATTGCCTATGCAAAAATAATGATGTGGAGTGTTGCACAGTGTTATGATATCTTTTGTTAACCTTTTATAAATTATCTCTTAATTACTGATCATATAGATTACAGTTTGGTGAGTGATATCAATATTTTTCAAGGAAAAAAATTTAATTTTAACAATAAACCCCTTAGGGAATAACAATGCTACCAGTGTCCTTGAAATTAAGGTTGAAAAAACAAAGGCTGACATGTGCCATATATAGTATGTCCCTCTTTCGATGTCACATATTTGCATATTTAGCTCATGTTTATTCATGGTACAAGTGTGAAATAGAAATTTCCCTGTAAAATGGTCAATATTTGATGGATTTTAATGGAAATTGTGGCTATTTTCTGGATTTTTAATGCTTTTTACATCAAATATCTAACTATGTTATTTTCATGTCACACAACCTTTAATGGATGAAAATTGTGGTATAATGCCTCAAATTACACAACAGACAATGTGGCTTCCACATTTTTCCAAGGTCAATGTTAGCCTCATTTCCCCCATTTCTCTGGCATTGTGATTCCTGCTTAAACTTAAGGTCATGCCCCCCCCCCCCCCCACTTTTGAGATGCTATTGAGGCTCAACAAAGCAAGAAGTTTTTTACCCATTCTGTAGGGCAAAATATGAAAAACTTCACTTCGTCAAATGGGTTTCCTATCAAATGCCACCAAAACATGCCTTTAATGGGAACTCTGCACAGAAATGAACTTTTAAGGATGACTCTGAAGGTCGTCTATGGATTAATGCTTAGAGCCATCAGCCTTTTATCTCAACTAGGTGGAAGACGGCTTTCTGAAGCATGATATCAGATACAAGCCAAAGAGCCACTGATCAATACTACTGGCATCACCATTTCTGCTGTTTATGAGAAACGTGACAGGGAAAGTCCCGTTCCTAATTCATAAACTTTGAAAGTCTCTGCTAAATATAAGTTGCTGTAAATTGACTTAAAGGTAAACATTGATTTAGATATTGACTGAACTGTACCACACATGATATGACAACATTACAATACTGAAACTAGATTTGCAACGTACAATGTCATGAGTTATGGCACACAGGTGGCAAGTTTGTTTTGCTGAGTACTATGTATCCAGAACAAGGTTGGCTAGTTGACTGATCCACTTGAGTGCTCTTGAGTTAGGCACATAATTCTCTTGTGGGCTACCGATTTTGATAGGCATGCCATAGACCCTTTTCCAAATAGCAACTACAAAGGATTATGGGATAGACTTTAAGTACACATTTTTTTTTTGTCCACAGTAAAATGCCATTGACGAAAACGACACACACCAAAACTCGATCCCACAATCCTTTGTAATTGCTATTTGGAAAAGGGTCTATGCCAAGTGGGGGAAAGCCTGAGTATCTGAAGAAAAACCGACTGATGTCGAGTGGGTCTGGAAACTGTGCATTTGTGAAACACAGTAGTGCACAGCAGGGTAAACCACTTGTCCACTGAGGACCCAGTACACTTCTTGTGACTTATCACTTGAAGGTAAAAAAAATTTCATAAGCACTTATGTTGAACTTATCAAATCTGTGCTTACAGTATAAATACAAATCCATTCTCAAGAATCTAAGGACAGACAAATTTTTCAAGATTTAAAGGGGATGCTGCATCCTCCAAACATATTAAGGAATATCCTGATATCTATATTAACAATTGGTGACTGCACTTTGCTTGGTATGAACTCAAACAATTGTGTCTTTCTGACTGGTCAGTGATGACTTGCATAGACCAGAAGCGTACCAATGGCATGGCAGACAGCTCGAACACAATGTGGGGATATGGCTTTCAGCGATTTAAATTCTGTACATGCTAATATATAAACTTTGATGCAGATGTGTAGATGGGTGTTTTACATTTTAAGTAAGTACTCACCACAAGTTTGAATTAAATTGATGACGCATAGCCAGGGGTATCGTGCAAAAATAATATTTTGGGGGCGGGGACCCTGAGATGTAGTTACTGTGTGAAGGTATAAGAGATGTCTGTGAAAAAATAATTTTGGAGGTGGAACAGTGAAAAGATGTGCAGCCTAAGGCAAAGTGCTATATTCTTCCAAAACAATTAACTTATCATATTAACTTGGCATGTGAAGAATTTTCAATGCATTTTCAGACAAAATCATATGACACCCTTGACAAAATGTGGAGGGGCCTGCCCCCCTCCCGGGCCTTAATGGGCCTGAAGCCTTTGTGCATAGCACTGTAGTAAGTTACTTATACCAAACATGTGATCTAGATGTATGTTAAAGGGTCATATTGAGTTGACATCGATAACTTAATGAGGGTGTTGAAGGGTACTACCACGTGACAATGATTATTATTATTAGCATAATTAGTCAAGTTTCACATCCAATAGTTACGCATAAAGCTAAAATTTTGAATTTTTTGTTACCCTGGCTTGTAACGGTTGTGTGCATAACTTGAAAAAGTGTCTGGTCACGAATTTTTGAAAACCAAATTGAATTGTTTATTACTCACTTATGAAACATTTATTTGTTTGCAAGATGTGGGGATTGTTTAAGTTTGACCATTTGTCATTAGTATGTGAAGAAAACTTAACAGGTTTGGCAAAATTAGGTGAATTTCATGAACCAACACAATGTGCCCCTTTAATACACATGAAATCTCACATACTACCAGTTTACCATCAGTTGCCATGCATTAAACTTTACAAATTCTGTGTTTTCAATTTCCTTCTTCTGTGCAGTGTGTGGTCCTTCTTAAAATGCAGACGCATTATGCTCTGATGTCATCATGAGCTTACTCAAAGGACATGCTACAGTATTACCTGTACACTTACATGTCATCATGTCTTTCCTTCACACAAGACAACAAAAATGTAAGTCCAGAATTTAGATCTTACAATTATAAAAATCATAAAAATTATTGTTATTGAAAAGTGAAAATTGGAAGTGCACACTCAACAGTTGCAGGTTGAACAAACATCAAGTTGTTTCAATTGCTGGTCTGCTTACACATACTTTGCCTTGGTAATCAAAAATATGAGAGTAAGATATAGCACAATGATGATTTACCTATGACACACTAAAATTTAATCATTTTATAACTTAGGCAAACAAAGTCTTAGGTTTAATTACATACAAATTGAATAGAAACACTGCCCTCTGGTAGAGGGCTTAATTCCCTTTCTTTGGTCCTGTGACACATCAATAGGATTTATACCTGGGGATTAAACTGCACTGTTTGTCAATCTGAAAGGTACTCTTGTGTTGGTTTTGGTCATAATGGGGACAGGGGAGGGAGGTTATGGTAGTAAGAACCTTGCTATAAGTTTAATAACTGATGGTGTTTGTGTATTACTGGTGAGCTTTAAAATTTTGATATTCAATAGTCAGAAAATAAGAACAAAGGTCCAGGCCTGCAGCCAGGGAGAGTGGGGTGGGGGTGCCTCACCTACACAAAGTTTTGCCCTTCACAACATTTTCAAGAACAAAAGTTACCACCTGTATTGTCTTAATGTATCCTGTGACTGAGTACTTCCTCCCTCCACCCCTGTGCTGACCCCATCAACACCTTATCTATTGGCCTACTAAACTTCTGCCCTTCATAACACTTTCAAGAAAGGAAATTACTACCTGTTTTGTCTTAATGTATCCTGTGACCTGGGCATCTTCATCCCCCCACCCCTGTGCTACCTCACCCCATCAACACCTTGTTTATCTATAGACCTGAGGTATCCTCATGACTACGAGTACTGAGCAAGTGTGCCAAAGCGCAAATCTGAGTATGCGCTCACAACAAGTTGGCCATCCCTTACAATTCCGGTTAAATTTAGAAAGCTGCAGCTACAGTGCCACCAAAAATATGTTCTGACTTGTTATTAAGTGCACATTTCTGGAAACTGATGGTATTAAACTCTTTTGAATGATTTGGACAAAAATTTGATTCAAACAACAGCAATGCAAATATGACATTCAAGTATGAGTGAAATCTGGGGTAAGTAAACATGAATGCGAGGAGTAATGTCAGTACATAATTCCATGAAAATGATGAAAAATGTCAAGCACATCTCTCGTCTTGAAAACTGAAAATCTTAATACTTCCTGTGGAAATTGGGTCACTCTTCATGAAAAACTGCTTAATTTGCATGAAGAGTGTTTTTACAACAAACACAGTCAAACTGGGTGACGCATTTACAAGTTGTCTACCTCGAACACTGTACTGGGTGCGTTAAGAACGAGAGCAATATATATATATATATATATATATATATATATATATATATATATATATATATATATATATATATATATATATATATATATATATATATATATATATAGATTCTCTCTGAATTTATTTCTTCTGTACTTTCTCTTGTGTGAAAAGGCTATGCCAGCACGTGGGATTGATTTCAACTTCATGATCGAACACCAAACACAACTTTCGACCTATATATATATATATATATATATATATGTGTATGACATAACAAGTTCAACATGCAATTTACAGGCAAAAGGTACTTACGGTACAGAGAAAATACGAAGGTTTACATAGGAAATACGAAGTCTGCCCAAGCTTAATTTTGAATTAGACCATGCAAAAACAATTACTTGTGCAGTATCCTGTTATTTCAAGTTTGTCAGGATGGGAGATTTTTTCTCTTTGAATTAAAGCAAGAATGCAGTCACCCAAATAAAGAATTGTATAGTAGACTATCCTAGTAGACTATCCTATTTCCTGAATGGCTCTTGAGAATCATGTGACAGTATTTTTCTCACTCAATTGTAAAATTTACAAGGAGCAACTGCTTGGTTTACCTTGAATATGCAATATTTATGTCCTAATATAAAACGAAAGATACTTGAAAGAGAAATAAGAAGAAATTTGTAACATTTAGCTATTGTTTCAAAATAAGTTTGGGGCAACTGCTTTTGACCTTTTATCTGCATACAACTGAAAGTGAAGATGAATCTAGGCCTATCCCTATCTTTCTGACCATGGCATTGAGTGATGGATTCAAATATAGTCAAAAAGTTTTAATATATTAAAATGTTTATCAAATACAGGGCTGGACATAAGACATCATGGCCGCAAGACCTTTTTCATATTAATCATTTAGGGCACATTTATGTAGCTCAAAGCTGGGCACCAAGTCCAAACAGAAGATTTTGTGTTATCTAGTATATGTATGGTAACTGTACTTTTTTGGGATGGGCACGAAGGCCAAGGTGGCCTTAAAATGTATGCTATTTCGTGTTTCGTGTGGCATCAGCCATCAAGACTGTAACCAAAAAAAAAAATGAAGATCCATGGCCTCCATTATTTCCAGCCCTGCAAATATGTGATTTATACCCAGAAATTCAGGACTCAAAATCTGGACAGATTTGGTGTACAAAGAAAAACTGTAAAATAAAATGAAGTCTGGGATATAAGGTTGGCCAAGATGCTCAATGAATAATTTTTGCTACATGGCCCTAACAATCTAATTTCTGTTACTACTGTATCATGCTGCTTTCTTTGAATCAGTTTCTTCTTAAGTCCTGATAGTACAAATAATATACTATGTGCACAATAATGATTCCTTGCAAGTGTCCCCCATTGTGGGCCCATAACCAGAAGGGTCAGATCCCCTCCCTGCCCATCACCCCACCACAGAAGATTCCAGCCAAGGCAATTTGTGGATATTAACTGACATTTGCCAAACTGCTGCACCTGCTAGGATCTGACCTTCCTTGATTTTCAAAAATCTCCATGTAGCCTACCTTTAGACAACATGCCCCACCCCAGGACTTAATTCACATTCATAAACCTATTCAAATGGTACAGATTCTACACAGAGTTTCTTCAAAATGAAAAAGTATCCCCCTTAATTTAGAAAAGCTGGTTTTTGACCAGCACTGGTTTCATTTTTGAGTGCAAACACTGATGCAAACACAGGTCTTTAAAATGCAGTGTGTTTGCAATAGAACTTGAAAACAGTGTTACATGAATTTCATCAATCCAATTTTTTTTTACATCTGTAAATTGTCAAGACTTTTTCAGGGGATTTTCTCAAGCCCTTTTAAGAACTAAAATGCTGCAGACGAAGTTATTTCCTGTGTAATCACATTTTGTTGGTAAGTTTCCAGTAGATACTGTCCAAGTCCAGCAATCACATGTCCTGACACAACACTGACACTGTGAATGCAGGGTTTTCACTCACCATTTTGTTTCAGGAGTCACTGACCCTTTAGAATAAATTTAGAAGAGTCAAAACTAAAAAAAGAGGGGTCAAAATAAATTTGAGTTTAATGCAACAAATTTTATTCCTGTTTTTGCCTAGAAGAAGCAACGTAAAATGTACTGAAACAAGGTGGGAAATCACTTCTATGATAAGAACCTTTGTGTAGAGTGTAGCATACGTCATATACTGTAACACGAAACTTCCCACGTACTGAGATTACGATCGTACGTTTCCCCGCAAAACACACGCTGTGCTTCCAACACACTTTTAGAAATAACTACAGTAAAACCCCGTTTATCCGAACACATCGGGACCGAAGGTTGTTCGGATAACGAAAAAGTTCGGATAAACGAGGTTCCAAGTTTTTGCCTTAAGTACGGTACACTGGGTCCATATAAGACAGTGTGTCAACACATTTCAAAAATAATTCCGAAAAGGCTTAAAATTGCAGACAACA
Organism: Holothuria leucospilota; assembly: GCA_029531755.1. NCBI lineage: Eukaryota > Metazoa > Echinodermata > Holothuroidea > Aspidochirotida > Holothuriidae > Holothuria > Holothuria leucospilota. The sequence goes on from CM055972.1 coordinate 15,831,445, forward strand.
CCCCCCAAAATATTTCGTTACTGTTTTTCGTGACCGATGATATGACAAATAAATTTTAAGACGTCTAAAACAGAGAGATTTTATTCCAAAAATTTGAGCCTTCGCTCGACTGAATGACCAATGCTTTCTACACACTAAATGAATGTGTGTGCTGAAGAAAAGCTGTAACGATCTGGAGAGATATCTAGAGTATAAATTCTGCAAAAATTTCAAAAAATGTTAGAGACACATGTGTAGGAGACTGTCAAACAGCAGTTCGCAATGTTTTTGTAAGGTCTACTTTCATTATTTTTAGGTATGAAGCTCACTACGTTACTAACTTTTCAGATTTAGTGAAACTAAGACTTACGCTAGCCTAACGTATTTTTGTATGAGAGGATATTGAGCCTATACCGACTCATGGTTCCTAACAAGAATTTCAAAGCAAATACGTACGATATTTCTTCCAAATTTGACAAAGAGATAACAGACTGTTTTCTATGTCCACATGTCGGCTGTTTTAGCCATCGTGACATCTTTCCATTACTTTTAAAGTCCCGAGAAAAACTAGTGCATTTCTGCAAAAATTTATGTGGAATTTTGCCTTGTAAAGCACTTAAAACTTGGTGTATACTACTGTAATTGTGTTGACTATTATTGTTGTTAAATCTGACGGCTAGTTCGGATAAACGAGGTTTCGGATAAACGGGGTTCGGATAAACGGGGTTTTACTGTAGATAGAATTGAACACATGCTTTTAGCGCTAGTAGCTCTACTACCAAATATACGCATGTACAGAAGCCTACGAAGTACAGTCCTCTCTGTACGATTCGATCATTGCTGTAAATGTGTAGTGTACTGACATAATAGAGCAGTAGTATAAGTTCTTATAATACTACTCTATGACTGACATTTACATCGATGTCAATTGCAGCAGAGCTGTGTGTAATACATGGCCTCATATCATATCGGCATACTTTTGCGGCAGTTATCGTAGAGTGTGAAAAACTGCGAGTCGGATTTTATTTAATACCACAGACATAGTGTACAAAGACTGGCAATGTATGTCTTGCGTCACTAATGTCCCGGGTAACATCTTTTACCGATAGTGCATATTTGTCCCTAGCCTAGCCTTATGTTTACAGCTGAAATTACAAACCAGAACACTCCAATCATCTACGCATGTTGATGTCAGTGATCTGTTTACAATACACGTGCACTCGTTTCGAGTCAAGTCTGTTGCATGCGGGTGTAGTTAATTAGGCGTAAATGTATACGTGGGAATGGTGGTAGCTCCGTACTGTTGCAGCGATACAGTTTTTTATTTAGAGTTTTACCAGAACATACAGAGAGGTGAAAAATGTCTCACAGAACAAAGTTGGGAACTGGAAGGTGCTGAATTTTGTGAGTAAATTTGCATAATGAATGTACCGGAGAAATTGCTTTATCAATACTGGTTGTCGGGGTGAAAAAGCTTGCATCAGTTTGACCCCAGAGGTTTTGTGTCTGTGTGTCAAAATCAGAAGTTGTGCGTCAAAATCAGAAGTTGTGCGTCATTGACCCAAGTGCCCGGGTCAGTGAAAACCCTGGAATGAGCACAATATCTGTACTAAACAGTTTTGCAACTCTTCACAAGAACAGAATGTCTTCATGGAAGGGTTTCAGCCCAAATTTACTTCCAATATTTAAGAGAAGAACTTAATCCATGTATTATATTGAAATTCCTAATTGTGAAGCTCTTGTTTCATTGTTGCCTGCTTCAAGTTCCACTGGGGTTGAAGAAGTGATGACATCATGCCATGTGCTCAAATGATCCTTCAATATCCAATGTAACATAGCAAAATAATACACCACTTACCTATTAAAGGGGTCTTCTCAAACCGGTTGAAGCATTCTCTAGGAATTTCATATTCTTTTGTAAAGTTACAGTCTTGTAAAAGGGATAAGTCTGGTAGATCATAAATACTCCGGAGTTTCTTCCTACGACTAAAGAAACGTGTGTGAACTCTTGTGAGCAAAGACTGACGACGAATGCCTTTTGGAAAGTCAGCTTGCGAAGAATCAGATTTAACCCTAACAGCTTTTGCTTTAGTGGCATGTGTCTTTGAGGTCTTAGATTTATGTGCATTGCCCCTCAACTTGCTATGCATTCGCAGGAGTAAGTTTTTGTGCTGGTGTTTGGATTCCTTTTTCCTTCGACGTCCACCACGGGACAATGTTGCCTCCAAGCGTCTCTTTACCGACTCTCTTCTCACTCCTAATGAGCTATGCTTAGAAGCTACAGATGAGTTAGACATGCGTCTCAAGTTGGCATTATAATCACTGCGCTTGCCCACAGAAGTTCTTCGGTGAAAGCGAGGGGACAGTCCTGGGGAGTTCTTTCCATGGATACGATGAGTCCTAATTCTGATTTGTCGGGGAATATCCGGTGCTTCGTCCTCTGGCTCTGAGAGAGCACCACGTAGGATAGGTGTACTTTGATAAAATCCACACTTCCTATGTAGCTAAAGAAAGAAAAAATATGACAGCTTTTAGAACTACCAGACAGTTTTAGTTACATACCGGTACATTTTAATATCACAAATGTAAGCATAAGTAGTTCATTACATTTTTTCAGGTGCAGACTTTTGTCACTCTTTACTCGTGCATGACAATCCAACTGTGCTACCTATGTTTTCCAGAAAGGCAGTGTCACTGCTGGGGGCTGTTACTATAGAACACAGGATTTTAACCTCTTTACATTGTAGTATACATGACCTAATGTGTAACCGGAGGCAAAGATTAACCTTCTTCTTACAAACAAAACAACATTGCCCCAAAGCATACAGAACATTTATTTGGGGGGCTGAGCCAATATTTCCAAGAAAAGCCAGTATTAAACAAAAAGTTGTCCAAGTCTTTCCAAAATTTGCCCACACCCCTATTAGCTGGGACTCCAAAGGAGTTGTGGCTCCTGCAATGTCATAAATAAATGGCATAGAAATATACCTCTGCAGCTTTTAACTGTCAACTTCTAGCTTTCCACTGGGTAATAATACCCCAGTACGCTTACACTACAGGCAATACCTGTGGTGCCTTACTGACAATGTCAGAGAATCGTAGTTACTGTTGGCAACTTAAGAAGCGACTTATTAATACAGAATAAGATCAGAAGAGCCAGGCGTGTAATAAAACTTCATTACAACCTGTGAAATGCACAAATGTAAACTCTAAAATATGATTGTTATGCATATTTTTGACATTACTGCAAATAACCTGGGAGTCACAATTCCAAAGAAAGTTGAGTGACCACTCGACACCTAGAAAGGATTCGTGACTCTGAAGTATAGTAGTAAGTATTAGTAGTAATGAACATCCTCAAGACTCCTTCATTTATGCACCTTCTAAAAGTACATTTTACAAACATAACTTATATTTGTCTGATCAGAGTTTTTGCACCAGCAGGCTACTCTACAAGTACAACTGTAGTAAAGATGTCCTCATCCAGACCTTCCTGCAGGAATTAAAAACTTCATAAAAGCATAAAGTTTCCATTTGGGTAATATGGAACCGCCCTCCCCCCCCCCCTTCCCATTCAACCCTTTAACTTTGTACAGATATGCACACAATTAGCGACAAATTATGTGAGACAAATCCCTCTACACCTCTCCAATGTTATGAAGCAACTGAGTTCAGGCACTAAAGAAAATAGCCCTTGCTGTCACTACTGAGGAAGGGGTTAAGGGGAAAACCTCTTGAAAATCTCTTGCAAAAGAAAAATAACTGTCCAAATAATTTTGCCCATGGACTGTAAAATGCTACCAGTATTGGTTAAATCCTGCAATTCTACCCCTTCACTTTCTCAACCTTCATAAACTTAAGCAATTTTTAAAACTTGTACAAACAAGTATGACTCTCAAACTCCCCAAAGAAAGTATAAGACAGGAATAGACATTTCCTATGGAATGCCAGAATGGACAACAAACCTCAGATTCAAAAGCTAAGGCTTTCATCTCAGCCTTGTGGGCCCTATGAAGGGCTTCCTTGAGAAGGGTCTCATGTTCAGTGACTGGAATCAAGTGGTCCCTGGAAGACAAAAGAGCAACAAGATTTAAGAAATGGTGAGATGAGGGTTTATGTTGGTAAAGATTTGTAAACATTTTCATCTTTCACGAATTGTTCTCAGTACTTTCAAGCCTAAAAATACAAATCACATGGCTAATGTTTCAGATAACCCACATTATGATCTTGGCTATCTATTCTATTCACAGTGAAACATAAAAATTTACATTTTTAATTAATTCTGGAAAATATACTTGAATTTGTGGCAATGGTTCAATAAAACATGTTAAAAAGGTGCATGTAATATTTTACACAACAAATGCCAGGAATATGATTTAATTAACTTAAACTGTAAAATCCAAATAGAAACTCACTCACACAGCAATGTCCCAGTGGATTTATGGATATTAATATCAAAATACTGTTTACAAGGTCACACCTAATTAAACATTTCCAGTTCCCCTACCCCCTAAAAGAAATTATAATTTCTGATGTCTGGGAGTATATGACAGTAGGTTATATGGCTCACTTTCTCCTTTTTAAGTTCATTGTTCTATCTCAGATTTATCCAAAATTGTGAGACCAATCCCCAGAAGAGAATACTATATGTTTTACAACATGTCAACTAATTATTTCCAGTTACCCCCTCCCCCCCCCAAAAAAAATGACCACATTTGATGTCTGAGATTGGAAGAAAGTTTATACTGTTCATTTTCTTACTTTTCTGTACTTTGCTTTAAATCTTACCACAGACCATTTTCCAAATAGTACTTACAAAGGATTATGGGACAGAATTTTAGTATGCATTGTTTTTGGCCACAGCAAAATGTCATTGACAGAAACAGTGCATACCTAAGCTCTGTCCCATAATCCCTTGTAATTGGTATTGGAAAAGAGTCTATTGTGCAACCAATTCTCAGAGGTTTCAACAGGACATAATTAATTGGGAAATAACTTTTCAAATCTACATGAAAATGTTCTTATAAGTAAGATAAATATGTTTTGTAATTTAAAGAAGCTAGCTGGATTGCATAGTGAGATAAATATCTACTTTAACATTCTGGGTTGGCTAGAATAAGATAAGATCAACTTTATTAAACCCCACATGGGTAACTGAATGTTCGCATAAAACAGTACAAACAAAAAAGACACTAAAATTACAAAATGTTTACATGCAAACAACATTAAGAAAATAAAAGAAGGAAATACGAGAAAAGTAAAACTATAAAGCAATAGGAACCAACCTGTCAAGTAATGGCGTTTCAAAGTAAGATAAGGAAATTAAGACAAATTACAAAATACCAATCAATTGAGCAGGCATAAAGCCTTGGCAGTTTATTACAGCTTTCTGAGTGATAAAATAAATTTTTACACTCAATCACAAATGCTAGTGCTGATTAAGCCATAGGATATATTACTGCACTAACCACAATGTTACATATTTCAATTGCATAATATATCTGGGAGTATTCCATTTTCTTTTGTTTTGTTCCAAGTTTTAGGCTATCATCTAACTTATCAGTTGCATAATCTCACTTTTCAATAACAATTTAATATTAAAGCCCTATATGTCTACCAAATGTAAACTGAGTGAAAAATTAGGTATTCCACATAATTTAAGAAACCTGTAAGCCTCAAGAAGGAATTTTTTCTGACACTTACTTGCCCTTCTTCAGATCCTTGACAGTCTGTTTTAATTTTGTGATTTCTTTCTGGGCTTTTTTAAGATCGGCTTGTAACTCTGCAGAGTAAAAGAAACGCAAAAATTATGTGAATATTAATGTCATGTCTACATGCTGCGCTGACATTCTTGCTACACATATCTATACACCCCAATAGGCAAAAGGCCCCAGTGGTGTGGTAATACACACAGTCCTGGAAGGATTTTAAATAGACCAGAGAGATCAGTTTTTACAGGAGTTGTAATGGACAGCACAAGCTTTCTCACTGGTAGTATGAACACTTTTGTTTGGAAGTTTAAACTTAGCAATATTCTACAGCCACTTGGGTGCTAACAAGATTTTCTTTCTAGGGGAAAGGATGGCTGGTTCAGCATAAAGGGGGGGGGATTCCTGCAAGGTCCACAAACTGATTTTTCTTATATTGTTATCCTATGTTTTCCTATGTGTTTATTTAAAGCTGATGAACACAGATGGGTGTTTGAATTGATTTGAACACACCGCCAAATATCTATTAGCTATGATAGCTTCACAACACCCACCATTTGAGATAAACAAAGGGTATTTCCAGTCAGTTAGTTGACTGAGAAGTAACATCTTTTCACATCACACTTGGTCAATTCAGCAGCCTGTCTATTGATCTATTACGTTATTAATCATAAACAATCTCATGCAATCTCTTGTACCTAAGAAAAGTTCTTTTAAATAAGCTGTTGCATCACCATTATCACATTTAGGAATCTCCATTTTATTTCTATTTACAACTTGTGACTGCTTTTTGATTGATATGAATTCAAACAATAGCACCCACCCTGATTGGTCAATGATGATGTGCAGATTACTAACGTACCTAATGCACAGCAGATACAGCTTACATACAGTAGTATGCTGATATGGCCTTGAGAAATCTTAAACTCAGCACAGACCACTTTAGCTTTATTTGGGAGGTGCACTAGACAGGTGTCCTTTATGGGGTAGGGGGGGGGGATGAGGGGCTAGAAGTTAACTTTGGAGGAAGAATTTTTAGTTTCTGGGGAAAGATTGTTTGCACTTTTATAAGCTGGGATTAGGCAGGGAATACCAACACGTGTATAATAACACCAGTGCTGTAGTCGAGACCAGAGGGTCCGAGACCGAGACCTGCCTCTCAACGGGCTTTACACACTGTTTGCATAGGGACTCGAGACTGGTCTCGGAGACGAGACCGACAATTTCCGGTCCTGAGACTGATCTCCCTACAGCACTGAATAACACTGGGAGGAGCAGTTATTGCTACTATTTATAAAGAAACCTTATCAGAGGCCTCTTATACTACTTCTGTGCTACCTGCATATATCTTGGATGACTAGAGAGGACCTCACAATTCATAGACTCTTACCAATGAATCATCCCATATTTGGATAGCAACTTATCCCTTCACCTGGAAATTCTAGTTTGTGCGTGAAACACGTCCACCTGTACAACATTGGCACATCCACCTGCCATGGACTTTTTCCCCTTCCTCAGGTGATTTTTAAAACACCTTTGACTGAAGTATGTATGTTGTGGGAACTGTTTGAAACTAGGTCAGTTACACAAACACAGATTAAAATGTTGGAACCTAATTTATTAATTTAAATTCAAATTCAAATTTAAAAATGCCAACAATAAGGGGAAACTGAGGACAATTTTGTGACATAAAAGTGTCCATAAAAATAATACCTGAAGCTAGTTGGCAGGATGAGGTGATCATTTCATGATGCTAAAGGGACCACCTATGTGAGAGGAGAATTAAGGTGCTTCCATCTTATAAACTACATGACTAACTCTTGGCATGGTCAGTCAAATGGAAGTCACTGCACATCTGAGACATGTACATGGACACACCTCTCAGAGAGTTCTGTGACTGACATCTTTTATGTCAAGTGACACACCACTGAGGTACAGAAATGATTCACAATTTGCAGTTTTCACAGACATGTAACTTAAAGTCACCGGAATGTCTGGCAATAGTCATAAACCCATGTACTAAGTGAAACAACTTACCACAAAACTCACCCAGGGTTGCAAATAAAGAGACTGACAATATCCATCCAGTGACCTACAGGTGAGTCACATTATCATTTGTCGATGACCAATCTTTGACTAACCATACCCAGTCTTAGAGGGTTAGGTCATCCAAGTGATAGGTGTATAATACAACTTCATTTCTGCTGACTTCCAACACAAAACCTTTGCTCAAATTTAGAATCTTTTACAGCTAACTGTAACTCAGGATGGAAAGCCAGCAAACTGCTTTCCATGAATTTATGAGAATTAACCACCTTTACTTTGACCCCCCAGGCCTCAAAAGGATAATACCCTGATTGCCCACCTCAGGGCTTTTTCATATTTTTTTGCAAGGGAATACCCTGACTGGGGTTCCAAGAAAAGGGGACACCAACCTTATATGAATATTTTGAGGAAGGTGGCTTAAATGCAAAAAGGTGCTACCTGTGGCGAAGCTTCAAAAATTTCTGATTACATAACCCAAATCCAACTTCGGCAACCAAATTTCATTGAGGAAGGAAACCATCAGTGATTGGTGTGGGTGGTAGCTACCCCAGCTGGCTAATGGCAAAACCTTGTAATCTTCATTGCTTCAAATGCCGCTCTGCCTTTATCCACTCCGCTATAGTGCCAGAATACAAATGCACTCTGCATGAGATTTAATTTTGACCCTGCATGCTTTTCCTTAACTATAAAATCAATAAATGCCATTGGTGAATACAAGCCACTGACATTCCCCAAGAAAATCCTCTCTAATATGTGCACCCTTTGGGAAAAGTCAAATAGGACAAGTCTCCAAGAAAATAAAGGTCAATGGGTACCAAAGAGTTTTAACATGGTATTACATTATGAAAAAATTTTACAGATAAAATTAATGCTATTTTAAGAGTTTTTAGACAACAGTTGCAAAAGTTCTTACACAAATGGTTTCCAAGGGGAACACATGTGCAAATAGGGACTTTTGTTCCAAAATTCATTTTATGGAAACCATTAAAGTTAATAATTTTGGTTTTGTCAAACAGAAATTTTCATAAATTCACCCAGATGTGCCCTTACCGTTTCAGAGCCTTACAGGGGATATGGTATCTCCCCAAACCAAATTGTTGCTAGCAACCCCTAGCCCAAACATATTTAGGAATAGCTCTTGAGTTCTAAGTACAGTTGGTTGCTGCACTTTGACAATCATTCAAACAATATAGCTCCATTCTGGTTGGTCAACAATGCCTTGTACAGTCAGTTGTGTTCCATACATGCAGTTGTATTGCAACATACAACCTCGAGCAATTTAAACTCAGTACAGGCTACTGTGGCTCTGTCTTGGAGGTGTACTATGCGGGCATCTTTGTACAGTAAATTGGAGGGGAGAGGTACTAAACTTTTCCACTGTCTGGGGTGAGATTAGAGAGCCTTTAAAGTTACATGTAAATGACTGTAACTACATCCTATTGTAATTCAAAACCACTTACTTGATATCACTTTGCGGGTGTTTTCCCGGCTTCCCATGGCAACAGGTCAACATGTCAAAGATTATCACATTACAATCTGTCAAGAAAAGATAAAGAAATATCCATACAAGTCACAAGTTTGTGAAACTTTTAAAGGAGCCTTTGCATCACCCTGAACATATTTAGGAATATGATCATATCTCTAAATACAATTGGTGACTGCACTTTGATTGATGTTAATTCAAAGAGTAGCTTCACTCTGGCTGGTCAGAGATTACTTGTGCAGGCAGTTGTGTTCCTGAGTAAGCTCACACATAGCATTGCATAGATATGGCCTTGAGCAGTTCAAACTCAGCGCAAGCTTAAACCAACAGGGAATTGCACTAGACAGGTATTTTTTGTTTGAATTGGATGATGGGCTAGGAGCAAAAAGAAGAATTTTTACTCTTCTGGACAAATTGTAAAGCCTTTTTCAGCCATTTTTTTTTTGTAAGCATTTAAGCAGAGGGCTGCCACGTGGACCAGTCACAGCTACGTTATCAGACGAAACACTGTAATTTGAGCATAAAAACCTAATTTATTAACAAGCTAAATCTTTCTATGTCTTCTTGAATATTTTCCTTACGATAGAACTACCTCTCATGATGTTCAGAGCAATAACGCTGCATTAAAACTTAAAAGTCAGAATTACCCTGCTTGCAACTAGCAAACAAGTAAGACATACAGTAATTGTCATATGGCTACAAACATCCATCCATAAATTATAATATTGGGAGAGTGGGTAGAAGGGAGGGAGGGAGGAGTATACCAATTCAAAGTTAGATAGTAACAAAAGATACCATATAATTCCCAGGCCGAGTCATACCAAAGACTTTAAAGATGGAACCTTCTGCCATTGTGCGTGATGCTCCGCATAAGCAATGGAGTATAAAGGGAAAACGAGCCAGTGAGCCACAACTGGATAAAAGGCCATGGCCAGCTCGACTTGAACCAGTTGGTTGGAACTGGGCCGTTCAACCTCATCTAACTAAATCACACGCATCTACCTAAACTCCATTATTGACTACACAGTGAAAACATAACCTTAGGTCAATACCTCGATTGGCTTTGAAGGCTGAGGCTGCATACACTGCCACCCCAGTAAATATAATAGCTCCCTCAGTAATGACCCTGGACACTTAAATCGTCCACAGCTGACACTCTCATAGTAACCAATTTCTTTTCTTTGTCCTGCCCTTGATAAAATGTGCCTGTTGCTTGCAGCTAAGGTCAAAAGGACAAATTTAGTGACATATACAGGGATTTCAGTCACGTGACTTTAACCAACTAGACGCAATTTTGAAGGGCAAGATCCCGCATCTTTTTGGTTTTGACAGGCACGTGTCCATTGTGTCACAGTAGTATATATGGTTATGCCGTGTGCGTGAGCTGTACATGTATACGCTTACTGCGTGTGTGTTTTGCCCTTCAGTGCATGGGAATCCATTGCGCGTGACGTCACATGAAATCCCTCTATAGTGGTGGTCATGGAGGGCAAACAAATTCCAGGCAACACATGTATGTATGGGCTCGGTCGGTCATCTGGGTCTTTCCCCGTTACCCTGATGACTTTGGAGTGAAAACAACAACTGACTACATTATGACCTTATGGGAACACTTTAAGTGCAATAAACTGTTTTCACTCCAACACGTTGTCGTGCAGAAATGATGTGTCACCGACCGACCCCATACCCAGTACATGCACATTAATGCATTCTCTGTTGCAAAATGAAATGCAGTATTTCCTGCATGCTCTTGTGGGGTAGGGATAAGACCGTGTTTGTTGGCACTCCAGCACTTGGTTGTCTACCAACAATTAACTCACTCATGCATGACCATGCAAGCCCCTCTTAATTTATGAACACAATAAAGCTGAGGTATGATACAACCAGGCCTGTAGCCAGAATAACCAATTGGGGGCAGGGGGGGAGAACATCTCCATGTTGGAGTTGTGCTGGCCTGGGGGTGGGGTCCAAGGGGAGGGGTTGCCTTCTTTAAGGACTCTAGATGCAAAATGGTGTGAGATTTTCCACCTTTTTCTTCTTATATTTATATTCCAAAAATCCTGGTCTCGTAACAAATTTTTCCTCCTTCAGTGCACAACATTTTATTGGAAAATTTGGGGGAGGGGGCACATGCCCCCTCGTGCCCCCGTAGCTACATGCCTGGAGACAACTGAGGCCTGTTCTGCTCCTTCACATGGATATCAAATGGATTGTGATGTTCAGGGCCTTTTCCATGAGTTTTCAAGTTTTTGAAAATTTTTCTCCATTCCTTGTGAGATATGGGCTGTTATGTTCAAGATAGTAAAATTTCAATAGTTTACAGATGGTGCCATGAATTTAAAGAAGTTTGACTAGTTCATGTGCGTCAACTTTTTATACTTGAGTTGTAACGTACATCATTTTTTATAACTTAAAACTTTAGCTACCCTTTGTTCATTGTGGTTGTGTGATGTAAACTTAGTACAAACCCTTCCCATCTTATAGATACTGATCATATACTACGACAAGGTTTGCAGATATGGTGGGCAGTGCTGGGCAGTACTGACCATTAGCTCCTGGGGCTCTCAGTAATGAAGCTTAGCACCTCCTACTGTAGTACAAATTTCACTATCCCCTCATAAGGAATAATGGCTTGACCTGATTTTGAAGGAACCTAGATGGAAAATCTCCTTTTTTGTGGTGTTTTCTTTGAAGTGTTTTTCACAAAGTACATTAATACAAAGCCAATAAATCAAGTATATACCCCCCCCCCCCCTTCTTCAAAAACATTGGAAGTTTCTATAGCTGTGTTCTGTTTGGACTTTTTGATTTGGAGCCCTACTAAAATTAATCTAGCAAAAACCCTCCATATGACACATGAATCACTAGGCTGTGATTACTGATCATCTTAAAAACACTATCGCTCTCCTTGCAGTTGACAACCTGTCAAAAATGCTCCACGGCTGACTTGCATTCACAGCACAGCGGCCTCTAAACAACCTTCGTTCACAATCACCGAAACAAAATAGACACATCCTGTGTTGTTTCCTACAACCCGCACAGTCTCACCTAATAAAATAAATCACTAATTAAGGAGGGTGTTAGCAACCATACAGACACACTAATATTACTGGAACCTTTACTTGGCATTCATTCTGAAGGAAAAAGCAAATAAATTATGACCATATGACACACTATTAAACCAAGATGAACTATTTACAAATAAATTAGACCTTTTATTGGAAAGTTTGGGTTAATATTTTGTTTTTAGTACTTACATTGCATAAAAGGGCATAAACTGTTTTTCACAATCTTAACAGTCACATATTTTACATATTGAAGTTTAAGTAAAACATTTATTTTCTACCCAAATGGGGTTCCTTCTAAAATAATTGTTTTCCCCAAATCATTATCTTTTTCTCTTTTTTAACCAAAAAGTTAGAGTTTAAGAGACTTTCACTAAAAAAAATAAAAAAATAAACAGCTTTGTGGACGAAGCTGCCTTTATGAGGAAAGATGGGAAGTACACCATAAGACAGCATTCTCCCCCTCCCCTCCCCCATGAATCCTTTCTTTGGAAGTCAAGATAAGTTCATGTAAAGCTCTACAGAATAACTTGAAGTTTGTTGCAAGCCATAATTGCATGCTCATACACTTTAAAACAATACCAGAAAAAATCCTGTTGAACCCTGTTGGACAGGATTGAACATGTTAAACATGTTACTGGAAATAAGAACAGTACCAACGGGTTTCAATGGGATTCCAACAGGTAGGACCAGGAACCTATTACCTTCACAGGAGTTACCTACTGACACCCACTGACCATGTTGATCTCAACAAGTGAATGATATTATTGCCAGTTCCTATAATTCCAGTCCAAATCTGTTGGCATTTCATCGGATGTCAAAAGGAATTTTCTCCAGGGATACCACGTAACTGTGTCAGTATCTTGACTGGTTTTGCCAAATGGGCAACTGTCCACTCAGCCAGGTTTTTTAAACAAAGTACACAGCCCACTATCCCTGCCCCTCCTTCTCCCCCCCCCCCACCTATTCCAGATTTCCAGGAAAAACTGCCATCTTTTAAGGCCAGTCTTGCAATGTCTAATACAGATTCATTATACTGTATCATCTTTAAGTATGGCCTTTGACTCATGACTCATTAGAAAATATATAAGTGATCCAAGAAAAGGTCAGGGTCAATTTACTTGTCTTTTAAATTTTTATCATACTGATTTCTATTTTAGACTACAAGAGTTTCTAAACTTCCTTAATTCTGTTATGAGTAATTTGAAAACAAATGAATATGAAAAATCTTAGTATTTTAATTTTGTAAAAATAAGATCATCTAAAAATAGACTTTCTCTGGTCAGTTATCAACTGAATGTCCAGTTTAATGGGAAGCAGCTCACCATGTGGTGTCTCTTTTCATTATGATTTGACTGCCAAGGGTGCCATAAAACTTTTGCAAGTAATCAGGATTCCTCGGATACATAATTTTAGAGGCAGGAAACCTGTTGTTATTCAAACTATAAATTAAAAATAGGTGGCACTAAATGTGGCCAAACTTGGCCACGCAAATAGCCAGCAGTATTGGGGTGCATAGACACCTTTTTTGCTGAGAGGGTGGGAAGGGAGAGGTAAGAGAACAGGGGAGGCTCAACAAATGCCCAGTTGAGTACACTGCATACCATCAGGCATTCAAGGACATTTGAAGCTCAACATAACAGTTTCCAAAGTTTCCAAGTTAAAAATATGTTTCAACAAAGACTGCAGCCCCTTCACCACAATTTTCTCATTAGCCAGATGGGGTAGCATCCAGTATTTGCATAGCAAATGAAAATTAAATTGGAATTCGCAAGCTTTTTGTGGTGCAGATATTTCTGTTGCTTAAGTAGGTGGTAATATAAGCAGCTAAAAACATTTACAAATTTCCCCCAGTTTCCTTTTTAGGATAATCTGACTGGGCTGTGGAAATCCTTCAGTCCTGCCCCTTAGCACAAACACAGGCAGCATCTCTAAAACAGGTGGAGATATCTCTCATCTGACAATGTGTGAACAACGGTCATTTTCATTTCGATTTTGATCCCAATGAATTTTCCACAAGTGAATTGTATCGAAAACTGTAGCATCCGCTGAGCTTTCTCTTATGCAGAGCTGTAGAATCTTGTGATATGCAAACTAGGCATAGACCCTTTTCCAAGTAGTAATTACAAAGGATTGTGGGATAGAATTTTTGTACACATCCTTTTTGGCCACAGTAAAATGCCATTAACATTAACAACGCATACCAAAACTCTATCCCACAATCCTTTGCAATTGCTATTTGGAAAAAGGTCTATGGGAGTTAAGTCACTCTAATTCAAAGTCGCATCTGCTGGCTAGGAGCGGAGCAATGACTCCACTGTCCTTAGAGTTGCTACTCACAGGTACTTTTCAATATTATAAAAAACATTCACAGAAATCACACTTTGGCTTCTTAAAGGTTTGCACATTTGGTATTTTGCAAAATTCACTTAAGTAACAAAATTGGCTCCTTTTCTTCCTTTGATCAAAACTAAAACTCTACAATTCCACACTTCAGCCAAAACAATAAAAAAAAAAGTTTGACTACTGGGTTTATTTCATATTCACTGGAAAGCTAACAGTCCATACTTTGCAGCTATACTGGTGTGGCATGCATGCAGTAGTTAAACCTCGTCATTTTAGGAGTAGCTGATTCATATTATATCTAAGCTACAACCCAAAGTTTCACAAACTTTTACAATTAGGTACTTTGCATTGTAAGTCATATAGGTTATATATAATTAGCTGGCCTCTGCCGTGGACAATCTTGGGTGGCACTGATGAGTTCACGGCCTTATATCATTCTGCCTCTTCCTTGGAAGTGTATATGGTCTTGACTAAAATTCCAGTTGCAATGATCACATTGAGCTTTTAATTTTTATGTATTTAGCAATTAATTTTAGGTAGTTACAAGAAAGATACCTGTCAGAACCAAATTTGATCTAAATTGTTGAGTTGATTTAATAGCCACCTGACATTAAGTTGTAATTCATAAGCCATAGCTTTTTCCCACATTACTGGTTGTCTGTAGTGTTGTCAAACAACTGCCCTCCAACACCTGAATTTAGAGTTTGAATTAACTCTGAGTCTTTAGAAAAACTGGCTTAGCTCTTCAGAAAATGTGACTCTATAGTCATACTCAAATGTACTTTAGCAACGAATAACATCAATTTGACCAAATTTTATAAAAAAAAAAAATGTGAAGAATACCTAACAAGGATTGTTACAAACTAACTTCAATTTTGAAGTGGACAGCTCTTTTTCTTCCTGTTAAAAGTAAAGAGGGCTGAATATTTTAGATTGTCTCTAATCGCTCAGATCTGAGCAAAATACTATCAACAAGGAGAATGCAGGCAGCTTCAGATGAACTTACTGTATTAGTTAATCACAGCCAATTTTAAAAGTTTCATCTCGTCTTCATACAAATATCCCAAGAAATTGTGATAAAATGTTGTATATGTACACACTAGACTACTTTTCAATTTTGTCAGTAATGAGGTACACAAACTGTAAAGCATTGCCAGAAGTTAGTTTACTTTCAGTGTTGGAGGCTCTACACCCAGCCTAACCTAATGTAGCTCTGTCCTCATGAGGTAATACCTCAGCCTAGCACCCTCTGGCTTTGGAAATTTACCTGAGTCCCATCTAAGGCCAATCCTAGGTTAGCTCTTACAGGATGGCATCCCCCCCCCAAACAAAATATATCTAGGATTAGCCCTATAGTTCCTAACACAACTGGTGAGTGCACTTTGATTGATGTTCCTTCAAACGATAGCTCCACTCTGGTATGTGCACTGATGACATGTACAGGCATGCTATGTTCCCAATTTATAAGCTCACACACACTTGTGTGTATATATGAACTTGAGCAATTCAAACTCAGCACAATTTGATAGGCTAGGTCTATTTCATACTTAACCACATCAGTACTGTACTGGCCTAAGCTTCTGGAAATGTGGCCTCTAACCTTATGGAAAATGGCCCCACTAAGGCCTGTACCCAGACATGGTACTGAAGGGGGAGAGATGGCTTTCGGGTGGGGAGTAAGGAACAAAAAATTTTTTCAGGGGGGTGAGTTGTGTAAAAGCCAATGGCATCTTGAAATTTGCAGGAGGGGGAATTTTCGATGGGGCATTCCCCTTGCTCCTTCCCCCTCCCCCAGTTATGGACTTGCCTCCACTACAACACTAGTGACTGCATATGCCCTGGGAATTCTACATTCCATGTAAAGCCTTATTCAACTAGAAATTTCTAACTTTGCTGCAGAGTGTTTTAATAAACACACTTGTCTTCAAATGAAACAATACTGACCTTCATTTTGTCCCGTGTTCTGAGCAAAATCTGGACTCCAATGCCATTGAAACATCTGCTCCACACCATCCACCCCCTCTTTAGTACTAGAAGAAATGCAAACAGTGTGGGGCTGCTTGCATGCTGATATTCTTCCAAAATCCTGATAAAATTTTTCTGCCTGTATTCAGCTCTGTGACAAGACAGAAAATGTCAAAACCTGGCTCAATACCTCAAAATCCACTCATTTTCAAAAATAACCTTTACAAATCAATATTAACACAGTATATACCTTGAACTCTTACAATTTAGACAAATATCTTGACTCATTCCAGGAAGTAAGTGGGTTAGAGAACCCCTTGCAAAAAGTTTAGTACATATGTACCAACAGTGAGTCATGCTATTTGACAAGTTGTGTTACACGGGCAGAACAAATTGGCCAAGTTCCTCAAAGCTGCTTCTAAACAGTCTTTGCCAACCACCACATGATCAAGCCAACCCTGCCTTCACACTGGGTTGCCTGCTACCGTGCCATCCTGAAAATATTGAGCAAATCTTGTCAACTCATACAGGAAAATGAGATTTACAAAATTAGTACGACAAAGGTGATCTTATACAGCTTACTGAGGAAAAGCCTAGCAACCTCGGTAGGCTGTGAGGCCTACATCAAAAGAGGAAATGGATTCAAATACTGTGACAGACAGCTAATTAGGACAAACATCCGGTAGTTGAGTTACGATTCAAGTTGGAATACGTTTGCTGGGAAAAAGACTGTACAAGTGTCCTGGGAATTCTATTTGGGACAGAGCCCAGATGTGGAGTTGAAAACAAAATAGAAATTCATTGGTTAACCTCCCTCCTTGTTGACATTTTGGGCCTTACTTTCTAGACACTTTATTTCTTACCTGCATCTAAGATTTCACTTCAATTTAAAATACATAAGCTATCATTCTTGTTGAGAATTTATGGCAGTCTGAAAAGTTACCACCACTGTGCCTACTAGGTTGGGATATTGCTTAAACTGAAGTCAACAGGGTCACACTCTTCTCCTGTTTTTATTCAAGAAAATGTGTACATAACAGCTATAGCTTTACGAACTGAAAACCTGCAAGTTTAAGAAACCAATCTTCTCCTTTCTTTTTCGTAAAACTTTTCCTTTTCTAAAGTGAAAAATATTTAGGGTCAGAAATTCCTAAGTTGGCAGGTCTGTGCCCGTGACTCTGACTTCATGCCAATACTGGACATGGTTTCCCCTCTTTTTCCAACCATCAATTATAACAATTATAAAAACGTTCATTGACTGGTGTTTAAGGTCACAACCCCTTATAATGACTGAACAAAGGTTTGCAAATCACTGACCACTCAAAATTGAACAATAATGAGAACATTTCTCAGGAAACACTCCTATAACTAATTTTAGAATAACTGGGACAATAGCATAAATCTATCCATTCACTACAATTTAATGACACATCCTTATTGTTATAAATCACTTGTTATCATGGTAGCCATTATACTTTGTTTGCAACAACTTTTCCACAATATGGTAGTAGTTTGGCGGGATGGGGGGGGGGGGGCATTTCTTTTATTCTTACAGAACTGTCTTCAGGTGAAAAAAGAATTGTAACTAAAGTTTTATTTTAATCCTTCCTTCCTGCCAGGCACTCAAAATCCAGGGGACAATTGGAATACTTTTTCCAAAGAACCAAAATAAAATACTTTGAGCCAGGTGTTTGAGGTGAAGATGATGACTATGACTAACACTAATGGAGAAAGGGGAGGAGAGGGGTTCTAGAAAGGGAGAAGAATCCTGAATTTAGGGTTTAGGGCAGTGCTTCTCAATCTTGTTTAACTCAAGGACCACTTTCACTCTCAGAATTTTTCTGAGGCCTACCTTGCAAAAAGTTTATCTTTTTTTTTAATTTTTTATTTTTTATGGCGGATCTCATGGCCCACCTGTGAGAGCTTAGCAGCCAAGCAGTGGGCCGCGGCCCACCGGATGAGAAGCGCTGGTTTAGGGGAATCAACCTCCTCCCTATGGAGGGCTTGTTACCCCTCTTATGTCCTCCATTAAACTGGTGGCACCACTGCTGCAAGCAATCATCTTAGTGTCAGACAGGAGTGATCTTTCGTGTTAAACAGTGGACGCACTGACCTTTAAGATGTTCATAATTTGATAAGTTTCCTCAGTTCAGAGTGTGTGCTGATGGGAAGCTGTTAATGAAGAATGTTGCACAAAGGCAGCAGAAAAAAAACAAACCGTTCAGGTCACATCAGCATTATAACTGTTCTCAAAATTGTGAGGAATGAAAAAAAAATCAAACACTGACAAAAAAAGTAAAATATTTAGTGTATAACTTTCCTATCTTGAAATCTGTCAGAAAGAACCCTACCCCAACAAAAAACAAGAAGAATGTGGGTCCCCCCCCCTTCCACAAATGATCTCGAAAAGCTATGATTTATTCATGCTATGATTGAAAATGGATGTTCCCTTGGAAAATGGGGAAAGTATGTCAAATTGTTGTATTGGAATGGGCTGAAGCCATTTTTAATGTTTTAATGCTTTTGACACATCCATCAAATAGGCAAAACTTTTTCATAATTCCTGAACTGCAATTTTTTCTTCAACATAATATACTTTCAAAGCAATTTGTCAAAGTATTTGTCTGTCCAAGGACACTTTTGTATTGAAGATACCATGTAGCAGATTGCTGACCCTTTCGAAACAATCTACTGCGCAAATGATGCTATTGACCAATCACAGTGGCTTACACACAAGTGGGGGTGTGCTGTGAAGTTGTGTTGTTCATCAATCAATCAATACAGAGTGACCAATCACAGACTTTCATTTTTCATTTTGGGAACTTTGAATTCTAAAAGAAAGGCTCTTTCAAATAGGAGGGGTTTGAAATCATTTTTAAACTGTTAAGATTTGGGCAGCTGTCCTCATTTAATTTCATAACAATTAAGGTATATTTACAAGTAAACTATATTTACCTGGCCTCGACCAATCATATTTCCTCTCAATCGTCTTCTGAGCACCTTGCTTGATGACCAGTCTTCATGGTAACCTTTGACCCAGTGCATCCTTTATCTGTTCAGTTCCTACTGCAATTCACTAGTTCCTGCATCTTCCTGTTTGTATCTTGGAATGCTCCATCTTTGTCAGGATTGCCATTACTGTTGAATAAAATGAGTGAGGGGTGCCATGTCTCCATTTTAAAGCAGTCACTTTCCTTCAAGAATCTTAAATGACATCAACAAAAAGATTCAAGTTGAAAGTAATCGAAAACCATCAACCAATCGAGGAAGCATATTATATGTGCTCTAGTCAAACTTTCCCTGAATGGTTCTTCTGAATAAGCTCCTACGGTTCCTTGTAAACAACTGTAACTGAGTGCTGGTGGTTTAAATACCTGATTGTTTAAAATTGTCAAATTTGTAAATGGTCAGAAGAAACATTGACAAAATCTAGCATTGAAGGAAAGACTTTGCAAAGCCTTTCGTGAACATTTAAGCAAACACAAGAATACACCTTTCACATGTCACTGGTCAAACTGCACAATCTTTGATTCAAAAGTAGTAAACCATTAACTTTTAATAGTTCCCAGTCCACCAGCAGTGAATTGTTTTTCTTGAAAAAGAGTAGCTGGCAGTAAGTCCACATTTAATTTTGATAATTTCAACTAGGATTGCATGGTATCAAAAAAGTGATTATAAGCACAACAGGACCACTGATAATCATAATTTAATTGTAACCATTTTTCTCCTTACCTTGCAATTGTAAAAATGGTTCCAACATTACGCCCCACTGCACAATTTTAAAAAGGTTACCCTCATGATCTCCCCTCCCCCTGAAAGCAGCAAAGGATAAGTGGTTGAATCATATAAGAATTCAGCTAATTTTAAAGGCCATAAAATCTTGCCCCAAACACATTTAGGAATATGATCATATCTCTAAATACTACTAGTGACAGCACTTTGACTGACATTAATTCAAACAACAGCTTCCTTCTGGTTGGCCAATGATGACTGGTGCAGTCAGTCCTGTTCACAACTGCTCACACACAGGAGTGTGTAGATATGGCCTTGAGTAATTTTAATTCAGTGCAAGCTATTGTAACTTTGTCCAGGTGTATTATACAGGTGCTTTTTTGTTTAAATTTAAACTGGAGGAGGGGCTAGAAGTAAATTTACTAAAGAGAATTCTTATTGTGTTGGGCCAGATTGTAGGGCCTTTACTTCTATTAACAATTGCCTTATTAATCTTCATACATTTTTATCTTATTTCCAATTTCTTTACAACTTTTTGAAATTCAAGATGGCCAACATACCTAAATTACACTTACTGAATTGACCATGTTTAGACCCTGATTATTTTGTGGGCCCTTATCTGTGGTAATCTTGGTTGGTGTGTACCACCACTAATTTATAAGAGGGGTCTGGAGAGACAGAGGGATAAGGGTAGGTGCAACCTCCTGGCACCATCCTATAAGTTGTTCATATGTTTCTACTTAATGATCTGCTTTATAAGGGTATGGAATAGGTCTGACTATGAGAACAGACTACTATGAGGATTTGCAGAAACGAGCAGCTGCGATGTTACAATCTCCATCTCAATAAATACAGGGCTATTTTATCCATGAAAGTACCAGATATCTGTAGAAACAAACAACTATGAGGTTGGAATCCCCCTCCCCTCCCCTCCCCCCTCCCCTCCCCCTCCCCCCTCCCCCACCCTGTAAAAAGGGTCAGAGCGCACCAGACAGTACAGCAGTGCTGTTTTGTCTATTGGGAGGTCCAGACTGCAATTTCATGACCCTTCATGAAGTATTCACACAAGCATGCAAAACATTGTCACATACCATTTAAGTATTAAAGACAATGGGCAGTTTTATGTTTATTCACATAATTTCAATTTGGATTTGCACAGGAAAAGGCTTAGCCCATAACAGGTGCTTTGCAGGACAGCTCCCTTTTCTGGAGAGAGAACAACATGTTTGGAATACTCATCTGGTCAACTAAGTTTCAGTTCTGACAGAGGAGCCTTACACTTATATGAATAAAGAAGCCCCTTTCACCAGACTTTGAAAGCAACGTTGAAGCAAGAAAAATTCTCCCAAGGGACTGCAGACCTAACCCAAGTTCTCTACAAAATTTTTCATCATATTAAAGAAGGTGGGCAGCTTTGAAGGCCTTCTTCAAATAAGAATCCATTTAATGGGTCGACAAGACCAAACAACTATCTACTAAAGACTCTCCCCCTGATCATTGATCCTAAAGCAGTAAAAACCATGATTCAATGACCTCACAGATGCCTATATCCTGCTTTGACTCAAAAAGACTGTTTAAGGTAGGCTATCTTTGTCTTAGGACTAGGCACGAGCTTTGTACAATGTTCAACCTTCTTCACTACCTTTAATCTTGTCAACAGCCCATGCACATTCATGAGGGTCATTGAATGTTGGGGGCATTTCTAGTGTGCTGATACTGGATTAAAAGAATCAAAATATCTGTGTAACTAGAAAGCTGACTGGATTATGGAAGGATTCTCCAAAAATATGTCAAACCATCTTTTCAGACTTTGGGCAAGTAGACCCAAGATATTGCTGAATAAATCTCAAGAAATCAGAGCCTTCCCCATGTGTTCAATGGATGTTTGTTGGTGTTCTGATCAGTTTCAAAGAGGATGATACAGACTGTTTAGACCAGAATTTAATTCCTTAGCAAGGGACTTTCCCCACCCAATGAAAGACTGGTTCACCCTTCCAGTTATCTTGGAACCCTACGCCATTGCCTTTTGTCAGCTACTCATGATTACACTAAAATTGTATCCCTGGGGTTCCTAAATCTGCGGAGTTGTTAACTCGAGACTTGCAGATTACTTCTTTCTTACTTCTGGTGCAAATGCTGAACGGAAGTAACTTTCCCAACATTAATGATTTTCATCTAAATTAAAAACTTCAAAATTCTAATTACCTAGTACACAGTAGACCTATTGTTGCTATTAGACAATGTCAGATATATACTTTAACATACATAATGAGAATCAGTGAAACTCGGTCCTAACACCTATGGAGGTTGGTCTCAGTAATGTGTGATTTGTCCATCCTAGAGTGGCATCAGTACAGTAGCAACTTATGTGCCTTGCAAAGACAACAAAACAGTCAGCTAAAAATGAATACTACGTGCTTGCATTTTTCAAATACAGCAGACACTGAAGAAAGCAGGGGTGTTTGTATGCTCGGTAACTCTCAAAACACCATTCTGGCCATACAAATCGCAGCTCTTCCTCCATGATAAGTCTACTTTCACAAACCCCAGACTCTGCACTACACAACAAGAATGCACCGCTCATATGGCAGAGGGAAAGGAATACCGCATGCCTGTATTCGGAGAAAAGTGTCAAGATAGCACAATCAGAACACAAATGTACTGTAACATGTGAAACTCTTATTGCACCAAAAATGGCATGAAAAGACTTTGCTATTGCAAAATCTCTGTAAGGGGGAGGGGGGGGGGGAACAGTAACTCACCATGCATGCCTTGGGAGGTGCCTAAACCCTGATGTGACTAGCAATAAAACTAACTGGGTCTTATGACATGGTGAGTTAATATCAGAAGCAGGGACACTATTCCAGTCTTTGAATGTTTTGGGCAGGAAACTAATTTGTAGCAGTTTGTCCTAGTACACAGATGACAAAAGTGTAGGTTATGCATCAAACGAGTCCTACGGGTGGGATGCCAAAGTCTATCCATAGGGACACATGAGCCTCACCAAAGACACTCTTAGTAAAAAAGTACCAGCCTATTTTGCCTACGACACTCAGCCAAGGGAGGAAGATCAAGATCATTAAGGATAGAGGTCACAGACCCTGGCTCTCCTGAAAAGTTAGAACTTACAAAACAAGTTGATCTTCTCTGAATACTTTCTTAGCTTATCCTGTTAGTCTGGTGTGGGTCCCACACACTGCTGGCATACTGTACAGTATATGCTCACTGGCCAAAGAAGACCTTTGTAGGCAGCTAACTTCACATTGCCAGAGCAAAACAACAAATTCCTTTGGAGCACCCAAAGATTCTGTTGCCTTTGCTACAAACATACTGAATGAGCTTTTCCCGCCTATAAGATCACAAGTCATTAAAATCCCTAAGAACTTTAAAGAGTCAACCTTGAGTAACTTGAGTTCTTTTTCCTGATAAGAGTAATAACAACAGGCCTACACTTCGAAAGCTGGAATCACATGCCCCAAATATTGCCCCAGAGACCTAGATTATCAATGTCATCCTGGAGCTTATGACAATCACTAGCAAAATCAATAACTCGGTAACAGACACAATCATAATGGAATTGATAATGCCCTAAGGTCACCAGTCTGCCAAAGTGGCTTTCACTTTTAGACAACCCCTCCCCCCCCCCAAAGAAAAACAAAAGCAGATATCTACTGTATATAAGAGTAGTGATGTCTCGTGGCGTTCATTGGTGTGCATTAGGGACATAGTTAATGTTATGATGTTCACATTGCGGGTTAATAAATTAAACATCTGTAGATTGAAAGCACTGGTGTTGCAACATCAGCACTACAAATTCGTAGCTTGCACGAAGGAATTCAGCTTCTCTGTGTACAGTGCAGGCCTAGCAGCCTACTAGTGGAGTTTGGATGGGGCACAACAGTATTTTGGCTTGACAGTGCTATACACATTTGAAAAAGTGACTGTGTGGGAAGTTGTGGTTAACGTGCGTGATCACCACACTTTGCTGCAAATCTTATGATGCAATTTTTAAAGTTCCTTGCTCGCGCAATTCATCGAGCTGCTAAATGTAAACATCACTTTCCTCAAAAGATTTGGTTGTCCCGACGGATAACCTTATGCACCTGTTTTTGCAAAATCTGGTAGTCCTGCAGAATTTCTGGTTGTCTCGGGCGACAAAACTACCCTTAAAATTGAACACTGCTGCTTTCTTGAAAGGATATTATTTGATTCAGACAAGTCCATTAAGTTGGAGCTTATAATATGCTCTAACAATTTACAGCAAATAGAGGTTTGGAAATCTTACTGTACCCAAGTATTGCAGTTACTTTTGATCACTTCATCTAACAACTTAGAAAACGTCCACAAATCTGGGATAAAATCATCAACTTTGTCACTTCATAAAATTTACTGTAGTGTTCAAAATATTTGTTGATATCAGGATGCCTTGTGTGTAACATTGTGCTGTTACACAGAAATCTGATTGTTGTAGTTCCTATACATCCACATGCCATGACATGGCAAGTTATCTCTGCAAACATTCCTTGAACAGGCCATGGCATTCCCCCTTAAGAATAGTCCAATAGGCGAGGCCTAGGGTACCTAGACCTAGTTCTCACTAGCCCTCGAATTGGGCTGTGCATTCCGTAACATGGCCAAGACACATTACATGTCACTTCACAGTCCTTGTCATGCTAACACTAACTTTTGGCTCAATAAGATTTCACACCAAAATATGCTATAAATTGGCAAATGTGATGCCCTCAGTTGTTTTATTACTCACTAAATGCTGTCTACATGCTTCTGAACAGTAAATCTACAGTACTTGAAAGTCTGCCTTTGGTGATCATTTGCTACGCAATATCTCCAAAAAAATTAGGTCTTGATCCTCCCCACAGACAACACTGTTCGTAGTCACTGTCTCATAATACATGATGGGAAGTGACTTCCTTTGTCAAGGAAACAAAAAATGCAGTATACTGCGTAAGTTTACTGTGAAACTATACTTAAACGAACAATTGGAACAGTGATATATACACTAGGCCGCTTACATGCAGGCTCAAGCCTTACACCTGCATACACAAAGGAATGTTTGCTATAGGCTACACTGATGTGCAGCCACGCTGGATTCTGAAGGGTTAGTACTTAGCGTAGTCAACTTGGATGGGAATTTTACAACCTTTGACCCTTCAGGGGTCTCATGCAAATATATTGTTCACTGTAAGTCATGCCAATATAACACATTGACTTATTGCTATGGCCAATTTTTTCACTAAAAATCTATCCTTTTGTAGAAAGGTGAATGGGATACCAGAGGTCGCGTATGTGAAGTTTGGTGAGAAAATATTGCTATTTCTGGGCATGAGTGACTACTCTTTGTGGGAGGATCGGCTAAAAAACGAGAAATTACGAGTGTTAGTGGGACACGGGCTGTGAAGTGACATGTAATGTGCCTTGGCCATGTAACAGAAGGCACAGCCCAGTTCAGGGATTAGTGGGTTGACTAAAAGTCCCGAAAATTGTTCTCATTCTTCCAAAAATCGGAAGGCTTCCAAATTGCCTGTGATGTACTAGACAGTGTGCTGTGCCTAAAAAAGATTTTGAGTACTAAGATTTTTAATGCAACCCATTTTAATTCAACCCATTGGTCATCGAAGAATGTTCTTCCTAACATTACACAGTCTCTTGCCTGAATTGCAAAGCACCTGCACTATAGCAATGGCATACTCATACTGTTTCCCGTGTAGGTCTATGCATTACAGTAAAGTGTAAATTAAGCCGTGCAAATGCCACGCTGTAGGTACTGTACGGAGGTTGAAAAAAGAGATTGTCGCCAGTTGATCTTATCAGGCTTGGCCTACAATACTGATGAATGATATCGGTGTGTGTCTGCATGAGTGATCTTCCATGGTGTGACAAAGCAGACTGTTTATGAGCGATGTGAACTGATTTCAGAAAAAAATTTTCCCAGGATTTTAGTGACTGTTAGTATATGAAGTACACAGGCCATGCAAGATATGAGATCGTTGACTTGTGGATGAAGAGGTTCATGTGCAGACTGTACAATTAGACTTGAAATATTTAGGAGCCAACTGGGCCCCTTTCCCTGAAGAAGCTACGGGTCCGAGCAAATTTCTAGGAGCATTGGGCCCATGGGCTGCCTTTTTTTGAGCCCTGGAAATGAAGTGTATAGCATAGGAATGAAATGCAGAGTCCTGTTCAAGGGCTGTTTTTGGACATGTTTTGGCCACTAGTATAGGCCTAAGCAACTGCTGTAGGGCCTACCTGTAGTGTTGTTCTTAGAATGCAGATGCCTTAATAGGGAAACATTGCCTTTGAAAAGATATCACAAAATGACACTAATGTAATCCCATTGTGGTCTCTTCCCCTCTCCAAACATGAATCACAAATAACTTGCAGCAGATCAACACTAATCTCACGAAATATGGACAAAAAGATGCAACAATTTTCTGTTTGAACCAGCTAATTATCCAATGGTGACCTTGCCCACATTGCAACGTTTTGTATTGCTGCATATTCAGAGCGGTTATGTGGGATCATATTTACACTCATTATGCAATACGTGTTGACCTTGCTAACCCTGTGCTTCATGCTCACAACAAACTATCACAGCAGTTTCCGGACGGCCTGTGCAGTACTGTGGGATATTGCAGCCCACCCAGGGAGATGCAGTGTCATCTCCCTGGTCCACCATACAGTTCAATTCTCACACAGTGAGCACTATTCACAGGACATTACAAAAATAGTACTTTATCCATGGAGCACTACCTCGGAGCAGCAGCTCCATGATATGTTGAAGGCTATTTCGTAATGTTTTTTGAGTGGCATCATAGGTTCGTAGTTTTCGATTTCTACTAGGGCCTAAACCGATGGTACCAGTTAAGCACCACTTTTACATCCTACTCTTCTGAGAGCGAAGCAACCTGCTAAGACCAAGGGCTTCAGTTTGAATTGCAGTAGCCTACTTTGTCAATAGTACAGTATACCAGGGAGGTGGTAAAACCCTGTAGTAAACTTACTGTAGTTCAATACAGACAATGTAGCAATAATGCTCAGTAGTTCGTTATTTAGGCCTATGAACATTTACACATGCTGTAAAAGGCTTCTGTTATTGTCTGACGTACGTGATAAAAAGGATTTGATTGGTGGATTTCAAATCAAGGGTGAAGAAGGTGTGGTTTTGCATGCATAATTGTTTGGGTGAACAAATTTATCAGTTTTCACAAAAAGGTTAATCACTTGTTAATCAGTGTTCACTGCATAGAATTTTTTCCCGGTTACCTCTCTTTCATCGAACGGGACCTGACCATATGTAAAACAGGATAGGTTTTACAAACGCAATATTTCCCTTTAATATAGACCTATTAAGGATCTGAAGAGAACAATAATTTAGGAGTAGGCCTAGGCCTAGGCTATATCTGAGAAAGATCGAGTCCAGTCAAAATTTTTGGAGACAAGGTAGCCCAATATTGCAATGGCATATATTGCTGGCAATGGAAAGCACCTAAACCATCCAAATACTAATGTTAATTTCAGGTCAGCAGACTGCAGAGTGCAGACTAGGCTAACTTGTCATTGAGAGGCCAAGACTAAAGGATACACCAGATTGGAAAGCTTGCTAAGTGTGCGGGGGATTTTAATAATGGCCAAGAGAATTGCGTGGCTGATACTATCTAAGCGGAGCGCTACCATCGGTAGGCGCATAGCGTACCAAGAAATTTTGGCGAAAACTCCCTCCTAAATTGCAGGAAATCGCCTTTCCCAGGATTTTTGCTTAACTCTTCTGCCCTCCGTCCTTACAAGATTTTAAACTGCCATACAGTAAGCCCGGCTAAGACTTGTACGCACTGTACTGTGTATTGTCTAGCTTCCCAGTACAGCCTACTTAGGCACGACCCTACAGTACAAAGCTGCCAGCAGTAAAAAATCAATGCCTGTACTGCTGTACAAGAACATAAACATGCACGTGGTGCGAACTACCTGTACACTGCAAGTCAATTTACCTTACGCATATCATACCTGGTTGTAACACTTCAGTGAGTTGTGCATAGCTGCACAGTGCAACAGAGGCCGGAAAACTGCTGACGCACCTACGTACATGGATAGTCTACGTTCATGCCTTCTATGCTGTTACAATAAGAACCAGTGTAGACAGTACTGCATGTGTGTCTTGCGGACATTGGTACGGTAAATACTATACAACTGCGGTACGATTTCAAGACTTTTGGGTGAAGTGACTGTTGTGCGGTGAAATTGGAAATATGTTATCAAACTTGTGTGGCTGCTGCCAATAAGTTTGTGCGTCTGCAGTTTTCAGTTGTTAAACTTGCGTGGCTGGCACTGTTGAGATTCATATTTTGCGCGGTGGATAAATCCCCCACACATGGCAAACTTTCTAATCTGGAGGATACACAGGACATTAAGGTTGTCGTTTAAAAGGTTATTGTTACATGCAGTCAGCATTCTAACTGTGCTGTACGGAGGCTACAGGAACACCCAGTGACTGCATAGCACTGTTGTCTAGCCCATGAAAAAAAAAACTAGCTTCACTTTCTCCAGGTACTGTAGCCTATTCGGTATTTGTGAAAGAACAAACTTCAATCTTGAGGGGTATTCTGCAAGGTTTACGGTCGTTTCGTCCCCTTGCCAGTTCCCTCCAATAAACCAGTTCGACCCCAAGCGATCACCAGTTTGCCCCCAAAGATCTACCAGTTAGCACAGAATATAAGGTCGGACACCAAATCATTTTACAGGTATGTGAGGTCAAAGTCGAAAGCAAAGGAGAGAGTTGGTCCCTTGTTGAATGATAATGGTGAGCAAATTATTAATGATATTCAAACAGCAAATGTCCTGAACAATTATTTTGTCTCAGTCTTTACAAAGGAATCTTCAGATGACATTCCTGAACCCGTAGAAAAGTTTGAGGGAGATGTTAACGATAAGCTTTCAACAGTATTAATTACCGAAGCCATTGTTAGTGAGAAATTGTGTAGCTTAAAAGCGGATAAAGCTCCTGGTGTTGACAAGTTGTGCTCCACATTATTAAGGGAAGTTGCAGAAGAAATAAGCTTACCCTTGAGTATTATTTTTACCGAAAGTTTGTCGCAGCAACAAATTCCAGATGATTGGTAGAGAGCTAATGTTACACCATTGTTCAAAAAGGGATCAAGAAGTAAACCAAGCAATTATCGCCCTGTCAGTTTGACCAGCCAAGTCAGTAAAGTGTTTGAGTCTGTTTTAAATGATGCCATAAAGAATCACTTGCAGAGATTTAATCTTATAGGGTCTACTCAGCATGGTTTTGGAAGTGGTAGGTCCTGCCTCACTAATTTATTAGCCTTCCTTGAAAGTGTAACTAGTATTCTTGATGCAGATATACCGGTCGATATTTTATACTTGGATTTTAGTAAAGCATTTGATAAGGTGCCTCACGCTCGTTTGGTCAAGAAACTTGAAAGTCATGGGATAACTGGTTTTGTCTCTGGGTGGATTAAGGAGTGGCTAACGGAACGTTATCAAAGAGCAATCATAAACGGGTTTGAGTCTGCTTGGAAACCTGTATTAAGTGGCGTCCCCCAGGTTCGGTCTTAGGACCAACTTTGTTTCTTATTTACATTAATGACTTGGATGTCAATATTGACAGTAATATTTTGAAATTTGCCGATGATACTAAGATTTGGAGGATGATTACCTCAACAGTGGATACAGGAATTTTACAGGATGACATTAATAAGCTTCTTGACTGGTCTAAGGAGTGGCAGATGCTGTTTAATCCTGAGAAGGGTGTTTGTATCCATGCTGGCCACAGGAATATGCATTACAATTATTATATGGATGACACATGTATTAAATTTGTATCTGTAGAAAAAGATTTAGGTGTATTAATCAACGATAATATAAGTTTCAGCCAGCAATGTGCAAAAGCCGCTATAACTGCAAATCAAGTTCTTGGGATGATAAAGCGGAATATCTGCTACAAAGAAAAGGAAATCCTTCTTAGACTGTATAAATCTCTTGTTTGTCCTCACTTAGAGTATGCAATCCAAGCATGGAGGCCTTATTTACAAAAAGACATTATGTTATTGGAAAATGTTCAGAGAAGATTTACAAAGATGATCCTTGAATTACATGATCTCCCATATGAGACAAGACTTCAGAGACTCAATCTTACAACTCTAGAAACAAGGCGCATTTGTAGTGACTTGATTGAGGTGTTCAAAATCATTCATGGATTTGAGGATATAGATCCTAATACATTTTTCTCATTTAGTGACAGTATTACCTGTGGTCATCCCCATAAAATCTACAAGCAGTTTTCTAGATTGAATTTAAGAAAGTACTTCTTTTCTCAAAGAGTTGTGTATATTTGGAACAGCCTTCCTGCCTCAGCTGTGTTAGCAAGCACTGTCAATAAATTTAAGGGCCATGTGGACAATTCTTGAAGGATATTGTTTTGGGAGCTTACAGTATATGAGCCAGAGAACTGGCTCCCTGCTCCGACATCCTCCACCTACCAATCCTTGAGAAGTGGAGGGTACAGGTAAATACAGGTAAATACAGTTCGCACCAAGGACTCACCAGTTCCCCCTAATAAGTTGGCAATATACAGGCCTGCGGATTTCACGCGAACGATCGTTCGCGGTCGCGTGTTGGTTACGTGACCGCCAAACCACGTAACCGAAAAATCGGTTACAATGTCCCATTTGACACTCAAATTCAACTCTTCTGTGACCTAAAATCTGAACATTCATTAAGAGGCATTTTAAATTCGATTAGGAGACATTATCTGATAAAGTACAGACTACCAATTGCGACATTTTTCTCACATTGCTCTTGCCTCATATCACAAATCATAAAATAGATCGCATGAGGCTCACACCTTGCAGCAGGTGCTATCGCAAATTGCAATTGCCGACTCCACCACTAGGTGACTGGTATCATGCACTACGGCGACCTGTCCAGCCATGATTCTCGGTTGTACACAATGCGGATACACTGCACAAGCTGTGATTACGGCCCCGCTGCTTTGACTTCGCACATAGCTCAATATCATGAACGTTGTTTCAAAAATCATGCCACAGTTGACACACAGTATGTCAGTGGGGACTCATTGAGTGCGCGAAGATTTCTTCGTAATGTTTTTGCAATGACGATGTCAAGGAAACTTCTTGCTTATGCAGCTAACTGATACGTCCTGGAGATTATAAAATAGATGTGTCAGACTGATATTGGTTTTATCTGTACTCAGTTCGATCATAAAATAAATGAGAAATCAGCGTGTCCTTCAACAGTAATTTACTATGATGCTACGTGTACAGTAAAGCCCCGTTTTTCGGAACTGGCCATCAGATTTAACAAGAATAATATTCATCACAATTACGGCAGAATCCACCAAGTTTTCAGGGCTTTACTGTACAAGTCAAAATTCAACGTAAATTTCTGCAGAAATGCACCAATTTCCTTGGGACTTTACAAGTCACGGCAAGATGTCAGGAGGGCTAAAATAGCCAACATGTAGGCATGGAAAACAATTTTTTTATCTCTCTGTCAAATTTGGAAAAAAAATCGTACGTATTTATTTTTAAATCCTTGCTAGGATCCATGAGTCGGTATAGGCTCAATTTCTCCTTATACAAAAATACGTTAGGCTAGTGTAAGTCCTAGTTTCACTAAATCTGAGTTAGTTTCGTAGTGAGCTTCTTCCCTAAAAATAACGAGAGTAGACCTTACAAAAACATTGCGAATTTCTGTTTGGGAGTCTCCTACACATGTGTCTCTAATACTTTTGGAAATTTATGCCGAATTTAAACGCTAGATACCTCTCTAGATCGTTATAGCTTCTCTTCAGCACATACACTCATTTAGTGTGTACAAAGCATTGGTCATTCAGAAGGGCGTAGGCTCGAATCTTGGGAATAAAATCCAGGTGTTTTAGAAGTCTTAAAATTTATTTGTCGTATGATCGGTCACCAAAAATAGTAACCAAATATTTTTGGGGATTTTGTCTGCAATTTTGCCAGCCTTTTCGGAGTTATTTGGGGAATGTGCTCACACTTTCTTATGGATCCTGTGTACCATACTTGAGGCAAAAAGTTGAAACCCTGTACATCCGAATTTCACCGATATTCGAAATACAATCGGTCCCGATGTGTTCGGATAAATGGGGTTTTACTGTACTCCAAACCATATGCTGTTACCTCACGACATGGCCTCAGCACACACATTTACAGCATCATGTCATTTTGAAATATTGTTTTTCGTATACATTGGACACATGTTATGCACTGTGGCATTGACAGTGCAAGTGATCGCTCGTACACCTGTCACAGAGTCGTGTTTTCTTTATATTGGGAATACGCAAAAATGGGTTTTTGAGACTCAACAAAATGGGTTACGTTAGGTTACCTGGTTCAAAAACCACGTAACCTAAAAAATGGTTACCATGAAATCTGAAATCCTCAGGCCTGAATATACCTTTGTTATTTTCGACATTTTTGTGCCTTTTCATCCTTTACATTGCATCCTTTGATGCAAATATTGAAAACAGCAGAAAAGAGTTGAAGTGCCTACACTGGGAAATACATTTTGAATAAGGGCAGATACCTAATTCACTGGCTGTTAGTGTAGTTTACTGCACATGTGAGTATGGTCAACAGTACATTCGTGCTAGTTTTTCTGTCGGAATTGTACCAAATATAATTCCATGCAATTCTTAAAATAAAAAAAAAACAGTTTTCCAATAGGCTATACCTTTCTCATGGCAAGTCTATTTAAGTACAAAACTTAACAGCAAGAAATCACGAAACTTCAACTAGCACAGAGATGTGATAGTGAGCTAGTATATCATAATTTTGGCCTCATGTAGGCTAGGTTATAAATGGCCGGAATTTATTTCAGTTCAAGTCCCCTCATCACTTTCGTTTCCACAACTCATGCCATTTTGTTACTGCTGTAGTAATAAATATATAATCGAAAAACGATATCAACTGCATTTGAAATTATTTTCAAAAAGCAGGTACCTTCTGCAATAGGCCTAGGCCTAGTAGGCCTACACATAAAATTGCCTCCCAGCTCACATGCTTTGCACAAGCAATTCCTAGGCCTTCAAGAAGCAGTGCTGGATACACAGCGTTGTACTTTGGCCATGCTTTACGACAATCATTCATTGTCAACACACGAAAATGACGAAGGAAGCACACTTTCGCAGAACTGATAACATACGCCTAACGTTAGAATAGCCTAGGGTCTTCACGGTAGTAGGGAGCATAGAGCAGGATATATCCTGCTCTATGGTAGGGAGACACTGTTTGAGTCACAGGCATTCGAAACATTTACGTACATATATACTACACAATATATAATAAGACAAGGTAGGACATTTCGATAGGAGAAGACTTCGGCCCAGTGACTGCACTGCCACCCAGTGCTTCCACACTCTAAATTCATTTTTCCTGAAATGGAATCTAAAATTACCTGAAATCGGCTATTTCAGGAAAAATGATTTTAAAATGTGGAAGCACTGGCTGTGCGACTGGGCCGATGCTCTTACTCAGTTTTTATTCTTATTTTTATTTTATTTTGTCACCTTTTTTTACTGTTTAGAATTTATCTTATGCACAAAGTTGCATCCGAAGAGGTGTTGGATATTCTGCTGGAACAGATGACATGATCGACCAAGTCTTTTGAGGTTCACAGTAAAAGTAGAGTGTAAAAATTGGCCAACATTCGTGCTTCGTCCTGAGAAATGTCCTACCTTGTCTTATTATATGTATATATAGTGTGTAGTATATGTACGTAATGTTTCGAACGCCTGTGGTTTGAGTGTACGTAATAGGCCTTACGTTAGGGGATACTCAGAAGACTTAGGCCTACTGTACGTTAGGTTGGCCCACAGGCGCCCCTTAACATTGTATAATATACCATATACTATGTAGTATATATAGACGGAAAGGTATGTATACTACATAGTATATGGTATATTATACAATGTTAAGGGGCGCCTGTGGGTTGGCCAACCGACGTGCCGACAACTCCCAAAAAATAACCTTTGCCTCTTTTCGTCGAACCCTCGTCAGTTACGAAACTTCTAGAAAACGGGAAAATCTTTCTGCAAGCTTCATTATTTTAGCAAACGTTTCTGTCCTCGAGATGATTTCGTGAAGCATACGTACAGGAGTTTCGTGGCATGCATGCGTTACATTGTGATAATATGCTGCCTACTTGAAATCCCGAATTAACACTGTTGACTGCGTATTACACCATCATTACAGATATCTTGATGGTTAGAAGCGTGACATTCGGCTGACTCCAGCTAGCTACGCAGCTGTCCTAACTTGTTTGCTGTAAGTGTAACGGGGACACGAACACAAAATTTAAGTTGACTTGTTTTCAATTTCTTGCCATGCCGTGGCTTATGGGTTAGGAAAGAATCACAAGATACGAATGACATAATTAATTTGTATATTTAGTATTTTGAATTGTCACAGTAGGAGGACAAGCGTACGGTGGAAGAGAATTGTCAGCTCGTAATTAGGCCCTTTCTTGAAATGGCTGTGAATGCCAATATTTCTACTAAAACGACTAACAACCCAGAAAGTCTCTCCCTTCGATCACTGCAATGGTAACATACGTAGATTAGTCTGAAGATGAAATAAGCAACACTCACCTTTAAGAAAATCCGAAAGTCTCGTAGGCCTATATATTTAAGAGAAATGGGATGGTTATTGCATGTACTCATGGGCGGCTCTAAGAAATTTTGTTTGGGGGGGGGGGGCAAACTCAAGTCCGTATTCAGGGAGGTTCGTAAGACCCCCCCCCCCCAGCAATATTAATGGTCAGCTCCGGATAGTACAATAGCCCCAATAGGAGTAAGCATAGGCGTAGGGGTCCCAAGTTGATGGGGGGGGGGGGGGCTGTAACGACCTGCCCGAAAAATAGAAACAAAAATTTCCGTGCGCTCCGCGCGCGTTCAAAATGTTAATGTACATATCATATAGGCATGCATCCGTTATCACACCGCATGCCAGTTACATACAAGAATTTGCCACGTTACTACCTATTCCATATTGGTTATAATTCTGGGGGAAGTCGTTACAATAATGGTGATAACAATCAGGGGTGTAGCCCAGATTTCTCTCATGGGTATGGGGCAGGCACTATGTTGTGTGATCGTCGGCCTGGGGGTGGGGTCTAAGGGGAGGGGGTGTCCCCCTCCCCTTTGAAAATTTTTTGAAAAATTAGGTGTCCATACATGCAATCTGGTGCCACTTATGCTACCTTTGAAGTAAATTGGTGTTAAAAAAATTACCGTTCGTATTTTAGGTACTAAAAAAAAAAAAAAAAAAACATCGCCCCCTACCCTTTGAAAATTTTTGAAAAATAAGGTGTCCTTACATGCAATGTGGTGCCACATATGCTACCTTTGAAGTAAAATTTTGTGTTTTATTTTAGGTACTAAAAAATATCGACGTTAGTGACGGGGGCATGGCCTAATGGCTCCTCAAATACACCACTGATAATCATAATGTATGAGTTTAACCATTAACAAACACACTGATGAATTAATACCGAATATATAGGTGATGGCGCAATCCAAATCAGAACTATATTTTAATTACCAAGGAAGTTTTTTAAAGTATCGATTTCCTTTAAGCTACATTATTGCATTATTTTTCTTCCAGTGGCTACCCGAAAAATTCTCAGAATATTGCCCGAATTTTCACAAAAATATGTTGTTGGGGGAGCTGCATCCCCCTCCCCCCCCCCCCGCTACCGCCTCCTACGCCTATGAGAGTATTGTTATCATTATGTATTAGAGCGATGCCCCATGTAGTTTTCAAAAGCTCTTCAAAAACCATTTCAGGCAGTAAGTCATGAGCTGACTACTTTAAAAATAAATACAACCATATCAACCGATCGCTACCGTACTACCATAGGGGTGGAGTAAGAGGCAGGTGAAATGGGCAAGGCGGCTTGATCCATTTGTATAAAATGAGCCCCACCTTTAAATATTTTATTGTTTCTTTCATTGTGTCACAATATGTTTCAGCTTTGCCAAGAAGCCATAAAATGTTGGTTTTCTGGATTGTTCTCTGAAACTAACGAAAATTTCGAGCATGAAGACACTTGAAAACGATGAAATGATAGTACTAGTATTTTGGATCTCAGTACCGTTCCGAAACGAATTTTTTTAAAGGGGGAGGGGAATTACCCTAACTCAGAACGACGTCTCATCCTATATACAAATAGCTAGACCACTAGTCAAAAGTCTAATCACACTGAGCTTAGATTGACTGTTTGGTGTTTATATTAAATCAATTGAAACGGTATACTTTAGCACAGAGGTGGAGAACCTTTTGCTTATAACAGGCCATTTGACAGTCATAGGACCGCTCGTGGGCCAACGGCGCTGTCAATTTGGACAAGGGAAGGGAAACCTCTCCTTCTATGGGAAACACAATACTTTTAGACTAGATGCCCGTTACAACTTTTTGTAGACAGATATCTATGCTAATCTGGCCAGGTGACACCCGGGCAAAACTGCTTTTAGTCGTGGATGATAATCAACACGGCTAATGGGTTGTGTATCTAGTGACCCCGAAAGCTCTGAAGTGTCTGCAAAACTATGGGCATTTAACTCCAGCATTACCGTTACACTCTGTAAATGACATTATGATGCTTAAGCTAATCAGATTACAAATATCACAGCCTGATCATTTGTTTTGATTGATTACCTTAGCTCGCACTAACGGCAGGTCCATTTGTGTGATGTCTGAAGTATACATAGTAGCAAACAAGCAACTGAGAAAACGCGCGCGAAGCGCGCCGAAAAAAATGTCGTTTTGAAAGCACTTTATTAATGTTTAACCTTCGCATTGCATTGGAAAGTTATTCACTTCTTTAATTTTAAGCTCACTCAAGGAAAAGGGAGGGCCTAACTAACCCATCTCGAATTACATGTTTTTTTTTATTTATTATTTTTATTTTTGAAAATTGAAGACCATGCTTTGCAAACTTTTGGGGGGGGCAAGTGCCCCCCCCGTGCCCCTATGGCGAGCCGCTAATGCATGTACTAAAAGTAGAATCATTTTAAAATATCTAAAAGAACCATTCGATCTGGACCCTTGCCAATCAAACATTGAAATGTTTGCGTGGCTATGACGCTTCTTACTTCTTACAGATCTGTGGCCAAAAATTGCCAGCTCCAATATAGGCCTAAGGGCCGAAACAATGCCTCCTTGAATTGAAAAATTTCGTTTTTGAAGGCCGATATTAAAACAAATACAATAGGACAATTCCAGCTCCCTGAGCTACTGCAGTTGAGATGACAGATACCATTCATTTCACTAGCGTAACTGGGGTGATAGAAGTGGGAGCAGGGATGAAAATAAGGTAAATGTACCGACAGTATAGAAACATGTACTGACACTTGGTCAAAGGGTTTTCACTTAACACTTAGTCACTCCTGCATCCGTGACCCCCCCCCCCGCCATCCACCCCAAATCTTGCATTATTTTCCCATACCTTCGTACATCATAAAAATACAAAATACTAAAAACGCTTCCATATGAAGTAGTATAATTTGAAAGATAATAAAACTGTTTCCTGATTGAAAACAATTCGTATACAGTCATGTAGGCCAGTCAAATAATCATACCCTAGATACTGAATTAGTTTTCAATAACTACTGTATCCCAGGGCTGTCAACTTTTAGTGACTGGTGAGAGTGAGATTCGCTGGGAGACTACTGACGGGGAGCGCGCCCATCGGTGCGCGCGGAGCGGCCCGCCAGGGGGACTTTTTGCCAAAAATACCCCCTAGATTGAAGGAAATGTCACTTCTCCCTGCCTCCCGGCATTACTGCATGCCTACAATTGCCAGTTTTCAGATGTTTCATATTCCTGGAAATTTTTAAAGGGATTTGCCAGTGACAAAAATCAATGACTTCAAAAAATGTAGAAAATTTTTCTCTTCTGTAGGAGGTGAAAATTTTTCTCTTCTGTAGGAGGTGAAAACGGCATCTCAATAGCTTGTAGCACTTAGAAGATATTAATTTTCAAAGAAATGCTATTTTTTCTCAAGATAAAGTGCATTATGGGAAATCTGTGATGTCATATCGGTACATTGACAAAGCATTGAATTTCTTTATGATATTGACACATGTTGCAGGAATATTTAACAACTTTGTTTGTTATGCCGTACATATGGTGTAGATTTATGCTAAACCTATATGGAAAAATATTCAAACTTTCCAACAGTATCAAATTTCAAGGACAACAGGACATTCAATTATTAAGGAAAAAAAGAAATCTGAGGCAATGTACCCACTTTAAGTAACATTCTGTGACCTTGATGAGAACTGGAGGTATTTTTTGACAAAAATAAGTAGTCTTTAATATTAGATATCTCGAGTTAAGAAAGAGTATTGCACGGAGTTTAGAGGGTATGAACTGATTTTTTTCTCTTTCATATGGGACCCTTGTGAAAAGCCACTGGAAAATGCCTTTAAGGAGACATTTTGATCGCATTATAAATAGGCCTACGAAAAATTGGACATTCTAAGGCGTACCGGTATGTATTGCTGACAGCCCAGAATAGAATGCAAATATATCCGGTGGACTCAAACATAATTGTTCACATTTGGGTTGAAAGGGGCTAGCTCGATGATGGCAAGATTGATTATACTGAAAAGTGTACTACTGTCTTCTTACTGCTGACTATGATCAGTAGAAGGAATTACTCAGACAGCGTGATAGCTGCCGTTTTACCCACATCCGACGCATCGTTGCGTTATGAGTGGAAATTTTTCACCATTTTGAGGCATTGCGTGAGAAACATGCTTCATCGTAAGAGCGTGAGATTGCGCCGAAATGTGTGACTGAATGCGTGAGATTTGACAGGTATCCTGACCATGCTGACCGTGAAAACAATCCGTACACAGCGACTTCATTCAGTCAAATAACTATAAAGGATTTTCCGACAAGATCAGCAAATGTGCCGACAGACCACCCCAGGACGGCAAGTGGGGGGCGACCGCCCTGACCCCTTCAGTTACGCTACTGATTCATTTGGCTAGGTTTGACTTAGCATACAATATCTCAGTATTGTTTCTTGGTCCAATAGAAAGTTATAAGACTGCAAAACTAGTAATATTGGTACTATGCACTGGATCCTGTCTTAAGCCCTGTTTGGCCATATGATTTCCTCTTAAGGAGCCGTCCTGTCTTAGGTTATACCGTATTGCTGGGACAGGTAGTAAGGGAATACTATGGCATCAGTGAATTTCAGCTTTGTTCTCCAAAGTTTAAGTGGGAGTGGAAGGACTTCGCCATTTACGTCCTATATGAAGTATTGATTGAAAGGGGTATGTATACTGGCCCTATTTCCTACGTCTTTAATTACAAATCTGCCATGTGACCAGACAAATATTATGTCACTTTTTGAAGGCCTTCTGATGTTCAAAATAGGACCCAAAGTTTGAAAATTTGCTTTACTGAAGTGAAAATGAATATTTTTGAAGCACTTTATTTTTAAAAATACGATAGGTACTACAGATTTGACGACAAATTGTGTTTAATTGGCTATCAGTTATTCTGCATACTCATTTTCAGCTTTACATTGTATTCTTATTGAAAGTACATCTATTAGCTTCGAGTTAAATTACAGCCTGTTTACCGTTTCAAAACCACTGAGTTTTTGCCAGTACATAATAATCCTCGGAATTAAGATAGTCATTTCCAACTTTGCAATCCGCGGTCCCCGTCAAGTTTTTGCAAGATCGGCAAGAGCAGCTCCGAAGTTTTTACTACTCGGGAACCAAAAGGGCTTATTAGGGATGACCTTTCAAGTGCAATCATGTGTGGATCGCCTTATAATTGAGACATTGTCAGTGTTTCAGTTATCTATTCTTCATTCAAAGACACTCGTACAACAACTGATAGGTCTAAACAATCCCTCACTGCATAGCAACCGAGACTGACCAAGCTTTTTAACTCAATTGGGAGCGGTCAACAGATACGATTCATACGAAAGCAACCTTTGACTTTGTTTACATTTTCTAAGGACCGATATTAGTTGAAATTCATTACCGCAATGCTAGTGCAAGTTGAAGTTTTGGAGTATATAACATGAAAAGGCGTGGCGCCAGGATTTTTTCATGTTAGGGGTAGGGGTGAGAGTACACCATCCAGAGACTCCAGAGGCCCAACAGTATTGCATTGGTGAAAGAATGGGAGAACCACGAAATATGATTTTAGGGCACTATCTCTTTATCACAGTAGAGTAATGGAAGGGTTTTGAACCCCCAAACCCATGGCTATGTGCCTGCGTTTGTACGTATATTACTAAGTAGCGTTTATAACAAAAGTCGATGGCATAACCATACGCAAGTGATGATTTCACAAGTGTATTATACTTTATTACTTTTACAAGAAAAGTCTCCACTGCAGGCTAACACCTGAAAACATTTCCAAATGGAGTTACAACCCCGATGGTAAACGACACTAAACAGAGAGCTCTGTGCCCTAAACTTGCATGGAAGAAATGTCTTAAACACCTCAACGCTTAAGTAGTATTGCTTTTTCTGACAAGCTCCATTGAAAGGTAATACGGCTATTGCAACAACAGCAAAAGGGCCCAAAGGATTATTACTCCTATCGTCACACTTGATTGACAACTTACACAAAAAGGCTACGCATTGACGACACAACTACTGTACATGTTGTGAACAATAGTAAACAACAACAAAGCAAACAAACAGACAGGTAAACTGATTGGCTAGCACTTGATAAAATGGTATGACGTTTCGTTTTCACTCTAGTATCAACTAAATTAACTGCTGAAAATGTACGAAATTACATTAAACATTATTTATTTGGTTACATCCTCGAGAAATACCCCCAAGGGAAGTTACAAAGTTTGGTTCACAAATAGACAAGATATTTACAAGCACCTCATCTCTTTCTCGTGGCATGGAATTTTAACCGAAAAACGCAAATAATAACCTCATTATGGCACTGTGGGTGACTCTATATAAGCAATCCGCATTCTTGAATCTTACAGTGAGTCAGTAGCATACGCCATCACTCGGCCTCTGTGCAAGGTTTGGCACATCAACCGTGGTCCAGGGGCCGTGTCACTTCCTCCCTCCCTGCAGGCTTGCTAAGGATCAGAGTCGTTCACGATGACGACAGGCTCGTTCATCTATTTACAGGGAACGTCCTTTCAGATGTGGGCAGAAGCGAACTAAATAGCCTGCGCGCATTGGGCTACTCAGACACTTGACTCAGTGGGGTTTCTCGATGACCAGCGTCTATGAAAGCGTGACTCTAATCTTTTGGCTACTTTTCGTTTTCCCCCATGAAATCAATATGGGGGCGCTCTCTCGTTTTTAAAATTGACACTGGTCACGGTGATAAAGGGTAGTTGCCCTTAAAAGAAGATAGCGCCAACTTTAACTCGTAGTCTCAAGAAGAAATTTGAATACCAATGTTCTTTGCAAGAGCACACTGTCTTTACTGCTTCAAATAGGGAAAAGGTTTTTTTACTCGAGTCCACCTAACCCAATTCCGATTCTTATGGCCACCATTCCGAGTCAATACCGAGTCCAATACCCTCCAGTTTTGGGCCAACTTCCGAGTCCGGCCATCTGGCAATGTAGTGCCTCATGCGTATGTTTTTGCAGTATTTACAATTACATTAATGATGAAAACGGGCACATACCATCCCATTTTTCCAAACTGCACACGGACCACTGTGGATTTCTTGCAGAAAAGTGTGTACATACATGTATTTGTAATGTTACAATGTGTCAAAATGTATTAGTGGGCCTACGCATTACCGTACCTTCGCAGCAGGGGTCGAATATGTACTCCTCTATTGACGTACATACTCTAGGTATTAACAGTGCAGCCGACAGAGGTGCAGGGGTATTACACGTAGTATGCCAAGCAGGTGAGCCTACGCTTCGCACACACACAAACACACACAAATTTGTTTTCTTAAAGTCCCTTCGCTTGGATGCCAGGAGAAGACTAAGCCAAACTAAGTTTACGGATCGAAGGGTTCTCTATCCAGAGGAAAGAACTTCAAAGAAGAGACGTTACATCTCCTGATGGGATACTGTGACTTAATGTAGCCTCCTCTCAGCCGTCGGACTCTTACATAGTCGAAAAGACAAATCCAAGACCTTACTACTTGTATGGATTCAACAAAATGCTTAAATGCATGTGGGTATATCTACAGAAAACACCATAATGCCCGTTACAGAACCGACAATTTCAAATGGCCTAAAGAGCTTTTCTGTTTCGGACGAGTGAATAGCACAAAACACGAATACTTAGACAACTGTTATCTTTAGCAGTAGTTGAAGATTGGAAAAGAGCTTTGTTCGTACACAATAACACCATCAATTCAAGCTCCCTAAGCTCATCTAAGTATTCTTTTTACAAGGGATTGGAAATAGTTGCCTTCTATTATAACGAAAGGTTGAAAAGACTGTGACCGTGCAATTTAACTGTAACTGGAAAGCGGGTAATTTAAATTAGGAGTAAAATACTCCTGTGGTTGTTAAATCGTTGACGGAATTGCTTGCCAGTTCTCAATGAAAAATACAAAG
Source organism: Holothuria leucospilota (assembly GCA_029531755.1). Classification (NCBI taxonomy): domain Eukaryota; kingdom Metazoa; phylum Echinodermata; class Holothuroidea; order Aspidochirotida; family Holothuriidae; genus Holothuria; species Holothuria leucospilota. The sequence continues at coordinate 15,874,384 of CM055972.1, forward strand.
GAACGATTCTGATGATTACATGTTAATAAAAAGCTTAGGTGCTTGTTTGCAAGTAAAGGGCCCCGGAAGAAATTTTGTCTTTAGTGAAAAGAAAAGTTTGCTCCTATTCATGAAACTCGTGCCGAAAGGAGTGTCATAATGATGTATATTGACAGCTTGGGATGAAATTTTTTTACAAATATATTATGTCCGTTAATTTTGTAGGTTGACCTGTTGTTACAACCTTGGGGGAAAAATAACTTGGGGTCATTGCATGATCATCTTGACGCTCTGCGACTTTTCAGGAACCTGAAGTAAGTACCGTACCCCTCACTTTTAGGGCTTCGCGATTCACTTTTGAAGTAGCCATGCATGGTCAAGGTCATATCTCACCCACTTTTGAGAAGCTTTTGATGTTCTTGTGTTATTGTCGGATTTTAGTACTACGTCTCAGTGGGCGTTTTTTCTTCATTATTGCTGAGCATGACTGAATAAAAGAGGAAATGTGTGCCCTAAATACCTGCCAAATGACACTGGGAAATATTCCCTTCAAGCCTAGTATGTTGCGTCCAAACATTCAGGATTTATAAAAATTTATGCCTCCAGAAAGAAACTAAAAGGGGCTAATAGATTCTGAATGTTACTCTGAAATTTATGTGAACTTGGTATAAGTCAATTAAAAATAGAGAGATGTTTTTGACTAAGGAATGCTGGTCCATAACAGGTGTGAATATTTGTAGATGTCGGGAGGGGTATGCGGGGTAAGGGCTGTCTCTCTCCTATTTCAAGATTTTTTTTATTTGGATGATGCCTCCATGCAACTTTTGTAGGAATTTCTTAGTAATTTGACACACAAATGGTATATACTTTTTATCACACTGAATTTGACAGGAAGATATACGGTGGCCTTTTGTTACCGAGTAGTTTATGAAATTTTCCATAGCACAATTTCGTTTTTTAGGAAAGAAAATACAAGAAACTGTCACTTGACCTGGTCTCTGCAACCACAATATGTGTATGGGTGGAAGCTGCAGCTTCCATAAACATAATGATGTCCTATCATTGCCTAATGAAAGGTTTGAGGGCCTGCACTCATATAAATCTGTAAAGTCGGGTAAATGGTACCCATGCGTACCGTACCTATACTTTGCATTCAGTGGGGGGGGGGATCTTTTGTGACCTCGTACCGCTATAGGTACCATCTAGGGGGGGTCTAAGAGTAAGGTGTTCCCTCCTCCCCCTTGAGAAAGTTTTGTTCATTTAAGTTGGCCTAGACGGATGCAAAATGGGTGGTGTGTTCGGCAAAGTTTTGAATTTCTTGTAATTAAGTGCAATGTTCTCATTTGGGGTCTAGTGTGAGAGAAGGATGTGTTGTCTAAGAGGAGTGGTGACAACTCATCCTTTTGAGCAAATTTTGTTTATATAGGAGGCTTTAGAACTAAAATAGTGCTATCTTTGGCAATTCTTTAGAACTGATAAAATTCTTAGTTATGCTCACTATTTGTGATATTTTCAAGTTGGCTGTGGCATCAGGCATATAAGGCAGAGTTGTCAACTCTAGTTGCTGACTTGGAATCGAGTCCGACCCAAGTAGCACTTTTTCTTGACTTGCGACTTAACTTAAAGCAAAATGACTTTTTTGTTGTTTATTTCTCTGCAGCTAGTATGTGATTAGCTGTGAGGAAGGTGATTAACCTGCGGAGACGCTCTCTTTGACTTCGGCTACAAGGTGCTATCACCCTACCTGTTTTTTGGTAACGATGTGTTGAACGAAAACTTTGTCCGCTCCAGGGGCTAGAATGTGACCATTTTGCCTCTACAAAACTTTTAGGCTTTCTGCCAACTTAAAATAAATTTCTCGGGAAATAGCTACGTACAACAGTCTTTGAAAGGAATGTTGAAGAACGAATTGACAACAGTAAAAAATACTCTTTGATCCCTCGCATCGCAAATTTGCTTAATTACTAGCGAACGTTTTTTTTTTATTATGTGTATGCTTGTGTGCGAATCCCCCTTCCCCGCCCTTCTCGGGGTATCAGTCAAATTTTAAAAAAGTTCAAAATGATTTCAAGCTATAGCTGTACAACAGGAGTAGCGGGAGAAGTGTTTCCTACGACGTAACAAGGCCCAGGAAGTGTCATTTTCGGTGATCTAGGAAGTACTTTTAGGCAAAATACTGTTTTGCTCGAGGTACGCTAACTGATGGTGGAGCCATGCAAAGTTTGAAATTCCGACCCCGTCCTTGCAGGACTAGCGCTAAGTGGGAGCAGGGGGCCATGGCCCAGTCGGGAAATTTTGTATGTTATATTCTATGGCGACGAGTCGCCTCGAAATATTACCTGCTTTTGCTTTCGAGGAGGGCAGATTCTTCAGCTAATGTAAAACATGTTCAACTTGATTTTTTTCACCAAATGTGCAAATTTTCAGTAAAATTCCCAAATTTTATCCAATGAAACTCCAATTTTTTAGGTTCGTCTTCTTCCTGTAACTCTTTTTTCGACAATTCGTGTTGCTGCCACCCCCTGTCGGGGAGCTTGGCCCCCTTGTCGGGCAAATGCTGGTGCCACCCCTCCTTTCCTGACAACCACGGGTGAACCACCGCAATATTTTGCTGAGTATCATTCTACTATGGATGGTAGTCCGGCCTCTCACAAAGAATTTCGACTGGCCTAACTGCACGCAATAACTATTACTGTATTGCAAGAAGTTATCTTTTCATCCTATGTGATCCTATTTGGTTATGGAAACAACTCCGAGTTTTTAGATATTAATTCGACTACTGCACGGATCCCACTCTAATTTAAAACAATTGGTTAGCTTTGTGAGAAACCATACTTATCATTTTAAATTAACGTCAAATAATTCATGGTACAGATAATGCCGTACCTTTAGCGGGATCCCCGGCTTATAGGTTCCATTCCACAAGCGAGGGATTATGCAGCAAGATTAACGCAATGTTTCACTGGCGATACACTGTAAAAAGAGACGTCTTCATTTTTTAACACATTATGGTGTTTAAGAATTTGAAATCGAACAACAAAATGGATAAGCACAGTAAATGACTGAACGAATATTAACACATGATAAAGATAATGACGTCAATTAAAGCGCACTCCACAAACACGTTTATATGTTTTACATATATGTTAATTTTTCTTTATTAAAAACAACTTGATGTTTACAGTAATCATGAAATAAACGCATAAACGTGTTTACGAGATGGCGTTAAAGTGGCGTCAATGTGTTAAAGTTGGCGTTTTAGACGTTTAATTTGCCTATGTTTTTTATTGTTTTTTCGGTTACATAAACGCCAAGACGCGTTTATTATCTGTTACAAAAAAGTGTTAATCATTTTTTACAGTGTATTCCTTTCTGCATCCTTATAGCTTTAATAATATGCACTGTAAAAACACTTGGGTCACTGAACCAACATTTTGGATCAAAGTTTGACCCAATTTGGGATAAAAGAAGTCTTATTTGGGTCATTATTTGACCCAATAATTTAGGTCGGTTCCCACCTGACCCACTTTTGGGTCAAATTGACCCAAACGTTTTTACAGTGTGTAACGGGAGGTACTTTCAACTTCAAAGAAAACTTACCATAATACATACGGTATCAATCGGCTTTTATCCTTTGTCAAATTTCACACAATCGTAGCGGAATATGTCTTATTACGAAGACACATGTGCTGAAAATGCATACATACCCAAGCAAAGATGCATTTTTCCTGTAAGCCTGCTGATCTTCCTAGGACGTGGGTATATGCCAGGGCATCACTCATAGTTTTAGAAGCCTTATGGTAAAAATCCGATTTTGTGGGTCTCCAGCATGTTAGGCCTATAGTTAAGGAGCTAACCCCTAATCATTTACACTATTGGCAACGAAAGGTTTGGTGTCCCCAACAGTGATCTTCATTTACACTTTCGAGAACAAAGCTGACATTCATACATTCGTACATTGGCCTGCTTTGGGCCCTTCTTAAGTTGAACTGCCCGGGACCATCCTTTCTTGAGTCATGTTTCTGAGACTTACGATCTAAGGGGATGTCATGGTATCAAGTACAGCTTTGCAAAAGTGTAATTGGGACCTAATCTGGACCCCAAATTAGGCCTTTCTTAAGCAGCGAATGCCAAAGAAACTCTTCATTTAGTTGAGTTGCTTATTTCAAACTACAGGTTTTAGTATAGTCTTACTATGCACTAATGTCAGCTTTTTTCTCAATAGTGTAAATTAAGGTCACTTTGGGGACATTCAGGGCTTCACCTGTCCTTATGGCCCCGAATGCTGCACTTTAGAAATGGGTTTCATTTTTTCCCCTCTGTGTCCTTGATATAATGAAACAAGCAAACCTTTCGTTCCCAATAGTATAAATGATTATGGGGCTAGTTTCCTAACTATTTGGCTCTCGTCCTCTCCCACCCAGCCGAAGGAACTCAGGAAAATAATAGACAAACACACTACATACATGTATGTAGGCCTACTTATACATTGTGAGACATTGTAACATTACAGATGCATGTATGTACACAGTAGTTTTCAAAACATTCTCAGTGGGGTGGAATTAGGGAAAGGAAGAGGGGTGGGAACAAAGCAAAATGGGTGGTTCGATTGCTTAGGCGTATGAATAATTTGAATACCGGGGCTGTGTCGGAATACTGTGCTACGTTTGCATATACGCTAACGGGCTAACGAGACCCAAAGCAGGGAGTTGCTATTTGATAGCAACTCCCTGCTCAAAGTCAACCGACGCTTAGAACAAATAGTACTTTTTTCCAAAGCCCCTCTACTCTCTGGCTAAGAACCGAAGGGAGAAAACCAAACGTTACTCCCGAAGTAGTATTTTGCTCCCCAAAGGAGCTACGTCCTAAAGGGAAAATAGAACAAATATTACCGCTTATCTTCCTAAAAGACCTTTTGGCTTTTCCCCGTCTGAAGCAGTAAAATTCAACCGAATAAATGATGTCAGCAATAGATTTAGTTGATGGAAAAGTAAAAAAGAAACGCCATAGCCTATCTTTTTTATCAAGTACTAGCCAATCAGTTTGCCTGTCTGTTTGTTTCTTTGTTGGTATATATTACTTATTTTCACAAACATATATAGCTCGCATTCGTTTTGTATAAGTTGTCATTCAGTTGTGTCGGTAAGAGTAATAATCCTTTGGGCCATTTGTTGTTGTTACAATAGCCACACTTTCTTTCAATAGAGCTTGTCAGAAGCATCAAATACTGTACTATTAAAGCGTTGAACTGTTTATGACATTTCTTGCTTGGAGCATAGAGAGGACATCGGAGAACGTTCTGGGGTGTACCACCGGGGTTATAAATCCATTTGGGGTGGCTACAACATTTAGCCTGCTGTGATCATGACTTTTCTTAAAGCAATACAGTATATGCACTTGTGAAACTATCATCACTTACGTAACGTTGTGCCGGCCCACTTTTGCTCTGGTGATGATACATGCACAGGTGCGTCGTTAACCATGGGGCACATATTTGGGTCCCCTACCCTTCAATGACTCAGCTGTGATAAGGAAATAGTGTCCGAAATCACATTTCGAGGTTTTCCCAGGTTCTCCGAGGCATTGTCCCTGAAACCCACCAGGGGCCCTCGGTAGGGGTCTTCGGGCCATACGCCCATACACAGAGCTTCGCAGTCCGGCGGTGCCTGCATGTGGATTCATTGGGTTGGTGTGATGGTGTGATCTGAACCCCCCCCCCTCCTCCTCCGGGGCAAAATCCTGGTTACACGCCTGTACATGCAATGTTCGCCAAGACTCCTAACTTGTACTAGCATAGAGTAGTGTGTATTTCAACAGGGAGGTGTTACGAAAAAGCTCCCTGATTTCAACGAATGTCAGTCCTTATGAAATTTAAACGAAGTCTGAAGTTGACAGCTCCCTATTGCTAATGAGTTAAAAAGCTTCGTCAGCCTCCGTTGCTAGGCAATGAACGATTTCTTTATCAGCTGTTGTTTGAATGTCTTTGATGAGATGAAGAAAAGAAAAGAATAAATGACAAAGTTCCCATTATAAGGAGACTCACACATGATTGCACAGAAAGACAACCCCTGTTAAGCCATTTTCTGTTTTAGGTGTCGTGGTCCCCTGTTAACGAGTTCCTGGATGAGGCCCGGATTAAGTGTTTTTAGTACAAGTCCCAAGCTCTATAGGTTCAACCGTATTTTTGGAGAATCCAACTTCTTTGCCCCTCCTTCTTTCCAATTCTGTGCGCAATGCTTATTATTTATGCTTATTGGGCAATCCGATGTGTTCCAGTTTTGATACCCCCTGCATGTGTGTCAAGCCCGTAGCCAAGTGGGTGGGGGCAGGGAAGACCCCTGGAAAAATGTTTGTATCCCGCCCTAGAATAATAAAAGTTAACATTGCCTTCATGCATTTTGGTGTATCTCGCCCCTAGACAAATTTCCCCCAGAAGCTATCTCGCCCCCTTCAGTGCCTTGTCTGACTACCGGCCCAATGTGTGCAGTTTCCCCATGTGTGCCATTCTCTCTCCCCCAATCCCCGTGCCACCACCCTGAGTGATGAATGATCTACACTGTTATACCTCCAGCTGAGTTTTTTGTCCCTCATTTCCTATAAATTCCATCCTAGACTTGAAATGTGATCCGTAGTAAAACCATGGAGCTAATACCCTTCGGAGGGTATTAGCTCCATGGTAAACCATTCTTCCCATAGCCTACACCCAGGTGAAGATTGAAACTTAACTTCCAAAACGTTAACGTAAAATTTGAAGAATTGTTTTGTAAAGAACTATATAGAATTTTCGTTCGGGAAAACCATAATATAAATGAATCGTGTAAGTTGTGTCAAACTAAACATACTTGTGTAAGAATTTGTACATCATCTTGGCTTATCTGGTTCGTTGTGGAAAGAAATAGGCATGAAAAACAGAATAAGGTACAAAGATATAATCCGTGTGCACGATACACGTTGTTTTATTATCACACAGAGTTAAGTTTACAATTATTTATCTCCTTTAACCTGCATCCCAAAAGACATGGTAAGCAATTGAACACTTTCTGGCTCTCGCTTTTAAAAAGCGTTTAAACCAGAAACATAATTGCCTTTGTTCAGTACAAACATGACTTAACACAGAAAGCAGGGTTGTAACATCCGAGTCCGGACTCGGACTCCATTCCGGACTCTGTCCGCTTTTCGCAGGACTCGGAATTGACCCTGAATGGGCTCAGCTGGTCTCGGACTCGGACCCGATTCCAGTCGAGTCCACAAAAATGAAAGTCATTAGTGTTACCTAGGCAACATTATTATTGGTGCACGATTTAGCATGTAATGGATACATACAGTCAACTAAATTATAGGGTCAACCAGAGTATGAAATTGACTCATGAAAAGTGCCCGTTTTCATCACAAGTATAATTGTAAATAGTAAAAAAATCATTTGTATGAGGCGCTACATTGTTAAATGGCTGGAATCGGAATTGGCCCGGAATTGGAAAATCTGGAATAGGAATCGGCTCAGAATCGGGGGTACTGGACTCGGAATTGGCCCGGAATGGTAGCCACTGGAATCGGAATTGGCCCGGAATTGGGTTAGTTGGACCAGGGAGTTGTAATAGACAACTCCCTGGTGGGACTCGGTTACAGCCCTGACAGAACGTTTAGTAATTTGACACGTTTTTAGCATTAACACATGTTTACGTAGTGGACGCAAAAACAGGGCCTTCGAAAGGCTTCTAAGATTGACAGGGCTTAGACTCCCTATCTCTTAGATTTGGGCATTTTATGGGAAATTTTAGTCGTTGCCAGGCACATCTGATTTGAAAAGTTTTTTCGAAGAAAAAATTCAAACTGTAAATTATTGGAGCCTGTTACCCTAGGTCGCGACTCTGGCGGCCCTGAAAAGTACTTAAGAGAATTTTCAATTCCTATACACTGTAAATGACACGTGATTTGATTGAAACGACTTGACACAAACTGACAAAGTTCTTCAGTTGTCTGACCAGTTCATGGTGGTAGTTACAGGTTCGACATTTCCATCCATGATCAATTATTGCAACCAATTTTTAATTTACGATGATTCTAAACTTTCTTAGACCGACTGTATTTGTGATATCGAATCTGAAAATGTTTATTTTTAAAGTTATTCTATAGAAGGACTATGAACTAAGTTATCACAAGTAACACCCTGATTATTAGTATTTAAAGTATACCCTGGGATCTTTCCTCGCAACCCTCCCAAATTCCATAGGCGTAGGAGCCCAAGTTGATGGGGGGGGGGGGGGAGGAGTAGTAACGACTTGCCCGAAAAATATAACCCAAATTTCCGCGCGCTCCACGCGCGTTTTAACATGTTAATATCACATAGCCATGCATCGGTTATCACACCGCATGACAATTACAATCATTTGCCGTGTTACGATCCTTCCATATTAATTATAATTGTTTGAATGTCTCTCATGGGAGGGTTTTGTGGGGACATGCATTATGTTGCGTGATCGCTGGCCTGGGGAGGGGTCTAAGGGGAGTGGGGTTACCCCTCCCCCTTTGAAAATTTTTGAAAAATTAGGTGTCCTTACATGCAACCTGGTACCACATCTTGCTACCTTTGAATTAAAATTTGTGTTAAAAAATTTACGTATTTTAGGTACTAAAAACCGGCATCAGTGAGAGGGGGCATGACCCAATATCCCCCTTAAATACAGCATTAATAATGATAATATGAGTTTCACCATTAAAAAACTGGTGAATTGATACCAAATATATAGGTGCCGGTACAATTCAAATCAGAACTTTATTTTAATAGCGAAGGAAGTTTTCTAAACTATTGATTACCTTAAGCTACAACATTGCAGCATTATTTTTCCGTTATTTTTCTTTTAGTAGGTGCCCGGAAAATTCTCAGCATACTGCCCGAGTTTTTACAAAAATATTTGGTTGGGGGCTGCAGCCCCCTGCCTCCTACGTCTACGCAAAATTCATATTCTGGAGGTCCTAAAGGCCTAGACGGGTCTGTTAAAGGGAATAAGCAGTCGCCCGAACCTACTTTGACACATGAACTAAATGTTACATATCTCATCATATCACTATTGCAAGTGTCTTTTATAGTGTTCCAGAACATACAGGTGGCATTCTCAAAGTAAACAGAAGCGTTATTTTGCATAAATTTAAAAAGCAAATCATTTAGGGCCTACAAAGTTGTTGTCACATGATTAAAGAGCAATTCATGAATTAGGATACCCGGGTATACTAATTCAATTTGGGGTGACCGCATTTCCTTTTAAGCTCGATGGCTACCAGCCAAGCAAAGTAATTAGGGACACGCAATCACGTACACGAATCCAGTTGGGCAGAGATGCTCCTGGACTTGAAACAGGGACACACGATCTGATTAGCAGTTCCCTGCTGTAAAGCTCTTTTGTAATTCAAACAATTTCACATGGTAAGGTACCCCGCGGGGCGGACTTTGTTTGCTTAGCCCCTCTTTAAGGCTTCACAACCACCACTGAACAAGGAATATGCCGTTCAGCCTGCTACGTAAGCAAATGTCAAGGCTGAACACGAATCGATGGCTGTAGTCGCAAGTTGGGTTCGTAACACAGAGAAATTCCAACCCAGACCCTATTACATTTGACAACTGGACCGGTCTGTATTTGAAGCTACACACATCGAAGCTCCTAATGGCGCTATTAAACAAATAAAATATACTACTACTAGCGCAGATATTTTCATTCGGCAAATTTCCTCTTCAAATATTGCGTCATTAGATACAAGAAGGGAAATGTACCCGTACACAGGGTTTGCACCGTAACAAGCAGGCTAGGGTTAGACAATTCTGCCCACGTTTTGATCTTTTACGCATGTACGCCTAAAACAAAGACGGTCGACCAGACTTGTTAACAGGAAGTGAAACTTTAAAAGGGAAATATTGTGTTTGTTCAACACTAAAGTTCATACTCTTTAAGCCAATATTTGTAGACAGGCCAACGGAGTGATAGAAAATTCTAAATAAGGCAGCATGGTAGCTGTCTTTTCATGGAATAAGACAAGGCTGTAACATCAGAGTCCGAACTTGGACTCGATTTCCGACTCGAGTCCTTTTTTCACCGGACTCGGAATTGGCCTGGAATGGAAGGTCACGGAATCGGAATTGGCTCAGCTGGACTTTGACTCGGAGCCGATTCCAGTCGAGTCCACAATAATGAAAGTTTCATTGATGTTACCTAGGTAACATTATTATTGGTTCACAATTTAACAAGTAAATAGTTACATATAACTAAATTACAGGGTCAGCCAGAGTATGAAAATGAATCCTGAAAGATGACCGTTTACATCAAAAGTGTAATTGTAAATAGTACAGGCTGACAGGCGATACATTGTCAAATGGTCGGAATTGGCCCGGAATTGGAAAACCTGGAATCGGAATTGGTTTAGCCGAATTGGAGGCTACTGGACTCGGAATTGGCCCGAAATGGTGGCCACTGGATCGAAACTGGCCCGGAATTGGGCTAGGTAGACTCGGTTACATCCCTGAAATAAGGTTCGTACAGAAATAACTTTAGTTATTTGTTGCTCAAGAAGGATTTGTTGGTCCAAACTTTCAAAAATGCAAAAGATACAACTTTCGAAACTCTTGTAATGCATGATATTTGGGGGAGATAAAGAATTTGTTAGAGTTAATTGAAGAGACTAAATAGTTTTATAATGATTCAAACTATTTTCTTTGTATGCCCTGTTGATGCATTTTAAACGCAATAGTGTCCTTAAAAGTGAGGAATCTGCGTGCTATTTAATGGAAATTTTCGAAGACGTTCGTCCGACACCAGCGCTGGCATGCGTAGCGGCTTTTAATTCTGAAACTGTTTGTTCAAGGTGCACTTTCATATTGTCTAAAGGGAATGAAAAGTGAGTAAATCAAACTGCGTAACCTAACGGTTGATAATTTTTGGAGATTAGACTTTTGTATATCTCCAAAATGGGTCACTAACTAATGTTGAAACACTAAAGTACTGTAAGTGAAAGAGGGGAAATGCCCAAATAGTCAACAGACCTGCTGAGCAGATGAAGTATGCTGTTATGTGTTTTAATCTTTACCCATCACATTGAACACTTTATACGCCAAGCCACAAAAGAAGGCACAAAACGAAGTCAAACTTTTTTTACAACAATCGAAGCTGAACGTATTGCGATGGAATGGGGGAGACACTGTGAAACGGTCTGGAAGCCTCTCTCCATTAACGAATCAGCTCTAATATCTAAAATGGCATGGCGCCATCTATATGGGGAATTCGAGCGTCACTTCAAAATGAATGAGATTAAGAAACTCTTGACAGCAATTGTGTATGATTTACATTCTAATCTCGGCAAGGATATGTGCGTAACTTTACTCCCACCCCGATAAATACTTCTTTCAATTTTTTTTAGGATGACTCATTAAAAACGACAGCAATTCATGAGAAAAATCAAAATTGGTGTGACTTCTATTTGAATTACCACACCGTTACCTTAGTATCCTAATGTTTCCACAGCTCTTTTCAATCACATGACATTTATTTTATGGCCAAACTGTTATATTCCTGCAGTAAAGCTCTTTCTTTCACGATTTATATACAATAATTAGAATTAGAAATATTATGGAAGACACTTGTAAGGAAAAAAAAGAAATTCAGAAAGGTTATCCAAATGTTTCAAATTTTATGGTGAATACTTAATTCCCTGTGGAGAAAGTGCGCAGTCCCCCCCCCCCCATCGCCCCTGTGTTACTATGAAATGAAAGCGTGAATTTACGTATAAGGCATAAACAGATAACCACAGTGGTTAATATAAAATTTTAGCTAAAACTATAAGGAAATTCTTTTCATTTAATTGATAACATTTAAAAGCAACAAATATTGCATATCACATGCAAGTAAGGCTTAGAAAGCCTTTAGTATAATTTATCACCAACAATTTTCATGGCGTATTCTCAGCTGCAAGGGAGGTGGGCTGAAACCACCGTCCTAGAGAGGGTTCCAAAGGGGGAGAGGTGTCACCCTGGAAAAAATCTGGAATCATTGCAGGTCCTTAGATGCAATTTGGTGGTACATTCTGTGCAGTTTTTGAAGTACATTTATTGAAAAAGTTGGATTATTTTATTTCAAGAGCATGATAAATTTCACATAACGGACAAATAAGGGGTTTGATCCTTGAAAAATCGGGAAGTATGCTGCAACGTCCGCTGTTTCAATGAGGACTTTAGCCCCCAGCCCACCCAGGGGAGCAGAACTCCTTCGGGAATAAACGTTTGGTTTTTTTCCCTTTCGGCTCTTCGCCAGGGAGTCGAGTTGACTTTGGAAAAAGTACCCCCTTCACACATGATTGAAAATAGCCGTACATTATTTGATCAGGGAGTTGCAACTTCCTAATTTAATGTACCCTGGTACATAAATAGTTTGGTTATTGCATTTGTCTTCAAACTCTCCTAAATTCAGTATCTACAGACAAGATATATTAGGGAATGACTGAATTTTTACTTTCTTTTTAAGGTACCGTAATTAAGGGCAAAACTATAGGCTTAGCGGGAATCGCTACAGGACCAAACAGTAGTGCCTCTGAGGGGCATAGTATTATTCCCCTCCTTACTCAGTGAAGTCTTTCCTCTCTATTGTCCCCAGTCATTCCCCAAGCAAAAAAAGAAAAAAAACTGCGGTTGATATGTAATAAACTCCAACAATTTCGTCTTCCCCCTTGCCCACTCTTTCGACACCCGGTTGCCACGCACACCTGAGGCTGGAATTGCCCGGCCAATGGGTTCGAGTTAACGAAACCATATTGAGGATACCTACAATGACACCTTCCAAGTTGCTTACGTAGCAGGCTGCTGGACGTATTTCTAGTTCAGTCATATCCCTAACAAGCAGAGGAGCTGAGCAAACAGTGTCCGCTCCGCGGGGTACCTTCCAAGTGACCATGACTGGCAGATTTGGTTCATTTGAACTCGATAAGCAGTTTTGATGACTTGGTGACTGAGATAACCAGATTTAAGAGATATCTGCATATTATACAGTGGCAAGCTTTTTCATTTATATAAAAGATGCATTCCTTATATATTTGTTATAAAGTATGACAAAAGTAAGTGCTGTTTCATTTTTTCGCATCCTAAGTGCTAAATAATAATATTGGCGAAAGGCACTGGCCACAAATGTATTATACCGTGGGATGTTATCTCACTTATGACCCCCCCCCCCAAACACACATACACTGGCTCCAAAAATTCGACTTTACAGTCGAATTTCCCCGATACCTCCAACACTGGGACCAAAACGGCTGGTCTATGTGGCACCTATGACTAACCATTCAGAAAATTGCTAGAATAAATTCGTTTTTTTTTTCGTAAAACGACTTAGAACAAACAAGCGTAGGATTGCTTGCTTGGCAGCCTCAAAAGAATTAATTTTGTCATCGTTACAAAAGTGTGTCAAACAGTGACCCGAGGCAAGGTCATTTAAAATGGCAGGACAATGACCTTGTGACCTTTAAAATCGCAAACTCGAGTCGCGAAGACGTTAGTCAGGTAAAGCGGGAGACTTGTCTGGCGACCCACTGGGTCGAATCACGTAAACAGGGTTTGTTCCAACATAAAACAATACCGAATTCGTGAGGCTTTTGTTTACAAACACAGCAGGACAGAGTCCGATAAGGTGAGCTGTCCGAATCAGATAGATCGTTATCGGTTATGAAGAAAGGCTAATTAACCCTCACGGGAAGGTGTGAATCACTTGCATGGCAAAAGTTGAAACAGTTGACGGTGAGAATGTCAGTATACTGTAGCATGAAAAAGTATGGATATGAAAACGACAGTGTATAGCGGGGTTTGGTGACTGTATAGAAGGAAATTGTTCATGTTGAAGCGAAGCTTATCGAATTCATTACATTTTTAATAACTCAGCACAGGGGTAGGCAAGGCTGTGCCCGAGTCAGAGCCATTTCTAATTCAAGCTACTCCTATTCCTGGCCAATGCCGAGTGCGGTAAGCCCAAATTTTTCTCCTAGGACGAATTGATTCAACTATAATTTTACCCTAACCCTAACCTTGACCCTAACAAGGGCATTATTTTTCATTTTCATGATTTCTATGGAAATTTCGGAAAATCACCCCCATTTGTCCTCGGAAAAAAATCCTCGTCCGGTACCTACGGAGTTCAAACCAATTCCGATTCCAGCACTGTCTTACTCGCCCGAAGGACGTGTATTTACTCCTGCACGTGTATTGGCTGCACTCAAGCTCGTAATACCATGCGTCACCTGCTACGAAGGTAAGAGCGCGTCTAGTCTATTTGAAAATTTCTCGTATCACGCATCTGTTTTAATGCTTTTTTATGCATGCACCATATCTTGGTAGGGCCATTGTTAGAGGTCAGTTTCACAGCCTGTCCCACCCAGCAAATTACTTGCCTGTGAATGACCACTCATAAACAACACTTTGCACGAATAGAATTGAATCCTTTAATTTCTTTGTTCAGGGGGTAACTTTCATTTTCATCGGAATCGGCTCCAAGTACGCCTTCACGTGCAGCCCATTTCGTCTCAATTCCGATTCCGGGACCTTTCCTTCTGGGACAATTCATAAAAACGGGCTCGAGTCCGTAACCAAGTCCGAGACCCGACAATGACGATACAGCCCGGGGGATCGTACTTCAAATCTTATATTTCTTCTCCTGCCCTCCTTTTTCGGTGATTTGCTATAAATCAGCTAAGGAAATAACACTATTCCATAACTCGAGTTCTAACAGAAAATGCGTGAAAGCGAAAACGTACCCACCACTCTGAGGTAAAGGGGAAAGTGAGAACAAAAGCTGAACATAATTGGTGGCCCAAGCTGATGCATGTCTTTACTCTGACCTGGCAGGGGTGTTTTTGCTTGTCTTTATTCTGATCTGAGAGGGGTGACTTTATTCGCCTTTATTCTGACCTGGCAGGAGTGACATTGTTTTCCATTGCATCATCTCAGACATATTTAGGAACCCCCGGGTATCAGTATTCTCACAATCGGAGACTGTACTTTCAATACATTTGATTCACACAATTGTCTCAAATATTTACGCTATTCTAATTGGTCAATCATGACTTGTGCATATCAGTGAGATGTGATTTGGTGTATCCCACTGCACAGACACTGTGGTCACATTACAGTACCATTAAATTCACACACAGTAACGCACTCAGCGGAATACGGCACTGAGCCATGAAAACCGGCCCTTAAAGGCCACTGTACCTTTGACTCGGTACTTAGGAGCTGTAGAAAGATTTCTTTTTAATTGGAGGAGGGAGCAAAGTTAAATTTGTTTAGAGAATTCCTACAGTCTGGTAGGGAATAATTTCCCTCTTAAAAACTTTAAATAAAGGTCATTTCCTCTGGTATAGGGTCTTCAACGAGCCAATTGGCTTCCTGACCCTCAAACGTTAAACTTAACTTTAATGGAGACGTGTTTTTAATTCGGTACTGATTTTGTACCCCAAAAGGATGTTTCGTCAGTCTACACATACCCTCTGCATGCTCGTCATAACCTACAACCAGGAAGTTGCAACGACACTAACAGTTTTTGCTGCATTGCGATCATTTTCGTAGCCTGAGTAGCGCCTCTGTGGCTGCCACCCTCCCTGGGCTGCCGTCCCTCCGTTAGTTTTTTCGTAGCGATAAGCTGGACGAAAAAGTTCGCCCGCTCCGCGGGCTATCCTTTTCGTAGCATTTTACGATCAGTCTTTTCTAGTGCAGGTTTCAATTTTCGGTGGACAGACTTTTCCATATTTGTCTCTTTGTTTGTAGTCGATCCATTTTTCTTCTGTCAGAGTTTTATATAATGCTAATATGATATATGAAATGCAGACCTACATATTATTTCTTCACAGGCAGATTTAGGAGAAAATCAGTTTGAGATTACAACTTCTTTTCAAGCCTTTGAAGGGCCAAATAATGGGCATTAAGGGGAAATCACCCCAATTTTAAGCAATATACCCTGGTATCCTAATTCATGACTGGTAGTTTTTAATCATGTGATTCTATTCTTGTTACTGAATTTTGCAAAATAAGGCTTGGGTTTAAATGTTACCATTAATATTCGATACTGTTTACATGTTTGTAAAAATCATTAAACAGATCAGAAAGATGAGGTAAATAAGATCAAAATTGTAAGATTTAGCTATGTTTCATATCAATTTGCATATTGGGGGACTGCTTAGTCTCGTTTTGCAGACCTGGTGAGCCCCTCCGAAACAAATCTTCACCAAAATTGGAATATCAGTGTCATATACGAACTGCATCGAACTTAAGGACAGTTATGTCCGCTGTCGAAAGCCAACTACAAGTGAAGATGGACAAAATAAAACCTGAGGTCCGCTTGTGTTAGGTTTAAAAGTATGAAGATTTTTTTTTGCATGACGGTAATTTTTTAACGCGTCGTGCCTCTTTTACGATGGTCAACACAATTAATATACTGTAGAACCATTTTAGTAGCTCCATGATACAACATTGATGTCTCGTCTACCGGCCTTTTACAGTAAGAGAGAAAAGTCAAAACACGCAATTAAAGTACTTGAGTTTAACGAGGCACAACGGCGACTTCAACGTTCGTGAATCGGAGAAATAAACCGTAAAGGTGGCATTTATGGGAGGCGTTATATTCCGGCCGCGAAAGGCAGGAACGCCACGTCGGCTCCGTGCTGTCGTAATCTCGTTTTAATAGAACTGTCCCTCCGCAGGAAATTGAAAGACTATATTGAAAAGTACATTGACCTTTAACCTTTTAGAAAGTCAACCATTACCCTCGTATACGAGGAAGGGGGAAGATTATAAGGAACGGCGCAGAACTATAGAAGGAAACAGAGCGGGTCGGCCAGCCTTGATTTATTTCTATTTAGCTGAGAGTTGAAAATTCAAAATGGTTACTACTCGGTAGGAGAGTCGTATTGATTAGGGAAAGGTGGAGAAGAGGGTGGCCGTCAGTTGGTATTACGAGTGCAGCCAATATAGGTGCAGGAGTAATACAAGTCCGCCGGGCGGGCAATCAGCACTGAAGGAAAGAAAAATACCTTGGGAAATCTAAAACATCACCGTTTTCAATTACTCTAAGGATATTAATGAATCCAACTGTGAAGTATTATTATTCAAATGATGATGAACTAACCGGTGAATCGAAGGGTTAATATGACTTAATGACCTCCTATTTTCTTTTCGAGGCATCTTTGATTGGATGTAATTCTATGCAGACTTGAAGAAAGCCTGACTGCTGCAACAAAACTAAAACCGAGAAAAGTATACTTTCGATTCTTTTTCTATTTCTTTGACCAAACTTTCCATTGTCGGTTAAAATTCTCAGTTCGTTAAACGAATAAACAGGAAAATTTGGGGGAACATCATCTTGTAACGATGATTGCAACTCAGAAAATAACATCCGAAAATACTGAGCACGCGAATAAGACCGTTTCAGCAAATGCCTTCGTTTGAAAACATAAACTTGCTGCGAGTCACACTTTTGAAAATGGTAAGCCTCCTCTCTCAGTCTGTTCTAAATACGGTCACTTGTCAAATTTGGTTTTGAGTAACATTTTATCTCACGAGTCCTGACCTTTCTATTGTAGGCAGGGTATTTAAATGTCAAAGGTCATCTCTGTTACTGTTGAACTGGGTCTTCAAGGAAGGGTTCAAGCAAAAAATTAATTTTTATATGTGAAAGAGGAACTAAATCTACGCAATTTGGTGAAACTTCCATTCAAATCGGACATGTATAGTACTCGAGAAATCAGCAAATTAAGTTACTACATCTGAAACCCAAAGTGAGCTTGAGGCAAGCAGAGGTTATATCATTTCCTCACATTGACGAGAAATGCGTTGTTTCCTTTGTTTTCCACTCTGTTGCGCTGACCTTGAAGTTAATATGGCAAGGACCTTCCCATGTGAAATGTGAAGCTTGTAAAATTCTTATGCCTCTCATTCCTTTACATTTTTATAACATGTGACTGTGGAGGAGAAAATTAGTTGTAAAGTTTAAAGAAAAACAAAAGACAGATCATTAATGTGAGGCTGTGATGTCATATCTGCTTGCTTCAAATTCACTTTGTGTTGAAAATGTGACAACTTTAACTGCTAATATCTTGAGAACCACCCATTGGATTTCAATGCAAATTTCACCAGAATGCTTAGAATAAGTACCCCTCTAACATATCAAAACTTGCATTGAGCTTAGACCCTTCTTTTAAAGTAGCAGCCGTTTCTTCATACCTTCGAATAAGTAGAGACGTACATGAGAGACTCTTTTCCTTCAAAGCATGGGCAAAGGGTTCTTAAGTCCTGAAAGTTCAACTTCAGGCATTGTAAGTGTCAAAGGTCATCTCTTTTACTTTTAACCTGTGTCGTGAATTACCAGCCGTTTCTCCACCCCTTCGACGAAAGATGAAATAACAGGAAAGACTCTTGGAGATGTTGAATTCATTTCCATCCATTTAATGTTGTCTTATCGAGAAATACAAATAGAAAACCAATGAGTGCATGTAAAATCATCCATTTCTCATGTGTCTTTCTTGTCCATTGTTAGTACAGTCACATTCATATGCAGATTCATATGCAAATTAGTCGCCAATACATGCCATTCGACAGTAGTTTAAAACCACCTTAAATATACTAAATATTCAATCGTGGATTCTGGAAAATAAGGAACTTATGTTAATTACGTTACATCTCATTATCATGAGATAAATACTTGAGGTATCTCGTGTCAAAAGAAATATATGTAATATTTAGTAATGATTACATAATCAGCAAATTCATCACGTGTCAGTAATTACGTCACTAAATGGCTTACAAGAAAAACGTATCTAAAGATGCAGCTTAAGTTTCACAGACGAAATGTATTACTGTTTGGATAACATGTTTACGTCACGTGACGTGATACTCTGGTGACGTCACTGACAAGACCAATTTTTGCGGCCTGTTCATCATAGTTATTACACTACAACTGAGATGGTTCATAGGCCTAGGGATCTGAGGGGTGCACACACCCCTCCCCACTGTAAACACCTTTCCTTGAAATGTGCACAGTTTGTCGCACAAATTCCATCTAAGGGTCCTCGAATGTTCAAAAATTTCTCAGAAGGAAGGAAGACACCTCCTCCTTTTAGACCCCTTCGCCGGGAGGCGGTACGAACAACGTTTAGCATCCCCCACCCTCAGCTGAGAACAGCTTGCCACGCATGTGTAGTTGCATTCACCGAGCGATTTTGCGTACAACAGCATTAAGCTTCCTTAAATACAGTGTACTGTTCTCACATGATGTGGAGCACACACGACATATGCGGTACATGGGACGGGTGAGGTGAGGGTCGGGAGGGGGTCCCCATACCTCTCTTGTCATGGCTATGTTAATACAAACACACCCTCGTCTACACAAACATGTACATGCAAATATAAATCTTACTGGCATTACTTTTACATCAAACAGTGTTAACACAAAGTTACCGAAAATAAGGAAAGTTTTCGGACGAATATTAAACCCCGCCCTCCGTAACCAAGAAGGATTTCTACATCTGTGATCCACCCACAATAATTTCCACCAAAACTATCATAAGGCATTTCACATGACTTTACACTGATCAAACAAAAATAAAGGGAATTTCTGGAGGGTAGTTCCCTTTTTCACGTACAGACCCATTTCTCTTACGTCACTGTTTTAATGGCAACAAAATGTAGCCACATTTTGTAGTAGCAATGGACGTACGCAATCGCAGAGTGTAAAAAATACCGTGTACACGCACTCGTACGCGTGCGTAAGTGTACCGCGTTCAAACACAACGAGCCCAGAATGATGATGTTGTACTTCAACATGGCAAAGTAAACACAACATGAAGCCACGTAAAATGGGTTTATAAAACAAATTTCAAAAAGAAAACTTGCCGAATGTTTATACAGGCTATGGCTAGACGTACACAATACACATGATTTATTTACCTATCCGCTGCAGGAAACACCGCCCGCTAAATTTAAAATTCTTGCCTGATGCACACGTATTATCTACAAGACTTAGCATCCACGACAACAAATTCTTTACAAATTGACAATTGATTTAGTTTATAGATTTAAATTGCGAACCGCTCTACTTTAGGACATTCAAACTTTTGTATATGCGTATGTTCCATTCGTTAATTCATTGAGCTACAATCCCATTGTTAAGTTGGCACACACCTGCACACCAGATCATTTTACAGAATAAAATCGAGAGCGCCCTGTTCAAATGTTTTACAATCAATTCTCTAAACTCTTAAACTCCAGAACCTGTAGAGAAAAACGTTTTCATGGGTAACCGTAGAAATGAAATCTGAAGTTACTACCCCTTGCAGCTTTCGTTTCAAGTTGCTATTTCACAACCCGCGTGAAACTTTGCTAAATGACACGAAATTTTCTCTCAAAAGAAGTCCGACAATTTTTTCCCCTTCTATTAAACTTTTGGATGTTTAAACATGTCACGTGATTAAATAAATCTCCCCAGTTAATACCCATTTTTATCTGACCATCTCCCGTGTAATACCCATAAACATTACAAGATTTATGTATATCATCCCGTGTTAGACACTATACATCATAAAAAGTCGCCCCTTGGTTGAATTAATACTAAATTTAAACACTTGTTACCAAAAAATATCATTTCGAAATTTTTAGGGCCCCTAGTTCCTATAAAATCTTTTGCATGCTTTTTAAAAACAATGACCTAGATTTTCAATGAAATAACACTTCCTCTTTCATCGTTCTACACCCCCTGAGAACCTAAGGTCAGGCTTGGGGGTGACCCAACTTTAATTTTTCTTCCACATACTTGACATAAATATTAGCGAAAATAAATACGAATATACAATAAACATGTGTTTACGTATAACGCCATCTAAAAAGAATAAAAGAAAATCGGGTCAAAGGTCACATTATAATGTAGGTCTCAAAGTTGCCATAAGGGGGGTTTACTTGACGAATCAATCGTCGAGTAAATTCCATTCTTACATGAAATGTACCGTAATATCACACCAAGGGGCAGCGAGAGATTTATGGCGAAAAGACGGCAGAATTGCGGAGGCAGGCCCGCTGTCTCTAAGCGGTCAAAAGAAAGTCAAATTTTGGAAACTTGTATAGAAAATATGGGGGACCAAAAAGGTCTGGACATGACACATTGACATGAATTTAAAATTGCTTCTTCTTGGAGATCTGTCTAGCTGTCTAGGTCACACGCGACGCCATATTTATTCAGAATACTTGATATGAAATCATTTGCGTTGATGGTGTCGACAAGGCAGTCATCACTTCATCAGTAAAATGCAATAATAGCCCCTTCATCCCTTGTTTTGGTTATTTCTTGGCTACCATCCCAGAAAGAGGTGTTTAATATTAGATTACCCAACGCGGGGGAGGAGGGGGACATACGGGCTTACTAGACTTTTCATGAACAAATGAACTTTATACCAGACGAGGGCAATATCTACCGTCTGTCTACCATATCGTTGGCGGAATGCAGAAACTTCGAGACGAACATGATAAATATCGAACAAACATTTTGACTGAATTCTGCATACTGTACATCTTATAGGCTACTCTACTGTACACACAATATGCGAATAGGCCAAATACATAAATACCGTTTGAAATATGAAACTATTTTGTGAACTGGCAAAAGTACGATTCATTCCAAAATCGCTGAAACATCGAAACATTGTCAATTTCTCTGACTTTTAACACCTCAAGAAAGTATTTTCCCCTTTATAAGGACATGAAACTCTGTCTAAAGAAAAGCTCGATGATGACGTAACATATAAATAGGATGACGTCAGACCCGCTGACGTCATGATGTAAATTCTGAAAATTAAACGTATTAAATACATAAAGCACACAAAGAAGCACAAACACACTCCTGAGTCACGACAGAACAGTTGATGGACAAAAGAAAACCAAAACTTAAAAGACACAATAAAACCTAAAACCTGTCCATGGGTAACTAAAGCAATTGTGAACAGTATGTAGGCTTTTAAGTCTAAGAAGGATTAAGCCATTAAAAACTTTTGTTCTGGCAATTCATGGGTGGTTTAGCATGGAAGCATTGTCCCAACCAGGTAACTGGAAATCTTCCAGCTCCCTGTCCCAACTGACTATGCCGACTTCGAAATCGATAAGAAAGAATTAAAAATACCAAAATATGAGCCAGTAGGCCCATACATTGTATGGTCATAATTTATCTATGTATGATAACCCGAAGCTTTTTACATTTTGTCTACATTTTGTGACAAAATATATAATGAGAGACGAAGGAACCTCTGCCACAATGATTCACAATCATGTAAAAAATATCATCAGGCAGTGAGGGTTGTCTTGAGGCGACAAATATGTACCTCGCAATGATCGATCTGTACATTTTCAGCCTTATTTACAATACTTGGTTGCTAGTTTCTGTTATGTCTATAAGTTAATTTGAAAGGAAAAAATATTGTACTGAATACTGCGCCCTCTACTTTTCGTTTGAGACGCTTTCTATTTAACACAATAGTACTTTTAAATGGAATACAACAAAGCAATGAATACTTATATGTGAAAATGCACGCAAGGACCTTGTGCAACCGTGTTGAACGTTTGCCACCTTTACATTATTTACCATAATGGCAATCTGGATTTTTACCCATTTTATCAGCGCCAGAATATATATATTTTTTTTTTCTCGTTGAGAGGAAGGGCGGTGGTGTCCTTGCTAATGCATGCACTTTGAACATAGACTTGTAATCAACGAAAGCAAGACTGAACTTATGTAGGAGGGGTATTACCTCTTTGATTAAATTCCAGTCTATTCAAGCCCCCTCCCATTACACATCACTAGTAATACAGCCCTGTCACAGCTTCAGATGTATAAGCTCACTAACTAGAGCTGAACTCAAGCACAACAGGACAGCTGGAGATTTCGTAAATACCCGGAAGAATGTCGATGATAGTAACTGATTGTTTCAAAGGCAGCTACAGTACAGGGCCTTCCTCATTCACTACTGAAGACATCAACTTTTGACTGTGCGAATGACTGGACCGTTGGGTCAGCGTGGTTAACAAGTACACTAATAAAATTGCGAAAATTGAAAGATGGGAAGAATGATTTTTCTAACATAAACCTATCACTGAATTCCTTCTGTAATATAACATTCATCTGAAGACATGAAAAACCACCAAACTTTGTACGGGTCATTTCTAAATTTCTGGCAGACATGACATATTTCTATCGTAATAAAAGAGATAGGGCGACAGAAACATATGTGATATATGACCCTAGCTGAGGGAAGAACAATACATTGACGACAAGGACAACACAACAAAGACACATTGCAACAACAATAATAAATGGTTCGATACTCAATATCGTTTACACTCACATAACAATAGCTTTCTTCTTTTCCACAATAACATCCCACTTACCACACTGTTTATTTTTTATAATTTCTTTTATCTGTACAAACGACGGTCCCCCATTCAGCTAAGTTCGGGACACATTTCTGGTCTCTTCAGGTCATAACACCCTCGATACCCCTCTCCCGAGACCGAGTTGTTTCACGTACGAACATCATAATACGTAATGACAAATGCAACCTCTTCTTGGAAGGAATCTCATGACGTCATACTCAAGGTGTTGAAACGACTGGATGAAGACGCCTACGAGTCAGATCGAACCGCACTCTCCACTGATACACAGCTCATCCGATTTGGCTATCTGGTTCGATAATGACTTCTCGCAGAGCCTCTCTTATGAACGTTATCTTTTTCTTGAGTTTGTCGATCTCTTCGTTGTTTTGTTGCCTTTCGGCGGGCCTTTGGCTTTCGTTGACCTGTTGAACAAAACCAAATGTTCCGTTTCAATTATGGTTCTTGGTAACTTATTCGACTTTTTAGGTAGTCGGATCCCTATACGTTCCTATATACGTTAGCTTCGAACCTACTTCAAGCTATCCGAATCTTTCGGCTTGAACTTATTTCCTTCAAAGATCCAAATCGCAAACAAGTTAGTTATCTAGTTTCCAGCTTCGTGACCTCATGCACTTTTTCCTTACAAAGGGAGAGTGAGGGGGGATCCTGACCATCTACAGGGTAAATACTCCTTAATTCAAGATATGTGTGACCGCATATGGCCTTAAATGTTTTCTCCAATTGATTTTGTCGTTTACTTACGGAAGCCGAGAACATCGCGGTGGTATGAAATCTGACATGCCAGTTTTCCCACCCCTTTCTTTGGTAAACATGGGAAGGAGAAATCAAGATACGATTTCTCCTTACCATTATCCACCGATAATGGGGAATGGAGAAAACCAAAGTCAGTGAGGGGGTACTTCAAGAAAGGACCATTACACAGTGTCTATTTTCGAACACCCTTTTCATAAATGGACGCGCCCGCACATGACACGGATCCTCTTTTCAATTTAAGTAACATAGCTAGCTCGCTCGTCGACGATTTCTCTGTACCACGGTGGGATCATCCCACGTTGGTAATAATATAACCAAAGTTGTATGGCGTCAATCCGTGTCATGTGCGGGCGCGTCCATTTATGGACACCGTGTAATGGTCCTTTCTTGAAGTACCCCCTCACTAACTTTGGTTTTCTCCACTCCCCATTATTGGTGGATAATGGTAAGGAGAAATCGTATCTTGATTTCTCCTTCCCATGTTTACCGAAGAAAGGGGTGGGAAAACTGGCATGTCAGATTTCATACCACCGCGATGTTCTCGGCTTCGGTATTTACTGCATTTCAACTGAAACCACCCGATTTTCGGGAAAAGAAAACTTCTTAGATAGATGTGGAAGAACGAGTGTGTAAACTGTAGACAATTCTCGATGACTAGAATTCATACAACTACTGCAGTGTCTTTGCTTGCAAGCCCTGATTGACAGGGCTTGAAAAACTTAACTGGACCGTGTTCTCATATTTCATTTGTGGTAGGCCTATAATCGTCTCACAAACCCGTCCACCCGATTTTAGAATAACCTATCACTCCGAGTCACGCCTTATTATTATTATTATTATTATTTTCAGGAAAGATAGGAAAAATACTTTTCAAAGAAATTCAAAACTGTTTCTTTCAAAAGCATGGTAAGGGCTAGGAAAATAGATAATTGTTACATGCCCAAGGATAAGCAAGTATAGTATTTTTTAACCCGAAGTCAGAACAGAGAATATGATTCAAAATTTGGCCTCCGAAAAGTGCGTCACATGATTGATATCCAAGAATGTGATTGGTCGTAATTGGCTATCCGTCCTGTAGAAAAGAGTGCTACCAGCACCAGGGCAGGCAGGTAGGTGAGCGACTTGCACAGACGCAACTCATTTGCACAATGCAGACTGACATCTAGCCCCTCAAGTTAGTTATTTATATTAATCGGAGTTGGAATTCCCCACCTCGCCACCTCCCAAGTTTTCATGCAGACATGACATAGCCTACGTAGAGAGTAGTTACATGAAGACATATGGGGTAGGTTAGACTACTTTCCGATTAAAATATGACGTGTTACGAACATACAAGACCAGTAAAATTCTTAAGTAACAATTGCAAAGACAAAGGGGGCACCTCAAACGATATGCAATCTAGTCTACATATTCAAATTCACGGCAAACCGGGTGACAATTAGAGACAAAGGGAGGGGCTTGCGTGGAGCTTACAGTTAGACGTGTATTCAAGATAGGCTACGTGGAAAGTTTATGCTTACTGAGTTAAATTCATTCCTCTATTTGTGATATAGCCTAAGTGAAAGATCAACTTAAACATACAAAGCCCAAAAATTGAGGAAAGGAAAGGGTATACTAAACCATCGACATGCACGCACCTTACCACGATTTCGTGATTGTTCGGTATCAGTCGGTTCACGATCTCCACCTCGTGTTGGGTTCGGATTTGCCGACCCACGCTCACCACTCTTTTGCTTTTTGACGTTCGTCCTCTGGCCTCTATCATTCTTATGTTTCGTCTTTTTCTTGTCTTTCTTCCTGTCCTTCCTCTCTTTGCTTCCTTTCCGACCCCTTTTCGGAGGCCGAGGGGGTCGAGGTTTCCGAGGCCTTGAAGGTCTTGATGGTCTCGTTCTTAATCGTTCACCATCGGAACTTCTTGTAGGGGTTTCGCTCTCACTGTTTTCGTCTTGTAATGAAGACTGCTCAGATCCTTCGGTAAGATTAACACCTTCGGTAACAACCCGACTATTATTTCCTGTCCTTGCAGGTATTTGTTCAATACTAGTATTCGAATGTTCTCTTAAACCACTACTTATTCTATTTTCAGTGGGTGTCGGTTGCCCACTAGTTAGAGCGCCCCCATTCGTAGGTGGTTCGTAGTCTTCTCTTACAACATTGTCTCCCATAGGATAACTATCCCGGGGATTTTCTTGAGGAACCTCCTCTGGACTTTCCTGGGGTTTTACCCCAGTTGGCTCTTGCGACCTGGGGTTCAATGGTGACAATGACGTCACAGCAGGTCTCGTAGGTTCAATGGTCACCCGAGGGTTACAATAAGTTTCTAATACTCCGCGGGTGCATTGATTTATACAACATTCTGTTACAATTTGACCAGTTCTTCGACGTAATCTCCTCGGACGATTCTCTGTGTTTGTTGATAAAAATGACGAAGCTGTTTCCCTTGGTATTATCGCTTGGAAAGCACCTGTATCAGAGAAAAGGGAGAAAAACGTAATGTTAACGTCATATCATAAGAAGTGAGGACAACTGCCGCATACGTTTTAAACGCACTCATGACGTAATGCTGCAAGACACGCAGTCTCATGTTTGTTTGGGTGTACCGTACTCTAAGAGACATTG
Source organism: Holothuria leucospilota (assembly GCA_029531755.1). NCBI lineage: Eukaryota > Metazoa > Echinodermata > Holothuroidea > Aspidochirotida > Holothuriidae > Holothuria > Holothuria leucospilota. Next base: position 15,901,178 of record CM055972.1, read on the forward strand.
TGGATTTGATAACGTTACAGGGGTGCCATTTTTGGTGTAAGTACTAGATAAATATGTCTAGCAGAACCGGTACATTGGTTTGGTTGGTAATAAGAGATTTGTGCTGGTATACTCTATGTATAGGTCGAAGGTACTACAAACTTATCTTCTTTTGTTACGGAGGGATGGTGAAGGTGTGCCTGCAACTTAATGTAGCCTTACTGGAACGCTGAATATAACGTTACACACACCTGCAGATAGAGCAGTCCCACTTATCTTGATTCTCTACCAAAGGCTCTGTAGAGCTTTTACTCCGACTAGAAGACTAGTCGAAGTAATACGATCGCAATAGCAGAGGATGTGGAACGTGTCACAGAAATTTCACTTCTAAAATATTATGTTGATCGATGGTTATTTGTCGTCGCTAGAGCTTATCTTCCATTTTGTGGTCATAAACCCCTTCTTCTTCTAGGGATTTTGATATTTGTGCCCGAAACCTTGCAAAGTCGTTCACTAATTGGTCTTGCCCAGAGATTTTTCAGGAATAATCGAAATGACGAAAAACCATGTTTGTAGGCAATTTTGAATCTAAAATTAGCTGTTCCTGTATGGGAGGATTTTGTCCTGATAGGTGCAAAAATAACAAATTAACTCATGTCATTTGCTTTTAAATCTTCAATTTGTCAGTAATCTTATCTAAAAATTTTGTTTCAATTTATCAAAGTATGCGGAAGAAAATTCGAAAGAAAATTTTCTTCTTTTCGTCCTAAGCGATCGACTTTGCCTAGCGCAAAATATTGTTTGGCCTTCTGACCGGGTGCAATTCAAGACAATTGCGGGGTATCGCCATCTGAAGTTGAACACATATGTCAAATTAGATGGTCATATGTCAATTTTGTCCAATCATATTACTAGAAAGTAACAGGTGACCATGATTGCCCAATGAGAGGGAGAGAAACCCGACATATGTCGAACTAATCGGACATTATGTACAATTAAATTGTACATACCGGTCCGTCAGTTTTGTCCAATCAGAGTACTAGAAAGGAACAGGTGACCTTGCTTATCCAATGAGTGTACGAGAAACCTGACATATGTCGAATTTTACTGGACATATGTCAGTTTCTCCTACAAATGTCGATTTTTGTCCAATTAGACCACGAGAAACTGACATTTAATTCGACTTAGGCTATGTAGATTTCAGGACTTAAGGGCCATGTCACGATAGGGCGCACCATAAACATCCGCATCCGTTAGAGCCTCAAACGTTTCATTTACGGCTCCACAAGGCGATTCGTTCGATTAGGGAACTTAATGTTAAGAGAAGCATTCCTACCGTCGCACATTGCTACCGGTACGCATGCACAAACAGGGAGGTGACTTGGGAGCTTACTTGTAACTTGACAGCTCAGCTACGGTGGGGGGCGGTAACCCCGGGGTGGCTGAAGCCAAAGACAGCCGATAAGCATAGTCCGCCAGGAGACTTTTACTCCCTCATGTAATAAAATCTCTCATTGCTGCCCTTCCTTCAAAATCCCCTTCCATCACTGATTCCCTCACATAGCACCTCCTTTGAGGTAGTCCACAGATTCGATGAAGAGTTTTGCTTAGCTCGTCAACACACAAGAAAGGGGGAATGCGACATCCCCTTGCGGCGCAAGCTACAGAGAGCCGCTACACAGGCTACATTTGACGCGGATATGAATCTCAGGACGGACACAGATTCGAGGGTCGTGGCAAATAATCGTTTTCAGCGACCAATGTTTCTATCACAATACTGAAATCAAGTTTAACAGAACGACTGGCAACAGGAGCCTACAGTGTAATAACTCCATTGCTAACATAGGTGTAAGAGAAGGTGGTACACTGTGAACCCCGAATTTTTCGACAACCAAAAACTTCAGGCAAAATTCTTCTAAAAAGAGTGTCAGATATGCGAAAAAAAAATAAAAAATACAAAAAATTGGCCCCAAATCCAAAAGTTCTCATACGCTTATGATTGCTAGAATCATAACTGTGCTATTGATATGTTACTTCATCCTGCAATCCGTACTTTTTAATGAAATCGATTAGTGACTTGTTCGTGAACCCAAGTCAGACGACAGGCCTACACCCTAAAAGTCAGATAGAAAGAAACAAGGTTGTAAGTTATTCAATGAAGTGGTTTAATACACATAACTTCTACACGGCGTGTGTCCTTCTATTTCCCCAAGGGACACTAATGGTTAGTTTCGTGTCCAAATTTACGCTTGCACATTCTTAAGCTGCGGTATAGGCGTTCTATCGTAAGGAATGATGGTTGATGGAGATGAATCAAAATAAATTCTAATATTGGGAAAGAACATGAATACCGTATGGTGTATATATATATATATATATATATATATAACATGAATACCGTATGGTGTGTATATATATATATATATATATATATGGACTTCCGTATATATATATATATATATGGACTTCCGTATATATATATATATATATATATATATATATATAATATATATATATAATATATATATATATATATATATATATAAGATAAACAAAGCTTAAAAAATGTTAGGACCATGGAGTTACCACCTCCATGTAACGATGAGGGGGAACTGTTCTTATGTACTCTAAACCAAAGGTTCGGAAGTGTTTTTTCCCGCGGCCCACTTTTGCCCGTGTCTTTTCGTTTATAACAAAAGTAGTAACCAGAACTCACTAAACAGTTAACCCTAAAATAACCATTGAAATATTTGGCTGGGCGATTATACCGCGGGCCATTTACATGTACGTCGCTGGCCGCAAATGGCCCCCACATGAGAACTTAGGCTCTAAACCTATCCTTTCAAAGTAGTTTGGTCAGTTGATAACAATTTAGAAAAAACAAGTGAAGATATTCCCACTCGTGAGGTACTTTTCCAAAGTCCCCTCGAAACTTTTTTGAAGAGCCGAAGGGCGAAAACCCACGGACTCCCGAAGGAGTTCTGCTCCCCAAAGGAGCCACGTCATCAAGGGCAATGAGACTTAACGTGACCAACCTCTTGACCTTCAGACCTGAAGTGTCCCCATTCTAGACTGGCAGAAAAGAACACATACTAAACTGGTCTAATTGGTCATGTTTAGCCATATTGTAGGAGCTTCTTCGTAAACCCCCAGTGTAGCAACTCAAGGACTTGACAACTCCCTGATCAAACAATATCATATCATTATCACATCCCGTGCCCTTTCCGCTGCCATACTCGTGAAGTTGCTGAAAACGGAAAGTTCCTTACCGGAAAGTTCGTCATAGGGAACCTATAACATGTATTTTGGAACACTCAACCTATAGTTTCTATGCTGAACAAACAGAACTATGTTGTACATATAATTAATTATCTAGCAATTCAACCTTTGTGATTAAATTGTTGGCAGCTCTCATAACAACAGAATGAAATCGAACTGTGACGTAAAATTTTCCTGCTCGTTGTGTCAAATGAGGTTCATTGACAAAACATTTTCAGTACAGCCAATGGTAAAGGAAGGAAATTTGCATTTTCATAAAAAACAACAACTGGGCAAAACAGACCAATATATCCTTAAAAAATGCAATAATGTGGAAAACGTCGGGACTTGAAGCCAATGCCAGATTTGTTTTGGCTTGAGGTCTTTCAACTCCAGTAGCTTTTGAAGCTAATCTGAAGGTAAGAACACATCTCTTTATTCTTCCAATGTCATTTAGGCCATTCGAAGCATGGGATAGTATTTCCATACGGCTAACCACTTCCGGGGTCACAAGGTAAAATATATAATGACCTAAAATGCGAAACAATTTGGCAGACATTTGATCGTTACAGTCAAAATTGATTTCCAGCGTCTCACTTTATTGTTCAGTAAGTCATTACCATGTAAGTTAGAGACTGAAATATTCGTTGTAAACATATTGACGCAAAAGAACTTTCCTTTAATTAATGAACATTTCTGAGTCTTTTTTTTTTATTTCAACTACTGGTTTAAAACAAGTGTATAAGGAAATGTTTCCTGCGCTTTGAAACTTTAGACCGTGGTAAACATGGAAAGCGTCACGTATTACCAAGTTTTGGGAGTTTTGAAGAGTAACTTACTTATTTGCCGTCCTCAGCGGTCTTGCAATCAAGGCTCGCTGCTTTAAATGTTAAGGGGATAGGCTACCATTATCTAAATAAGTTCGCACCCCAGACGCAGCCCCGTAGATAGAAATGGTGTTGAAAGGAAGGGACATAGCCTCCATGGGGCGGGGCGCGTAGTTTTCTTTTCCAGGACGAGCCAGGCCAAATCTGGCCGATGGACCAATCAGCTTCTTGGAAATAGACCACACCTCTAATTCCAAAATGACAGCTTTTCGACCCTTTTTTGTAATTCTGACGCCGGATTATGAAAGAACGAGCCAAATAACCCCAATCCGCGTAACCCTTACCTTAATTCTAACCGTAACCTTCATTTTGAAACAAATTTAAAATTTTTTGAAAACTCGATTTGCCCACGTTCGTCCTGGGAAAAAAATATTGCGGGCGGGACATGCTTAGATGTTGACAATAGTATGTAGATCAGTTTTCGAGGGACGCCCTCCAGCCCGTTACCTACTGTCCTACAAGACCCTCCTTCCTCATTCCCGTGTGGCTGAGATGGCGTCCTGGGAAAGAGATTTAAAAACAACGGGTGCTCTCCTACTAGTTCAGAATTTGTTGTTTATGGTAGCAAAATGCAAAACAGTTTTAGTTTTAGTTTTGGCAAATATTTTACTAATGCTAACAAATGCTAACAAATCTCGTCATCATTATTAATATTCCTTAACTTTTGGCTGTGACGTGGTCCCTCTCCCTGACTGGTACCTGATGTTGACGGCTTCTACCCTTCCTTGGTACGCAAATGGAGGATACCATTTTGACCTGAAGTATTTGATGATACATATAGCAGTTGTCAAATTTTTCCATCAATACATTTGCAATAATAATCTCTTTCGGAGTGCAATATTCACCTTGACGCTAGGTACTGACAAGTTCGAAGCCAAGGGGGCCAGGGGGTGGCGCCCTGAGGAAAGTGTTTCCCCCTAGAAAATCAAAAAGTACCAGTGCTGCCGTACTAAATTTTAATATATATCGTCCGTCTCCCTGAAGTACAGTTCCCCCTGAAGCTATCCCCCCCCCCTTGCAAACCTATTAAGCGCTACAGTCCCGAGCAATAGGCTAGAGGTACGCTCTTGGGGGCGCACTGAGTTGGAGAACGTTCCCAGCACTCGACCAATCTGGTATACGGTATCTAAAGATATATCAATGGAAAGGTCATAGCCGTAATTCGTTGACGCAGCCCAAAAAGGGGTTGTAGGAGGTAAAAAACTCACCATGCATTGTATGATGTTGATCGTAGTAGCCTCTGTCAGCACAAATGATTTTGAGGGCGTCTGCGAGGCTGGTGCCGCAGTAACGCTGGGATGCCATGATAGGGTGTAAGAGGTATAACGTATAGATATTTATATAACAAAGCAGTGCCTTGAAGTCCATTTTCTTTGGTTTTCAATCTGTATGAAAGATAAGGAAAAGAATATCGAAAGTTAAGACTCTGTTTCTGAGACAAACCAGGGTTGGTCTTTCTTTAAGGCGAATATGCCCAACTTCCAGAAGACTTAGCAACCCCATCGCTTGACGTCACTCTGTTACGTAACTATGGGTCGCAAGGGGGTGGGGTGTTTTATGTTCCATACTTCCACAGATTCACCTTCCACGCTAACAGCATGAAAACAATCGAGATATACTTCCACATAAATAGGGTGGACTGGCACTTCCTCTGAAAAATTATTGTCTTTTATTACTGAGTCGTAATAATGAATATTCTGGGTTCTTTCGGGTAAGTTCTACACTACTTTTATTCTTTATCTTTCAATCACTGAATAATTTTGACGTAATTCTCTCCAAAAACACACAACCCTCCGACTTTTTACTGGGCAATTGGTTAGAATGGAAGGGGATAATTCTATGAACTATATCTGCAAAGGCATTTGGTTCACTAGGTTCTCAATTTGGCCCGGACCGGTCTACAGAGCAGTTCTGGTTTGGAGAAGCAACTTTCGCTTCTAACTGCAATGGCCTGGCAGGGGCGCAGTGAAAAAAGATTACCGTGGCAGTGAAAAAAGAAAAACCGTGGAAGGGGTCGATGGAGGGTGAAGCAAGACGTCTTCCTCCGTGGCTTATCTCTCTTTTGATATCAGTAAACGTTATCCGTGACGTAAATTGGGGCCCTGGTAGTAGTGTTATCAAAGTTATCCGGAAATGTTTCCTTCCCCAACCAATGGCTACGGGCCTGTAGCATAGATCAGAGGTCTGTCCACCAGGATCAGTTTTACTGTTAAGTTTACTTGTTCTAAACAACACTTTAAATACAAAAGAGCGAAATTCACTCCAAAAGAGTGACCACTCCTAGTAAGAGTGAATTTCACCCGGAGTAGAGTGAAAATTCACTCCAAATAGAGCGATATGTCATTCCATGTGTGTGAAGTATCACTCTCTTTGAGTGAACCGTCACTCTTCTCGGGGCGAAATTCACTCTTTTAAGGAGTGGTCACTGGGAACACTCTTTTTGGAGTGAATTTCACTCTTTTGTTTTTAGAGTGAAGAACATAGGTGTCTTCCATCCTTAACTTGACTTAATATGAAGAGGATGTAGCGACTACCGTGATCGTGTTAATGCATGGATGGAAGTATTACCTACTTTCATGGTTAATGTAACGCGATGTCATTGCACTTTTAACAAAGATATAAATACCCCTTGACGACCGACGTCATTATTTCGCGCCTGTAAAAATCGCCTCATAATGCTCAATCGGGTTACATTAACTTGACCCCTATTTTAAGCTTCAACAAGTCTGTATTCTATTCTGTACTACATGAAAGTCTGGATGCGTATGTAAAGACGGTTAGAGTTGAACTTAAAAATAGCAGTACGGATCTGCACTACTTAGCAACTAACACTACAAGAAATTAATTACACGCGGAATTCCTCTCTCTTACAAATTAAACGTAATAACTGGGCTGTCTGCCTCCTGTTTCCATAACAAAACCATTTCCTTTCATTGAGATATCCCAGACGCTTTACTGATGTATAAAATCTCCTTGTAATTTAAGTTCATTTACAGATCATTAAAACTAGTTAACACACTATACGCACGTCACAGGGTCGCGCACCGTGTTCGCTGAAGTTCTACATTTACTTGAAAACGTGCGAAAGGTTAAAAAGCCTAGCGTTATTACTGACTTGTTGGGTTGTAGCAATTCGACTGTGCCAAAGGGCCAAACAATCACAATATTGACAATTGCCAGGCGGAGTAACAGTAACCGAAAAACATATCTGAGGAATGCTGCCTCATTTCCCTAGGGTGCATTCATGTCAGTATTCATTTAAATGCCTACAAAATTCATACTTGTGTTTATGGGTGGCCTAAAGTCTCTTAACCGTAAGTACATGCGAATACCAGAGGGCCTAGTGTTATAAAACAAAACTTCTGGCGTCTACAGTGTGTGTTCGGTGACATTTTGCTTGGCGGTTTGATATTGGTCAAAGACGACACAAATCAAATGTAAGTGGGGTAGGTAACAAGCTTATCTCGCAGTCACAGTCCAATGTATTTTCTGCCAGAGAGACACGATTGTCAGAGTAGCCTATTTGCGGTTTCTGATAAAAAATATGAAGACATCAAAGGACAAATTCTCAGTAAGACTGAAGAGAGGCACGTTGCACTTCGAGTGGCTGACTGGTGGCGATTTGAGTTCAAGATAAAAACTCCCTGGATAACTCACGACGATAAGTTTGGAGATAATTTAGGTCATGGGCAATCAACAAATGTATTAGATCAAATCTTAGACGTATCAATATTAAAGTTTGAAGTTTCCGTGTAAGGCCTACATAGTTCAAAGCATAAGTAGCTTACATTATGAAACTATAAGAATGCCAATGAGAGAGGATACAACCTATATTATAAAACTGATATTTGACCGGTGCCGAAGGTATAAACTGTTCATTGGAAGACATTTCGCAAAGCGGAGCAAGGCCTTTGCCTGAAATTTTGCCTACAGAGGCAAGCAATCATAACATGAATTTTTCTTTGACTTTCAATGTGTTTTAGGCCTTGCATCAACAATTTTGCTCAAAGGGACATCGGCCCCAACACCCCACCTCCTATCCGTCTATGAAAGTTGACAGAATTTCCATTGGCAACAGCTCTGAGAGCAGAAAACATACATGTGAAACGAGCATACCGGGCAATGCAACCAAACCTAAGAAAGGCTATTTGTGTATCTTCCGTTAAACTGAATATTGGACTCTTGGGCTGTATTACAGGCAACTGTCATCACATATGATAATTATGATAAAGTTTAACTAGTGTCAAATTCTTTTCGTTCAGCATGGTCAGGTGGGACGATCAATCGGGGTTCACTGTTTTCTTTAACAGGGCCGGATCCAAGGGGCGTAAGAGGCGTACGCCCCCTATTTTCGGCAAAGCAATGAGTTCTGTAACCAGAATTTTACATCTCCAAGCCCATGAAAACGGTATGATCACTTTCTGTAGACTGTTACGCCCCTTTTCCGATATTCCTGGATCCGACCCTGGCCTACGTAGCAGGCTGTACGGCGCATTCCTTGTTCAGCCATATCCCTTTATGTTTGGGAAATCTTAAAAAGGGGCTGAGCAAACAGTCTGCTCCGCGGGTAGACCCACTGATGCGAGACGGCGAAGATAAAACGTCATTGCGCCTGTGTGTTCTACAGTCTGTGATTCGTTAGTACAACGTTGGGTCCCCGTATGGTACTTTCAGCCATAGTCGCACTTTCCTATTCTTGATGAATCCTTGATATCTCGAGGAAAAATATTCTTAGCTTTGGGGCACACTTACGACTTGTTTTTGCAGCACAAGTGCTCCTCCCCAATTCAAAGCAATCCCTTACGTTTGCATATGCATGCCTATATAGAGCTGACAATCTGAAGTGCGTTTTGGAGTGTATTATCGAAATGTTGTATACAACTTGGAAATAAGTCATAACGTCATACAACAAACAGGCAACATTTAATCAACGTTTTGTCAGAACTCAAGAGTACGTTTCATTTCCTGTAGGAAGTGTTCTTTGCAGCCCAGGCAAAATCAGGCTAATTACCATGCAATTTACATTTTTTCAACACGTTGCCGTGACGTCAATTGATGTTTGATGGTTAACGTTTATATTTCAAACATGTGTCGATAGTAGAGAACCAGGTGCGACAAACCTGTTATGCTTCAAAGTATGCTACAATGTACAGTTTCTTATGCTATGTAGCATCGGTTCAGCAGTTCCTCACCTAACCTGGGATATTAACATACATTTAAGTGATCTCCTACTGTATCGTTCTGCAGTTTTTTCATGCTTTGAAGCATGAATTGAGAGAACAGTGCAGAAAAACTTTTCTCGACTGGGGTGCGGTAGAGAACGATGCTTTGAATATACCACGCCCAATTCCGACGTCATATTGACGTGTAACGCCTCACAACTGGTGTAAGTGTAAATATGTCATTCGTAAAAAACTTAGGCCTATTGTATACAGTATAATGCATGCAGTTATAAGCTGATACGGACGAGGGTAATACGCACTGTAACATACACGTCGGGAAGTCACTTTGTAATGACAGAATTTCAAAGAAAACGTATCCCTCCTTTTAATATTAACGAGTTCGGCGAAAGAATACTTACTGAACATTTGGGAAATGATGTACAAAACTTTCTAGTCGACGAGCCGTGTCCAGCTGATGTACTTATCAGTCCTAACAACCTGACCTTTAATTCGTGCATGAGGGTGACAGAGCCAGATAATGTCTATAGTCCCCCGTCTCAATAGTCCCCCGTGCCACTAGTCCCCCGTCTCATTAGTCCCCCGTGTCATTGGTCCCCGTCTCATTCGGCCCCTAACCCTAACCCTAACCCATAACCCTAACTCCTAACCCTAACCCTTAGTCCCTTACCATAACCTTACGGGGGGGACTAATGAGACGGAATAGTGAGAGGGGGGACCAATGAGACGGGGGACCAATGAGACGGGGGACCACCGAGACGGGGGACTAATGATACGGGGGACTATTAATGAGACGAAATAAGAGGTGGGGACTAATGAGACAAATTACCCTAAATGGGGGACCAATGAGACAGGGGACCAATGAGACAGGGGACTATAGAGCGGACTGACTCTAACAGAGCCACTGCAGGTGTATGGGAAGCAAGAGGGGCTGAGCAAACAGAGTCCGCTCCGCGGGGTAGGGGGAACTAGGCCTGCGTTAATTGTTAATCTTAGCGTGGCTAATTAATCGTTTTAATTGGCCATCGAGAAAACACTTACATATAATAGAGATTAAAAAACATTTCCTTTCACCTGCGACACAAGAATTACCTTCATGTACCAGTTCCACGAAATAATCACACCACAAGGCTGAAGTCTACACAGACTATTTTTAAAGTCTTAGTGCAGCATTTGAAATTAGGCGTTTGATCCAATAAATTATCCCAGCGACTAGAAGCTCCAAGTAATTTAATAAATGTCAAACAATTCATTTCATGAACATTTTGCCAAAGATGTGATCGTTAGTCTCTAGGCTATACACATGCTACAGTACCAAACCTCCTTTCGAAACATTTTCCACCAGATTCCTCAAATTTGAGTTTCTGCGATGCCAACGTTATGACCAAACTAAATTCCCTTCTGTTGTTGATCAGAGGTGCCGCTTGACGAGCAATTAGGGAAGTCCTCGGGCATGCGATACTACCTGTGCGGTATCTAGGATCTCAAACCCGAAATAGAGTAAACCTTATCATGGCCATGTCATGACACAGAATTTTTTTTCGATCTTGCTACTATGGCAGGAACTTACTCATTATCAGACAAGGATTTGAGAATACTTTATACCTGTCTTCGTGATGCCGCGTCATAAATTTGGTTTTCTATCTAAACGTTATTATCTTCAGAGCACCTGATATACAAGGCATTTTGTTTTTAGTGATGAAACCTGTCTTACAGTATCAAAGCAGGGTGTGCTGATTAGGATCCAGATTTTGTTTTATTTTAATGTGTATTATTATTTCTCGATACCTTGTTTATCCACGGCTATTTTGAACTAAGTACATCGTTCATTATCTCAAATATGGCGTCGAAAGAAATAGGCTATTCTATTATATTTCTAGACACATAGAATTGCACACGTTAGACAGACGCGTGCGGACAAATATCGAAATATACACACTAAAAACGTCCGGGTCAAATTTGAACGATTCCTATCAAATGGATCAAATGGGTACTGAACAGAAATCTATTCAAATATTTGATTAGATTCGGTTCATTTTGAACCAAAAATCGTTAATTTTGAACCGAAACTAGTCAAATATTTGATCCTTTTTCGGTTCAGTGCCCATTTGATCCGCTTTTGGTTTAATTTGAACCGGACGGTGTAAGAACGAAGCAGCAGATTAGTACTTTAGCGCATTACTGTCAAATAGACGACTTTTTAAGCCAATGACGAGAGAAGATCTTTGTTTGATCAATTTGGTCCATTATCTACTGATAAACTCTCCATGACAAATTAAATTGTCAGACGATTTCGCATTCATTTGTGAGTTTCGTAAAGATTTGTAAGGACTATTATTTTTCTGAATTGGAGTTTAAAATGTTTACCTACAAGCGACCCGACGTTTTCAGTCGCTAAAGTATCATGGACTAACTACTTGCTCAAGGCTTGCCTACATAGCAGGCTATACGGCATATTCCTTGTTCAGGGAAGCTGAGGAGCTGAGCAAACAGAGTCCGCTCCGCGGGGTAGCTCAATGATTGAAAATACTTTAAACAAAAGGCCACGAATTGTACCAAGCGACGCATGCGCATCGCAAAATTTTACGCGCATGTCTTTCAGGATCATAGGCCTAACCATGGAAGTACTATCTCGGAGGTATTATTCCATGGGCTGACAGATGTGACAACTTTTCACAGGGGAACGCACCTGCAAAGGTGGTGTCCTTGATGTAAAACAATCCAAACAAGTTTATTATTGCTTTTAAAACAGGATATTTGAATGAAAAAGATGATTGGCCAACTGAACAAAAGGAACGACTTTTGAATTTCGTAGAAAATAAACAAGTTCAGTGACACACAGGAAAACTTGTTTCGAAGTCATTTTACAGGAAGCATTTTGAGTCACTAAGTGGGAGATATATCAACAAATCTATTCGTCATCTAGGTCGGTGAGTTGAAGTTCACGGTGGGGTGAGCTCGGTTAAGCAATGCCGTATCTTCCGCTGGTTTCGAAAGTGCTAATGAGAACTGAGGGAGGGCGACTAAATACCCTCCTGGTTTTAACACTATAACCCCACATAAAGATTTTTGACTTTTGCACCAGAGAAAAGTCAGGCGGTGTGACTGTGTGACGTAGCCAGGGATTTGCAGAAAAGGGATTGTTTAGCACCAACAAACGGCGTTGAGGAAAGTGATCGTAAAGAAGATAAGAACCGGGTGAAGGGAGAACCCATGGGGAGAGTTTTTTCTTAATTTTTACTTTTTTAGAAGATCAATCTCAAAAACAAATTTGTCCTCGCCCTGTCCATGCATCCCTTTCTTCACCTATCTGAGGTACAAATATGGTCAGAGCTACACCCGAAGGCCTACTTTCTTCAAAAAGTGACTTGTACATCTTCAAGTTGCAATTTTAGACATTCGACTCAGCCAGAATCAGGCCAGAATGCCAGGCCATCACTACCAATGTTCATTGTGAGTGGATTTTGCACCAAAATATACGGTATTTAATAATAATAGTAACAATAATATTTGCATTTTAAATCCGCCAATATCTAGGCGATCCTAATCAAAGGCGCAGCACAATATTACCGCTGCTCAACGATAAATCGTCCCGGAGACAATCCCTCCAGTGCGACAGCTGCTCTAACGGTACGCCCGATAAGTTATTTCACAGGTAGGCCTACCCATTTAACCCCTGGGTGGAGGGAGACAATTGAACTAAAGCATCTTGCCATATACCCCCCCCCTTCCCCGGAGCGGACGAAGTTTTTTTCGCTCAGCTCATCTGAGGGGCGGCAGCCTAAGGGGGCGGCAGCCACAGAGGCGCTACCCAGGCTACTTGCCATAGGACACAACGTAAAGACCCAGGACAGGGAGTCGCACCAGCAATCCTTGGATCACAAGTCCAAAACCTTAAAGGCAATAGGCAGTCACCCCAATCAGAGTTAGTATGCCCCGTCACTCTAGTTCATGAATGGCCTATTTTGATCATGTGACAATTTTTTGTGAATTGTGAAATTCAAGGAGAATTTCTCCTTGCTTTACCTATTGTTTGTAATAGTACGTTCAAGACGTCTTCAGAGGTGCTTGTAATGCAGTAACAGGAGATTTGCAAGAATTCGCTGATTTTCAAAGCAAATTCTGGGGCGACTGTCTACTGCCTTTAACCAATAAACCATCCCGTTCTCACCACCAGAAGTGTTCAACGTCCCTTATATCAGGGCCTATCAACTGCCTGCTTAATCCGAGATAAACTCTCAGATAGAGTAGCCTGCTTAGCGGCTATCATAAGTTTCTGTCACGCATGTCTAAATGCCCGTAGTCCGCATTCTGTAATCTGTATTAACATCTATAAATTTACCTAAAATGGACATTACCTATAATCGATATTTCGCATCCCATACTTCATAAAAATGACCCTTTTTGTGGTTTGCTTGACTATAATTTCCAATATTTTACGTCGTGAAAATGAAATGATGTCCAATAGTCAATGTTTTAGTGTACAGCACACTTATTTTTCAAATGTCGATATCGGACCAGTATCAGTCGATACTGAGAATTGATATATCAGTGTCGTTAATATCGTCTACCGCACTTGTAATATCGTTTCAACTCTACACATAACGGTATAATCATAACTATGTTGGATAATAGCATTGTTTTGGAACTTGTAGGAGATACTTCAGCGTAAGGACTCGTTTGGTTTCAAAATTGTGTTATGAACATATCCGAACGGCATCCATATGTTGTGGATAACCCCACTCGTACAGTCAAAAAACCGTTCCTTGCAACAAGCGCATCCCCAAAAAACTTATGCGAGAGGAGTCAACAAGACACCGTTATCAGAAAAAGCTAATATAAAAATATTTATAGCATGGATTGTCCGGTTGGGTCATTGACCCAACCTTTTAAGATGACCATGGAAATACTGACGTCAGTATTATCCGCAAAAATTTGCAAAGAATGTTTATGTGCGGGAAGTACCGCGGTATTTCGCACAAAGTATTAAAATCGTTGGTCCATACCAACTTATTCGGGACGATCACCGCAAGCTGTTATATGTGACAGATGACAACCGTCTTTCTTACCTGTTGCGGTCGAGTGTCGAAATCGAACTGTCGAATATCGATTATTTCGTCTAGGCCACTTTAAAGGGAGATGGCAGTCTCCCGGGCCCCAAGTTTATTTTCAAAAATTTACTAAATCTTACAAACCTCCTCTTATTTTGCTCACAAGTATCTTTTATTATGTTTCTGTATAAAAAACCTTGAATACTGAAAGTAAACTTAGTAGTTATTCATTAACAAATAAGTAAAGAAAATGTTGTCACATGATTGATCGGAGCCAATCCTGAAGTAGGATGAAATTCCTGAACAGAACACTAGTTCTAACTGGGGGGGGGGGGGGGAGACTGCATTTTCCCTTCAACTTGAGGCTTTGCTTCTAAAGTTATTGTAGTAGCCAAGGCTTCGCTCAAAAGCTTTGTTCCTATTGACATTTTAAGCTCCTCGAATTCCGCGGGCCGCCACGTAAGAGCCCATGTTATAGGCTTATTACATACTTTCACCCAAACATCCAAAAGTCACCGTGTCAAAAAAGGTCAAAATTAGGACTTCTCTCATCAAATGAGTTGAGGTAAAATATTATCCCTTGAGCTTGAACCAAGATTTTCAGGCTGAATTGAGGCTGCCCAGGCATCCTACTCCCACATTAGCTTCACTCCCTCAACCCCACTGGGAGGACGAAGTTTTCCTCCCAGTTTCAATTTTATCGCTACATGGAAGCCACACAGAGCAGACTACGCGGAGAGCTACAACTCCTCTATCCCTGCGAAGCGGACGTTTGCTCAGCCCCTCTTTAAGGCCTCCCAAACACCTAATGACTGAACCAAGAATATGCCGTACAACCTGCTACAGTAGGCAACCATTCCTCGAGGATTCCACTAACCTTCACAGCAAGCTGGTACAAGCTTCAGTGTCCTCTCTGGACCAAGATGGCACAGTGTCGTGAGTTTGAAATTGTTGTCCTGGGGAAGGGTTCTAAAGGAAGGGCCTCTATCCTTCGAAAATTTTGCATTAGCCTATTAATGGAATTTAGATGTAATCTGGTGCAATGTTTTGTATCATTCATTAACCTTAAATTTACTTTCAGAATTTTTTTAGACTAAATCTGTTTTAATAGCAACTACATATAGGCTGCATTTTCCATGGGCAGCATTATCATTACCTCTCAAATTCGAATTTTTTACCACGGGTAGTTAGCCCCGCACGCGTAATATTTTTCCCACGAGGTTATGGGCAAATCGTGCCAATGGACCAATCAGCTTCTTGGAATAGCCACACCTCACACCTCTAATTCCAAAATGACAGCTTTTTGACCCTTTTCTTGTAATTCTGACACCGGATTATGAAAGAACAGGGCAAAAAACCCCAGTCCAGGTAACCCTAACCCTAAAAATAACCCCACCTCATGATTTTGAAAAAAATTTGAAAAATTTTGAAAATCAAATTTGCCCATAACCTCGTGGGAAAAAAATTAGGGTCCCCGCACTGGGAATCACTGGGTTGCCAGTAGTTTACTTTGTATATGTAGTTATCTCGAGCTTATTTTGAGATACCATCATGACGTAATAAAATGCGCATGCATTCTGTATAAGACGTTCTCTGCCAGGTCGAAGGAGCTACTTACTAAAGGATCAGACAAATCAAAACGTGCTTTACAGAGGCAAGCAAGTGTTCGCCAATGTCCTTCTTAAAATATTCAGACACAAAAATAGTGTCTTCATGAGGTTTTCTAACACGCAACCTATTTAATTCAGTGCTACTGATTTCAGTAAAATTGTCCCTCGATGCTTCAAATTTTTTTCAAGAAGATGTAAGCCTTTTATCCCCTGTACTAAGGTTAGCAACTGTCTTAGCACCTCCCCCTGAGCATTTTATCGCTAAAAGTCTAATCTCTTACTTTTGAAGACATGTCCCGCTGAAGCTTATCAATCATTTTCAAAATCTGCTTTTAAAATGACGCGCATATAATTTGAAAATCTGAATTTGTTTTAATTGTGTTCTGTAACTTGGCTGTTCAACAATTTACCTCTCACTTCCGTACAAGCTTACTTCATCAATCATTTTCGCAATCTTGAAAATCTAATTTAGGGTCATTTCAAACACCCATGTACGCTTTCCCAAATGTAATAAATTAAGGTGATATTTTTGGTACCGAAATTTGTCATTTTTCCACATTCTTCATACTACCGTAAGCTCTATGGAGGGGATGGGAAGAAAGTACAGATTTTGTATGCTCGCAAAAATGATGAAAAATGGACGACCACTAAGGTACGACTACATTCGCATACTGTGGTAATATTGTCATTCTGAAGTATGATATTTAGAACAGGGAGTAGAACAAACAGCAGAGCCTTCAGTAAGAAACTTATACGCAACCTCATTTATTCGATAGACGGAACGAAGATTGGTACCACATGGCTAGAACCAAATTCATCAGAGAAGAACGAGGCCGGGGACTATTTACCGAAAAATATCACCTCTGCGATAATTTTGAGAAGTAACAGATCAGAACGAATTTTACGACGATCTGGAAAAGGTACTTAGTACTGGCTTTATCTTCTTTAATCTGTGTCAACAGGAATTTATGCGGTCGCGGTGGTCTTCAGGTACACCCCCGAAGCCTACCGTGTCATATAGAGGCGTGCTGATGGGGCCTTGAGCTCGTTTCAATTTACCTCACAAAAACGGAGAAAACAAAACTAATTTTACTCGGCAAAATGTGTTTCCTTGGTGTCGTTTTTTTGTGGTAAACACTTTAGTCAGAGAAGAAAAGATAAGAACGAGATAACCAACATCACATCACTCTCGATGTCGACAAAGAAATATTAAAAAATCGAGGACACCTCGTAGACGGAAATATTACTCTCAGAGAACGAAAACAACACTTTAAAATTTTTAAGTACATTTTTCTCTGCCGTCGAAGTATTGACATATATTCAATGGTTAGAGATCGGACAGGTGCAACGAATTTAAAATTTGTTGATATAAACTCTTTGATGCCTTGATGGTCGCTTGTCCATGGATGACCCCACGCTAGTGACTATTAACACGAAAGACCCTATCCTACATTTCTCTAGAAAAATGTTGCACGATAACTTGTCGCATCATATCCTTACAGGAATTGTTTCAAACATAGCTGTTAAAGCGAAATATTACGTTCATGGGACAGAAAATTTTACTTTTTTTTTTACAAACCCAATACTTATGGATAAAGAATGATAGATAATTCCTAATAAAGCAGCACAGTATAGTCTTCTTTTCAAAAAATAAGGTTCTCACAAAGCGAAATTAAGTTAAAATATTTGTTGCTCAAAAATAATTTGTTGGCCGAAAATTTTAAAATTTCAAATGATGCAACATCCATAACTCTTGTAGTGCATAATGTTCTGAGGAGATGAAGCTATTGCTGGAGTTTATTTGCAAGACTGAATGGGTTAATACTGATTATAGCTTATTTCTTTGTATGCCATGTTGGTGCATTGTAAAGGCAATAATTCCCTTTAACAAACCGCCTCCCCCCCCCTCATTGCCCCACTTCCATCAATTTCGGGACGATGTCCTCACCCTTTACATGTAGATCCTCGAACTAAGAATGAACCAATGACATTCTTATATAAATCGTAATAATACCTGAAATGCTCATCATCAAAAACAACATAAGTATCGTTATTCTGCTTAGGGACTCTTTTTGACTTCACTCACAGAAATACACTTCAAAGTTTAAAGGGAGAATGCAGTCACCCCAATAAAGAATTGTATGGTAGACTATCCTATTTCCTGAGTGACTCGTGACAATCATGTGACAGTATTTTTCTCACTCAATTGTAAAATTTACAAGGAGCAACTGCCTTGTTTACCTTGAATATGCAATATTTATGTCTTAAACTATTATGAAAGGTACTTGGAAGAGAAATAAGAAGAAATTTGTGGCATTTAGCTATTGTTTCAAAATAAGTTTGGGGCGACTGCTTTTGACCTTTAAGTAAAATAAGAACTCCAATATTTGCACCAAATTACTGTAAAAATTTCACATATTTTTTGCAATAAAGTAAAGGTACATATACACTAGACAGAAATTATCGTTTTCATGGGCAATTACACAAAATAAAGGCAATTTCTACATCAGTTATGTGTAAATTTTACTTAAAATTTCTGGAGTTCTTATTTCAATACGTAACTATTCTGAGAGGGTTCCGCCACTGCACGGGTTAATTTTGTCGTAGCGATGAGGAGAACGCGTGCCGAATAAAATCTTTATGGATTTATAGGCTATATTTTAAGTTCGTCTTCCAAAATATTGACACCACAATAGTACAGAAATGTGGCTTGTTAAGTATTAGTCAGTAAACGCTGAAACTTTAGGTAAATGAAAGTCTTCTTGCTGACTGGATTCTATAGGTGAAGAGACCTCTGCGTGTATCGGGGGACCTTTGGATTTGGGGGCGCAACTTTTTGACCCCAATATGTAGGTCTATTTTTTCCCAACATCCTACATATTCTTTCAAAATTATATGGTCGTGTCAGAAAGGGTGGGGGATCGTCCCCTTCTCTTTTCCCATACTCCTATGAATGCACATTTTGGGCTTGTAGCACAAGGTACATAAACACGTCGAAATCGTTTATAACCACTATGTAACAGAAATTATAATGGTTGAAATGTCAGTAAGGCAGCTTACAGTATTTGCTTAGCGCAATCAGTATTGGATTCCATGTGAAGAAGTATATCTGGCTCTTTTTGGCTCGTTGTGTCAAGTACGGGTATATAAACACGGGGAAACACCTACGCACTGCGACAGAAATTCGAGTCATTAAATTGCTTAGCCCCCTTTCCTGAGTAATCAACTTATTTTTCTTTATAAAAGGTGTATAGTTTTCTTACCTGAAAACATAGTTCTTCGCTACGTTTCGAATTTCTGCAAAAATTCAAATTAAGGCATGTTCCTCTCCGCAACAGCGTCTGAGTGTGAGAATGTGTAGCCTAACCTAACCATCCGTGTGTCTAACATAATTCTAATCCTCAACTTGTTTACGAGTTGCTGCACCGCAGCATAACACTAGGCTGCTTAAAAGTTCTGTTATTTTTGTCTAAGCTCGTTGGGTTGAGTGGCCTTATTCCCAAAATAATTGAAATTCTCACGGACAGGTGAAACGAAATGGCCATCGGAACCGTTCTACTTCTTTCAAGTTGGTGACGAACTTTAAAAGTATTTCCCTGTTTTGCCCTTCGCTGTGGCATACAAAGATAATCGCGAACCTATTATCCGCTAATTACAACTAGTTCTTTTCGAGTGTTTTCATACGCGGCCACCAGTAAAGAACACAATGCGGTGTCCAATAGCCTGTCTTTATGTACTTCTAGTTTGATTGCGGATTAAATCTTTTTAAGTGGTAGCTCAATAAGTCCTTTCACAAACTATTGAAGAGAAAAATAAGGTGTAATCACTCTTCATAGTTGTTTACTTGCAAGAAGTCAGCGAAAACTTGAACTTAAATGGATCAATAAAGATTAAGTAATCACTTCACCAATCGGAGCTTACTACCTCCCATTTTCCTTGTAGTCAGACAGCAAGCAAACGAATCGTGCTAGCCCAAATTGTTACGTCATAATCCTAAAGGATCCGTGGAAAACATTCGATGTATTTCGCCGGAACATAACCACATTTTCGAAGTGGCACAAGCCACGAATTTGCGGAATGCTTACAGACTACTATTGAGACAGGATAACCGTAACCCTCGTAGCCAGGTGTGACAATATACTATGAATGCAGATCAAAACCGGTGCAAGAGAAAATAGGTCCTAGTGTCCGCCGGCGGGCCAGGTTAACCATTCTATAAGCTAAGCCAAGTCAATTAAATCCCTTCAGGAAATAACCAGAGGGATGAAATAACTTACAACTATTGACCAAGAAACTGGACATGCCAGTTTTATCTAGAATGGTGCATGAATGAGGAGTCAACTAGGAGGGGGAGGTTAACGAAATATGTAGTCCGCAGAGTCACGTGAGCGTAGGTCTAGTACAAAATGTACTCCTTTTCTCCTGTATTAAATACCTCAGGTTGAAGTATCACCAACTCCTGACATCTAGACAACCTGAGTGGAATAGGATTGTAATTGGATGTGATCACCAGGTTAAGAACAATTTTTACTGTCTTTTAATAAAAGGAGGGAGTAGGTATTCGTTCCGCCCCTTTGAAAAAAAAACTTAATTAGCCTAGTATTCGTATTCGTTCCGCCCCCTTTGAAAAAAAACTTACGTAGCCTACTCTCCAAGATCTAAAGGAGCAGGGAGTTGCAGAAACTGCGTTGAATGCAGCTGAGGCACATGTACTGCGAACTGAGGATACTAACAATCGAACACATGCAAGCGAAAACCTGAAAGTACTACCAAAAGGAGTAACGACGCAGATGAAGCACGACTGAGAGTTTGCGAGAAGTCATCAGAGAGCCAGGAGATAATAGTACATGCAAGCTATTTCGCTATCTTTGGCATCTTAAAGAAGAGAATTTTAGGTACCTAACCATATTAAAAAATTGTCGATATTTATCATAAAATGACAACTGTAAAGTAACAGAGGACAAGCGTTTCACGTACAAACTGTCTCTGTTCTCATACAAGGAATCGGGTAGTGGTTGGCACGTCAAGGCTCAATAGCCCTACAGAACTGTAATGTGTGGCTCAGACAAAGAGGTGTCTCAATAGCAGCTCATGCGATACAAAGGAAAATCAGATCGAAATGTTTCTAATTATTGGATGAAAGAAGACACGTGATTGGCATGGTCTGTAACCTCCGGTCTCTCCATACATGACTGGTTTCCTTTGCTATTTGTTTACTTCTCGGTAATCCCAAACAATTTCGGTACATGACGGAGATAATCCAAAAGTCAATCGTTCGATAATCCCCTTTATTAACGAATGCTTTGTGCGGGGATTGTCCTTTTCTTTGTAAAGTCAACAAACAGGCAAAGTCGATCAAATTTTACTTGAACGAAACATACTGGGAGAGTGTATTACGAATATGTTGGGGTCACTGTGGTATTTATGTTACCTGTAGAGTGAACGGTGGGACTTGCAAGGCTATCAACTCGCACTCCTCAGCCTAGGGGAACACGAGCATTTAAATGGGAGGGAGAAGGTGCACGGGGAGGGGAGAGGGTCAGTGAAAGTTATATGTGACAGTGACTGGGCCGAGTACCACAATCGGTTAGGGCGTATCATACCAACCGTAGAAACTGTTGCCCGCATCGTCCTTTAGTTCGTCGAGAATGGCACTATCCCAACACTTGAAATTGTATCAAAACATATTACAAACATAAGACAAGCTTTTAAACATTTATTTTAAGACAGAGGGGCACGTGTGACAGGGGGCCCGGGAAATGGCACTATCCCGACCCTTGAAGTTGTATCAAAACATATTACACATAAGACAAGCTTTAAAAAATTTATTTTGAGACAGAGGGGTACGTGTGACAGGGGGCCGGGAAAACTGTCCCGATTGACCAATATAATTTTATGCTGGATTTAAAATCCAGCATAAAATTTTCTATACTGAAGTATTTTCCCCACATGGAAAGCATAGAGAAAATAGCATGCCTAGAAATACTGCATGATTATGTGACAACAACCCCCTCCCCTTCCCCTCCCCCTTCCCCTCCCCTTCCCCTCCCCCTTCCCCTTAAATTTTGTCATGTAGGTCTCCTATGTATTATACGCAAGTCAGGCAGACAAACAAAAAAAAAAGGCAAAAATGAAATTAAAAAAAAAACCCTTCCATGCCCTGATGGGCCATGGTTACTGAAATAACAATTCCATCATGCAGCTATATATACCAGCTCAGCTATATCAGTATGCGAACCCACAGACTTGATTTTCGCCGCACTCCCTCTTTCCGATGATAATAGCCTACTCATTAAAGGATATTAATAGCCTATTGTCTTCAGTGCTGAACCAAGTTATGGCCTATCGTTCGTCTCATAAACATGAAGACTCATTTCCGTTCAATGGAATGATTCCCCAATGGGATAATTTCACCGTATTTCTGATCAAATCAATATCGTTTGGAGAAAACGCCCACCTTGTAAGTGGCAACTCCCTGCTTTAATCATGGAGCTACATGCTTAAAGGGGAATTTTCATGATCCCAGACAGTTCCAATTCTCCCAACTACGCATCTTCTAGCTCCTCCCATAACTGTATGAGGCTCTTCCTTGTGCAAGAATAAACCTGTTTTATTGCTTAAGGCCATGTCCTGGTGAGCATACAAGGCTATAAAATGTAATAAAAGTACTTTCTCTGCCTTGTGTGGAATGTGAGCTACTCTGCATCTTTCAAATTTTCAAACTTTGATGTCAATCAAAGAGCAGTCACCAACTGAGAATTTTGATGTACATACACTAAAAATATACTTTGGGGTGATGACAGTCTGTCTTTAAATCAAGCCAGCTATCTCGACCTCTACGTAACAGTGAAGAAGAGGTAATTGTGCTCACTTCATCCACCCAGGGAGCTGCCACGGAGATCTACCTGTCTCAAAAGAAGTATAAATGAAGACAGAAATCCTAAGGTCCGCCGAGCAGGCTAACATCGGCAAGTGATTTATGACATTAGACCTTTCCCATTCTCGCGGTGTTCGTAAATTTACATAGTGGCTACTGCGAACGGTACGGTATGGGGGGGGGGGGTTTACTCGCTGCAGCCAGGTCCAACCACTGTCCGTCTGACCTGCGCAGCAGCCGTCTTGGGCTTCCGCCTCATAGGGATTGTCGGATCATAGCTGAACGAAAAACTCAGCTTTTAATCCACCGTCTGCTCTGCAGGGGGAGCAGGCCTATGGTTCTTTTCGTTGATTATTCATACATCTTTGTATAAGTATAACCATGAAGTACTGCTTGATCAGAGAGCGTCAGTTTAGCAGGTTATAAGGTGATAGTAGGGACATGCAGTGACCACTCTCAGTTCTTGTGAGATTGTCTTTCTGCGCCCTACGATCACGCTGGTTTAAGGGGATGAGTTCCTTGGAAGCTCTCGTGGATTTGGCCCTGAAATATGTGCCAGGTTCATGTGTATTTATTCTAACGATTTTATCCCATAAGTTCAGGAGTAAACACACCCTGTCCGCAGTCCGCAAGAGGTCCAGTTGAAATTCGGCTCTGTACCGTAGGCATACTGTACATGTGGATAGAAGGGAGTGAATGGTCTTCTTCTTCAATTGCGTCACCCACTGGTGTCTTGTCCTCCAAAGGTAAACATTAGTCTAGACATTGCCATCACACCAGCTTAGCCTAACCGACCATATAACTTAATTAAGCAATTACTCTATTCCTACCAAAACTCCTTATCCCCGCCCTGCGGTGCTAGACACCACACCCTACATATCACTCGTCACATTTGCAAAGTTTCCGGTTTGGACTTCTTAGACACTGATTTGTTTTATCAATTAAAAACGTGACAAAGAAAGTAACACCATGAGAAAATCTGACTCGTTGCGGACGGTAGGAAGGTGTAACAGATATACAGGAAGAACACACAGGATGGCGTGTAGGGAATAAGTGTTAAACCTATTATTGGTAATTCAGTATCGGAATCGGCCGATATTCCTTTAGGGCCTACTGTCTTTCTATCGCTATATTAAACAAGTTAAATCCCAGGTAGTATACTCCCATGGTTAAAGGTCGTGTGACATGCCACCAAAAAGAGCTGTTTCACTTGTCAGTTAAAGAATTATAAAGTCATCCAATCAAAGATCCGTTGGAATTATTTCAATATCTTTTACCGTTGTCAAAATATCCGTCTTTAAAGTTTCATTGTTTCTGAAGAAACTAATTGCCTATGCAAAAATAATGATATGGAGTGTTGGAACAGTGTGAAGATTTCTTTTGTTAACCCTATATAAATTATCTCTTAATAACTGATCATACAGATTACAGTTTGGTGAGTGTCATCAATATTTTTCAAGGAAAAAATTTAACTTTTATAATAACCCCTTGGGGAATAACAATGCTACCAGTGTCCTTGAAATTAAGGTTGAAAAAACAAAGGCTAACATGTGCCATATATGGTATGTCCCTCTTTGGACGTCACATATTTGCATATTTAGCTCATGTTTATTCATGATACAAGTGTGAAATAGAAATTTACCTGTAAAATGCTCAATATTTGATGGATTTTAATGGGAATTGTGGCTATGTTCTGGATTTTTAATGCTTTTTACATCAAATATCCAACTATGTTATTTTCATGTCACACGACCTTTAAATTCTGTTAAAATGCCTAGCCTATACTTTCCAAACCATAAGCCTTCAAGACGGGGACGGGGTTTACTTACCCCTTTCGGCCAGAAAATTTGCAATTTTCGGGCCAACTACATACCTTTTTTTCAGGCAAATAAGCATATAGAGTTCGTGCAAAATATCGCAACCCCCTCCCCTTGGAACGCTTAAAGGGAGAAAGCAGTCACCCCAAGTTTATTTTCAAAAGGCTGCTAAATCTCACAGATCTCCTCTGATTTTGCTCACATGTATCTTTCATTATGTTTCTGTATAATGACATTGAACATTGAAAGTATAAACTAAGGAGTTATTCTGCATGAATTTAACAAATAAGTAGCAAAAATATTGTCACATGATTGATAGAAGCCATTCCTGAATTAGGATGACGGGTTTCACTAATTTAAATTGGGGTGACTGCATTATCCTTTTAGATTCTAACCGATATTACTACACATGTTTCATACAAAAGGTTATACGCAACTTCCCTTTATGCCTAACTGTATGTCTTCATGCTTCTGTACGTGTTGTCAATGAAATGACACTTCGTGTGAGTACAGTACTTAAGTATGATTTTGGGCACAGTAACTGCATTCATACATATCGGTATTAGATCAGGATAGGACGATATTGAGAACAGATATATCGGACGTAGGGGAATGGGTCCTTTCGGTTATATCCGATGTTTGCCCGCCCGGCGGACGTGTATAACTCCTGCACCTATATTGGTTAGAGTACGTACGCCAAAGAGGAGTACATACTCGACACCTGCTATGAAGGTAAATCCGATGTAGGTAATGGGTCCTTTCGGTTAAATGGTTACTGGTGATATTGGTGTAACACTAGTAAGGATAGTAGATAAAGCCACGAAAAAATGAAGTTTGAGCAAGTCGATACAGCCACTCTAACTCATCCCCTTGGTCTGAGCATGAGGTTCCATAACCTGCAGAGGAGGAGGTGAAGGGGGCTTTAACTTCAAGGCAGGGAGAATTCATGCACACCCCTAGCCTTTCGGACCTTAAAGGTCAAAAGCAGTCGCCCCAAACTTATTTTGAAGCAATAGTAAAATGTCACAAATTTCTTCTTATTTCTCTTCCAAGTATCTTTCCTAATATTTAAGGACATAAATATTGCATATTCAAGGTAAACCAAGCAGTTGCTCCTTGTAAATTTTACAGTTGAGTGAGAAATATACTGTCACATGATTCTCACGAGCCATTCAGGAAATAGGATAGTCTACTATACAACTCTTTATTGGGGTGACTGCATTCTCCCTTTAACATATTTCCCTATACTGTAACTGAGGTAGGGAGCTATAAAGGCGGCAACAGTTCAGTTGATGGCGAGACTCCACGCGGACCAGCTATGCTGAATAGTAACTCATTAGTTTGACACTGCGGAACTGCCAAATCGTTTTATAGGAGTGTACGTGGCAATGCACAAACCCGAGGAAGCGTGTCATAGCGCCCCCTATTATCTTACAAAATATCGCATTCGGCCGAGTACCTCGGCGGTCTTCTGACGGTCCCTACCGTCCCATCACCTGTACATCGAGTCGACACCAATTAACAACGTTGAAGGACTTTCAACGGTTTCGCCTTAAGGCGGTAATATGTGACAATAAAACGGGAAAAAAGATTGTTTTGTATGCGAGGCGACCTTTTAAGTGTGACTAATTTCAAATGTTAAGATGTTTCCCTATCGCTGATCTTGCGCGTTATCAGATCGAATTGATAATGTAACTTATGAAGACGCCCTGTCATTTTGTGTATGGACGAACGGATCATGTTACTCTTTCGGTGACCAACAACTGCGCATGTCTAAATATTGTCCTAGATCTTTCAAAGGTCAGCCAAGGTAACACTTCCCTACAATAACTTCATAACACTAGGCTCTTATCTTCCGCTATGTTTACCCAATCAATCAAACAGTATCTATTTCCTTGTCATCTTAAACAAGCAAAAACAAGTCAATATCGACGTCCCAAGAGAAGGCACCAAAAAGGCTAAAAAGCCAGGTGCGGTCAATTAGCCCACATACTGGGAGGTATCGAGCTACCCCGGCGAAGACTTGGCCACTCCGCCAGGTGTGGTCTGGGGAACAATCGCGATTTACTATGGAAGAGTGTAAGTGCCGCTTTCTAGTAAAGCACGTCACGTCAAACCCGTCGAGGAAAGAATTTACTTAGTGCTATTCGCATATGATTGTCACTTTTCATAACATTGTACGAAGATGTTAGATATAGAGATAAATTAAAAAAAAAAAATAGAATTTTTGTTCTTAGATAGTTTGATTAAAAGATAGTTCTTAATACTGATTTACTCTCGTGTACACAGTAGTACTACATGTAACTGCATGGATACCGCTCTAAAACAAGATTTAGTCAACAGGGAGTCAAATGGCTTATGACCCAAGCACATACCTGATGGCACCTTCCTGAATGTCACAAAAAAAATTCATAAGCAAAAGCCCCAAGGGCCCATCTTTGGCCTTGGACCCCAAACTTTGGACCAAAATTCCACAAAACAAGAGATCACTAACCAAGCATCATTATAACAGACTGTCAACTCTGTTAAACTAACTGGAGGAAAAGTTAATCACTTGCAATACTACACAAAATGGACCCTATGGTCCATCTTGTTCCTTGGACCCCAACTTGTTAAACACCCTGAAGGTACCACTACCCGAATATAATTATGACAAACCATCAACATTGTACAAGAGAATCTGCAGGTGCAAGCAATTTGCAAAATGTCATAAAAAGGGTCATAGGGCCCATATGGGACCTTAGACCCAAACTTCCAGAACTTCATATATAGATCACTAACCAAGCATCATTATGACAGGCCTTCAACTCTGTTTAAACATTAACTGGAGGAGGAATTGACCATTTTGCAATATTTCACAAAATGGACCCTAGGGTACATTGGGCCTTGGACCCAAAATTTCTGTACACCCTAAAAGAACCATTAACAGAGGATCACTATGACAAACACACCCACGTGCTCTGACAATGCACACACAATGGAAATTGCCAATGGAAATCCCATTAAGCAGTTCCCTTTAAACTAACCTAAACAACTGCACAGGATTGACCTCTTCTACACAGACAGTTTTAAAGAGGTTGCAAAAGGTATCAAAAGTATTCTTCATCCCAAATTGGAGAAGTAATTTGTAAGGACCATTAACAGAACTTCATTATGGCAAATCATCAACACTGAACAACACAATTTGTAGGAGAAAAAGTATTTTGTAAAATTTCATACAATGAGCCACTGGGGCCCACATGGGCCCTTAGACCAAAATTCAAGAACACCATAATGAGATCACTAACCAAGCAATATAATGACATTTAATAGAGAAGAAGTTAATTACATTTCGAACAAATCCATGAAAGTTTGTGGGAGGAGAAGCATTTTGAACAAGTGTGGACAGATAGATAGATAGAGATAGATAGATAGATAGATAGATAGAGTGACGCCGCGTGATCACAATAGCTCACACCAGCATGCTGGTATGAGCTAATAAACACAGCCGTGCACCGTCTTACTCAGGATAGCCGTATGTGTCGTTCGAGGTACAATCTACCCTGTACTGAGTCTCTGCAGTTTAAAAGCCCGTCGGAAAAGACAGTTTAAGGAATTCTTTTTCTCCGCGAAAGTAAGGCAGTTTTGCGTCCGTGCAACGTCACACGCAACTATTACGCTCCTTCTCGCAAAGCGTCTGCATTTTCGAACTCCGTCTGCAGCTTCCAACATGAAACTAACACAGGAGGGTGATTTATTTACTGAATACGGTTATCCCTTATTCCTTCTTCCTAACCTAGTTCAAATCGTCTACTTGTCCACTTGTCCATTCTTAATGCAAAGACTGGTTGAAAATTTTGCTAACTTCATTCTGTATTGACTGAGTGGCCACAACACTGATGAACCGCATATTATGGGTCAAGTTCCTGCTGGTAAAATGTTACATCGTTCGCTCGTGTATACACACTGAGAAACTAAGGAAGAAATGTCTTTAATTCTAAACTGCATTTCTTTTAAAATGGTATAGAATATTTGCAATTCTTCGTTAGATTTTATAGTTTCAACTCAATAATCAGGTGTCACCCGAGGAGAATGGCACGGAAAGTCCCTTACAAGCCACCTTTTTTCTGCATAATTTTCATATGGAAAACGGTGACTTAATTCAACCTGGTATTCTAATTCATATAAGGTTATCTTTATCACGTGGCCATATTATTGTTACCAAATTATTAAATCCATGAAGGCCTAGTATCACTCCTTGGTCTGCCCCGAGAGATGCATCTCCCTGTAATGTACGTCAGTGTATTTATGTTATGAAGCCGCGGGTGTTTCAAAGTAATTCTGGGCGATTGCTTATACCTTCCATAGCTCTTGTTCCGAAAATAAATCTCTTCTAGTTCAGTACGGGCCACCGTAGTCTTTGCCCCTCTCACCTTGACGCTGTCACTTTTTTATCAGGGCTGTTTACCGGAAACACTTTACGGCAATTGGGCAGTAATAGAATGTTTACCTAATGACCATGAAACAATAGAAATGTTTTAACTGTTTTACACTTGGGGACATACAACAATCGACAAAGGACAGACGGATGATGTGTTTGTAACTAATTTGTCCCCGAAGTTGTCCTGAGGTGATACGAGGCTTGCTAAGACTATACCATTTCTAGCACCACGGGGATTTTATCAGGGAGGTCCACATATGATTGGGTAATTTCACAGGGCAATGGGAAGAGATGAGTTGAAGGTGACGGGTGGCGATACTTTATATCATGAAGTATCAAATAATTATCACTGTTCGCTGTGGTGTGATGGTGAAGTTACCCGCCGACCTAAGATTAATTTCACCAATCCTCCTGCGAGAAAATGCGAACAGCACGGCCTACGGCCTGCCATGCAGATTGGTGTTGTGGAAACGGATGTAATAGTACGTGCAGGAAGCTGCATATTTAGCCTGTGTAGCAGCTCCCCGCGACTTCCGCCACGAGGGACTGGTTTTCATTCCTAACGATGATCTAAAAGAAAAACTTCGTTTCGCTCCGTGGGCGAGTCGAAGCCATGTAAGACCTATACGAAGTCCTACCTAATCGAAACAGCCTGTTTAAAATGCCCACTAACCCCCAGTAAAAAAGTTGGTGGACAAGAAGTAATCTACCCCCACCCCGACAGTTCCAGGACAAAACACCCTTATTTGTTCCCTCTCTAAAGAATTCTCAAAAATTTGCAGTACTTTTCATTACAATTTGCACAAAATGAGGCACCAAATTGCATCTAAGGACCCTCAAATATTCGAAACTTTTCCGAAGCGATGGGGACACACCTCCCCTTAGATCCCCCAGGATGGGGATACGAAACAACGTTCAGCCCACAGCTGAGAACAGCTTCCTACGCTTATTGTGCAGGAGTCTATATACACGTCCAGTAACCATCCCTCTCCAAACTTTACGGCAAAATCTGGCTAACTCAAACAGGCATTTGATCAACAGATCAATCCGACGGTATTTTCTTTACCCTCTTACATGTTCAATTTTGCTGTATTATCCACACGCAGGTAGCAGTGTTGTAAAGAGTCACGACTCGAGTCACTTCTTCTCAAAATGATAGTGACTCGAGAGAATTCAGGAGTAATTTCCCCATTGAAATAGTACAGTGACTCGAGTCACTTAAAAGTTTGACAATTGGTGACTCGAGTCACGAATCTAGTGACTCGATTACACCTCTGGCAGGTAGTCCAGATTTATACACGTTAGAAGTAAAGATGAAAACAGTTCGGACCAAGCGGGCTGCATAGTTTTTTCCCAGGACGAGTCAGGCCAAATCTGGCCAATGGACCAATCAGTTTCTTGGAAATAGGCCACACCTCTAATTCCAAAATGACAGCTTTTCTAACCTTTTGTTTCTAATTCTGACGCCAGATTATGAAAGAACGGGCCAAATAAACCCAATCCCCGTAACCCTAACCACAATTTAAACCCTTACCTTCATTTTGAAACAAATTTAAAACTCGATTTGCCCACGTTCGTCCTGGGAAAAAAAATTATGCAAGCGGGCTACAGATCACCGAACTGAAGTTAGACTCTTGAATTGTCTGCGTTCAGTCATCATTTGGGACACCGAGTGGCGGCCCTATCTTGTCGTGCCATCTTTAAGTAGATCGAAGTTTGACCTGACTGAGGTCATTCCAAACACAATCTCATATTCCACTCATCATCTCTGTCGTGGCTATCTTGATCTACTGCCTTTAACTCCCTCTTCTAAACATATTACAGCAGTTAAACACACGGTCGGCTTTGGTGGCCCAGGCGTTAAGCTCTGGTCCCACGAGACTTGTTAGTGCGAGTAAAAAATAACTTGGACCTTCCAGCAAGTCTAGCCAAGTCCGACATTCTCTGGGGGCAGAAAGCTTGTGGACTTCCATTGCAGACGCAAGGAGGATGTGCCAATAACCACTGCATTGAAGGTATCGTCTGACTGCAGTTACTCGCAGACGGCAGAATCTGGGGTGTCCGGAAGGGCGCGCTACCAGCAGTACTATAAAGCATTCCAGTCGTTCTTTCCATTAAGATGCGAGGCGAATTGGAGATAGATGTCGTTCATCGGTTTTAAATCTTTGACTTGAACGAAAGGACAGTGACACCATAATTTGTATACCTGCCTGCAGCCAAACAGCAGCCTACGGAGCCGTCACGCTGACAGACTGCACTTTACAAGGGAAAAGCAGTCGCCCGAAGTTTATTTGAAAACAACACCTACAGTTTTCAAATTTTTTTTATTTCTCTCACAAGCTGTTATGACGTCTTTACGTTCTCTACAGACCCTTTTCACCCCAAATTTTGCATTATATGCCACTATGTTGGAGAACACACGGGAGAGTTTGAATGTGTATTCCTTTTCACTGTTATATTCAATCATTATTTGTTCATGAGAGTAAAAAATAAACCTTGAACCTTGAATGTGTTGAGCCTTTGCACGAGCTCTTAGTAAACTTACTCGCGTATCCGAAAGGTACACAAATCAGCTGTCTGTATTTGCTGGTGTAAGTTGCAATACGCGGTTACCTCATTGGGGGCGCACTTTTTGTTTTGTGACGTCATATACATAGGTCTATAACTTTGTACGCGTAATGACGCGCATACCATTGTAAGTTGTATGTCCACCATGCAGTGGCACCACTACCTGACTTGGGTTGATTGGTCACTTGTGTACTTATGTACCTATGTGCAGCGCTAATATATGCTCCCTAGTAGAAACGTGACTGATAGATACCATACCCCTCTCCAACTCTATACAATATACAGAAACCAGTGTGGTAGGCTACGATAGAAAGGCATATCTGTGCTCAGTCAGGGGAAAATTCCTGTTGACATCCGTTAAAATGCCAATAGGTTTGATCTAGTATATTGAAAGGTAACTAGCAATTTATAATTTACCTGTTGAAGTCAACAAAGCTAACGGGGCAACAGATAACTCCTATGAAATTTTTAGGTTCCTGTGATTCCTGTTGATATCCCATTGGAACCTGTTGATACTTAAATGTTCAACATGTTCAAACCTGTTGAAACCTGTTCAAAAGGATGTTTCCCCTTCGCAACCTTTAGGAAGTAAATGTGCAAAAGTTATCAAGGCACACACACTGAAGGTTAATACGGAAGCATTCGACTCAAAAACATACAACTTGTCGTATTTTGAAGTCGGCAAGATGAAACATTCAATGTTTGTTTGCAACTTTTGAAAAACATTTATTCTCCAAAAGATTCCGACTGGCCTCCTCTTCTAATTATCCGACACTACTTTATTATTAAATTCTCAGCCAGGGGCCACTTTAAACTCATGTTGTTACATCGTCTTCGATAATGAGACTGTCTGTGGAGAAACTTAGTTTCCCCTCTGCGTATAGCCATCTGTTAACCAGTCCCACGTGCCATGCCGTCTATTGCTAACCACCAACGAAGAACCGAAACCGTATTGTACCATGGAAATACTACTATTCTCATGATTTTACAGAGCAGATATGTGTTTTCCAACACAAGCTGAAATGCAACGGGGGGTGGGGGAGGGAGGAGGGAGATAGCGTCCGCTTCGCGGCTGACGATCCCAACCCTGCTGGTACTCGGGCCTCAGTGTTTGTCTGCGTTAGGTAAACGGCAATGTGCAAAAACAAACTTCCACGTTACTGTGAGCGCGAATACAGCCCGCGGCTTTTGGTAAACAGACAGGCGCGTAGCCAGGAATTTGCCAAGGAGAGGGCGAAGCTTGTAAGCAAACAGCCTAGGCGTATCGTCACCATAGGTTGGCGCGAGGCGTACGAGAAAATTTTGGCCGAAAATGCCTCCCAGATCGCTGGAAATGGCACTTCCCAGGCCAGGCGCGTAGCCAGGAATTTGCCAAGGAGAGGGCGAAGCTTGTAAGCAAACAGCCTAGGCGTATCGTCACCATAGGTTGGCGCGAGGCGTACGAGAAAATTTTGGCCGAAAATGCCTCCCAGATCGCTGGAAATGGCACTTCCCAGGCCTTGTAAGTTTCTCCTAAATATTTTTTACTTTGAGTTACTAGTGATATCATAAAAAATCATTAAAAATACAAAAATTATGCTCAAAGGGGGGGGGGGCGGCTGCCCCTTCGCCCCCTCCCCCCTTGGCCACGCGCCTGTATACAGATTTCACGATACCGTCCAAGCTCACATCGTGGTAGGCTGGTAGCACTCGAAGCGGACGTAGGTTTTTCGTTCAGCTCTTGCTACACCACACACACATACACACCCACACCCACACACAGATGCCCCGTGTGCAAGTGGCGGAAGCCAGCCGCTGTGTATTCTAACAGTATGGAGGTGCTGATTATATAGTAGCCTAACTTTCAATGTCCCCGAGTACTTAGTACTAATTAATACTGCCACACACCAAAATGCACATACATACAATTTGTCGTTGTACCTCTCCCTCATAAAGCAGGCTACTTTCATGCAAATTGATAACAAGTCTTTAGATCGTCACGAAATAATTGAAATTTAGCCTAGAATGACGGCCAAGCTCTAACAATCCCCATGATAGCCCCATTTACCTATCCAGTTCGCCCCTCTCCTCTCGTACTTCCGCAAATGTTTCGGATTTAACACGGGCAACAAGTTCCCTCTCCCAGTCGTTAAGAAGATACCATTTGTAAAAATAATCCAGCCCTTGGTGGCCAGTTAGTTTTAGCATACTATTGTATCAAAATGTGATAGAACCTCACAAGGTTTACTTTGTGAAATTTCTATATTAAGTCAACACTTGAGTTTAGAGGGCATAAAACAGATTGAACAAACAGTAAAATGCTCTTGGAGAAAAAAGCTTCATTACTTTGAACCAGTTGGTGGGTGAGAGAGGGGGATAGAGGTAGGGCCCTTGGAACAGGAGTTACCGTAAGTGACCGTAACTGGTGGCATCTCCAAAAAGTAGGAGCATTTATCCTCCGCATCCCCCGGATCCCCGCCTCCTCTCAACCACCCAGAATTTCCGCCTTAACCACCCCCAAACTTTCCGCCTCCTCCCACCCCAGGATCCCCCACTTATACTGATGATTAGCAAGCCTCGTTGCTTCTAATGCCATCACCATCTTAATCAACTCAGCTTTAACACCGGTCACGTTATACTCATACAGTCCCAGGCGAACGAGATGGGGGGGGGGGGGCTAGGCGGGCTAGGCAGCCCAGCCACTGCCCATTTAAATTAGATAATTTGCCATTTTCTGGAAAATATGCTACACGTAAGACCGGTGTGCTCAAAATTTGGGGCAAAAATGTTCACCCTCCCCCATTGCAAGTGGTCCAGTACGCTTATTTATTCGGTCGATTCACAGTTAACTGAATATTAGTATACATCCTATGCCTACAAACTGGGAAGTATTCTGCCACTTTTGTCTTCTCCTCAAGCATCTCACAAGATGGAAGGTTTTTAGTCCCCAGAAACCGTCAGACGGACCAAAAATCATTGAAAAGGTTAAAGCTCTATCGATTTTTGTTCCGCCGACGCGCACGTCCAAGGCTAACGGCATAAAAGCATGTAGCACAACAACAAATACGGTGCTGGAGCTAAAGGTTTCAATCATACAAGCCTGGTAATAGTGGTAAACCGTTAAAATACGAGCACGTTGAAAAATAACTCCACTTGTTAGCCATGGTTAGATTCAATCAATTTCTATAAAAACATTGAAAAATTTGCTCATGTCGCCTTGCGTATTCTATAGCCTGTAGTGAAAGTATGGATCTCTGAACACAAAGCATGCAGACGATCTAACGTTAACAAATTTGATTAGATGTCGTTGAAGTTGCCTTGAACTCGATGTTATATCATATGTAATACTATAGTGTCCTGGCAAGATTTCTAAAATTAATCAGGTCCCCAGTCTGCAAGAAACTGTTCGTCGCTGCAAAGAAATTTGCGTATTTGAGAAAATTTTCAACTGGGCTTGACAGGAGGCGAACACGTTAACATGCCGAACACGTTAACTAAACAGCCTTACTTTATAATAACACAGTAAGTGCCGCGGCAACGCAAAATAAGGACGAAAAAGGGGGCTCACCTATTTCAATTTCTTCAGAAGTTCGAGTTTACCATCGTGAGATAGAAGTGACTACTATCCATACACTGAACTGCCCCCACATGACTAGAAAATCAGTCATGAAGTATCTCCTTTAAGTATACCTCACAGTGTCAAAGTAAAATTACAAGAAACTGTATGTAATCTGGTAATAGAGGGTAGAAAATTAATTTCATTGGTTTGATTCCCATCTTCAAAACTCATTCAGTTACTGAGATTATATAAAATGTTGAAATTTATTCACCGAATTTGAAATAATCAATCGTGTAACAACTTTTGAAGTCCTTGGAAAAAAAGGTGTGACAGCTTTAGGAAAAACAAAGGAAAACAAAGAACGTAGTTTGAGTAAGTACAACAGTGACATCACATATTATTGCGCCATCGACAATTTTCCGCTGAGTGAGTAAACTTCCAACATTTGATATCTCAGCGCAGGAAATCCCTGTAAAGACGAGAATTTCACTATTTAGATTCATTTTTCAACTTTCACAGCATACTTATTTTTACAATTTGACTTTAGACACACTTTAATTAAATCCTTTATAACAAGAATATAATTTTTTTCACACAGAAAGAAAATGAATCTCTCCGTTCCAACTAGGAACTGCCATATGACATTTGACAAATAGCAACTCCCTGTTCCCACTTCTATAGGCTACCGTGCTATGTAGTTGCCCAGGTATAAACTGGTGAGTCGATTGCGCAATAGTTTCTGGTACCTGCATGGATTATGGATTGTGTTTGTTTTCTTTAGAGATCAAACGTAAACATGACCTTTGAAATATAATCCCTTCTTTCATAGAAAGCTGCAAGAAGAGTGCAAGCCTAGTCAATTCACTCGGTAAGAATAGAAGTGATCACATTTGGAATATGGTGTGAAGAAAAAGATTATAATCTAACACACGTGGTACATCACAAACTATTGCGTAACCTATCATTGTCGATACTGGAAGTACTATAACTTTGCCCGCTTGGCGAGCGTGTATTACTCCTGTACCTCTATTGGCTGCACTCGTAATACCATACACGTCAAAAGAGGAGTATATATTCGACACCTGCTTTGAAGATAAACTGTAACTCCAGCAGTCTATTTTTCAGCACAAGAATGCCCTCGATAATAAAAGTTACCAAAATGGGAGTTTGGCCAATGAGATTAATTTTTCAACCTAGGCCTACATTTTGTAGGCTAATTTCAGACCTAACGAAAAATTAAAATTAATGAAATGCAAGGGCGTAGGAAGCACGCGCGAGGGGGGGGGGGCTAGGGGGGCTTATCCCCAGTCAAAAATTTGCAGTAATTTTCCTTAAAGTTTGTCCAAAATGTTGCACCAAATTGCATCTGAGGACCTCAAAAACCCAAAAATTTTCCAAAGGGGAGGGGGACATTTAGAACCCTCCCCCAGGACGGCGATCCGAAGCAAGGTTCAGCCCCCCCCCCATCTCGAAAAGCTTCCTACGCCTATGATGAAATATTTTATCGATGGTTTTTTTGTAGCCAAACACACTGTCAGAAAAAAGAAGCCTCGGCCCCGCAGGATAGTCTCATATCCCATTATCCATATATCTAGATTCTGGGTAGTGGGACAATTTGGAAAAATTCTTAAGTGGGTGATAAACATTTCACTATTGACAGTGTTAATACATGCGATTAACTGCAGCGGTAAGGTTAGTACCGTATCTGCACATGCCTGTACTTGTATGTACCGCCCACATAGCCATATTTGTCTTTATAGTGTGTCATTGTACTAAGTCTTCGTATAATGTACTGCATGTTAGTAGGTACGTATACACAGTGTACACTTTTAATAATGCACCCAACTTGTGTGGTCGTACGTATACATAGCGCACGTGGTAGGCTTCGTATACATACGGTAGCGCACACGGAGAGCAGTAAAGGTTAGGGTGAGCTGTAAATAAGTATCAAACACATGCAATACATTATTACAAGACTATGACCAGTGGCGTCACCAGACTTTTCATTCTGGGGGGCACAAGGGGGGCACAACAGTTCGATGAGGGGCACAACTAGATAGCGGCGTATGCAGTATGTTGTGTGAACGCCGGCCTGGGGGAGGGGTCTAAGGGGTCTCCCCTTTGAAAATTTTTGAAAAATTAGGTGTCCTTAGATGCAATCTGGTGCCACATACGTTACCTATTTGAAGAAAAATTTCTGTCAAAAAATAACGAATTTTTAGGAACTAAAAAAAAAATTATGCATGGATTGAGAAATTTTCATGAAAGTGAAAAAAACGTGCATGTGTATTGCCGAATCAACGATCAAATATTCGTTCGATTGTGGACTTTTCAATTAATGTGAAATTCTTATGATCCACAAACTGAGTGATTGGAGTCTTACGGGATTAAAGTGATCATAGAGTTTTGTATCATATATTTCTCTTTTAAAATTTTTTGGAATTATTTTTTCGAAGAAGAAAATACGGAAAGGTCTCCTTGAAATTGCTGGCACTGAGCTTGCATTACAATTCGCAACGCAAGTGGCAGGCAAATTCCATGGTACTGTACGTACCAAACAACACCATTCACTGTTTTGGTTAATGAGTCCGCGAGGCAGACATTTCCGCTACACTTTATCAAGGCGTATACTCACACCTATTGAGGCGGCGAGGATTATGGATAGATTACCAAGACCGATGCTCAGCCTCCGACACAGAGAACACTGTCTGCTTTATGAGATGGGGCCATTTTGTTATTCGAAAAAATACAAATTTCTGCCTTTTCTTGTCCTAAGAAGAATCAAATCATATGAAACATGCTAGTCAAATATTCTAACTACAGAACTTACAGAAGATCTATACATTTTTTTTTCAAAATCTCAGATCTCAGTTGGGGGACACACGGGGGGCACAAGGTTTTCCAGGGGGCACTTGCCCCTGCCCCCCCCAGGCGACGCCACTGACTATGACAAATGATTTGAGACACTATATGGCTCGACGGGCAGACATAAAAGTTCGGACACGCACAGACACCAACCTTTACCACTGCAGTTAATCGCATGTCGGTGTTAACACACGTCGTACCCGTTCATGTAGAGGACGGAGAGAAGTGAGATGAGTTGTACGAAGCTAGATGAAAGGAGTAAAAGAACCAAGTCCGCTCCGCAGGGTGCCATGTGTACGTGAATACAGATAGTGCAGATTGGCAAGCATGCAAATCTCACCTTACACTTTTAACAGCATGACTCATTTAAATATTTGCTTCTTTTCTCATCTCTAAATGAAGGTCAGTGTACAATATTTAGACAATTTAGCAGGTGGTTGTCATTAACAGAGACATCGATGCACTTTTTCTTAAAAAAAACTTCAGTTGTTGCAGAAAGCTCAGAGAGTAGAAGTACAATATTCTCAGACCGTCTGGCCTGTTGCCCACTTAAAACGGACGTTTTTCTCTACCCATCCCTGAGAAGGCAGCATACGTGTATTAGGTGCAAACCTCATGTCGTTAGGACAGTCAGAATATTTGGGTCCATAACTTGCGTACGTTTTTTGTAGAGAAATAATAAATCGGACGTTAAGAAGCTTGGAAGTTGGAACGTGACAAAATGATCGAAAATTCTGTTCTTTATTTCTTAAGTGTACATTTTAACTCGGATCAACCTGAAACTTGACTCGAGTCAGAAAACGTTTTCATGAAACGGGGGGGGGGGGTCTCCAACATTTCATGGGTGTGGAGTTTCAAGGATGGAAGCGGTGTATTTTTTCACTCTTAAGTTTCCCAAATGGGCGACGGGAAGAGTAATTGCATGTAAATGAGAATAAAATAACGTGGTTTTAATTCACATAGTCCTGATATTTGCCTTGTATAGGGGGTCCATAATATTTTCGAAAAATTAGATGGGGCGTAGCTCCCAAGTCCCCACCAGTGCGCCAGTGATGAAATGAGAAAAATAAGAAGCACCTAAGCCGTGCATTTTCGGTACTAATTAATTGTGCTTGTGTGTAATAGTAAGTGCAGTGCACGGCTATTAAATAGCTTATATACTGACACAGCGGACGTCATCTCGTAGAATTTAGAGACAAATTCCAACCACAATACAATTAGATACTATTAATTGAACATTACATAGATGAAATTCGAGAAGCTTACACAACAAATGCGCCTTAGAATAAATCATTCAGGGGGCCGATCCAGGATTTCACAAAAAGGGGTGGAGGGGGCTAACTCCATGCGTAATTAAGGGCAAAGTTCGAGCGTCAAATGAACGAAGCCTTGATATGGTGGGTCTAAGGATAAACTTGCAATTTAGACTTAAAAATTTTAATTCTCTGGTATCGGGCAACCAAAACAAGCATACATATTGTACAACAGTTTTGGGACTGTCTCAAAAGAGAAAAAGAAAAAGACAACGGTGGCGGCAAAAAAGGGCGGCTGGAGCCGGGAAAGCCCCCACCTCTGGATCAGTACCTGTCATTACATCACTTAATGAACAGTACGACAAATTTACAAAACTCTTCAATTTCCTCAGTCAGTGATATTTGATAACCTTCAAATACCCATCATTTAAACGTTATACATCCTCCAAGTAACAGAACAAACTGTAAAAGCTCAGGGGAGTATGAAGATTAACACTCGTTCGCAGAGTATAAACCGTCCCCACCACATACAGACCTTAAACCCAAATAGGAGAAAGCTAGACCCTGTAGACACAGGGAAAGCAGTTTCTGCATTGGAGTGGGAGGGGGTTGGGGCAGGTGGTAAAGCCTCCCAGTCAAAGATGGGGTCTAAAGTATGCTTTGAACCCCAACATTTCAAGAACAGAACCCCCTAATTTGTAACCTAAGTGAAATATATAACTTTTTCAATTAATTTAATTTAAATGTACTCCACTTTTGATGAACGAAACCCCGTGCTTTGTCCCCTATGTGAAATATATCAATTTTTTTCAATAAACACAAACACTACACCACATTATATCAAATAGTATCCAATGACGTTCTTTATCCCTGGTTTATATGCCCATGGTTTGAGCCCTGCCAGTGCCCGAGAAGAAGAATATTCAAAATTTCTCTACAGGGGAAGGGGAGGCTTCCACGTAGACCGGTCCCACAAGATGATGTTCTAAAATGTCCAGCCCCAGCTAAGAACAGCCTCCCACATCTATGCGTTACTTTTATGTGTCCCTTTCGTAAAGAAGCACAGTTTGTTTCTTTAGCATGTTCCCATTCCGGCGCTGCCCTCTCCTGCATCCGGCTCGGATTCTCATCTTTGCATGCCAGGCATCAA
This sequence comes from Holothuria leucospilota, assembly GCA_029531755.1. Taxonomy (NCBI): domain Eukaryota; kingdom Metazoa; phylum Echinodermata; class Holothuroidea; order Aspidochirotida; family Holothuriidae; genus Holothuria; species Holothuria leucospilota. The sequence goes on from CM055972.1 coordinate 15,941,631, forward strand.
AGAAGGGAAAACTCTGTGACTACTCGTCAGACATAATGTAGAAAGGTCTACTTTTTCCAGGTCCCCTCGACTCTTTGGCGAAGAGCCGAAGGGCGAGAGCCAAACGATATATTCCCAAAGGGGTTCTGTTCCCCAAAGGAGCTAGGTCCCCTTGGGACCCCAAGGCTTAACATGACCAACCTCTCGACCTTCAGAACTCTACATCATGGGTCCATCATCAACGAATACTACATATGATATTAGCCAAAAGGCCGAGACGTGACGTGGGCCTGTAGACAGGTCTATGTAGAATATCGTCCGAAAAAAAAAACAATTCTACCTTCAGCATTTTTGGAGTTTGTTTTAGCAATCTAAACCTTTTTTGTGTCGTAACTTTAACTTCGAAGTCTGGACGAGGAGAGAGTGAGGACCATTGCCCCCAACCCCGTTATATTTCCTGCGTTATGTTCAGATGTTGCAAGGCTTGGATCTTTTCGTCCAATGAAGATGTTTAGTCCCGTGCCACTTGTTTCTTTCAGACTATGTTCATTAGAAATCGATACGCACAAGAGGTTAGGAGAGTTTTGTTGTTCCCTGAATGACGTCATATCAGATCAATTTGGTGACATCACGGTCAAATTAATTTTCACTTTCCAAGTGACTTTTCGTCTCGCCGCGCGTCTTTCTACCAATCTGACTTTCCTTTACAACTAACATGAATTAAAGAAGAATATTTTAATGTTGAGACAGAAAATAAGAAGAATAAGACGAAAAGAGACAAACAAGGAGGATTTCATTTTCGTGTTGTTGTTGTTTTTCTCTACTATTTTTCCCATTTTTCTGCAAAAATCCCTTCCGTTTTCAGGGAATGGGTATTTGAGTAAAATGACTTTATACTCAAGGGGAGAATTTTGCACCCAAGCAAACGGGTAGCCTAGTGTCCGGTGTCCAATTTGTCTGCTACTTCCCTCGACAAATAAATGACTCACGTTGTTTACGCCATAAAATTTGTATTGACCTTCCCAGGTTAAGGACGTAGTCTGCATAACTGGCTGCACGATCAGTGATACAACATACCCCTAGACGTGCAGCTAGTATACCTTAGATGTGATGCTAGCTAGAAATGTATGTTCATAGTAATTCCGTACCACATGTCACTAGTGAGCACCAGCAGTCTGGCTATCTGGGGAGGGGTAAGAGGCGGATGGGGAAGGGTTGGCAGGGAAAGGGGTGATGAAGTAAACGTATGTACGTGCGCCTTTGCCTTGACCAAAGTCAGTAAGGGTGATATTGGAAGCAGTTTAGTCTTAATTTTATGACACGCTGCCACGGTAAAGGAGATTAATACTTAAGCCTACAAAGCCAGAATACTTTTCAATTGGCTAACACCAAGAAGTTTAAACAGATACATTTAAAACACAGTGAACGTGATGCGAAATTCAACCATCGATAGTAGACACATTGTAATTTAATCTTCATCATAAGCGTACGAGGCGGGAGTGGGGGGGAGGGGGACATATGCCCTCCCAAGTCGGGCAAAAATAGTGGATCCATTCGGGCAAATGAGACAGCCAATAATATAAACTATACCCTTTTGCAACTAACACAGCAGTATCAAAATTCGGGCAATTTGGTCCAAAATTCTAAATTCGGGCAAAAATTATCCCTAACCCCCGGAAATATTGATCTTCATGATAAGGTGAGAATTCCTTAAGGAAATGAATGACTGACCTCTCACCCATACACAAGCTGATGAGCGACTAAAAAGTCTCAAAGCTGAACGGTGAAAAGAAGAGCCTAGATAATAGTCCTTTTTGCAACCAGTGGCGCACGGATGGGGGCAACTGGGTCAAAGGCTCATAGCTCCCCTCAACGCCCCTTGTATACAGATATCGCTCACTAATTTTTGATTTGTGGCTAAAATCTTGCGTGCACCTCTACTAGTCTCTACATGGTCTGCTACCACTAGAATATTACCGCAGTCCGAGTGTACCTGAACTACCTCCGCAGCCGGCTGCGTAGTCTACACCCTGGTCCGCATATCAGTATTGCCAAGAAGGCTAGCGGAAAAGCCTTTCGTTTTGCTTAGTAGGTTGATACCGCACTACGCACTACGGTGTTATCACATTGCTCTGTGTGTGTTGAAGCGTGTATTACCAGGCATTTGACCGTTACCACATGAGCCTTTTGCGCGTTCCACACTTATGCTGCTCTTGACAGATAAGGGAGGCCAACTAAGACATTTCCAATAAGATACTAATCTATCTCTGTGCGTAGGCCTCCAACTTCTAAAATTAAAAAAGAAAACAAAAACAAAACAAACAAACATTGCTGAAACATTGCACGCACCTGTTGCAGGCGAGGGCCTATCCTTGTAATGGAGGGTGAACAGTTTGTAGAAGCATGCGTACTACCGTATCCTCAGTGACAGCTCCCTTCTCAGTCTATTTCCGTAACAGCGACAAAAATTAGTTAAAATTATCCGTTACCTCTGAGGAAAGGTTAGCAGTATGTCCAACAGTCCTATGCACCTCAGTGATTGAAGCATGCATGGACAGAGGCTCGAATTACTTTAACGCTCAAAATAGTCAAATGGGAAATAAGGAATTGCTTGCATGTAATAAATTATGTTTGTATCATATTGATTAACTTTGGTCATAGACAGTTTTGCAAAAAGCAATTACAAAGGATTGTGTTTGGTGTGCAATTTTGGCCACAGTAAAATGCCATTGACAAAAACGACGCACACCAAAACTCTATCCCACAATCCTTTGTAATTGCTATTTGGAAAAGGGTCTATGATGAAACACCCGTAAGGAGAAGCAGATAAGTACTAAACAGGTTCATTCTCTAAGATATAAAGAAAGGCGAGAGATTAAATCAAGAACCCGGCAAACGCCATTCAGAAGTGACCGGGCCCCTACCCACGAGGGGTAGGGTGAATATTTGAGGGTGATTCCCTCAAATTTCGGATTATGACGGTAGCTACTTTCATTTTTAATCTCATTGTTTAAAACACGCATCCCTATGATCATCCATGCAAGTGCCCCCTAAATGAGGCACAAAAACATAGAATATCCACGCATCGCGTCAAAACCATGGCTATTTAATCGGGGGGGGGGGGTGTCCTAACACCTCCCTGATTTAACAGGGTTATCGATTATTTCCATTTTATACACTGTAAAAATATTCGTGCAATTATATACAGAACAAGTCAAAAAGGGATTACAAAAAGAACGCGGAAAACTTTTTGTTACTTTTGGTATTCCTTTTGGATCTCTTCATTTTTATCCTGCAAGTTTAGAGAAGATTTTCACAATGAACCTTCATCATGAATTACCAATAACTTAATTTACAAATCTGTGACGTCAAAAAAGGAATGACCAAATGTATCAAGGGTTATAGCTTGTTTTTTTTAAAGCTTCACTAACAGGACAGTTGTAATCGGGGAAATGTGGTGGGACGGTAGTATGCTCCCAGTCAAAAATGTGGTGGGGCGGTAGTCCCCCTCAATTCAAGGACAAGAACCCCTTATTTTTTCCTTCTGTAAATAAAATTTCAAAATTTTGCAGTAATTTTCCTTAAAATTTGCCTAATAGCCTATGCTGCACCAAATTACATTTAAGGACCTCAAATATTCAAAACATTTCCACAGTGGGAGGGGTTGCCCCTCTCCTCTCTGCCCTCCCGCGGACGGCTGTCCGAAACAACGTTCAGCCCCCACCCCTTCCGTCGAGAACAGTTTCCTACGCCTATTGTTGTAATATTAATGCATCCCGAGGGGTTTATTTTGGAAGTCAAACGTGTCAACTCGAAATGTCAATACCATTCACCACACTGTTTACCAGCAGACATGTTATTTGGAGGTGATTACGTCATAGGGGTACCCAAAGAAATAATAACAATGTGTAACCATCCACGTCATTATTCCTTCACTGGTCAGAGTTACGGGTACTTCAGAAATCATCAAACTTTAAGAGGTTTTGTTTGAGAACGTTTTATAGATTTTAGAATACTTCCAACGGATCTTTTTATAAGATGATTTTTTTCATAAATTTTGAGGAAAACAACTCTTTTTTGGATGCGTATCACCGTACAGGTACCTTTAACTTGTTTATGTGTGTGAAAAGATATCAGCCTCAAGTGATCGCTGAAGAAATTCTGGAACAAAAAATGATCACGATTTTCCCAGAAAAGTACAATAGGCTACAACACGGTAAGACAATGGTGTGAAGAAGCAAGAAAGTACCTTCATTGTTCTCCAGATATTCATGTATGACATTTGACCTTCCAGAATGGTAAATGAGCAATAAATATATACAATTGTTTTCAAATTCATAGGTCTGTACGTATGCTTACATTTGAAAAGTATGTGAAAGTGTTTTCACAGAGGCCCAACCACTTCCTTAACGGTATACTGACGAACGCGATCGGACAAAAAGAGGGAAAAACATTTTACAAGGAAAGAAAACAAGTATTGTTTTACACGAACAACAAGTAAATGATCTATAAAGACAATTAATACCCAACGAAAACAAACGAAGGGTGCCATTGACCTAAAAGCGGAGTTTTTCGGTCCAAAAAGTGGTTCTTTTGATTTTACGAGTTTTTCACATCGTTGAAACGAGGAAGTGACAAAATCCCGAGGGCACCCAAGGTATGGTATGCAAATGGCACATCACGCCGTTCTGCCGTAAAATGTTTATAATAAAAAATATTAAGCTAACATTCTCATCCACGAGACCGTGATTGCGGCGAAATATTTTGGCAACGTGCCTTGTGAGTTATTACGAGGAATCGCTGGTTCAAACAAATATGTATATATCGCGAAGGTTGAAATGAAAACGGGAAAACGGGGAAATGGGATGTTCAACTCGCGAGGAGGGACACTATGACTGGCAGTATGAAGGCACGTTACAATAGGTAGGCGTACTGCTTCCATGTGTGTAAACTGAGTACAAGGAAACCTGTAGCCTATGTACACATATGGAAGTAGCCTGGAGTTGCCCTGACAACTCTCTGATACCCCCCCCCCCCCCTCTGATGGAAGTATTAGTGCTTACATCTGGCTTGATGCTTCCGGGTAAGTGCACACGTTGGAGACCAGTGAAGCCGTACAGGGAGCTGGAAGTCTTCCAGCTCCCTGAGCCGTATAACCAGGGAGTTGCTATTTGCTTGGTGGAACCAGAGAACTATAACGGTCCTATGCTCCCTGGCAGAACCATGGAAGTACAACCTCGGAGGTAGTACTTCCATGGTAGTACCAGGGGCGTAGCTAGGATGAAATTTTAAGGGGGGCAAGGTATCAAATGGGGGGGGGGGGTCAGGACATTGATCGCCGTCCTTAATTCTTGCACACTTCATTAGGACACACACAATTTCTTGGGGGACTAGCAAACATCTGGGGCAGGTCCCCCAGCCCCCCTGTAGCTACGCGCCTGGGTAGTTCTAAGTTCCATGGTAGAACGAAAGGTACGGGGAGTGAAACTGTATCATATATTCAAATTTAGTCACACCAAGTGTTAAACGTTGAGTTTCCCTTTTGAATTCTTGCAAATTACAAGCATCAATAATATGTCCTTGTCAAGTTTAATGGGTACGCCGATTCTGACTTGGAATAGAAGACTAAGAATTGTGACAACAAGTTAGAAAAAGTGGTGTAACGTTCAAAGTTTACACCCTTCCGAGTCGGTGGTTAAGAATTCAAACCCTTGAAGCGACGGGAATTGTTTTCAAACAAAGTGAAATTTTACTCCGTAATATTGTTGCAATTTCGCGCAGCACTAGGTCTTTTTCCTGAGGTTGCCAATCTGCCCACGCGCAAGTTCACCACGAAGTAACTAAAGACAGGAAACTTCTGGAAAGGGATCGAATTCGTGTGTGGCACGTCAAAGTTCCTGTAGTTTAGTGCGACAGCAATAACATATGACAAACTATGAATAATTGTCTATATTTGGAATGCTTTAAGTGGCCCTCTTCGCGTCCCATCACTTAATGAGGTAGGAGTGACTTTTTCAAAACAAATAACAACTGTAAACGCGGGGAGTTTCGGTGTCATGTGTCTCCGGAGTTGAGTTCACCCAGAAGTCATGTGATTATTTAACTTCTACATATATCGTGAGAAAAAAAAGAGAAGGAAAGTTATAAGCCAGCGGAACATAAAATGTTGAAAAACTGTTTTTTGAACCCTTTCCGATACCGCTACGTATACAATGGACAATTAGTGGATATCATGGTATTAATTGACCAATTTCACAAGTTTTAAGCAGAGTTTAATCATACTGTTACAAAAATGCTGTGAATCATGGGAATGTGGTGGTTTGTGCAGTGAACCACAAAAAGAGATTAGATAACATCTAGTTGTTTTGAAGAAATGGTTTTTGTTTCTTGCGAGTTTAGTCACATTCAGCTATCATTTATGTCGATATTTGACATGGAGGTATTCTTGAGCAACGTGATAGTTTGCGAAACTCAATTTATGATTGTAGTGCCCCCCCCCTCCTTCACATGTTCGTGTAAGACGGATAACACGGGAGAGGGTGTGGGGAGAAAGCAGCCCCTTGAGCCACCCTCCATAAGGAGATTTCAGGGTAAAATAGTCGGAGCTTTCAAGACAAAATTCATTTCATGATTGTTTACCACTTCGGGAAAATTGCAGAGCAGACAACCGCTCCCTCTGCGAAATGTCTCCCCGCACCGTTGCCGATGCTCATTTTTCCCTTCAAAACAACATTAAGCGGTTTCTCGAAAGTTAGCTGAAATACTTATGCCTAGGCTATGGGAAGGAATTTCATGAGGAGGTGGAAGGTGTTTGTCCTGAAAATATTCCATTGTAAACATAAGTTTTGCCCTAAAAATGGAGTACAGGTGCTCTGAAATTGAGTTTTTTGTTCTGGGGTGACAACCCCCCCCGACCCCGTCCCGTGCGCGCTGAACTACTGCAATTATTATTTTGAGCGCTGGAAGCAGTAGCGTAGCTACGGGGGGCATGAGGGGCACGTGCTCCCACGACTAAGCCGTGCCACCCCAGGTGCCCCCCGGGAAAATTTTGGAATGCACAGTTTTGTATATAAGCCCTATAAAGAGGGAGAGAATTCAGAAATTGTGCCCCCTAGAAAGGTTCTTGACCCCCCAGTGCCCCCTGCTCAAAAAATCCTGGCTACGCCACTGGCTGGACGTATGGTCGGCCCCCTAAATCAATGAGACCTTTCGGGAGTAAGGATGGCATTAGCACTATGAAGAATAATAAATGACTACTGTCTCGCCTATACTTAAGTTGTTATCAGTGAACTGTACAAGTTTTACCTGCCTGGTATTACGAGTGGCCCATGCTTTATTTCCTCTCATGAAAAGGGGACTTATTGTTATACATGTGTGTGCTTGCCGACCTGTGAACCAGCAAACTCTAGAATAAGTGATATCATGCACCATTAGTGCATGCCTTCAGCTTTATGAAATCTGTTAAAGTGTTACCGTACTGCACGATGCAACATACTCTAACCGGAGCCCGAAACCAAACTACCATCGTCCCACAAAGGCCATCGCGAGTAGCCTGCGTAACGCCTCTGTGGCTGCCGCGGTGCCGCCCCCTTAGGCTGCCGCCCGTCTGATTGGTTTTTTAGCAGCGATAAGCTGAACGGAAAAACTTCGTCCGCTCCGCGGGGCAATTCGCGAGTAGCCTGTATGTTGGCTCTGCTTGGTTTCCGACACGGTTTTTTTTTCGTAGCGATGACCTGAGCGAAAAACTTTGCTTGGCGGCCTAATTCACGAGTGACTCCGTAAAGCCTCCGCAGAAGGGGATGGAAAAAATGGGTTTCGTCACCGTGGGACTTGAATCCCAAGAGTGCATTGGTCGTGGATCAGGCGCGTAGCCAGGAATTTGCCAAGGGATCGGATGGGGGGGGGGCGAAACCTGTAGGCAAACTAAGCTTAGCGCCACCATAGGTTGGCGCGAAGCGCCAAGAAAATTTGGCCGAAAATACCTCCCAGATCGCTGGAAATGGCACTTCCCAGGCCTTGTAAGTTGCATCTAAACATTTTTTTATTTAGAGTTACTAGCAATATCATAAAAAAATGAAAAAAAAAATACCAAAAACATGCTCGGGGTGGGGGGGGGGGGCGGCTGCCCTCTTCTTCCCCTTGGCTACGCGCATGTCTTGGATCCATGTAGTAGCAAGCATAGTTCTGCAACGAACTCTACATGACTGTCGTATAGTAGACGTGAACTTATTAAACTACTTAATGTGTCCCGTGTCTGCATCGTTCGATTAAAATAGTTTACCCTAAAATGTAAGTTACTGGGACAAGCCCACAGAAGTAAAGGAAGTGTGAATCATTCTAACGTTATCATGTGATCTCCCTGACGTGACATAAGTATATTGAACTATACTCTATCAAACTTAATACGCTTTCTATCGGTAGTACGCTTGGTGGCATTAACACAAAGGAGCCTACAGGTTAGGCTGGGGAAAGGAGCGGCCTATGCCAACAACTATTGAATCGTGAAAAATTAGAGCCGGCCTGCAATGATTTCGAAATCTCATCTGATTTTCTGTGAACTCCTTTCAAAGTGCATTCACTCCTTCCCCAACCTCATCCTCAACCCATTACCAACCCCAATCCCAACCAACTCCAATCCCAACCCAACCCCGATCCCAACCCAACCCTATCCAACCCAGTCCCAACCCCAATACCAGCATATATGTACACGGTCATATGTGTTCAAAATTAAACAACGAATGGACACATGCTGCTGGTTCACCTGTATATTGTATGGGCGTAACACTCCTATCAGCGGATGATCGGATGGGCGACTGGGGCGTGGTGGGTTGTTCCTTCCTGTTCCAACTACAAAGTTCATTCTCAATGACAGACCGGATTCAGGCAACAAGCAAGTATCCTCAGGGCACCTCTGCGATGTCCCTCCGTTTCGTTTTCCTAATAAATCGCAGCCACAAACAAAACCGGTAATCGAACAGTAAGACCACAAGGCTGGACGTTTCCCCAGCCCCTTCCCCTTTAGAAATGTAGTCTGGCTACGGTACTACTCCCTGAATGACACGATGTTATTCTGCAGAAAAGTGTTATACTGGAAACTTGGAGAGTTCAGGGGTGGTGGTGGTGTTCTCTTTATGTCAAATTTAGGCAACGCGGTTTCCATTTTATATGTCACAGAGCATGTTATACCATTGATTTGTGGTCACATTAAAAATAGAATTAGAATGCTAAATGGTTGGTTGCGGTCTTGTGGTTGTAAATATGGACTTGTTACATGCATTGATTCTCGACGGGGGATGATTTGGAAGATGCGGCCAATATTGTTCTGATGATCAAATGGGCTGCACTCTGTCGGAGGAGAGGAAGGTTTCACTTCGCTGATTTGCTGTCTTCTTTCAGTTTTAAATTAACATATGCTGACGAAGACTTTAGTGGAAAAGTGCAAGTACGTTAGTACTGTAGAAAGTTCAAGCTGTATGAAGTGCCATTAGCTTGTACAACGTATCAGTATATGGCTGGAACTGGTGTATAGATTAACAGAATTATGTTAGGGTTCGGTTAAAATATTCAGGTCAAAGTGACGTAAACGAGTGATGAATATGAGGGCGCGGTGATTGCGCTGGGTGTGTTGGTTTTTGCGTTCGGATGGGCTGAACGAAAAACTTCCTTCGTTACGCAGGCTATGGGTATGCCGGAGAGGGTAGAAATGGGGTGAAGGCAGGTAGGGGTGGATAAATGGACTGTAGAACCGATTTTGCGCAAAGGGGGTAGGTCCAATATGGAGAGTGTACGAGAACACGGGTGGCGAATATTGGTCTTAGTAATATGATGTTAACAGAAAGATTCGGTTTACAGTTAAATGTTTCTAATTTGCAATTGATTCATAAGAAGTATACAGCGGTGTGGGGTTCGATGTCCCCTCCATGCGGCGTGTCCTTACAAGTTATCTCTTTGGCTTAGTAGGTATATGGAAGGGGGATATTCAAAATTCTTTGGTAACAGGTGGGGGATGATAAGCCCCCAGGAAGTGGGCATACCAAAACCAATCCTCTCATTTCAACAGGTGGGTAGTACCCAGGAGCGGATCCAGACATTTCGAAAGGGGGGGGGGCTGAAAGCCCCCTTGAATATTCTCCTAGATAAACATGCTAATTTTCGCGTATTTGTTATTGTTGATGTGGCGAAAAAGGGAGGAGGGGCTGAGGCCGGGAAAGCCCCCTCCCCCTTCTTGGATCCGCGTCTGGTACCACTCAAGTTCTTTGCCTCAGATAGTTCCCCATAAAATGGATTTTGTTTTTGAATTGCCTTTCTTTTAAGGGGTGCACTGTGACGAGTATGTCTTCCATATACGACGCGTACATACAGAATACATGTAGAATAGAGGGTAGATATTTGTGTTTAAATTAGTTGGCCTCGCAATTATTTCCGGTGGGATGAGTTTCCGGGCTATTAAAAGAATATGTAACCTCCTTTAGAAATACAAGTGAAATACAATGGGAGATATTAAAGGGCAAGAGCAGTCGCCCCAAACTCATTTTGAAGCAACAGCTAAATCTCACAATTTTCTTCTTATTTCTCTTCAAAGTATCTTTCATAATATTTTAGGCTCTCAGTATTGCACATTCAAGGTAAACCAATCAGTTACTTCTAGTAAATTTCACATTTGAGGAGAAAAACTATTGTCACATGACTCTCAATAGCCAATCATGAAACAGGACAGTCTACTACACTACTTCATGTTGGGGTGACTGCATTTCCCCTTTAAGACTTATCTTCATGTATAGTGTTCCTCTAAAATGAAAAGTTCTACAAAACATTTGATGAATTACAACACAACTGCCACTTTGGCCCCTAATTATCAGCCTTAAAACATGTGTTATACTATGCTTTCCTGAAACGACAATGTATGTTAACTGTATTCCTTCACGAGTGTTCTTCAGTTTGACGCCGTATACCCTTGAAAATGGGATTCTAATCGATTCTTGCTTCCTGTCCGTTTTACGCCAGAGAGAGAAGACAAGAAAGCCGTTACTTCACACAAGTTCACATTTTGAGTAATTAAAATACCGTTGCGAGAACGGCGTCGAGAGCGCGACGAAGATGAACAATCCGCCTTACCACTTCGTGACTTGTAAGCAAATGTTGTGAACACGCATACAAGACTTAATCGACCATAAGCGAGACCCTAAACGTGTACAGACGAACTCAGAAACAGGGAAGAACCGCGGGAAGAAAGGGGGGTGGGGTGGGGGCTAGGGGCTACAGACCAATATATTTTCGGTATTAACTATTTTATTCCAAAACTGACTATAAGCTGTGCTTGAGAACGGTCAAAGCTTATCAAGGTAAATGGCAAATTTGTCTCAATACCCACTTCCTCTACACAAGCCAGTACTTAGCCAATGGAGGGGGTCAGGGGGCGAAGTCCCCCTGGAAACATTTTCGCCCCTAGAAGATCAGGAAGAACCATTCCCTTAATGTATTTCAGAATGTCTCGCCCCCGAAAATCTTTTTCCCGTCTCTCCCACCTGAAAATCTTTTCCCCCTGAAAAATCCTTTTCTCCCTAAAAGTTTCCCCCCTAAAAGTTTCTCACCCCCCCCCCTTGGTACCTTGTCTGGCTACGGGCCTTCCTCTGCATTGAAAACTTTCCTGCTACCAGTAGGCCTATTAAACTAAAACTGGTCGAATACGTGTACCTTTTTCTAAAGTACATGTTGGTAGTACATAGTTTGTATAGTTTCATTAGTAATAAAGTTCATCGATTTGGCAGGAGTTCACATACAGTGGCGCCGCCAGGCTTTGGTGATTGGGGGGGGGGGCACAACAGATGATGTCGTAATGGAACTTCAGTTAACCTCCCAAGTCTGCACAAAATGCGTTTTTTTCCGCGTGCTCCCTACGTTCGTATACACAGTGGGGGATCCTTCCTTTGTCAGGTGTCACTGCACTAAGCTAGGTGCCGTCCTGGGGGAGGGGTCTAAGGGGAGGGGGTGTCCCCCTCCCCTTTGAGAAATTTTTGTTTATTTAAAGTTGCTTAGATGCAAATTGGTGCTATCTTTATGATATTTTTGGAGCTGATCACATACCTGTATGGCTGGAAAATGTCCATAGTTTAGTGAATTCTAATTTTCCGACTGGCTGGATGTTTTTATCCAACTGAGTGGCGACGCTTAAATATTCGTTTTTTTTATGCGCCTGCGCTTTGAATAAATTTTTGCTTATTTAAGGTTTCTTAGATGCAAAATGGTGCTATCTTTTGGAATATTTTTAGAGCTGATGATATATAGCTGGAAAATATCCATAATCTAGTGAATTCTAATTTTTGGTTAGGTGAAAAAGGGGAGCATGTGAGAAAATGTTGTCTAAGAGAAGAATACGTTGTCAACAAACCTCCTGAAGACTCCCTTTTGGCTACTTTACCGCCTTCTATTTGCAAATTTTTCCTCCCTTTCATTGTGCATTATAAAAAGGCATCTAAGGCTGGCAGATACCTGTATAGGGCCTTCCGGAAGCTCTAGATAAAGTACATAAAATGGAGCAACGACATAATGCTTATTACGTGACATCCAAATGATAATATAGAGTAGAGCACTTTACAACTATCGTATTTTTACTAATTTTGAACGAAAATCCAGATGAACAGCTTCCAGCAATGGAGAACGTGCGGGAGGGAGACTATTGGTGCAGGAAGGTGATATTAGACCTCCCTGATAGGTATAGCAAAAGGGGTGAAGGACTAAGAAGGCGTTTTCAGAATTCTTTTTTGTCGTAAGTGTATTAAAAATCACCATCTATCAAGGGCGTTACCAGGAATTTGTCAAGGGGGCGAACCCCATAGACAGATTCTCATCGCTTTGCGCCACCATGGGTTGGCGCAAAGCGCAAGAAAATTTTGGCCCAAAATGCCTCCCAGATCGCTGGAAATGGCACTTCCCAAGCCTATTTTACAGCATATAAATAGGAGAAACACTAGCAATATTACAAAAAAAAACATTAAAAAACCCCAAAATATGCCCAAGGGGGCGGATGCCCCCTCCACCCCCTTGGCTACGTGTCTGCCATCTATACCTATAATGGCTGTGCGCAAAGCGCTCGGTAAAATTTTCTGGAAAATATATAACGGCATAATTTCAACTTTCCAAATCATGCTTCAACAACTTAGATTGAAAGATCGCATATTGATGCTATCGGCCCCTACAGATGTTGTGATTATAGTTCCATGTATTACTATGTTAATAATGGTCATAAGATGGAGTGCAAACCGTAAAGCATGCGCGCAAAGCGCGCGAAATTTTTCATTAAATGAGATTTCCATGACAAAACCTGCATTCAGAATCTGCATCGAGACACTTTCAATTGCCCAACAAACCTACATACCACTCAAAAAGCCAGTCTTTTACCTGTTAATTCGTGAACAGCTTTCGACTTTTGCTGCTGTGCTTCTCCGGGAGTTGCTATCAGAAGATATTGATAATAAGAACACAGAGGTACGGTTTGAAGCGCGCGGAGCGCGTGAAACTTTTGATAGTTTGCGAAGGATTTGCGAAAATTCTGATAGTTTGAGAAACATTTGTGATAGAAAATGATTAAATAGATCTATCACTCGGTTGAAGTACACCTCACCCTACCCCCTACAGAAATCTATAGCTTAATGGCCTTTTGGGATCATTTTAAAATTTTCAAAAAATTTTCATTGGGGGGGGGGCACGCGCCCCCCATGCCCCCCCCCCCCCGTGCCGGCGCCACTGTTCACATACGCGTGGTCACTTTTAGTCTTTACCTCTTGGAGGACCTGTTCCTTGCCGATATGTGATGCGAACTTCATTTCAAGTAAGACTTCTGTTTGTACATGTTGGGAGAAATAAACCAACACTCGATACCGAAATTTAATATTGGAAACTTTGTGAAATAAAGGTAACGTATTTTCTTTTGAATTTAGGATATGTGGGTACAACCAGGAAGTTTGGCCTGGAAACTCCCTGTTACATCGGAAGACTAAGGTGGTACACATCCAGTTACTGACATTCCATGCCTTCGACTTTTAAAAGTTGTAAGAATCGCTTGAACTGTAGCTGTTCTTAAGTCCTACACCTCTTTGATCCCACAATTAACAGTACCTACGGGTCCTATCAGCCCACGGTTCCTATGACCAATCGACCTCACAGCTCGCTACAAGAAGGAAACTAATTCTGGCAGGTTATTCCAGTAGAACCTTCATGCATTAAATTTTAAATATTGTGCCATTTAGGCTACCCTCTGGAAGGGCAGTAGGTTCCATGGTTCACCCTTGATGAATCGGCTGGTTGCCCTGTGCAAATTGTCGTTGTATCCTACTACAGTCATGTGCCTAAGCGACTACTGTACTAGAGGTGTATGCTAAATGTTTCATAGCGCCACCAAATTTATTTGTCTGGAGAACCACTGAAACTGCAACACTTTTACTTCCCGGGAATTTTTAAATTTTGAACAAAAGATATTAACCACTTTCAGCGAAATCCTGTAACTGAAACTTCGATGAAATCATGTCAGTGACATCTCTCTGATACTTAGCTGAATAGTGAGGAATTCGTTCTTAATACGTAGGTTCGTGCGTACGTACGTGATTTATAGGGTACGGTCGGTATAACGAAAGCATTGATCAAATTACAAACAGAAGTTGTATGCCTAACAATGTAAGGTTAGTCAAAGCGTATATTGCTAATGCATACGTTATTTCAAAAACTCTGACCTAGGGGCTGCTACTCTAACGTTAGAGAAGTAGCTCCCTGCTCCGACCAACCTCATTGTTCCACCTAAAACGTGACGTCACCTTATTAATATGCATGCTGCTTCCTGGAAATTTAGATTATTTCCGACACAAGGTTATTACAAGAAGTGGGATTGCCCTTAAGCCCCTAGCAAGACTTTCTCCAGCTGATACTTTGAAGTAGGATTTGGGGAGAATGGCGAGGGGAGGGGAGGGGGGGAAGCCAGCACTTCCACAGGGAGGCTAAAACTGAGGTAGCCTACAACAGTGCAACACTATATGATACCGGATACCCCATGCATTTTTAACCCCTGTCAATAACTTCATCATATATAGCCACACCGGGGATGTAGGGGCTGTAATTTTGTGCAAGGGCGTAGCTAGCATGAAATTTTAGGGGGGCCTCGGTATGAAATGGGGGGGTCAAGACATTGATCGCCGTCCTTAATTCTTACAAATTTTATTAAAACGCACACAATTTTTGAGGGGGCCTAGCAAGCATTTGGGGGCCCAGGCCCCCCAGGCCCACCCGTAGCTACCCGTCTGGTTTTGTGGTTGTAGGTGCCGTGCCTTCCGTCATGGATCTTTCAATGATAGTAGTAGTAGTACGATCAGTGCTGGTACTGGGCTCCCGTCCAAGTAGCGTGACTATGCGCTCGTTTACAAACGTTGTAATTCATTGAAACACACAGACAAGTTCAGACGGCATTGGGGAAGTTCCATAAACTAAGGAAATTAGGGGACATTTGGACATTAGGGGAGGATGTAAACTGTTATAGCACGTTTTTATGAGCAGTTGGTTGGAACATTATTGATTTTGACACCTCGACGGCACGAAAGATGACGCAATTGCTAGCGAGAGGGAAAACGTTTCTAATTTACAAGGTTTACTGTATGTAGAGTTTATCAGTAAGTCTTGCATACCTCGTAGCCCCATGACCTCACATATAAGCATTACACTATGTTATACATCCGTGGTAGCTCCCTGTTTATACACACCTTACACAGGAACTAGTAGCAGCATGGTCCTCACCCATCGGGAAAGGTAAAGCCTGCTGGGTAAGGGGGGGGGGGTAAAACCTGTATCATGTAGACCTACACAAAGACTGTTACAAAGCGTAGAGCATTTTTGCTAAATAGGTTTGAAATTTGAAATTGCCGTACATTCATAGAAGAATGAAGAAAGGAAGAAACTTTTGAAATTCATGAACAGGAGGGGGAGGGGCAAAGGGGTGTGGTAAGAAGCACATGCACCCTCATTCTTTGAGAAGTAAAGGCCAAATGATGAACACTAGGAAATTAAGGACTGGAATCACCTATTTTTTCATCAAGTATCACATTAGTACATACTGTTCCTCCAGGCCCCCTCCCAAAATATTCTTTAAATCAAGTGAAAAGTATCGTTTCTCGGCAAAATATCATCGTCATATATTGTAATTTGCTTTGACACCCTTCCTACGCCCCACGTGAGTTGGGCACCCTTGTAAAAAATTTTGAAAAAAAGAAATGGATGATCTCAGGCAATAATTAGTATCACACTTCAAACGCAATCAAACCAATTTTCTGTAAAAACTGGAAAATTAGGAGTCACACTGTGAACAACGGTATGGTATCAATATGATAGTTTTCATGCACTATGTCAAGTCAATACATTTCTATTATATCGTATTTCACTGATTAGGATACTTGGAAGAGTGCAGAAAGTGATGGTTAAACGTAAAGAAATACCGTTATCAGCATCCGAAATTATGGGGATTTCCCAATCGCCTACTTGCCCAATAAATCCCAAAATTTCCACACATAGGCCTAATTACTGTAAGCTGTGTGACACATCATTCCTCGTTGAGAAACCTTGCTACTAATATCTCTTCAAGAATATGGAAAGGCCACGTAGGGTGATTGAAGAGGACAGAAAAATGGATGAATGGTTAATTTATACAATCTTTCATACCAACGAAGATATACAGAGAACATAACATTTAAGCAACATTTGAGAAAAATTGGGAAAAAAGCGAGTACTCACCCAAAAAATATAAGTCCACAATTCTATGAGATGTTCGTTAAAATCTCAGAGTTACGGGTTGACGAACGATGTGAAATCCATGAGGCCATTGTAGTTCTGTGAGAAAGGCGAAGAAAACGGGCTACTTATGGGTAAAAAGTGACTCCCAGTGACATCATGATTACGACACAACCCGAGTGATGTAGACTAAACGCGAAAAAACGGTCATAAACCCGTTGATCTTAAAATAGATTCAGCTGAGACTTCAAACAGACTGAGACAAGAGCCGCTGTGATTTCGCGTTGGTGGCATTTACTCGCGATTTGAAGTCTGTTTCGATCATGCTTCATTTTTGTAACGAAAATATGGATCGCAGTGCTGTGGACAAAACGTGTTCGAACGTGCTCTAACCCTGAAAAATGTACAATTGCACATGGTATTACCCAGAGCAACACAGTAAAGATACCATAAGTATTATATTTCTGAGTATTCAACGGTGTAAAATTTCAATACGTATACGCGACGGCATCCCAGTCATTCTGAAGGGACTAGCGTAAGACATGATATAGTTAATGGAGACTCTGATTGGCCAAAGGACCATCCTTGGTATGACCTGATTGGTTGAAGGTTCCGACTGACAGGGAAAAGTTCTGCGTTTTCTAAATAGGGTTTCCCTCATTCAGATCACTGAGCGTGTTGGCGAAACGAGATGCAAGCTAATCAATACGATTACGAAGCTACTACGATTGACGAGGGTTCGCAGTGAGGCTCAGAGGTTGAAAGTAGAATCACTGATGATGACAAATTGCACGAAAAATTCGAAGTCAACCGCGCGGAATGAAAAAAAAATATGATATCTTTCACCTGTAGGATAAATCAGCACGAAATCCTTCAAATTAAAATATCAAGTGAGCAAATTTTCTTTGATACCTTTATTGTTTTTTAATTCGACAACCCATTATTATTCTCATTCTATTTTAGCCGGAAGTATAGGTTGCCCCATAACATATTGCAACATGGTTTCTTGCGATGAGTCATGCATTTGGAGAAATTACGTAATAAAAGTGTGGCAACTTTTTGAAAAGTTTCGTCATCTCAAGTTAAGTTATACGCCCACTGAAAAGCGTAGGTGGGGAAAAGAGAAATTGTCAAAAGCATTAAATATTTTAACGTAGGCTTGGTTGCACATTATCAAACACTTACGAAGATAAAATAAACGATATGTTTTATATGTTTTCTCGTTGAGGGCAAATCACTTACGTTACGGACGGATGGGCAACTCTCAGGGAAGGGGTTATTTTGACAAAGGGATAATAAATCAGGAACTCACTGGGGAGTTAAAAGGTGTTAGGACGGTGGGCAAGCGCGCTTAGGAGAGGGGGCGTATTACTAAGGAAGGTTAATAAAATTGACTCGAACCAGAACGTAGGCAAGCTCAGAAGACGCACCCTGTATATCGTATTAGAGAAAGGCGACACATGATTAATCGTTGCTGAAGCTCTGAACATCTAAACACAGGTTAATCAATATACCAGGTACACCTAGGCCGAGAGGAAGTTTTGAGATTGGGGTGTGTAGGTTTGTAATGACATTTTTTATGGTAAATATCTCTTTCTCCCAGCGGTTCGAACTCAGGAAAGAAACAATCACCCTCTTGCTGTAATATATAAAACACTTTTTAATGGATTTAACCCCACCTACTTCTCCTGACTCACCCCCTCCTACCATTTTACTCATTGTTCTTCCATCAGTTTGCGCAATAGAAACACTTCCTGTGAAAGTTACATACGTCTCTGGCGTAATGCAATTATTGTCTACATAAATATAAATACATAAATAATAATAAAATTGTAAAAGCACCAATAAATAAAATAAGTAAATAAGTAAATCAAGTAAATGAATAAAAATTAAACCTTCTAAAAATACATAAATTAAACAAAAAATATCTTGATTTTTGTCTTGAGTGTGACAGGGAAGTACAATAGGGAGCTGCAGACAAGAGATACATGGGGGAGAGTGCCATGGAACTAGGGTGTACATTAGTTACAGTAAAGTGTACCTAAAGTCTAAAATTTCAAAAATATATGTTACAAAGCTTGAAAAATGCATCCAGATGGTCCAACTCCCATCTTCAGAGCACGTTCCTGAGCTGAGATATAAAATGTTGAAGCTTATTCACTCAAATTGAAATGGTAGATTGCGCAATAATTTGTGATGTCATTCTTGTACTACTCAAATTACAGTCTTTGTTTTTCATTTTTTCGAAAGCTACTGCACCTTGTGCCAAAATGTGATCACTGTATCACTGTTATAGGGTAACTTGACTATAAAAGGCCTCTTCCTACAACATGCTAAGCAAGGGAACGGTTAATGTTTCAAGGTCATACAAACATTTTAATTTCATTAGGAAGCAAAAGTAGGTAATGTGAGTTGTACAAGAAGGGCATCACAAATTATTGCGCAATCGACTTTTTCAAATAAAGTGAATAAATTTCAACATTTTATATCTCAGCAATGGAATAAGCTATGAAGGTGGGACTTGGATGAATGGAATTCATTTTCCAATCTCTGAAATATATATTCTTGTAATTCTAAACTTTAGGTCCACTTTAATTAAGTACACCGGAGGGGGCAAGCTCCAAAGTGTAGAGGGTAAGGACAAGAACAAAATATATGCATGAACTCTGCAGTTTGTTCTGTGTGTAAAGATTTATGGGTGAGAGAAATTGTTAAAGTGTAAATCTGAAAGTGAAGACTGACAAAAATCTATAATCAAAATCCGTAGGGTATACTTCCAAAATACAGTGAAAGGTTTACCTTTTGACCATGTGGGGTCAGGAGAAGCTTACCCTAGCAAGTGATCAGATGGTTGTCTAGGTGGAAGGGTATTTTGTGGATTGTCGTGTAAATGGCTTTCCAAACCACGGTATATTTGTAAAGAATAACGATCAGTAAGCCTGCCACATCACTGTCATAATAATTGGTGTAAGTACAGTGCTATTTGAAAGCATAAACAATGTGAATGTAACGACATGCAAGGTATCGGATGGGTACCTCATTAGTTAGGCTTGTAAGTCTAGTCTCTGGACCACACTCGTGAAGCACGCCCCCACTAAAGCACACCCATTCAAAGATAATCGGACTCGACTGACATTCTATGCTCATTCAATCAGCATGTGTTGTTGGCAGTTGTTTGAAATGAAAAGCCATCTCAAAGTCAACTGTGCAGGCTTGTCACACCAGAGAGGTTGTTTAAAGGGCAATACAGTCAACCTAATTTGAAATTAGTATACCCAGGTATCCTAATTTATGAATGGCTCTTTTAATCATGTGATAATATGTTTTGTTACATATCGTTTAATTTAAGTAAAATAATTGCATGGTTTACCTTTAATTTGCAACATTTACGTTTTAAAAAGGAGATATGAGGGATTAAAAAGGAGATTCCCTAGAATAAGGTGATGGTTAAAAATAGGTCTGGGAGAGTGCTTGTTCCCTTTAAAAAGAATTCTAAACAATACGCCGGAAATATGACGGTATATAAAGAACTCGACATTCAGGCCTATAGCAGCCGATTGATATTACGTAAGAAGTATATGTTTTCTTTCAGATATGAAATCTACAATGGTATTTTGCGCAAACAACCTTAATGTCCATACCACAGATACCCTGCGTAGCTGACTGTACAGTTCCTCTCTAAATCAGCCTCGTTGTGAAGCCATGCATGCTGTAATCGCGCTAAGGAAGCTAACATCTGCTTGGAAAGTTGGAGGGACAAGCCACCGTTAACACGTTGGAGAATTACTGATATACCAATTCCCAGGTGTCTACTTCCATGATTAGCCGTGCTTTCATCATCCCGTCCAAGTTTCAACAATAGCGATTAATGCGTTGTGAACAGACATTTGTATGAGGGCGCTTGTCGAATGGTAATATTGTTACTTACTCTACTAAATGGAAAACAGGGAAGGAGAGGTAGAATCAATATGTGTAAGTTTGATAATCTAGACCTAATGCACTCAAAACACCTCAGTTAAATTTAACCATAATCTTGGTCACAGATTTGCCAACCGTTTCGAGGTTAAAAGTAACCAGGGAATCCTGGTCATAATTTACACTTTCCTGGCAATATACATATGTTAAAATGAAGACTGTAAGACTATTCGAAGGGTTCTATATTGCATCTAACATTTAAAGTAGATGCTACATAGCGCATTTAATGGATTTAAATTAGTTCATGTTCACAAGCAGAATCATATGCAAATAAAACTTTACTTAGTGGTTTGAAAATTCTCGTCTCCAGTAAAATTAATTGTAACATTGCACCTGACCTCATGAAAGATATAGGTTAACAATCAGAGGCGGCGCCACAGGGGTGGCAGGGCAGGCATTTGCCGCCCCTATGGCTTTTAGCTCAAAAAATAAAATCGTCTAAATAACGTTTTTAAGGCATACTTTTGTGGGGGTGGGGTGACAGTACAAAAATATAACAAATGAAAGCACCATTTGGCATCTAAGCAACCTTAAATTAACAAAATTTTCTCAAAAAGGAGGGGTATCCTTCTCCCCTTCGACCCCTCTCGCAGGACGGCGATTACTCACCCCACGTTTGCCACCCCTTTCAAAATACCCTGGCGCCGCCCCTGTTAACAATCAAAATATTTTCCAGAAGTGAAGTCTTGATAACACATAGGCCTACTGTAATATGCCTATAGATTGGTTAAAATAAGGTCTGTTATTTTTGAGTGATCGTAGGCAGACATTTTTCGGCAGGGGGCAACAGGATAAGAAGAGCGCCACCATCTTTGGCATTTAAAGTACCACCATAAAATGCCAAAATGTTTCCCACACTACCGGAAATGGAACTTTCTGTGCCTTCCATGTTTCATGAAGACAATCTTTCCTCACTTTGAATAAGCAAATATTTCAACGATCGATGTGATGAAAATTTACTTTGAAAATTTCGGGGGAGGGGGGGGTTTGCTGTCCCCCCGCAGTGTACCATGTAAGCTTGCCAATCTGACCCAGAGAAATGCAGTAATGGATAGGTTTGGTGTTCTTCTCTAATTCTTTGGCAGCCCTCCAGGTTGGGAAAGCATTTGGGCCACCGAGAGAATAACCTTTGCAAGTGGTGGCAGTTTCCCAAGTTACGTAATATCAGGGATTCGGGCACGGATTTCTTAAAGTATGAACAGAGCATCCTGCACTAAGGTCCTATGCGTAAAGTGTCGCCACCGTAGGTATACGTTTAGGTTTACCAATATGGCTGCCTCCTATGTCTTTTGTGTAAAGTGTGGAATTGCTTAAGTTTTAACATATCATGCGAGAAACGTGGGCAAATTTTCGAAAAAGTGCAAGTCTCGGTTAAAATGAACGAATGGATTGACGCATTTTGATCTTTTTTTCCTATGCATGTTTGTATTTTGTCTTAAATTCAGGCGAGTAGCCAGAAATTTTCTAAAGGGAGCGGGGGCGAATCCTGTAGGCAAACTATCTAAGCGTAGCGCCACCACAGTTGGCGCGAAGCGTACAAGAAAATTTGGCCGAAAATATCCCCAGATCGCTGGAAATGGCACTTCTCAGGCCTTGTAAGTTGCATTTAAACATTTTGGTTTACTAGCAATATCATAAAAAATCATTAAAAAAATACCAAAAATATTCTCAAGGAGGGGCGGCTCCCCTTCGTCCCCCTCCCCCCTTGGCTACGCGCCTGCTTAAAATTTTTGCAGATTCATCACAAAATTACGCCAACGACAGTAACATCTTAGTAAGGCTTAATTTGTTCAAACGGTGGCAACACTTCTGGATCCTCTGTCTATGAATAGGATGCATGTAGATTCGGATTAACACCTTCACAGTACAGTAACATAAATCACAGTTCATGTAGCAGTTTTGCCATTTTGGTGTTCGGTGTTTTGTATAACATTTCAGAAAGTGGTCATTGGTAACACAATATAGGCACAGATCAAATTCCAGAGGAGTGATGGCAATGCACTCGTCATAATTTGGAAACTAAGTTAGACTTTTTGGAAAGCTTCGCTACTCACAATCCGTTACTCCAATATATCCCTGGCTGCAAGCAGAGCCAAAACACTGGAAAGTAGGGGCTGTTTTCAAGGGCGCCTCCTCCTTATCACCTAGAAAATATTTTTAGTACAGGTAATGGTCACATATACTACAATGAAAGAAGTTGAGTAAAAACGTGTCAGGTCCTTTGCTTTCACCCCACCCCCTACCTAACCTTCCGTCATGGATACAGACAAACAAGCAAAAGCAGTCCAAAAACTGACCATGGTATTTTAAGTTTATTTTCATTAGATTTCGTCATTGCCACATCAAGAAACGTGCATCGATATTACCGACGATTGCGTACCGGTAAACTGCTTCGCGCACTCTCGTCGAGGATAGACGTCATCCAAGTTAGATGCACTTTACGTATTGCACGCATGGATGCACATTATTCCGATCGACATCCTTCACTGTCTCGGGCAGCACGGCTTGTTCGAACGCCCTTGCTTCCCTTATCGAATTTTTGTATCATCACAAACAAACAAGTAAAAATCTACCATATTTAACACCTGATGTAAGATGAAAAACAAGACGAGAGACAACTGGAAAACAATGGGAGGATGTCTGTCAGAAAAGAGGGGGCTTTGCAGACTGGAAGTATATCACTGGGGCGGTTTACGTATGCCGGAAGTACGTAATGTACAAAACTCTCTTCCGTATATCGTATTCGAACGAAACATACCTTTGTGCAGGAGACTGTTGACTTGTGATGGGAAACAAGATAAGGTAAGAAGTCGAATGCGGTTAGTTTGTCCATCCATAGGGCGGGAACTATGTTAGAAAAATTCTGTTATGTCCTCTAGGATGAGAATGGACAGATGAACGAATGGAGGTTGGTGGATGAACTGATGAGGATGATTTCAAACACATGACTAATTAGGGGAAACCCGGGTAAAGTAGATAGACTGTACAAAGCGGATCATTAGCTTTTCGCGGAAGTGCAGTAGAGAAATGCATTGAAAACTAGTTCGTTACAAGCCGACGTAGCAACGATCCACTATGTGGTAGTATCAGTCTGAACAGCAGCGGCACAGCAAGAAAAGAGGACATTTCTCACACATTTATAACATTTTTAGAGAATTTATGTTAGTATACATGTTAGTTTTTAAAAAGAGGGCACCCTATCCACTTTGCCCATGCCCAAGTTTCAGTGGGTCCACTTTGCCCGGTGGTGTCAGGGCAAAGTGGATACCTGCTGATTTTTTAAATAACATAAGTCAATACTTGTCTCCAGAAGGACCCATGTGTTATGTGTTGAATGTAGTTTCTGCCCCCTCCCAGTTATTATCGATAACATTCCCATCTTAGTTACTTTACGTCAAAAATTATGTCATAAAGTTTTTTGATCCACTTTTCCCGGGTTTCCCCTACATTAGAGGTAGTGTAGTCCTTTTTGGTCCAAACATGTGTTCATTATCTGTAGGAAGAGAGGGCAGGAGGGTAAAGGATAAATTAAGAGTCTGGACGAAGTTAGTGAAGGAAAATGCTCTTTAGGACGACCGAATGTTAGTTCTCTCCAACGTTTTTCTTTAAAGTAGATTATAGCTATGGTTATTGAATGAAATGATTACAATAAGTGGTCTGCGAGTCGATTACAAAAGAAGGGATGAATGGGGGAATGTGTGGTTTTTAAGCAATCAATGATCGGTCCAAACGCAGTTATCTAGACTCACGAGAGATCCCGAACTTACGTCGTTATTGTTTTCTAAACATTGTCTTGTATACCACTCCCGAACAGATTAAGTCCCGAAACAATATTTAAAACGGGTGCGCGCGAAGTGCGCAGAAGAAAACAACGTTGAGGCAACGTGTGAGACCCTTGAAGGAACAATTTCTTCGATAAATCACACTCTCAACAACATCTTTAGAATTTGTGATTGATCATCCTTCTTTGATTGCAATCAAAGGAGGGCAAATTCAGACTTTATTTGTTATATGCGTAAGCCACTCTAATTGGTCAATAATATTAGGACAATATTGAGACGTAGATAATCATGGTGCAGCAACTGGGAGACAACAAAGATTCACGTGACAAGGATGGCACCAGGATTCGACAAGGGACCCAGTTCCCCGACGGGGTAAGGGGAGCAACTTGAAACTCCGGCCAAAGAAGAAAAGCGAACGCAAAATTTTTCACGCGCGAAGCGCGCCTTAGACTTCGGGGTTTTTTGGTGACGAGAATTTGGAATTTTCAGTAAAAAGTGTGGAAATGTGGGGTCTGTAATGATGGAAGTTTGACCAATTTGATTTTTATAGATAGATCTGCCCTTCTTGATAACAAAAACAAGTAAGCCGTTGGGGCGACCACTCGTCCTCGAGATTAAATGCTTTACAGTGCCCATTAAGACTCTCCGATTTACGAAATTGGGAATTTCCCCGACCGGGGACAGCCTTCATCTACGGAGGGGGACGGTCAGGGGCCCCTTACCCCACCTAGTGCCACCCCTGTCATAAGGGCAGATATTTTGGAAAGGGATTGAAAGCAAGGTTGTGCCGACTGTGATAGTGATGTTGCACCGACTACCGAGGTTACCGATTTTCGATATTAATTCAGGTCTCAATATCGGCCGATACCGATTCAATAGCGACATTTTAGGAATGAACAAACTTCACAAAATCATAGCTATTGTGACATACCACGAGATGTAATTTTTTGAAGTAAAATATTCGGAGTTATAGTCAAATATGAGAAACTTTGAATAACGTAGGCCTATACTTTCTGTGAGATATAGGAATAAGCCTACGGGGGTCAATATTAAGGAGGGAGCAGGGATAATTTTTGCCCGAATTTAGAATTTTGGACCAAGCTGCCCACATTTTGGTCCTCAAAAAGGGCATGATTTATTTTCTTGGCTGTCTCATTTGCCGGAATGGATCCACTATTTTTGCCCGAATTGGGAGGGCATACGCCCCCTCCTCGTACGCTTATGGATATAGGTTTAGTAATTGCAGCTGGATAATACTGACAATTCAATTAGCTTTTCCCGATACCGTGTATACAGGACGAAGTTGAAGATATCTGCCCACACCGACATTGAATACCGATCATTGGTCAGAAACTACTTGCAATTGACGGTGCTACTTAGGCCTACACGATTTCAGACCATACGGGATTGTGAGATATGCGATGTGCTGTCGAACCGCAACGACGATTTGTCGGGGGTATCGTAAAAACAAAAGTATTTCGCCGATTATTATTTTTTTTTCAAGAAGTTTTGTTCCCATCCGTACAATATGTTGCTGTAAATGGATCTATATCCGCATATCTCCATGAATCAGGCACGTTTAACGTACGGTAAGTCGGATGAATTTTGATTCAACATGAGGAACTCCTCAGCTCTCACATCACCACTTACAGACTTACAGCTGTACACTCTAAAAAAAAGCTAGTCAATTTGGGGACCAACCGGAATCTTGTCAAATATTTAACAAGATTTGTTTCAAAATTGACTAGAAATGGTTCAAAAATGAAACTGTTCGTTTCATTTATGAGCCGAATCTAGTCAAAGATTTAACAAGATTCCGGTTCGTGCCCCTATTGATTAGATTCTATTCAAATTTGACTAGGACATTTTTAGAGTGTATAAGTGATGTACATTTGACTCGGATCTGACCTCGTGTTCCGGATCAGATCACATATACACGAGGTCACAGCTCTGTGGTAAATCCGGCTCCGATCAACTTTCATATTTTTACCTTATTACTTTATTAAATTTTCTCAAAAGTAAGTTTTAAAATAGAGGCAACTTGTAAGTAACACTAATCTGATTTGGTCTCCATTTCGACTTCTAATTAATAACGTTTGACTGGAACCCCCCCCCCCTTTGTCATGGAACAGGTTTTGTCGTATTCAAAGTCATACCCCTTGCTCTCCTGTACCTTTACTCGTACCCTCATAATCGGGGGAAGGGGGGGTCAGGACATGCACCTGTACCTATGATTCAGTTTTCATTGGACCCATGGCAGTGTCCTTTCTCATAAGTTCGTACCTATGCCGTACCAATGTCCTACACCCGTAGGCCACCCGTAATCTGGTAATCATGTGGTCACGTATACACCACAAATCAGTCATCGGCTATGACCGATGTCGTATTGATCGTTTGACAAATATTACGTCATTTCAAAATGCGCGGAGGTGGCCAGCAAGTGTGCAGAACGGGAAACTGCTTTCCTGTGTGCATACTGGAGGATGGGGTAGTATGTGGATGGGTCTGGGGGCTGAAGGTTACAGCAGAAGGAACGTGCGAAAGTTTGATAGCTTGCGAAGGATTGACGAAAATTTTTTAGTTTGCGAACAATTTGTGATAGAAAATGATTGAAATAAGATCCATTACTCAGTCGAAAGCATACCTCACCCTACCCCTACAGAAATTCATAGTTAAGCCCTTTGGGTTTAATTTAAAAAAAAATACGAACATTTTCGAAAATCACGATGGGGGACAATGGGGGAGACGCCCCCATGCCCCCTTGCCGACGCCACTGATTTAAAATTTCTATCAACACAGATTTGTTGTGTATATAAGAGATGGACCCTAACCATTTCTCATTTCATTGCCAATTGCAATATGTGTAGGCCTATTTTCTACAGACAATATAATGTATTTTCAAAGTACAACATTGCGGTCATGCACTTTATGGACAAAACAAACTTTGCGTGGGTGTTGATAAGGGTCATTGTTTTATATACTCGTATCAGGCGCTTACATTTGCAAAAATTAATAACTGGGTTGTATCTCAACTGATTAAAAATTGATTATCTACCTAGAACTGCAGACGTCTGTCTGCCGAACTCATCGATTTCGGGAGACTTTGCAAAGGAGCAAAAAGGAAGAAGAAGCAGTTTCAACAGTTGTAGGGAAGAGTAGCTCTTATTGACGAAAAATTTAACAGCTTTAGGAGATCTTCATTTGATATTAGAAATCGAACTTGATAGGAGATGTCAAGGTAGTTACATTATAAGTCATGTAGCAATGCCAGGGTTAAATGTTAGAGATTCGTTTGCCAGTGTCGAAAAACAACTTAAAACGTGAAACTTGCATATTCTGAGATGGGCTACGCACAAGGGCGTGGATCCATCTTCAAAGGTGTGTGTGTGGGGGGGGGGGTACTTTTCACCATTTGCAAATCGCCGTCCTGGGAGGAGGGGATGTCCCCCTCCCCTTTGAAAAAAAGGAAGGTGGAAGGTGCCTATATGGTAAATGGTGCCATATTTGCGGGCAATTTAGCGTTTAAAATGTAGTGTCAATTCGTAATCTATGTTATATTATTGAAAAAGTGGGGGAACTTTTCGGAAATGTCCCTCTTCCAAAAAAGTGAGGAGGACTCGTCCCCCCGTCCCCCTTGATCCACGCCCATGGCTTCGCATGACAGACCCATGATGTAGATGTCTGACGGATAAGTTTGGCCACGTTAAAGTTGGAGTCCTTTCACGTGATGTAGTTCCTTTGAGCGTAACGTTTGGCTTTCGCCCGTGGAGTTCGGTTGTTTGGGACTTTAGAAAAAAAAGCACACGATGTGTTCGGAGTACAGTTGCGCCGCGCGCGAGTTTTTTTTTCGTAGGATAGCGAGGGGAATTCTATTCATACGGACCAATCAGCTTCTTGGAAAGAGGTCAAACCCCTAATTCCAAAATAGCAGCTTTCCGACCCTTGTTTTGTAATTCTGACACCGGATTATGAAAGAACAGGCCAAATAACCCCCATCCATATAACCCTAACCTTAATTCTAACCCTAACCATGATTTTGAAACAAATTTAAAATTTTTTGAAAAATCGATTTTCCCGTCGCTATCCTACGAAAAAAACTAGCGCGCCGCGCACTTGAACTGACCAATCATTCGAATTCAGTGGAAGTGTACACGCACAACATAACCTTGCATGCAAATTCACTGTATGTGTATATTCCACAATTCTGTAAATTATGGCGTCACTTCGTCAGTTGAACTGGGTCCATAGTCCTTACTGCCTTTAACTATACACAAAGAAATTTTCGTGATCCTATCCATCGTATAATACATGAAGAGATATAGGCCTAGTAAATTTGTTTGTAATCTTAGAAAAAGAAGTCACACTTGTAGCGTTTGTCATCGTCAAATCATATTTGACGTCAGGAGAGGGATTTGCTTGTCCTAAGATTTTCCCTGATTGGTAATGGGTTAATGATATGTATCCTGGCTGAAAGTGAAGCACATGTTCCCTGCATGTAATCAGCACTTTTGGGTCTGAAATTGACATATTGTTTGAGGGGGCAGGGGGTTGCTACCCAAGAACTCTTTCTCATACACTCTAAAACGAGTTGGGTAAAAATCTCACCAACAGTGAGCACGTATGTGAGAATACTGAAACTGGGTAAAGTTTGCCCAGTAATTGTTGACTAATGGGTTTATCAAGAGGTTAGTAACCACTTAATTGGGTAACCTGCCTCTTAGGTAACAAACATCAATTACTGGGCAAACTTTACCCACCTTCAGTATTTTCACATACGTGCCCAGTGCTGGTGAGAGTTCTTACCCAACTTTTTTTTTTGGGGGGGGGGGGGAGGGCTGTACGCCTATGGACGAGTTCGAGCACCAATCCATTGACCCTTTTCCAAATAGCGATTACAAAGGATTGTGGGACAGACTTTTGGTGTGCGACGTTCTTGTCAATGGCATTTTACTGTGGCCAAAAACAACGTGTACCAAAACTGTATCCCACAATCCTTTGCAACTGCTATTTGGAAAAGGGTCTATTGTCATGAGTACGAGTACAGAGAATTGTGCCATAACTTGAGTACGTGTAAAGTATATTAATATGGTGAGTTGCATCACGACAATTACCGGTTTTTCTCCCCTTCCGGTTCTACGGTGTTACCTAAAATTTTGTAACCTAACCGAACACCGATACTAACTGTTGAAACCGGTTTACAATAACGCCTTATATGGGGACTCAGACACTATTTTCTGAATCATTAATTAACGCTTAAAGGGAAGTATTTCGTTTGTTGTTAAGAAAATTTTCACATTTTCAAAATCAGTATTTATAGGTACAAAATGATAGATAATTCCAAATAAGGCAGCACCGTAGCTTACTTTTCAAGAAATAAGGTTCTTGCAGAAAGAAATTCAGTTATTTGTAGCTCAAGAATAATTTGTTGGTCCAAGACTTTAAAAATCAGGCGCGGATCTAAGGGGGGGGGGGGGAGGGCTTTCCCAGCCTCAGCCACCCTTTTTCGCCACATCAACAATAACAAATACGCGAAAATTAGCATAATGTTAATCTAGGAGAATATTCAAGGGGGCTTTGAAATGTCTGGATCCGCGCCTGAAAATTGATGAAAAATGATGCAACATCAGCAACTCTTGTAATGCAAAAATGATAGCCCGAGGAGATGAAACTATCGCTGGAGTTTATTGGTGAGACTGAATGGTTAATAGTGGTTAAAGCTACTTTCTTTGAACACTATGTTTGTGCATTTTAAACGCAATATTTATCTTTAATACCATGCCCACGTTTTTGCTCCCGTTCCGGTTAAACGGTGTTGCCAAAACTTTTTAACCGAACCGAACACCGGTACTTACTAAGAAACCGGTAAGCAGTATAGGCTAAAGTCTTATTACGAGGACTCACACACTATTTTCTGCATCATCATCATATACACGCTTGATGTTTGGGAACTTTTGGGAATGTACTATCCATACATTTCATATGGCGTCGAGACGAAACAAGCTTGCTTACAGGTGTATGATTTATCACTGACTCTCCCGAGCTGTTTTCACCGCCGGTACTTCAAACTATCGGCAGAACCTTCAAAGCTGTGAGTGGTTAATAGTCTAGACGTCTTGGGACTTTGGAAGGTACAGGCCTGCATGATATTTTATGTAACGTACTACTGTTCAATGATGATCATGATGTCACTTATCATTATGCTATATTTCTTCGACCATTTGCACTCGATATCGTGCAAGATGAAACCGTTTCTCAGGTGGTAAGTCTGCAAAGCTGGACAGTTCCTAACCATGACACAGTAAAATTAGTTGAGTTACTACTTTTTTTTCTGCTAAAGTATGGTAAGAACGGCGGGCAACTCGATAACAAGCGTCGGTACAGCATGTTAGGCGTACATACTTTTTTTATTGGAAAAGTGGAGCTTATCTCTTCCTTTCAGAACAATGTAATTATATTTTGCTTTAGGTTGGGAAGTACTAGCCATGGGTACTGGGGTGGGGTGGTTTGTAGGGTTCACACCTCTTACAAAATATAGACCGTAATTTTGATTAACTGTACAAACTGACCTTCCGTCCTTCATAACGCAATTTTAAAAGGAGGCTTAGCAAAATTTGAGCGGTAAGGAAGAGGAGGGGGGGGGGGTCGGGGTTGTCCTCCCGGGAGGATACTATTTGTACTAGCAGTACTCGAAATATGAATGCACCTTAGGAAAAGTATACAAGTCATACCTATTGCGAAGTTGAGAGTGAGAGACGGAAGGGCAACAAAGGGCGAACGAGAGTACACAGGGATAAAGGAACACTGGTATGTTACCCAACACAGAAAGAAAACAAAAAAAAAACAAACAAACAAACAAACAAACAAAAACAAAAAAAAAACACAAGCAGTAACGCTGCTGGAGCTAATCTATGGTGATATTCCAGTAACGTGGGTTTAGGCGGATAAAATTCTCACTTTCTTACAGAGAGGAAACAAGACTGGGAGGACATGACAATACTTACCGTGGTAAACTTCCCTGTATAGCGTGTATGCTGTATTTTCTTCTGAGTAGAATAACTCAATATTTCAGTAAGCTTACTCACTCTCAGTCACTGATAACTGCAGGGACTTCTACTTATCTCTCCACCCCGTCCACAATGTGACGTCCAAGTAGGATCCATGCATGTTTACCGACCTTAGCAAAATGCAGCAATAAGCCGATTAAAATGACACTTGAATTGACATGTCCAATTGTTTTACTCGAAACGTTTATAATATATTTTAAAGGGAACGAGCAGTCGTCAGAAATCTTGTTTGAAATATCAGCAAACTCTAACCTACTAAGTTATTTCAAGTGTCGGACCAGTTATCGGTATTCAGTATGTGTGTCGGCCGGTATTTTCATTTTCGTTCTGTATCGGCATCGGTAAAAGTGACCTAATGTGCCGATACAGCCAAACCGGTATTTTAAAATAATGATAATACAATAGGTTTATATAGATCCTTTCATAGGAGAATCACAAAGCGCTCGTCCTAAACCTCATAAATATGTCAATTTAGTAAGTTTGGCAGCTATAAGTCCCAATATTTTACCGTACATGATGAAAATGTATAACGACACTTCGTTGCAGTGCTCAACATGATAACTATGGTTTTAGTAAAGATCATAGTCAAATGTTTGGTATCCGATCGGTATCGGCCGATTTGAAAATTGGAATATCGGTATCGGTAAACTCGGCTACTTGTAATATCGCTACAACACCGCTTACTTTTTATACTTTCAAGTATCTGTTATCAGGTTATGATGCTTTCAGAACATATAGTATTCTCTAAATGTAAAAGAGTGAATTTCACTCTTCGACGACTGCTTACAGTGACTACTCTCTGTTTCGAGTGGAATTCCACTCTGCCCGGAGTGGTAATTCACTCATTTGGAGTGAATTACCACTCCCAGCAGAGTGAAATTTTCACTCGAAGAAAGAGTGGTCACTGTAGGCAATCGTCGAAGAGTGAAATTCACTCTTTTACATTTAGAGAGATACGGTAGCATAGGCTTAGGAAGTGGTGGGAAGGGGCTAGGGGTTGCAGCCGTCTCTTCCTTCAAATAATTTTTTTACTAAGGGGCAGAATATATAATTTTTTAAGGTAAGCATGCAGTACAGCTTCGGGTAAAAATGCTGCAGCCCCCTCCTCCAATTGGAAGTAGTCTCATACCGGTACGCTTCTGCTAAGTAGGCTATTGCAATTTATAGGTAAACCAAGGAGTTCCTCTGCATGAATATTCAAATCAGTAAGAAATGTATTGTCACCTGTTTGACGGAAGTGTCATTCATGAGTAAGAATAATGGATTATACCAGTTCAATGTTGTGATCATATTTACCCTTTAAGTAATATCGCTTTTCAATCATTTCCCTGTACTTCTTCTGTTGACAAGTGAGTCAAATAAAAACAAATTCCAAGAAAGAAAATCATGATTCAGACTTAGTACTTTCGAATTGTTTACTAGTTAAACAGTTTAAATAGACTTATATGCCTACGTTAGAGAAATTTGATTTATTTTAAAATCTGTCCTGGTTTGTTCGGAACATCTAAAGAATTGACCCCCTAAGAAGTTCGTCGTGTTTAAGTTATAAATCATGCTATATCCGTTGGACTCTAGGCTAACTTGGCAGGCAAACGCGTTTTGAGAAGCCTGCACTCCTAAGGTGGTTTATAATGAGGGTCACCAAGGACATTAATTGCAAATCATATATGATTATATTGAAGGTTTTAGGGAAAAAGGTTGCCCCGCAGGCTAGGAGGTAATCAAAGGGTTACAGTTCATAAAACTCAACAAGCGTGGGTTGAGAAACGGAGCAGGTTACTCTAAATTTAGAAGCGTCATGTTTGTCGTCACATCCGAGACAGGCTAATTGTCTTCGTTATTAATTGGGAGTATTTAATGCTCATTCGGCCAGCCAGTGACAGAATATTCCTGTACCAGCGGCGGCACATTGCACAGTGTGCAAAGGTTAAAACATAACCGAAGCCGTGCAGGATGCACAGGCCAATGACATCGATACCTGCACGGTATATGGCTCATACCTTTGTCAATTATAGCAGAATGGAACAAAAGTTCATCTAATATCTTGAATGCTGGCCAAAAATACTTTTATAGTTTACTAGAGGTTCATTGCATGGTAAATATGGCAGGGGAGAAATGTAAATACACTGAAGCATTTACTCTTAAGGAACAAACCTCGCACAGTCTAAGTTCTTTCGATTGCATTGCCACCTTATCAACCGCCCCACAGGGCCGTGGCCTTACCTGGGGGGGGGGCAAGGGGGAAGTTGCTCCCTGGATATTTCGAAACCGTAAATGAAAGTCTGGGTACTGGAAAAAATACTGAAATGCTGAAAATTTCCCTGTCCTAATTATGATTTAAGGCCCTTAGAACGTGAGAAATCGCATATAGGGGTTCCATTTTACCCAAATTTTCACGGGGAGACTCCCCGGACCCCGCCATGGAAGTGATCTTACATAGTTTAGTCTTCCTGATGAATGAACGAACACCCTTCCCCTATATGATAGACATTTGAGTAAACGTGAAGCACACTACGCAGGCTAATGATCTTTAATATTATTTCTCATAGCATGCTTTTGTAAAACAGCCTATATTTACCTATAATTATATGCTTAACGTAATGGGTTCATAAAGAAACTTTTATTTTAACCAAATTTACTAAATTTTTTTGAAAACTACATTTGTTTCTTAAACATGAAATTTAAAAATAGAGAATGTTTCGATCTAAATACATATACAAGGTATAGAATGAACTATTTCTCCCATTTGGGAGGTATTTTCGAGCAAAAATGTTCTAAGGAAGACCTTCGCTACAGCTACGCCCCAACCGATGGCGGATCCCCCAGTGGCGTACTTACTAAGGGGTGGGGGTAGCATGCACCTTGTAGACCTACCAGCTTTGTACGGTGCCATTTAATGAGGATTCCTTAAGCATATAATCAATTTTGAGCTTTACCAAGGTTTGCTCAAGATAACACCAAAAGCTAGCTCACATAGACAAAAAAATTCTCAAAGAGCATCGGGTGTCATCCCCTCCCCTTGCCTTTATAAACCAGCCAAAAATTAGAAAAATCACTAAATATGACAATTTATAAACATATAAGCAGTTTAAAGCTTTGACAAAGATAGCACCGTTTTGCACCTTACAAGAATGTAACCCCTCCCCTTATTGCCCTGCTCCAGGATGGCACCCATGCGCGGGTGATGGCAAAGGAAGGTCTGCCCAGGTGCCAACTATCTATGGGCACCCCACATGTTGCTTCGCTTAGATATTGTCATGAACTGCCCCTACAGATTTCACCCAGGCTATGCCTCTACCCCAACACCCACCCTCTGCCCTACCACCCACTCTCTGCCCCACCACCCACCCTCTGCCCCGTTCCCTTCGTCTGCTCCATCATGAAATGATCGTATCCGACCCCTGCTAAAGACGAAAATTAAAACGTATGTGTAAAATCGCTTTCAGGCCTGTAGGCTACGTGATTTAGGACTCACAGGTCACAACGCTTGAGCAGAATAGTGACCTTTGACCGAAATGTTTGAATACCGAGGGAAACATTGTTATGTTATGAATACTAAGCAGGCAGAGCGGAAAGCTAACTTTCGGAACTCCTATTCATTTTTCACATTTGTACGATGAAGTTTCGTCGTAATTCGTATCGACTGAAATCAATTCCACTTATCCAGGCAGGCTAAGTGTTCAGAAATATCTTTATATGAACACTTATGAACGGTTTGTAACTGTGCAGAATCAGCAGAATCTACCGTCGAGGCCACAGAAGCATTTCTATCCAATTAGTCTTCCACGCACCCCTCACCCCCAAATCGGATGACCCTATTAGCTGAGGCGGACGTACATCATAAGCCCACGGGGCTACCTCCAGTGAAGGGAACGGGTGACCACTTTCGTCCGAAATTTTAGAAACTTTGACAAGTTAACCAGAAAAAATGGGTACTTGACAAATAAAGAGGGCATCCTTTGCCCAAATGGAATGGGGGTGCATCAGATCACTGAAAGACGAGTACAGGTTCCAGGTTACCTAGGTTAGGCTAAAACGGGGGGGGGGGGGGGAGGCGGTGAAAAGCACAGTTACTATAACGTGTGAAATCAATGCACAGAAAGTACTTTGCAATGCTAACCTCACTATTCACTTACTGTGAAGAAAAATATCACAAATGGAGAAATATTTTCGAAAACCAAGACTGAACATACAAGACTTCATTTTCTAGAAGGGTGTGGCACGTGACAATGTAGGCCTATATTTAGCAGGAAAATACGTAAAGGAAGAATGAATATAAATATCATTACCTAATTGGAAGCAAGCCTCGATTATACCAAATATAAAACGGTTACTTTAAGATCAGATCAATTTCATGTCTTACAATTAATTTCAAAACGTGTTTTTGTTTATATTTTTTCAGTTTATAAGGATTTTTATCTTTTCTTTAATATCTACATTACGTTGAAAATATTTTGAAGCGGTGGCTCGGCCACGGAGATACGAAAGAGGAATCGGTGGCATCTTAAAACTATACATCACAATTCAGCACTTGCTACTGCAGACTAAAGCCATAGCCTAGCCAATGGCATTTTAACAGGTGTCACGTGACATTTTGAAATTCGGAACAAGTCCAATATTTTCAGCTTATTGGACCAATAATTAGGTCATACCTATCGTATTCATTTACGGAGAAGTACGATCAACTTTTCAGATAACATTCCAGAGCTTGTTACAATTTCGAACTTGGAACTTACGGAGAAAAACAAGTTTATTTATTTTGTCCCTCTCCAATGGCAAACCCTTGCACGATTTTACAAACCAAACTCCTAGCCCAAGGAAGCCCCGGGGATCTAGTGGTCGTATCCCCGATGATACGGGACGGACCACCCCGTAATTCTCGTAGAACAGTATTGTTTGGTCGGGAATCCGTGGTTACGATACTATAGCCCGTCTCCAATTCTGAGATTTCGGATCGAGATAAAATAATGAGCTTTTGCAAAGTACTTTTTGAGCGACAAACAACGGAATAAAACAAAGCGAAGAAGACACTTTCTTTGAAAATTGAGCATCTATTGTTTACCACTAAAGGCTCGCCCGAGGGTAGTATATAGATATGATGAAAACGCCTAGAACACAACTTCTAAGTAACTTGGAGAGGGTGAAGGTCACCTGAGACAGAGTGATATTAATACAAGATTAAAGAAAACAATTGAACCGATTTGGTGGTATCTAGGTCATTATCCTGGTTGAATGTCATTGCTTTTGTGGTGATCAGTTCAAAGAAAAGGGAAAGAAAAAACACCAAACGAAAAAGCAATACAGAATCCATTAATGCAAATCTAAGTTGCTCAATAGAGGTAGGCGGAAAGTTGCTGCCAGCCATATGCTTATAGCAAGACATTTCATAGGGGGTGGGGGGATTTGGAAAGTACCCGCTTAGAAGTTTCCATTGACTGGCCTAAAATTATGAGATGTGTTTCGCCGTTCATTGAAATCAACAGTTTTGCCCGGAATCGACAGTTTTATGAGTTGAGGGGATGCTGTCCCAGAACCCCGTTTCATTCGCTATGTAAGTCACTGAGGAAGAGACGATCCGGCCAGTCCTGAAGCCTCTAATAGGAAAACGGCACTGTGAGTTATTGACGTCACTTATAGCACGGTGCTGCAAAAACAAAGGCGCATTGTAAAACAACTGTCCGGATACTAAGCCTCTGAGGCTCACTTTGAGGGTACGGTAATTTTCACGCCGCTCCGAGCGGACACCAGAACGGCGCAAATACAGGCGTTACGAAGGGACTGAGGTAGTTCGACAGCCGACATGCTAACTAAGAATACAGGGCATCACCCACAGTCTCCGAGCAGTTGCTGTAAACTTTTCTGTAAGCCATTCTTAAACCAGTTGAATGAAGATACATCATTTTCTAGATTTTACGAAAAAACCAACGTTTGGATCTCCCAGTATCAAATAACTGTGTAATATCTCCGTGAAACGAATTTTACATGACACCACACGTCGAAACACAATGTTACAAGTGAGCTACTTTGCGGATCTACATCAGACAACGTAGCCTGGTATTGGTAATATATAACATTGAATGAAGAATTGTCGGAAAAGCAATTAAAACAGCCAAAGCGGTGTACATTTCGAAAACACTCTTAAATCAAACGATTTATTCATGGCGGCTGAGACAGTGTTGATACGGTTGACTATTGCGGAAACGACACGGTCTAAGGTTAAGTTTGGGTCAATTAAGGGTCACAATCGCGAGGTGCTGCTGTGACGGAATTATATTTAACGGAGTGAAATTAATCCATGAAGTCTATAAAGTTACATACACCCTTCGAACAGTTCAAATTCCTATACCACAGCCGTTTCATTGCAGCACTGAGTCGATTATGTCATTTATGGTGTAGTGAATCATACATATCAAGCCTGTACAGCGGCATTTTTCGGCTTCCGCCACATGGGGTTATTGCCCTGTCTATCCGTAAGTAGTGACTGCTACAGCAAAACTTAGTTCCATCCTCGATCGATTTGGACCAAAATTGAAAAGTTATACTACAAGTGACATCATGGGCGTAGGAAGCAGGAGACTGGGGGCTAAAACCCCCAGCCAAAAATGTGGAGGTGCGGAACGATGCTTCCTCCCCCTATAATCCAAGGACGAAAACCCCTTATTTGTTTCCTCTGTAAGAAATGTCAAAATTTTGCAGTAATTTACCTTAAAATTTGTCCAATATGTTGCACCAAATTGCATCTAAGGACCCTCAATTATTCAAAAATTTTCCAAAGGGGAGGGGGACACCCCTCCCCCAGGACGGCGATCCGAAACAATATTCAGCTCCCCAGTCTCGAACAGCTTGCTACGCCTTGGTGTGACATGCAACCAAAAAGAGCTTCATAAATCTGCAACTGAAGAATAAAGTCCTCTAATGACAGATCCGGTGGATTACGGCAAAATCTTTACTATTCTGAGGATTAAGGCTAGGGTATACCTTTTTAAAGTTTGACAATTACTGGTCTAAGTGGTCTAACTAAATAACCATGCAAGAACAATGATGTGGAGTACTCCAAAATATTTCTCTTTTTGAGCCCTTTATAATATCTCTTTTCAAGTAGACAACCCTTTTTTCGAAATAAATCTATCAGGATGTATCAATGCTATAGCTGTCCTTGAATGAGGGTAAAAAAAGATAAAAGATGACATTATAGACATACCTTGTGAGTCTCTCCTTCCATGTCACAAATTTGCATATTTAGCTGTAATGTTTATTCATGATGGTAATCTTCAACAGAAAATTTCTTTTACAATGATCAATATTTGATGAATTTTACTAGGATGTAGCATGTGGGTATTTTCTGGTTATTTTTTGCAGTTAATATCCAACTATGTCATTTTATGTAACCAAAGCTTGTGAAAAGTATATGACAAGGGACATGTGCTGACCTATGAAGGGTGTTGGAGGGGCAAGCCGTGTGAGGTCTCACGTTTTGGGGTAACAAGAGCAATTAAGGCATGCATATACTCACCGAAAATGCAGACCCTAATAAGAAGGACATCACTGGGGCTCCCCCAGCCCCAACTGGCAAAACTGTAAGAAACACATGTGCGCGGTAGGTTTTGCTTAAAACTTTGATTCCTGCGTAGCCATGGAGCTTCATGCCATAACACTAAGTCGAAATACTCTCCGTTTACAAATCTTGCTTGGTGTAGGTATGAAAGAAATACTGCTGAAGTTCAAAGTGTGTCATGTTGTATTGGTAAGAACGCAAACAGAGTGTTTGATGAAGATACAGCCGACTCGGTGGGGGAGTTAGCCTGCAGGGATCCGCTCAGGATGTCTTGATCCTCGGGATTGAAGGTGATGACAAAATGTGAATGAAACATTGCTCAATGGAGAGAGTTGCACTATGAAGGAGCGACTCGACCGTCCCATGCACGACAAAAGAACTACAGGACGAGGATGAACTTTCAAAACTTTTGAGAAATGACCAAGGGTGTCAGTTATCTTGGCATGACTATGTTACTGCCAGCTACAAGCCTCCCACATACATTAGCCTATATGAGACAAGCACCAGTGCATGGTATAGTCGCAGGTTGACATTTTCCCCACACCTTGTGGGATGTCGTCGTAGTGTTTTCACTTTGTTCGTTGGGGAGCCGCTAGGACCATTGGGCTCTCTGTTAGCAGTGCCGGATTAACCCCATGGCAGAACCGGCATATGCCGGGGGCCCCGCGCTTTTGGGGCCCCCTGCCTCTGGCATATAATGTATAATAACTGTCACGCATCACTGTATAATGTGTAAAAGCAACTATTAGTTATTAGCGGTTAAAAGCTAAAATTTAATCTGTTGAGAGTTGTTAATTTTGTGTAAGCGGGTGGGCGAGGGGGAAGGAGGTTAAACTTGTAAAAAGGGCCCCTCTATAGAAAGTGCCGGGGGACCCACACAACGCTAATCCGGCCCTGTCTGTTAGGACCACCGTGCACCCCTTTGACTGCTTGGAAGACTGCTGGAAGACTGTAGGGCTTATTCCTTGGTCAGTCATATTGTGAAGCCTTTAGATAGGCCGGGGAAACAGCATCGACTCTGCGGGATCCTGGCATCGGTGCTTTGATAATATAAGATAGTGAACGCAGGCAGAATTCAACAAGGAGTTGTGAGGTTCAAGTCTGCACATTGCCTACGCAGCAGGCTGCACGACATATGCCTTGTTCAATCATATGTGAAACCTTGAAGGGGTACTGAACAAACCGAGTTCGCTCCACGGGGTAGTCTGCATATGGAAGTGGTTTGTGAAAGGTGCTGATGGTGAAGGATTATTTTGTTGAACTTAATGAAACAACATACTTGTCGCTGTAAAATTACTATATAGACTAAGGTAAACCAAACCATTACATTAATTCAAGGTTACAAAATAACTATTCAATATTCCAATACC
The DNA here is from genome assembly GCA_029531755.1 of Holothuria leucospilota. NCBI lineage: Eukaryota > Metazoa > Echinodermata > Holothuroidea > Aspidochirotida > Holothuriidae > Holothuria > Holothuria leucospilota. Next base: position 15,982,120 of record CM055972.1, read on the forward strand.
TTGCAGAGCAACGAAAAACAGTTACCCTCTATGGTGCAGCAGCAGTTGCCAGTTACAGAGAACGGTCACCATGACATAGACAAACTTTTCGATTCATCCGCAGCCATCAACGGATCAAAATACTGCACTCTCTCTATCGCTATTTTACTTCAATGACTTTACAAACGAACCCTTCAGAAGTAACGTTACCAGGATCCATGTCACGTGATGCCATGCTCTGTAAACGTCGTCATGTAGGGAAAGACGTAAACAGCGTTTCTGTGTTGAGTATGCTGCACACATGTGTGTGTAGTATTGCACTAGTGCGTACGCAAGGTATGTTGTCCGGGCAGGAAGTTGTTTTAGTGGCAACTTCCTGGTACAAAAATCACTGCATGATTTCGGATCATCGGTCAGTTTGAGTACGCATGTACAACAGAATGAACTCCCAACGTACCAACCTGTTGCGATGCTATTAGAAACGTGAAGTAGATGAAATGGGTAGCAGTTACTTCATTTACGTCAGTAACGTCATTTCATTACCAACACCACCACACTGGACGGGCACTGACATACTTTGAACGCAGCGTGCATTTCATTTGACTAACTTGACCGATTCCTTGCGGTATTCGTGCATCTCATATCATTGCGTAGCATTTGTTTTTGGTCACTGTGTAATCACACCATGACCTGTGAGGTCATATGCACGTGACTATACGCATCGACGCGCACGAATACAAGATATCCTCAAAGTTGGTCATGTAAGAGGTGCATTGCATACTACGGCGTTGTCCAACGTGAATTTGTTGACACTGGAAGATTTCCAAACTGTATGTAGGCCTAGCCTACTCTAAAGAGGTCCTTTACTAACGTCACTACGTCACCTTTCTCTCTGCTGAAAATTTTTTCCGTCAAAATGTCACTGTGTTACAATTATTTCGTATATCTGGGGCCTGTGTGCTTGTATCATTAACGCACCTTCTGCACATGGGCTGTGACAGCCGAACAATCAGAAATACACTGACGTCATATGAACATCTCATATAAATAAAGGAAAACAACACCACTCGAGTCGAAGAAAAATATTTAGGCAACATTTAGGGTTACGTGCAGTGCCCTATTTACTCAAGTCGTAAAGATCGTAATATAATGGTCTCTGAAAATTTTACAGAGGGAACGATTTTTTGAAATGTGGCGTTTAAGGTCCAAAAAATTTGCATATAGTCTACCTTAGGTGTAGAATGAGATTGTGTGAAATCGCATTCTAAAACATGAGCTAATCATTACAGTTCTGATTCTATCAGGCGGAGTTCGCCGGTGTAGCGGAGAAACTTTGGCATCCCAAGCCCTAGACTGCAGGAAATCGCCGTCTTAACTAAAATTTGTCTCTACAGCTCTGCATCTACCGTGAAATAGCCACCCGATTTGGAGGATTTTTTCTCGTTCCAAAAGCCATCGGTTGATTGCAGGAGACACTTTTCTAAGACATTCTGATAAATTTGACACCACTGCAATCTGTAACAATTGTGGCTAGGTCGCCATTTTGCATAGACAAATTTTCTTTGCATTCCAAATACTTTATAGATGGCTCAAAATCGCGCATACCATTTATTGCAGTTCTATCACCATTTTGAGGGGCCAGTATGGCGGATATTTGGCACCCCAAGACCCCTAGATTTCTGGAAATCGCACTCTTCAAGGGAAAGTTGTCACAACATTTTACCGTCTTTGCGTCCTCCTCCTCCATAAATCTGTCACTAAGTCCTTACGTCTACATCCATCGATCTGCGAATTAGCATCATTGCTAAACCATTGAGCTTCTCTTCGCACACTGAATCCCTCAGTCCGGTCTTCAACCTCTTCACTGGTTGTCTTGAGTGGAAGCGCCACCTAACCCCACCGAAAACGATGTACCATAAATGCGTCTGAGTGTTTACGAAACGTTTGTTTTTGCCACGTCTCTTTGCTCTTCTTTTTTCCCTTTTTTTTCAGTCTTTTTGCTTCTTTCCTTTTACCCATTCATTTTGTTCGCTACTGGAATCTGGTAGCTACCCTTCGCATGCTACCAGTCTTTCGACTAACATTAGGAACCACGCTTTCACGCCGTTTTTGAAGTGCAAACGTACAACCAGTTGTGTAGTCTACCACTAGGGACGTCTTTGGGCGAAGCCAATCATAGCCCGCGGAGCGGACGAACTTTTTTCGTCCACCTTATCGCTACGAAAAAAAAACTAACAAGGGGGCGGCAGCCACAGAGGCGCTACGCAGACTAAGCCAATCACCGACATCTGAGCCCCAGCTGTTGGAGGAGCGACGGTAGCGTATTCAGGTTATCGTGAGAGGTGTTGTTTCCGAATAGTTTCGTTCTTATCGTTAACTAATTACCGACAAGAGATTAACACGAACTAAGGGAGATAAACGGTTTCGAAGTACCAGTAGCTCTGTTCCATCTCTATGTTCCTTGCTAAAAGACAAACGCACTCACCAGACTGCCAGATAACGTGATGGCATGTTTTTGTTGCAGGTATATTTGCTGAAAGGTTCGTTGCATTCAGTACACCACGAATTCTCGGGAATTCTTCCGCCGATGTAATGAGGTGACTTCGTTCGTTCAAAATGCCTTTTAGGGCTCAGTGTAGACCATTTTGCTGAAAACATGAGCTCAATTTGTCATAAATTTGTAGTATCAAGTGAACTGAAGTACCAATTATGCAAAGATTAAAGTGTCTTTTTCTGAATAGATCCTTTGCTTTCTGTCCTTTTGATAAACAAAATCAAGAAAAAAATACCTGATGTGGCTAGGGCGACTACCCCACCTGACTAGGGGTTTTGCCCCTGTTCAAAATTATTATATGAGTGAAGTGGGCCGTCAGTTTTATACCGAGGGTTCTTTCACCCACACAGACACACCTACACAAGCATAAAATAACAGTTAAGTTCCTTGCAACCTTCATGAATGAAACTCCTACTAGTCAGGTCTCTGTCTGATTTGACACAGTTTCATTCCCATACATCAATCAGTCGCCAACTGAGTGACACGCGTCATATCTACATGTCGTCTGCATACCAAGACAGGACTAATCCACTGCCAGTGTGCAGGCGCACAGTGTGACGCAATAGTACAGGCCGATAAAAGTAAAAACCTACGGGAAATCTTATGAGCCATAGCCTACCACAGCAGGTGAAGAAGTCGTTTTATACCTTACTGGTTTTAGGCAAATTTCACTCATAATTAGGATATTTTTCATATTAATGTCAAACTGTAGAAATTATTTCGTTTGCAGCAGACCTTTATGCCTTCCTTGCTGATGCTTAAGCTACTTTATTACGTTAGGCTACGAAGACCTTGGTTGGCAACGTTTTAATGTAGAAACGAGTAATTAAAGGACCTGGGTAATTAAGTATTAACAGAAGGCTGAATCAAAATTGCCGTTGTGAAGGTTTTTCTAAATTGTGACGAATCATTGCAAAAAGTCTGCAATGCTGTCGCTGCCTGGACCAGCGAGGTCCTTTGTCAAGTCAAGAAGTTGGCATTGCTACTGTAACAAACATCTAGTTTCTGTTCCGCTGGGGTAGGGTGTTATCAGTGAAGTACGAGTGGTTGATACAATGAGTACTTGGAATAAATGATAATTACTGGTATGATTAGCTGTGCTTGCTGACCTGTATAAAATCCGCCTTTCTTAAGATGACTATTTTGTCGACTTTATGTATTACACTCTATTATCACCCCCGCCGCGCAGGACAGATGCTTCAACCAAACTCACGGGCGGCGATCAGAGGGGCGGGGGGGGGGGGATCAGGGGGGCATGTTCCCCAATATTTGAGAAGTCGTTCATTGGACTTTGATTTCAATTTCACTCAGTAAATTATTTGAAAATGGGGTCATGTCCCCTCCCCCCCTGCAATATTGAGAACAAATCGCCGTCCTTGACCAAACTCACTGACAACTTGACAACTTTTACACTCACGAGGCAACCATCGTGTGGGGGGTGGGGGTGGGGGAGAGATCACTTGCGAGTGACAAGGTAGGCTTGTCGCACGGGAAAACGAGATAGGGTCTATCTCCTTAGGCTCTTACACACGCTATGAACAGCTTGGTTTAACATAACTAGGATCTAGTCACAGATTAACCAACCATTTTCGGGTTAAAATAACCAGAAAATCCGGCTAAACATTAACAATTTTCAGGTTAAATAAATGACTGATTTTTAAATCCTGGTTAATTACTAACATCTCTCAGGTAAAATGTAAGTAAACTTCCGTGATAACTTTAACCAGGAAATGGTTGATTCATCTGTGACCATAGTCCTGGTTTAATTCAGCCAGTGAGTTGTAGAGAGCAATTTTGTCGCAGAAGGAAATCACCCCTAGCACACTGAGTACTCCAAGTAGCATGCATGGGCAGTGTAGACAATGACAAGCCATGCCGAACAGTAGCCTAACAGGATTAGAATATTTCTCTATGAAATATCAACTCAAAGTTGTGTGCTACTTTCTCTCTTCGTTTCTGTGTCAACATCTGCGGTTCACTTGAAACACGTTTCCGATTATATTATCCTGTAATCAGTGTAAGCCAAGTGAATCTCTACAAATGACACTTGTACTATTAAGCTTATGAAACGGAATTATGAAAGAAACTAAATTAAATCCACATCGCCAAAAATTTTGGGTTCCTACTAAGGAAATTATCCTCTTGAGAGTAAAATCAGATAAACCGTCCGGGCTACTGGTCGCGTCTGACTTGAAAAAAAGTTTCCAGACGGGGGGGGGGTAGCTTTCCCGACGGAGAGGGTGCATGGCCCCTGCATCCCACCTGCGACGTCACCCCTGATATATTCGCTAACGTGCCGCTGACCCGTGATGAGTCATACACCTGAGTCAATCTGCCTATATCTTGTTACCATAATACGAAAATTCGGGTCTTGGAGAAGTCTAGGTCTTCCTCACTTACGTACAAACACATTGAAGGATAAAAACTATTAAGTATTATCCTACAAGGCTAATCGAAAAGGGACCGATGCGTAGCAATGCATCAATTTAAGCGTAATGCAAGGTGGACAGCTCCTTAAAGACTCTCTGATCTTACCCAGACGGTAAAAAGTTTTCCCTATAATGTTTACTTCTAGCCCCGCCTCCAGTTTAAACAAAAACACCTTTCTAGTACACTTCCAAGACAGAGCCACAGTAGCCTACACTGAGTTTCAATTGCTCGAGGTCATATAGCGACACACAACAATGTGTGAATTGGGCACACAACTGACTGTACAAGTCATCGTGGACCCTAGGTCTCAAGTGGAGGCCCGCGGCGTCCACTAATGCGGTGGAAGATTCGAGAAGAGAGAACACTTTTACGTGCAATTTTTCAAGTAAAACCTATAGCATTTGGATGCCACATGTCCTTCCATAGGCCAACTGGTGACTCACACATAGAGTACACAAAAAGTCTGATTACAAGTTTATGCTAAACTTGGGATTTTCTCCAGTGTAGAGTGTTTGAGATGCAAATTATTTCCTCCCATTATGGTAACCCAGGCATAATGGACGCAGAGATCTAATGACAAATTTGTGTTGACAAATTTGTATTTTAACCCCGAATTTCCAACAATCTATACGGCGGTCTCCTTATACTGGCGACACAAGCCTGGGAGACGAGGAATTGTGGTGGCAAATTTGCGTTGCAGAGTGCGCTTTCCTACTATCTAGCGCGTTCAGAATGTCAAATTTTCTCACCTCAGCCCCAACCTTGGAGGGGCTGAGATCGGTTGTGATCTAAGTAGACACTCTTAGGTTGTGATACCGCATACATACATTAAGAAACCGCTACCCAAATTGAGGGTCCCTAGAATTGCTACTGCGTGATCTGTGGGCATTTTCGGAGCTCTTACTATGTATGGGCTTTGCAATCTAGAATGAGCGCAGCAACTTTGATTTGCCCCTGCTGGCTACTAGTCTACATCAGTGCAACGTATAGATTTGAGGGAATGCGGCCCTCAGCCGAAAACGCTTGACCTCTGTCATAGACCAACAACAGAGTGGAACTAGCCTAAATTGTTTGAATAGCAAAGTCAATCAAAGTGCAGGCATCAACTGTATTTAGAGCTATACGGTTATTCCTAAATATATTTGGGCAGGGAGTTGCTATATAGCAGCCTCCCCTTGAACGGTTAGCTCAATTTTGGATTTTGTTTTTAACTTAATGGTAATATATAAGGTCATATGATTTTTGGAAACACAGCGAACGATCATTGTTTAATCAAACGGCTACTGCAAAACGGTGATCAGGTGATGAATGCTGGAAACCGCCGTTTTAGGGGTGTTAGACAAATAAATTGCCACCAGTGATAACTCACTGTTCAGTTCTTCTACGTCTCACACTACCAAATCTCAAAATTTCTTCAAAATTTTCCAAAATTCCTTATTAAAATGTCCAATTTTCACTACGGGAGAAGACAGGGGCACCTCACCACCTTGTCTTTAAAACGTAAAACAGACAGTCCTCAAAGTCTCTAAAACTCCTGAAATTACTTCAAAATCAGGAAATTGCCTCTAGGGTGGGAACACTGTCCTTGCCTATTGTCACGTCTCCAAATGCTCTGCAACCACACACGTATTGAACGGGTCCTTATTTCAAGTACCAAACTGGTCAATCAAATCCCGTCTTCTTCTCTAAAAGTTAATACTTGAAAAGACCTAACTACGGTTATAATGTAATGGGCTGTAATGCTGTATTCAATAATTCAATATCACCTTCAAACGACTTAATTGATAAGTAGCCTAAATCTTCTCAAGTTTAGGTGTAGGGGTATATACGCGGACGGGAAGACAGAAATTCGTTACTGGTTTTATAATGATGGCCTCGTCTGTTTTTAACAAAACGATGTTATATTTATCCTTTATTGCTTCATGGGATAAAGCAGAAACTTGTCTGACAAAAAAGGGCACAAGTATGAAAAATAAACCATGTGCATGACATTTGTTTCATATTATCCGCTTTGTTAGAGAAACTATATAATGTAATTGGAAAAAAGCCTTGGTGAAAGCTCCTGATCATAGGAGCTGTACTTGTGTATAGGGGACGTGGGGTCTGTTTTCAGTTCAAGTGGATTGCCTAAATTAATCGAGGTTAACAGCAAATTTTACAAACATACAAACACACTTTCACACGGACACACATAAAAAATGACTGCATTTAAAACGTGCCTACGGCTTTAGCAACTACGAAGAAGTTCCGTTCTGAGCTCTGATGTACTTACAATTAGCAGGGAGCATGGTAATAAAATATAGTTAAGTCTACCATTGACTACGGTACGATATAAAGCACAACTTACCAATGAGGTATACTGAAATAGTCTCCGTATATTCTTGCAATCACGTCATCTGGTCCCGTAACGAATATCAAAATGTCACTGGTACAAGCAGCAAAACCATAATTAAAAATGTTTAACACACTCTTAAATGTTATACAGTTGCCTTAATGCGAGTAACCCTTACACGCCAGGGAACACACGACAGATTCATGCGGGTATAATGAACTTCCAAAGAGTCTGCAAGAAATTTTCAAGATCATTTTGGATACGAGGGAGATAAAATCCCTTTACCAGCCCCCTTGGGTTTAAGCTCCGAGCAGACAAAGCTCCCTGGCACGAGACCGAACTTTCCTCTTTGAGTCTCCGCAAATTCTCGTGTCCCTCGGGATCGGGGTGGGGGCCAATCGGTCGAGCTCGGCATTCGGTTCTTTGACTGGCTTTGCCAGTCTCGCACCACCCACGGAATTCCGTGATCGTGGTGACTGAACGTAGTAAATTAGACTACGAAACAGGATGGTTGACAAATTACGGCATTATAATGCTATTGTGGATTGCCAATTAACCGACTTGTAGCAGAAAGAATGACCCCGGGCGGTTAATGAAGCACCAAGGAGCGAGAGGCTGAGTGTGATTGAAAAGATGTTTTCTTTGAATTTCATAAATCATTTCTTGGTACTGGCGGAGAGAATATTTTTTAAAACAATTTGCAAAAGAATGATCCACAAATTCACTACTTTTCATTTCATGAGATGTTATACCCGCCGATCACAGACACCGGGTCGCATAATATTGCTTCTCTTGTCACCGTCTCATTCCGTGGAGACAATTAATGAGAGAAATCAATGTTTCTGTCCACTTGATGTCATATTTATCTTCCTTCCATTACTCTGTTACATACTTTTCTCACGAATCACAACCGGATATAGTCACATGACTTCAACTTATCCCACCAAAATTTGCTCGAGCTATTGAAGCTTTGCGTGCAATCGTTTGCCGGCTGAATGATTTGAACTCAACGGTTATAAACATTTAACGTTGTCAAATATGTCTGGTTTGGAAAACTTTAGTAAGAAATACAAGAAACGCCTTGTAGCAAGTTTAACGATCATAATTTTGCCATCAGATACTTTGTGATACACTGGACTACACAATTAATACCGCGGATACAACGATTCATCATCGTGCTTCTTTCGATGTTTCAAATATTATAAGGCTACAAGAATCCCAGTAAGGCTTGAAAACAGGCATTTTAGGAGAAACCCTGGAATTTGAGGACTGAGACTGTTTTTTAAGCTTTATCAACGCAATCTCATCAGTTTCTTAGATACGATCATCCAGCTCATGAAGAAAAGATTTGTACTCATACTCTTATCTCAGTTTGTCACATTTAACAACATTCCAACTCATGAGAATGGATTTGTACCCATACTCACACATTGGCACATTGACCGGTACTCCAACTCATGAGAAAAGATTTGCACTCATTCTCCTGTCTCACTTTGACACATTTGCCGGTACTCCATCTCATGAGAAAAGATTTGTACTCATTCTCCTGTCTCACTTTGACACATTTGCCGGTACTCCAACTCATGAGAAAAGATTTGTACTCATTCTCCTGTCTCACTTTGACACATTTGCCGGTACTCCAACTCATGAGAAAAGATTTGTACTCATTCTCCTGTCTCACTTTGACACATTTGCCGGTACTCCAACTCATGAGAAAAGATTTGTACTCATTCTCCTGTCTCACTTTGACACATTTGCCGGTACTCCAACTCATGAGAAAAGATTTGTACTCATTCTCCTGTCTCACTTTGACACATTTGCCGGTACTCCAACTCATTAGAAAAGATTTGTACTCATTCTCCTGTCTCACTTTGACACATTTGCCGGTACTCCAACTCATGAGAAAAGATTTGTACTCATTCTCCTGTCTCACTTTGACACATTTGCCGGTACTCCAACTCATGAGAAAAGATTTGTACTCATTCTCCTGTCTCACTTTGACACATTTGCCGGTACTCCAACTCATGAGAAAAGATTTGTACTCATTCTCCTGTCTCACTTTGACACATTTGCCGGTACTCCAACTCATGAGAAAAGATTTGTACTCATTCTCCTGTCTCCCTTTGGCACATTTGCCGGTACTCCAACTCATGAAAAAAGATTTGTACTCATTCTCCTGTCTCACTTTGACACATTTGCCGGTACTCCAACTCATGAGAAAAGATTTGTACTCATTCTCCTGTCTCACTTTGACACATTTGCCGGTACTCCAACTCATTAGAAAAGATTTGTACTCATTCTCCTGTCTCACTTTGACACATTTGCCGGTACTCCAACTCATGAGAAAAGATTTGTACTCATTCTCCTGTCTCCCTTTGGCACATTTGCCGGTACTCCAACTCATGAAAAAAGATTTGTACTCATTCTCCTGTCTCACTTTGACACATTTGCCGGTACTCCAACTCATGAGAAAAGATTTGTACTCATTCTCCTGTCTCCCTTTGGCACATTTGCCGGTACTCCAACTCATGAAAAAAGATTTGTACTCATTCTCCTGTCTCACTTTGACACATTTGCCGGTACTCCAACTCATGAGAAAAGATTTGTACTCATTCTCCTGTCTCACTTTGACACATTTGCCGGTACTCCAACTCATTAGAAAAGATTTGTACTCATTCTCCTGTCTCCCTTTGGCACATTTGCCGGTACTCCAACTCACGAGAAAAGATTTGTATTCATTCTCTTGTCTCAGTTTGACACATTTGCCGGTACTCCAACTCATGAGAAAATATGTGTACTCATACTCTTATCTCACTTGGGCAATTTTACGGGTACTCCAACCAGGGAGCTGCCATTGCTCCCTGCTCCAACTCATGAGAATGGAACTACACTTGCAGCCGTACTTAGAGATTTTACAAGCCTGGAACTTGATGCTTATGCAAACTTTTGGTACTCCTTCACTTATTAGGGCCGGTTCCAAGGGAGGGGGCGTAAGGGGCGTGCACCCCTATTTTCGGCAAAGCAGTGATTTTTCGTAACAGAATTTTACATCTCCAAGCCCATCTGATTGCATTATGCACTTTCTGCAGATGGTTTTACCCCCCCCCCCTTTCTCATATTCCTGGATCCGGCCCTGCTTGTGAAATAATTCTTGTAGCCTTATATCCGTACTTATATTTAGAAATTCTGTACTTGTAATCATGACTTTGTACTCAGATTACTCGTTTACAAGCATAGGCGTACTGGAAGATAAGGTAAGGGAGGGGCCAAAGATGTTTGCCCTAAAATTTTTCAGATTTTGCAAACGATCATGACATGGATTTTGCCCTAAAAAGGACCTATTTTTGCCCCGAAAACTACATTTTTTGCTGGAGGCTGCCCCCCGCAGCCCCCTGAAGACGAATTTGTTGTGGGTACCTACTTGTATACTCACAGTTTGACATACTTGCCGGAATGATATGGATTACGTTAACTTCCTCTTTGAATAACAAATTTTGGCTGAAGCCCTTCTTTTAACACTTTGCACAAACTAGCCATTTAGAATAAAGACCTACTCTTTACTCTAAAACCGTATGCAAATTTGACGGTCGCAGGTCAACCATACACTTCCTGGTCAAAGAAGCCAATCCATGGCAAATGTTACCATAAAAATGTTCATGGGTCACCAGGATTTCAAACTAGTTAATTTGATTTAACTAGGAAAATATTAATTCTGACCCGTATTTCATGGTTACTTTTAAGTCCTTCTTGTACAACTCATATGAATTGCTTTTGTTTCCTTTTGAAATTAAAATGTTTATAGGACCTTGAAACAATTACTGTTCCCATGCGTGGTATATTGTACGGAGAGGACTTACATAGCCAAGTCACCCTGTAACAGTAGGACGGTGATCACATTTAGGCACAAGGTGCAGAGACTTTCGAAAAAACAAAGAACAACAAAGACTGTAATTTGAGCAGTACAAGAATGGCATCACAAATTATTACGCAATCTACCATTTTAAATTGAGTGAGTAAGCTTCAACATTTTATATCTCAGCTTAGGAATGTCCTGTGAAGATGGGAGATGGACCATTGGATGCATGTTTCAGGCTTTTTAACATATATTTTTGAAATTTTAGACTTAGGTACACTTTAACTAAATGTTACAAATCTTCTCTTACTTCCCTTAAAAGTATCTTCATTATGTTTCAGAGCTTAAATTATGACATACACAAGTTAAACTAAGGGGTTATTGTGTATGAATTTAACAATTCAGTTGCACGAATGTTGTCACATGATTTGGGCCATTCCTGAATAAGGATACCAGGGTAGCCTATACTAATTCAAATTGGGGTGAGTGTATTTTCCCTTTAAAAAGACTGGAATTCATAATGGAATTAATGAATTCATATTCGTAGGATAATAGGATGGTACAAAGGTCATCACAAGTACATGGCCATACGGAACTGTATTTCTCAGGGAGTGCGGTGATTTTTGCCCGACTCCAGACCTCACCCCCGTTGCCCGCCCGGCGGCCGACGTGTATTACTCCTGCAGCCACACTGATTACACTCGCAATGTACGCCAAAGAGGAGTACATATTCGACACCTGTTATGAAGGTAATCACCCCCGGGGCAATTTCCGCTCGACTGAGACAAAATATCTGCCCGATTTGGTCAAGTTTCTGACATTGGGGGGCCGGGGCGGCCGCCCCTGCCCTCTGGCACGTAAGGCCATGCACAAGTAATACATTGAATCTGGAAGCTGGGTAGAGTAGGCCTAGATGGGAGAAGAGAAGAAAGTTCAGTTTCCTCATACAAAGTGAACAAGAAAATTTGGCTTTCATAATGTGGATGACGGATGTACGTTGCATAACAGGGAAACTCCAACTCCATCATCAGCATGTCAGTAAAACAGCGATTTTCAACTTTTTTTCATTGGCCTACCCCATGCAGCCATGAATGACCCAGGGTGTGTATTCCAAGGCCTAGAAGAATATTCTTATCCAAACAGAACACAACATTGCCACAAGTTCATTGTAACTGAGTATGCATTCCACCCCTTAGTTTTCCATCCCTCCCCCCACCTGGCGTCCCCCTGACATATAGATTTTATATTTTTTTTATAAAGATTTAACAACTTTTTAAGCAGCCGCTTGATTACATTTTTATTTATTTTTGTTTTGCTTTCGTTAAGGTAGCTTATAAGAACAGAAGAACGTTGTAGACTAGTAATCTACCATCCTACTGCTATGGCAACTACTGTAAAATTTATTTATAACGGTTATTGTACACGAAAGGACGTTTACGCGCTAAAAATAAGCAATAGAACTATAATCATATTAAACACACCAAAGCAACTTAAACACCCCACACCGCAAACACGTTTATATGTTTGTGTTAAAGAAGCGTTTTGGAGTTTGATTTGCATATTCATTTTTTCTTTTCTTTTGTTTAAACGCCGTGACTTGTCAACTATTACAAGTTTTACGGTGTATCCTAACATTGTCTACTTTTTGCTTCGATTAGAAGAGTATGTCCCCCTTCACCCTACCTTAAGTTGACCTGCCTAACCTCCTCTATCACACATACCAGTGACGTTATCTGCGCATTCTCTATAATATCCTAGTTCCAAAGGAAGCAAGTGAATTCCTTCATAAGGTTTTCGTTTAAATTCCTTCTTTTTCTCTCAAAATTATTGCATTCTTTCATGCATCCAAGAAAAGCGTTGTTTTTCTCAAAAATTATGCCGGAAACAAGAATTATCTCTGATTCTACCTTGCATAAAATCAGAATTCCCCTTTCTCTTGCTAGGGATTGTTCTATTATCATAGACTTATCTGTAATGAGCACCAAATAGGCCTATGCGTATATCGTTACATAGATAAGAAAACACCCGTTGCCTACACAGTTACATAACCTAATTGTGTTTGCAGAGATACTACCAATCAAGGCAATAACTGTTACAAATTAAAACGACTGTTTCCTTTATCCTAACCCTTCATTTATCGAGAGGTACACACACGTTATCGATCACCTGTCATTTCTTGTACAAGACATCTGATAAAAAAACAGGATGTTAAGTCTATCTTCTACCCGGAAACGTAATAATTCCTTTAGGAAATATTTTATCTATTGACTACACAGCTACAGGGAAACAGAAATCAACCCTAATTTGAGCTCGTATATCCTGGTATATATTAATTCATGAATGGCTCCTTTTGATCATGTGATAATTTTTCTATAGGCCTATAACTGAGCGTAAAAGTTACGCGGAATAACTGTACAGTTTACCTTCAACATCCAGTATGTATGCTCGAGGACGTCTTGAAAGATACTTGTTCAAGCGTTAAGAGGAAATTTGAAAGATTTAGATGTTGTTTCGAGCAATAAATTTGGGTCGACTGCGTATTCCCTATTTTTGCATCCTCTCAAAACGAATTGCCATAATTGTTTTTACTGATCTAAGCAGATTTATATTCGGTTATCTTGAGAAGAGGAAATGATTAAAAGTATGGTAATGTTCATTTAATATGGCTGTGCTCATACATTTGCGAATTGATGCATGCGAGTGTATACAACCCATCCCCAAAACTTCCAGGAACTCGTTACAGCTCGTAACAGCCTCAACACTTCGCAGTATAGTCAGGTAATTAATTATCTTGTGATCGCAGAAAGTTTTAACATGTGCAAAAAGCAAAAAAAAAAAACCTCCCAGCAGTGTTGAAGCTCGTATTACGCTCGTATGAGGCTTGTAAAAAGGGCTCGAAACACTTCGCATAATGACTCGTTATGCCTTTAGGCGCGGATCCAAGGGGGGGGGGGAAGGGCTTTCCTGGGCTGAGCCCCCCCCCTTTTCGCCACATCAGCAATAACAAATACGCGAAAATTAGCATAATGTCAGTCTAGTAGAATATTCAAGGGGGTTTTCAGCCCCCCCCCCTTCAAAATGTCTGGATCCGCGCCTGAGCTTGGTAGCAACTTTTCTTAAGACGACTCCTCACAAGCACATTTGAATTTAAAATATGTGAGATTTGGCGGTAAATCGCATTGTCAACTCGCAACAACCCTTACCCATTCGTAAGATACCCCATATCCAGGCAGTGGCGGAGCTACGGGGGGCATGAGGGGCATTTGCCCCTCAGATTTTGTCCTTGCCCCCCGTTGCACCCCACTCAGCTGAAATATAGTGCATTGGATGATGCATTATGAACCAAAATAAACCTATCCTGACTTAATTTTTCACCCAGAAATATGCTAAAACCTCTGAGCTTCCGGGGGCTTCTCCCCCTGGACCCCCACCAGGGGCCCTAAGGCGTGCCCCTGGACCCTACCCGCATAAGCTCGCGCTTTGCGCTAGGCTTCGCGCTACGCGCGAAAAGTTTTTGCCCCCAACATTTCCTTTTGCCCTCCATTTGCCCCCCCCCCACTTTTGAAATCCTGGTGCCGCCACTGTATCCAGGTAACGCTAGCAACAGATGATGTGTGAGCCTATAGTGCAGCTACGGTAGCAATTAAAGCTTTCAGCTGTTTAGCAGTTTACCTAGCCATAGCTAGACTCAGTTAGAGGACATTGCCCCCTCTGAGAAGCCTTCTTCATATTGCTCCAAATGGGAAATGTGAACCCTTCCCCACTTTTGTTACCCCCAAATGCCAGTGTCTTGCTCCGCCACTGGATAGGCTACGTGAATCACCATAGACATACGAGGCGTGTAGGGAGGGAATACTGAGGGACATTAGACCCCCTCACCCCATTTAGGCAGGAAATTCGCTATTTCCGGGCAAATTTTAAGCTGTTTTTGCGCAAACGTGCATTGGAGTTTGTGGCAAAAGTGCTGCAGCCCCCTCCTTCCCCGGGAAGTAGTCCAGGGCTCTTTTTTACAAAAAAGTGACAAGTGAATATCTCTGAATATAGCCTAGTGGGCTAATGTACATTACATGATAGAGTAAATTACACATAGTGCAGTATGGTATTCAAATTATAGATCAAACTGACGAGAATGTAGGACCATTCATGTACACATGCAAAGGTCAAGCACAGTTTACATGTCGGTCAAAAGGTGAACTTACCTGGCTTTAGCAAATGAGAATTTCGAGCACGACTCTGCACTTGACATGTACTTTTGCGTAGAAAATAAATGAACATTTTAATGTGTTTGTAACGTGTTAGATGTCGAATTGTGACGTCAGACTAAGCAGATCCATAGTAACAGGCCAGGAGGTGTTAACGGTGTTGTAAACAGAGTAATCACAATTTCGGTATGAAAAGACTTTCCTAAATTCAGCGTGGGATACTGCAAGGTGTCACGTAGTAATTTAAAAGGCCGTTTGCTTCTGTTACGCTTCACAAATCTCAACACCGGGAAATGAACGTTTGTGACGAGCTTTTCGAAAAGGTCGTTCTGGATCTTTTTGTAGTTTTGACCTCAGAATATGTAAAACCATCCTTGATATTCCTCAAGCAACTTTTACCTAAATTCTTAAACTTAACCATGATTTTGAAGTAATAGTTTAAATTCTTAGAAGAACAATTTTGCTTATCTGTACTACAAAAAGTAGGGAGGAAACTAAGGATGTTTGGAGGAGGCTGAGCGTGCACACAGTCTTTGGCTTCATGTGCATGGGTGCTGACATCATTAAAGACAACGTCATATTCTGCCCAGAGTTCAGGACGACACCTAAAATTACAATGTTACAAACTTTTGAAAAGGTCATTGGCGGGGAGACGACATAAGCGACACCAAAATGAATAGTTTGACACATCATAAAACTTGTTCGGCACCTTCGCAAGGTTTCTTAGACGGGGTGGGGTGGGGGAGCTTTAAAATCCCGAGTTTTGATATTTTTAGGTGATTTCGGACGTTTTAAGACCACACTTCATACTGAAAAGCAATAATAGGGTGCGGCAGCCCTCATTCCTCCGTTTCCGACGGCACTGGTGTTTTAGTTGCCTAAATTTTTTCTAGTATTTAGGAAGCAGACTATAACCTAAGGCCTACATTCTACATACCATCCTATAGCTCTGGAGTACCCCTGTCTTAATTCAAGAGATAACAATAAAAAGTTTGTTCCATCTGATTTGACTTTGGGAAGTTTTGTGTGTTTGTTTCATAGACAGGAGAAATTACTAAATAATTCAATGTTTGTAATGGAGAAGTGTAAATTTATGTAATTCTCAACTTAAATTCTACGGATATTTCAGTTTTATCTGTGATCTCATTTGACACGTAGTTTCAGGACGCAGAGTATGTTGTATGCAGACAACAATATCTGCAACATACACACTTCGCCTAGAACATAAAATTGTTTCTTGCTTCTAAGGTCAAGGGGAGTTGAGAGTAAAACTAGTCCCTGTGTTGGTCTATTTATGTGCTTTTTGTAAAAAAAAAATTAAAAAACATGTTACAGTAGCGGTACTGTAACTGTAAAGGTGCGTTTACACCAAACCGAAATCTGCTGCGTTTTGCGGGAGGGACGCGAAATTTGTTATCTCAGAACAAATGATGCTATTTTCTAAATTTTCACTGAGATAAAGTTGCCCCCATTTGTCCTGGGAAAAAAAATTCCGAGTCCCGCTAGCAAAACGCAGCAGATTTCGGTTTTGGTGTGAACGACTAGTCAGCTGCGGTCTCTGTAACGTCTGCTTCAACATAGGATCAGTTCAAAGCTTTGCCAAAGATAGCTGCATTTTGCATCTAAACCACCTTCTATATGAACAAAAATTACAGGTACTAAAAGAGGAGGGGACTCCCCTCCTTCCACTCCTACCATACATGGCCCGGGTGAAAACGAAAATTCCTCCTCGGATACCAACTGGCCTAGGTATGTGCTATTGCCTCTACACCTCCACGTGTTGGAAAAGATTGTAATTATTAATTTTTTACAGTGTCCAGGAGGACTTAATCATTTTACTCTCCTCTTTTGTTCCCGGTAGTGATATTATCTCAAGAATATACAGTAACATATAGACTTGAATAGCCTATAAAAAGGACCAGAGGGCTCATCTATAAATAGCGCTTTAAAGATAAGTAGGACGGTTATTTTAAACATGGAAAACACCCTGTTAATTGTATTATAGTTATCGATCAAGCTTTAAATAGGTGTGACCCATTTAAAGTGCAAAAGAACTTTTCATTAAATACTGGTTTTAAGTGATGAAAGAAGATGAACGGTGCAGTGTATGTGAATTACACAAAATCAATGACGCAGTGTGTGACGTCACTGACGTGGGAGTAAACTCTTGGGGTCAATGATACTAAATAGGTTTTATACAGTATCAGAAATTGTGTGGTTTAATTTTGTAGCAATATTTTGTTAACTTGGTATGCAGGAAGCTTACAATAAAAGTTAATTTAAGAATAGTCTCGTTCTTATCAAAGGTAAAACTCGTCGTGACTTCAGATCGAAGTTCAATTTTTATGAAGAACTTTTCGCAAATATAGTCACCTCAAGTTGAATAATTTAGTCATTTTGCCCTAATACCAGTGACAATTATGTGTGCTAAAACATCATGAAAAATAATTGGAAACGAACAGTCCGGGAGAGTGCCACATTTTAGTGAAAAAAAATCACTTTTATTGCCGACAAATTTGCAAACGGTAGCGCAATGTTAACACAGTACGCATAATGTACTGCATGAGCAGCCTATCATACACTTTTAGTGGTGGTTAACTTTCAGGTCATTGCGTAATTTTTATGGATGACTGGGAGGTGTTTAAAGTGATTATTCATAAACATTTGTTGCTAAGGCTACCAAAAAGCCGTAACTCCAGTTCACCGTAACATTTTTGAGATTTTTTTTTAAACAGGGGAAAGAGGGTATATATCCTTTCAATTGAGGGGGTGGGGCTGAATACTTTTGCGGCAATCTTGGTGAGTTTGTAAGTTTATCCTTTTGTCAAATCGTGGAAATATTGGAAGTTTTCCTGAAAAAGATCGTATATGCTGTCAAAATGGGGTTAGTTCCGCGATTCGCCCTCATGTATTTGACTACTCAACTTAATCTTTGTCTTCTTCTCGCAAAAAAAAAAGTTAAAAATGCATTTTAAAACATCAAAGTCCTTGCTTCCATGGCACATTAAATAATGAAAGATAAATTTGTTTCTTCAACTTTTTTGGTAAAGCACATAAATAGACAAACACAGGGACTTAGTTTTACTCTCAACTCCCCTCGACCTTAGAAGCAAGAAACAATTTTATGTTCTAGGCGAATGTGTATGTTGCAGATATTGTTGTCTGCATATACAAAATACTCTGCGTCCTGAAACTACGTGTCAAATGAGATCACAGACAAAACTGAAATATTTATAGAATTTAACTTGGAAATTATATAAAAGTACTTTTTCATTAAAAACACTGAATTATCTTGTAATTTCTCCTTCCTATGAAACAGACACAGAGAATTTCGCAAAGTCAAATCAGGTGGAACAAAGATTATAGTGTTACCTCTTGAAGACCTAGTACTCCAGTGAATATTACGTTGATATGTAGAATCTAGGCCTTAGGCCATAGCCTGCTTGCAAAACGCTGGAAAAATTTTTAGGCAACTAAATCACCTGGGCCTTCGAAAACGGAGGGGTATGGGGCTGCAGCCCCCTATTTCTTTTCAGTTTGAAGTGTGGTTAAAATAAGGAGTAACAAAGAAAAGCAAAATAATTTATAATCATAAAAACAGAATCACGAAATGAAAAGGGAGAGGGAAGAAGCTAAAAGTAAAAGTGGAATAATTCTTAAGAATAACATTTACCGCACACTTTATGCCACATGTGAATGCCAAATCAGAATAACACAACCGTCTGGATATTGCTGACAGCCCGACATTATATTTATCCCTTGCATAAAATCTTCTTTGTAGCAAACTAGCAAACATTCAGAACTTTGTAAGGTTTACGACTCCTTAACTGTACAATTGACAAAGAAACAAAGCAAAAAAAAAAAAACAGCTACAAAATGTAAATCAAATGTATAAAATTCTGAGATTTCAAGTTCATTGCTAATGGCATGCATGACTTTTCGTTGACAAAAGACAAAATAGGAAAAACGGTAGCATTACACAAATGAAACAAATATTATCAAAATTTCTGACGTCACCACCCTATTTATGAAACCATAAAAGATTTACATGACTTTCCTATCTCTTGGGCCAAATTGGCTCTCGGAGCGGACGAAGTTTCTAGTTTAGCTCATCACTTCGAATAAACTAAAGCGACAACCCTACGTGATGGAAGCAACAGGGATTCGCTGCGCAGGCTAGAGCCCAGTCTGATTTTATTTATCGTTTATGGAATTTTCTCTACCCACGTATGCATGTCGGCATAGAACTGGAGACAATATTGGTGAAAAACACATCAGCAGCTCTAGTATATGAAATTCGTTAGGACCTTGGGGCTCTTTTTCGGTCGTCTGATACGATTGACAAACGAAAAAGCAGGAAAAAACATAATTAATTAAAAAAAGAAAATCAATTTTGTTTATGAATGAAAATGCTAGTCCAGGGAGTGCAGTCGTAAGGCCAGGGGCGTTTGATCGGTCTAGTCTTCCGAGCTTGATTTGATTTTCAATTACTGGAGGATTTTGTATTCTGCTTTCACGACAAACGGGGTTGTAAAATATAATGCAAAAGAATTGGTCCCCGTCAGATTATAGGTCGTTATGAGAGGTGAAAAATACTAGCTACATTGTTATTGTCTTATATAGTGGTCATTCATGTGACGTCACCACTTTTCCGATTGTATTTTTCCGCCATTGTGGCTGTCTTTATCTATATACGATAAGCTTGTAGTATTTTTGTGGCCGTCGCGGGCCATGTGTAGTGGGTACTTTTCAAGAGGCACAGCGAGAAACGTCGGTAGGATGGAAAGTTCAAAAATGCAACATACACTGATTTGTAAATAAAGAGTACGTGAGGATGACGTCACGGATAATTTCATACCTCGTTGGACGGTGTCTGCTACATACATCATATACACATTACATGACTTTATAGTGAGTGCATGTACAAGCTCATTTCACTGATAGCCTAGGTGTGCGTTTGCACTGAAACATTTTTGAATGCACTGTAAAAGACGATTGAAATTTTTCGGTGCTTATGTTGTAATACAGATGCCGTCCAACGTGTATTCAAATTTCAAACTACGGTATTAAAGGCTTCCCGAAGAGCGCTGAATTTAGCTCACACCCGTTTCGGATGCATTGTCCTATCCACCCTAGATAGTGATAGGCTATTTAGTCAACCTATTGTGTGACTACATAAATGGCTAGCTAACATGGAGCAAACACCAACAGACCAAAACAGCAGACTTATAGATGTATAGAGCAGTAGAGGGACCTCTGTTAGGGAAAGTGTACTCGGTAACAAGTACTGTGTGCTAATGTTACTGCAGGCGGGTGCATGCAGAGGTGTGCCAAATACTGACCATTGCCCCTGACGACATTTACACTTGTCAGTCTTGGCAAATGTCACCAGCGAATGACCTGTACCCCCTGAGGTGTAACGGCCGATATCGGACACGGACTCAATTCCGGGTTCGAGACCGATATACACCGAAAAAACTGAAGTGCTAAAATGGTGGCACTTGAATCAGCACCTGAAGTTCTGTTTTAGCACTTCTGTGGTGCTAATGCACAGCACCTCATGGGTGCTGGTAGCATTTTGGAAATAATGGACTATTCTGGTTTGGTGGGCGGGGCTAATTTATCTAGAAAATTTTCTCTAAAACGATTCCTTTTCTCTAAAAACGATTTCGACAATAAATGTATTTGCGTCTTTCATTTTGTTAGGATGAATTAAGAACTACTTATTTCACCCTGCTTGGAAATGTTACGGTCGATTAAATGGTATTGATTATAGCATTTATTTTGTAAACAATTATTATTACATAAGAATGGTAAAACAGACTTTAAATACTTTCTACTGACCTATTTATTATAGATATCGATGTAATGTCCCAGTTTGAAAAATTATTCAAAACCATTTCCAAACGATCGTGGTTCATTCCATTCGGTGGATTTTGTATGTTATATACCGATTAAATAATCATCAAGAATGTTTGCAAATCGAAATTCATCAAAGTATGAATAAAAATGTCTCAGCACCTTCGAGGTGCTGAAAAACAGCACCTACATAGGTGTTAATTTAGCACCACAAGTGCAGTCCCTTATTCACAGTTGGTCCGGATTGGGGCCATTGGAATCGGAGGTGGCTCGAACCAGGGTAAAGTGGACCCGAATATAGTTCTGCCGACGCTTCCCCTATGGGAAAAACCTAAGTCATCAGTCACTGGTATTTGTCCGATCTGCCATAGGGGCTAAAACCATCCTTTTTTAAGGGGGTTTGCCAGGAGCTATATTCTATGACTTCAAAAAAAAAAAAAAAATGCACAAAACATTTTATGTTCTGTTTTAGGAGGTGAAAACCGCATCTCAATTGCATCTAGCGTTTGGAAGATAATAATTTTCAAAGAAATGTATTTTTTTATAGAAAGATAGATATATACAGTGCATTCTAAGAATCTGCGATTTCATTGCGGCACATTGATCAGACACGGCGTTGCATTTCTTTGTAATATTGACACTGCTGTTAGGAATATTGAACAACGTTGTTTGCTATACCCTTAATATGGTGTAGGCATTGTTTAATGCTAGATCTACATGGAAAGATATTCAAACATTCCAACATTATCAAATTTCAAGGATAAACGGGTCAATCAAATATAAAGAAAAACAAAAGAAATCTGAGGCAATATGCCCACTTTACATGCATTCTGTCACCTTCAAGAACTGGAGGTATTTTTTTGATAAAAGTAACTCATCATTAAAATGAAATATCTTGAGTCAGGAATGAAAAATTGCTACAGGGTTTGAAGGACATGTAGTCCCTATTGGAATGTGTTTCTTTTCCACATGAGACCCTTGTGAAATACAACTGGAATACGCCTTTAAGTTGCTTATTTGGCATTAATTCTGTTATCCAGTTCACCAGTAGCACTTTCTTGCCCCGACGGACGTCTGTTACACCTGTACGTTTACAACACGAATACACTCATAATGCTGACATGAGGCTATACGCTATACGTAGGAAAACGGTAGCCTACACATTCACACCAACTGTAAAGATTACTTTGGCGTGTGACAATATATTCCAGTATGCGTCCCCTCACCTCCTAATTTTAGCTCAAGTCTTGTCACGCGATTGCCTGTTTCTGTCATGAGAAAACCTGCAGAATGTGTTACGGCTACAATGCGTTTGGAGGAGATGAAATTTGATGGTACTTTGGTTTCAAAGTAATTTGCTCAATTTTATTTTTTTTTAAGTTTTTAGTTTTTACCATGAATACACAAAGCGATAAGTAACACACACACATATTATATATATATATATATATATATATATATATATATATATATATATATATATGGAACTAGTACCATAGTTACAACTTAAAGCAAATCTACAGAGACTCCACTGTATACGATTTGTCTTCAACTTTGTCTTTAAGTTTTTATGTTCATCTTTAAGTCTTAGTTCTCAAAAGAATATCAGCATTGGACGACCGACCTAATTCACTTGTGAGGGTAATGTTTTTAAGTTATTTATAGCACTGGTAATTACTACCTAAAACGACATTATCTGATACTATTTTTCTTTAAGTTGTCAATGAAATATCATCAACATTGAACGATCGACCTAATTCATTTGTAATATTTTTCCCGGAATAAACGGAAATTATAACAGAATACTCTCACGCCCAATGGTTCATTAGCATTCTTCCCCGTCCATTTATTTAGGCTAAGTGTACGTCTACCCTAGACGAATCCCCCACTTCGTCGCCTGAATCCCACTAGACCGTTCTGACGGGGAGGTCTCCCCTAACGGATCGCTCTGACGATATAAAGAGAAACGCGTGAAGACCGTTCCAATTTTTAACGAGCCGCAGACTCGAATACCCCGGATCGGCGTCCCGTCTTCACGCCTTTCTCGTGTTTACCTTGACTGAGCATATTTGCAACCAAATATATAATATTTTCTCTCGTGAATGAAGTTATTCCAAGGTTATACGAGACGAATATAGCGCAACATCGTAAAGTCATCGGCGGCGCCGCTCGGACACGCGTTGCAAGTTCGTGACGATTTTATAACATTCAACTTATTTATTTTATTTTCGACTGACGATTCCGTGTAACAGAGTGCGTGCACACATCAGAAGGGGTTTACATTCATAATATTTGAAACATTTGTCGAGCAACTTACTAACAATTAGGAGAGAGGCTTTCAGTGGATATTCTCCTCGAAGGAGAAAATGATGACATAAACACATATTGCAACTGGATGATGTGTTGTCAAAGCTAATTTTAAAAAGACCCCTGGGCTGTCTTAAAAAGGTTACGTCGGCGGGTAAGGTAAATAAATGAACTCTTGCAAATCTAAGAGCAATTTTAACAAACGGATACATGAAAAGGGGCTTTAAATATGCGGTATTTAGTCTTTTTGGAACCACCAAACGTTAGCAGACACAAGCTATTCCTAAAATAAAACCTCCAAAGCGGAAGACATCGGGTCGTTAAATTGGCAAACTTGTCAAATAAGTGCTACATCAAGCCTTTAGAATCTGCGGAGACATTGATTGCGCT
This sequence comes from Holothuria leucospilota, assembly GCA_029531755.1. NCBI lineage: Eukaryota > Metazoa > Echinodermata > Holothuroidea > Aspidochirotida > Holothuriidae > Holothuria > Holothuria leucospilota. The sequence goes on from CM055972.1 coordinate 16,006,026, forward strand.
ACTTTCATTACTTTGCGTCATGAAAATTGAGATCTTTGATTGGTTGAAGTATTGATCATGAGGGGTCAATGAAACATTTAAACGTTTTACTCGTTGTGTCTTGTAAACGTGGTTTAATCTGATAAGGAAGAGACATAGGGAATCCATTAACTTCCACAAAACCCAAATAAATCTTTATAAATGCGACAGAAGTGTAGACGCCACTGGGTGACAATATAAAAAAATTAAAACTAAAACAAAAATCTGTCCAGAGAGCCTCATGGAGAAAGACGGGAGGAATGTCGGACGCTGCCCCCTCAGTAACGGACATTTGGTATAGGACTGGAAGCTGCTGCTGCTGTAAGACATAGACTAGCCCAGTTACGACAACTGTCGTCATCTTTAGTGTATGGACAGTTTCCTCTTGTAATGTCCTTTAGCCATATCTGAATGGTCATAAGTTCCATCAAAATATCGGACAAGACTCCCAAGCGTTCTGTTCTTGGGAGGGGGATTATTACATACTTTATCACAGTGTTCTTGTGTAATCATAAATCTTCGTGAAGTTTTCTCTCACTGACTGTTCAAACATCCCCTCCCTCATCGTCCCCTTGAACCTCAGATTGTCCATGTCTTTGTCAATTATCTAGCAAATTGTCTTGACGTCCTCTCAGTCCCAGAGCTCACCCGTAGTACAAAATAAATCCTCCCGAACTTTCCGGGAGGTGTTACATATTCATGGTCAATAACACTTCCAGTCTTCATAATGTTTAGAACTTTGGTGGTCTAAAGGAATTTCTTAATGCTCCTCGGCATCTCCTGAAAACCGACTTGTAGCATTCGAGAAGTGCTGTCTTTCACCATGTTCGAGAAGTATGTTCGCCCAACAAAGGAATAGACGGAACAATCGTTTTTGTGAACCCTGTCCATAGACCCTTTTCCAATTAGCAATTACAAAGGATTGTGGGATCGAGTTTTGGTATTGGTCGTTTTTGTCAATGGCATTTTACTGTGGACAAAAACAACACACACCAAAACTATATCCCATTATCCTTTGTAATTTTTATTTGGAAAAGGGTCTATGGTATTGGACTGCCTGCCAATAGCGGATGCCGTGGGGGTATAGGTCTTTTAAAAGAAATTTCATATATACAAGGGTTGGGACGTTTTTGTCCTCAAAATTTTGCCTGATTGGCGAACATTACAACAATCATGACATGCATTATTAGTCCAACAGATATAATGACCGTACCGGGGCTGGAGGGGGGGGGGATGGGAGGGTGCTGGTGATGAGATAATTGCCTTTGAGATTCCTATAGTGAAAATTGTTCGTAGTGCTTGTCAGTCTTGTAAAAGGAGTGTCTACTCATGTAGCATTGATCTTGAGCTCTATTTCTATTCCTAGTTCCTTCCCAGTGAGTCCCGAGAAGACGATATTCACATTGAACTTCACAAAAATTGATCCCGAAGGACAATCAGATACTCGCTTGAGATCACGTGTGTAATCTTTAGTTAGGATCGATTGCAGAAGGTTGCCCTTCACTGTGTTATCTCCCTCGTCACTGGCGGAGTTTTGTTCTCTGTATTGGGGGCTTCCCCCTGTCCCTCGGGATCGCCGCCCATGTCCCTCTTAATTAAATTTATAAGTCGATGGTCATTTGGAAGTTATCATTTGCCCAAACATCATCCCAACAGTGATGAATACAATACAAACCACAATCGGGACTTTGTATAATCATACCTTTATATTTTGAGGCTCCGCCATGTTCCGATTAAAATCTAAGTGTGAGGGAGGGATTGTCGATGCATGGTTTAAAACACATAAGAAGAGGAAGGGGGAATGGTTGTGAAAATGTCGACATCGAACTCACATGGAAAAAGGTGACGACCAGCTTAGGGAAGGGTGTAATTATGCTTGACCATACTCATATCTATGGCGACTTCCATGAGGGAAACTTTTGGGTTACATTCCTGGTTTTGGGTATTTGACGCCACCATATGTACAAGATGCTACGGATACTGTGCGTAGAAGAATTAGGTAAAAACAAGAACGCATTCATCTTACAAACCAATTGCCTCATGAGAACTTTCCTTACAACAAAGTAAAAATATTGCAAAATTCCATATAACCCTTACGACCATCCACACTCTCTACCTTTGAATCTGTAGAATCACGAGAAGTCGACCGACCGTTAGCCCAAATTAGGCTAATTTGAAAGAAAAAATGACAAAATGTCATTTAATGGTGTTTACTGTGTATTTAATGATAGGTGTAGATAGTTCAATGCCTTATGCTATAGTGCTCACAATTTCGTATATTCACCAGAGCTTCAGTGGACTGCGTCCTCAAGACCCCCACCACCTGGGCATTGTCCTGAAACCCACTATGGGCCTAAGACGGGCCCCTGATGCTTCTGGGATTCACGATCCGGCTGCGTCTACTGCCCTCTACCGCGCCGTTGGGGTCATTATTTTGCACGTTTTCGCCCCCCTCCCATTCAAAAGAGGATTATGCCTCTGTGTGAGAAAAATTTCAAACGCAGATGAACGTTTGGTTTGTCTGTTTCATATTCATCCTATACTATAGACCTTATGCACTGACGTCACACTGACTGCATTTTGGAGGAATACAATGAAGCACACGTGCACGAACGCGTAGATTTGGCACGTGCGTGTAGTAGACTTACAGCGCGTATACGATTAGTTGACAGATCAGGTGTCTGCATTTGTTAGTGTAACTTGCAATGATACGCGCTTTTTCTCCAGGGGGCTCTTTCTGCTCTGTGACATCATATGCATAAGGTCTATAGAGGGATTTCATATGACGTCACGCGCAATGGATTCCCAGGCACTGAAGGGCAAAACACACACACAGTTAGCGAATTTACAGCTCACGCGCACGGCATAACCATAGATACTACTGTGACACAATGGACGCGTGCCCGTCAAAACCAAAGAGACGCGCGAGCTTGCCATTCAAAACAAAAAAGACGCGCGATCTTGCCCTTCAAAATTGCGTCTAGTTGGTTAAAGTCACGTGATTGAAATCCCTCTATACCGATTATCATTTTAAGTTTAACCTTCGTGAAGTGCGTAAAGTATCACCACAGGATACCCATGGAAAAGACTCCCTGCTCCAAAAGTGTGTCCTACTTGTGCTGCATCACAGTATGCTTAAGGTTCAAGGTTCAATACTGATATTAACTTAACAAGACTGCAGTACAGGTTAGGCATATCATGACACTGTCACATTCTCTGTTATCATACCAAGATGGCAGACAGTGGCGATATTCGTCGTCACGCGATCCTTGGTCTAGAAGCGTATGATGTCTGTAGCGTTGTTCCTGTTTGCTTTCTGACGATCCAGACCTTACGGTCATATCTGATAAGGACATTGCATTCCCATGGCCCAGTTCAACACACTTCCAGGGCTACATTGTTTTGTAGGCTCTATGCACCATGCATGCGAAGGCCTTCATAAACTTTTCGGTGACGAAAAATGGTCCTTTTTGAAGAAAACGCATTTAAACCTTGAACTGATCGGAGCCGAGCTCTCCATCTAACTCAGTTATGCTAGAGAGGTCGAAAAGGACCCTTAAGAATGTTATTTTTGAAGACAAATTGTAAATGAAATAAAACATTAAAAGATAAGTATATTAATAAATAAATCAAAATGGTCAGTACTCTCAAAGTCTACTCATCGAACTTGTACAGCGGTTCAGCAACAGGCCTATAAAGCATCCTATACTCGACGCTCGACTGACTTTCTTCGAAAATGAACTTTGAAAGAAGAATCGTAACCTACAATATTCGACTCTTGAGTTCTGTGAAAGGAAAAGAGTCTGCGACTATTTCAAGAGCCATTTGCCAGTTTTAAAACGCAACAGACGGTAAACTTTGGGTAATTAAAGGGCTCTTTTAGGGTACTTCTACTCAAAGGAAATACTGAGATTTGAACACGACTAGATGGATTATGTTTGACGAAGCAAATTATCTTGATCGAGACGACTAAAATTATTAAATTTGATACGTCTTTCGGCATGAAAGCATCGCATACACATAAAAATGATGCCAAGTTTACGTGAGTTGCTTCGCTGGCTCGCTACAGTCGCTAGGTCTAGACCTCTCACAGTAGCGATTTAGCAATCAAGCTTGCTTCGCAGGATGATAAATCTTAGCTCCATTTGAACATCATTTTGAGCTATTTTTGCTTACAAGACACCGTAACAAACTTTATCACCTAAACGTCTTCGAGTGAAAAAAAATCTCCGTTATTAAGCACACAACGTATGTATATTCATGAGACAATGGACTATGAAAACGAATCATCAGCTTCATGACTCGTGAAGTTTGTTCGAAAAACTTGTGAAAGTTGGTTGTCACGAGAAGTTGATTTTTCAATTGAACCGGTTTACTTTAGCAGTTTAGGCAGGGAACTCCCTGCTTTAGGCAACTGAGAGATTGACTCTTCTGACTTTTTATGAAAAGGCTTCATATGTATGAAAAGGATTCATACATAACTCATACATAACAATCTATCCTCTACCCAAGGGAAGTTCAGGTAGTGAGGGTGGCCTAGCGTTAGTGTAGATAATCCTTAAATCACGGTCTTGCTTTTATGTATTTTGTACCCCACTGTACAACAAACGACACGGCATTGCGGGCAAAAGGAAAGAATGCCCAGCTCTGGATGTTTTTAATATATTAAAGATAGTCAATCGAAAGTCATCAACGATAAAGTGCCCTCGGAAAGCTCCTTTGAGCCCCGACCTCCCCGACCCTCAAATGAAACAACTGAACGAGGTGAATAAAAAAGAAAGTATATGACAGACTACAGGATTAAAACCAGTTTTTACTTCTCTCATCACTAAATCACTGGGGATCAACAAACTGCCTACACTCTAAATGCAAAAGAGTGAATTTCACTCCAAAAGAGACTGTAGTTTGGGACCACTCTAGTAAGAGTGAATTTCACTCGGGGTGGAGTGAAAATTCACTCCAAATAGAGCGATACTTCACTCGAATGGAATGATATATCGCTGTACTTCGAGTGAATTTTCACTCCACCCCGAGTGAAATTCACTCTTACTAGGAGTGGTCCCAAACTACAGTCTCTTTTGGAGTGAATTTCACTCTTTTGCATTAAGAGTGTATTTGTCCTTTGTACCATTCAGGCCCTCTCCCTTCCTCCTACATTCTGCAGTCCATCGTTAGGCGTTCTCATCCCACTCCCATGCACAGCTGGTTAACCTCTATTCAAGAGTCAGACTTGTTTACAAATATATATTTCCCTCACTTCACACTTTACAGAAGTGCTGCTGTGACAATGTGCCCGCCAAATGTCGGCATTCGCGGAGGGAATTGGTCTGTCGTCTTAAGTAGATGGTTGTTGTCCCGACCACCTACATTCCACGTCTCTCAGGAGTTTAAAGCAGTAGTAGGCGACGTCTCTGCAGATTAAAAACCATTTAATTAGTCTACAGAGGAAGCCGGAGCCGACCAGCCGACGGAATACTGCAGGTTGGATTCTAAGATGCCATTCTGGCATTATTGTGTTGGGTACACTACAAACGAACTTATATTCTGTAATCAGATCTGGGAGTTACCCAGGCAAACTCCCTGATCAGATGTAACTCGTTTTGGGGTGGCGGAATACCTTACTGTCGCAGGAAGGGAATGGGGTTGTGCATACAAGCAGGCCAAGTTGTGTTTTATCATACACAAAGTTTTTCTGAGGTCAAACTAGAGCCGGAGCTTTCGTCGAGCAAACCATCTTCTTTTTTCACTTGTAGAAAGGGACTGCGTTCAAAAATGACAGTTTTGGAAAACTTTACGTAATGACCAGCGGAGAGATAATTATCGTGGAACATGAAGGACAGACAAACATTGACACATTTCACGTGACGTCATAATTTGCCCACTCGACCAACGGACCAATTTGGACAACACAAAGAAAGCTACTTTTTACTAAGCACGGTACACACTAGTGCGTGTAATGTACATATATACACCTGCACACGGTACGTTGTACGTGCACAATAATTGATGCCACTGAATGACTTCGGTTGGTTGGGCATCAATTTGCGAGCCTATGTAGTACTGAACATCGTTCATTTCACAATATGGCGGGTGTTGCTCGCTCTATTGAAAACATGATGTAAAGGTGAAACAGGTCTATGGTCTATGTAGCAGTTGACGAAAATCGAATCCTTCAGAATTTCACGAGTATATTAATTTCTTCTGCAAGATCTGCCAACGGATAACGTTACATATCTATTGTAAGATAACATACCATGAACGGTAGAGAGGAGCTTTACAAATAAAAATGGTGAAGCTATGACCGTTTGGTGGCAGGGGTGGAGTGGGTACAAGGGGAAATTCCGGAGGATATCTCCATCCACTTTCTCTACCCTTTTCGTGTGAGGGTACTGCGCAATGAAGCAGAAACAAGGCCGTCTGGCTATATCCCTAACCACTCCCTTCTATGGACCCATCCCTACCACTGTAGCTTTAACTTTCATAGCTGCAGTCGGCTCTCCTTAAAACCACCTCCAGTGTGACGTCACATCTTTCTACACGCCATGTCACCAAGCCACTTAATGTTACTTTTCACTAACAAGTTGAAAGTCATTCTTTACATAACACACACGGGGTCAATTAGCTAGCCACATGACAAAACTCTTCTATCACTAAACTGTCTTCGGTAGATCGCGACAAAATGGCGGATGCGGTGAGTGATACCGCACAGACAAGACGGAATAGGACGGTATTTGCTTAGATCACGGTCACTGATTCTCATACTTACCCAGAGTAACACATTCCATGAAATGACATGTTAAACTCACGCATGACGAAGGACACACGCACACACATACACACACACTCACAAGCGCTTTATAACAGTGTAGTTTATACAGTGTAGTTACATTTGTAAGATGTATGAAGTTGACAGGAACTAAGTCTTGTACAAATCTGCCTTCAGAATTGTGCAAGTAAAGAGTTGCAATAAAAATATTAATAATTTCCATCAATTTAGCCTTAATGTTCTTGCTGGAACGAATATATCGAATAGCATACAATACCATCTTCTATCTCCATTGACACTCCTTTACATCTTTACATACATAAAGTCTAGTTGTTTACTTAACTTTCAATGTAAAACGTGCGTTGGTTAAACATGGCATATATATTGTACTTTCAATTTTTTTAAACGGATCATTTAGAATTTAAAATGACATCTGCGTTATGGCTGCAGAATCAATTGTTGGCGCTCCGCTTTTATAGTCGCTTTATAAATGTTTCTTTCTCCTCCTCCACCCACGGTCTATATATATATATATATATATATATATATATATATATATATATATATATATATATATATATATATTATAAGGATAGACCGTTGCAAACTTAAGGTAACTCCCTATGGCTGCAGAATCAATTGTTGGCGCTCCGCTTTTATAGTCGCTTTATAAATGTTTCTTTCTCCTCCTCCACCCACGGTCTATATATATATATATATATATATATATATATATATATATATATATATATATATATATATATATATATATATATATATATATATATATTGGTATGGTCTACACAAATTTAAAGAGCCAAGCCAGAATACCTATATACACAGTACAAATACAAACATATTGGCCATGGATAGACCGTTAAGAGAAGCTTAAGGTACAGTTTATTTCTCCCTTTGCAAAAGGCTTCAAAGTGCACACATGCAAATATATGTGCAATTATCCATCTTATGCAATGACGTCAGGCGACGTCATTTTGGCGGTTAAACAATGAAGCACTTTCCACGGCGCACACTTATCAGAGTGGATGTTCGGTGATCAATGAGACAGTCGTAAATACACATGTACATTCCCTCTATAGTTTTGTAGGGAACGTAATACATTTGTTCAATCTTCCCGTAGATTTGGACAAATGCAGTGATATTTGCTTAAATAGTGTATGTGAGACATAGTCCCCTCCCAATAAGTTGGTTATAGGGAGGACGGAGTACCTTTAGTATTTATTTTGCTAACATTTGCGTCTAGGCTTAGGCTATAAGGCATAATACCAGGTGTTTTGGTTGGGGGGGGGGGGCGGAATCCCTTTCACCTCACTCTATTATTTGTCAACGACCGTAATATTTAGCTCTGTTGACAATGAACGGCTAAATTTTCTGAGCTCTTCGCGCGGCGCATTGTTTGCCACATACATGCCTAGTAATTCCTGAGATTATTAGGCACACAGGCAAATATTATTTTCAAGTGGTCTAAAACAATCTAATCCATAAAGGCACAAACTGGAATCTTGTCAACATTTGACTAAATTTGATGCAACATTCACTAGATTTGGGTAAAATTAAGCAATTCGGTTTATTTTTAGCCCAATCTGGTGAAACATTTGACAAGATTTCTGTCCTTGCTCCTATTGATAAGATTGTTTTCAACGTTTAATGGGACGTTTTTAGATTACATTTCTCCAGGAAAATATCGTCATATTTATTTCAACTATTGCATGGATATCGTGATATTATTTTCCTCCTTTTCGTATCCCCGTGTTTCCAATCCCTTTTATTGATACAGCAAAGTGAGTGACAACAATCCACAGAAAGATCGTCAAGGGAGACCAAACTTTTGTCGTACATCTCCGTACCGTATTCCCCAACCCAAATGGGCTCTGGGTAACTTTGGAATGCAATTTTTAGCGCACTCTGAGGGCAAGTTGCTGATGCCTGGGGGCAATACTGTGAAAATCCTAAATTCCGAAAGTTAACTTTAAGGTCCATGGGGCCCTCTTTTCTTTAATTATCTCCATTCAGCACACTTTATTTTCTACAGTAGTGACAACAACTTTTTCATGCACGTTACACCACTGACCTTCTTTAGAATGTCGATATCTAGTTTTATACGGGCCTCTGGGGTATTCACCCTAATCGGACATGGCATAGTGGATCACACCATTGACTTATCCTACTTCGGATCCCGTAATCTCGAACAATGTTGTATTTACGTACCTAAATATTTTTCAAGATGCGCACAGGTGTATAGCTTTCTCATGTCATTGTCAGGAACGTTCTTGTTATTTCTTTTATCCTCTCTGTCAACCACTCAAATCAGAGAGCTGTGAGAGACAGCTACCTGCCTAAATCAAGCGGTTGTTGGATATAAAATTGCATGGCAAACGTTTGGCTGTTACTGACTTCTGAACGCACAATGAAGATATGTGCTTCTTCCGCGCCACTAGACAGCACATTTTGTTAGCAGCATTACATAAATATATGCGTTTACATTTCCATATACGTTTACGTATACATATGCGTATACGTATATATGTAGCTAGTCAGCTAGATGAGATTTAACGACACACCAACATGAATGTGTTATATAGTGTCAACAAGTTTAAATACGGTTCAAGTCCTTCCCTTTAGTCGCCTCTTACGACAGGCGGGAAATACCGTGGGCATATTCTTCAACCCCCAGCCCACAGGGGGCACGTATATATGTAGGTATATATTATGTACATATACGTATATGTGCACATTGATATATAGATCATTTTGAGGTTTCCGAACTACGTCCCCTCCCCTCTCATGTCCAACACAAATCGCCGCCCTTGGCAAAAACTGTACTGTATGCTATTAACTAAATACTTCTGCATGAGTGGTCATAACATATCAGCAGATGATATTATGCGTTTCTGATGACGACGGCAACAAGCATGCATCTTACCATCGACAGCCGACTTCGAGACCATTGGCAACAGTTACGACCAATCCTGTTGAGGGATATACCTTCGCCGACGACAGTGATGACTACCCAGATGATTTCGTCAGTGAAAAAATGGGGATATTCACAAATGAAACTTCCATCAGACAGAATGCAATTGTCCTAAGACTTTTCAGCCTTAATTTGGACCTCATAACAGAAACTACTATTCTAACATAACAAAAGGTTTCCCTTCGAAAGGATGTAGTCTTCACGTCAACAGCATGACATTCGACGACGCAGACCGTATGGTTATAAAATACTAATAGTGAGTTGTTGATGTACTAAAGGTAGGAAGACAAGTACTTTTACGTCGAATTTTAAAGTTGAGTCAAATGGCTTGTTTATGTAAGTAAGAGAATAAAAAACCTCTTACTAAAATACTTTTTTACTTATGTTGCTTCCATCTTTCAATTTGAATGACCGTCATAATTCGACAACAGTATTCTCACAAATCGTATTCTCAAAAAAAGGTAGGACTACCGTAAGGTAAATGAATCATTACACAGGAAAGCATGTTAAGGCTACTGAAGAGAACCAGTGTAACTTACCGAGCATTTTGTCTGCTGGCCATTTTGCATTTAAAATTGGTGGACGTTAGTAACGCGATTTCATCACTGGTTTAGCTCATGCTCAGAAAAAGGACATGTTGATGGTCATAAACATGTTCCTGGCTTTAAAACTTTGTTACCAAGTATTTCAGAGTATTTGTCTCTTGTGGCAGCCATCTTGGATTTCAAAATGGCCACTGTTTGAAGAATATGGTCTGAAATTCATCTTGAAGAATTAATTCGGCGTTAACTAATTGACGGTCTATACTTTGTTCACAGGAAAGCGGACTTTGACAGTATAGCAGAATGCTACGAGTACGATTACGAGTTTGCTAATGTTGCGAGTACACAAACTTTTTCATGAGAACAATTACAAAATATGACATTATCAGTCATACTTAGCTCTAAAATGTGAAAGCATGTTATACCAATGAGTACGAGTAACTATGCCAGAGTCTGCGTAGTATTTACTACCTATTTTCTACACAAGGTTGGAACTTTAAGGGAAATATTGCGTTTAAAATGCACCACCATGGCTTACAAAGAAAATGCTCTTAATCATTATTGAACCGTTCAGTCTCACCAATAATCTCTAGCAATAGCTTTATCTCCTCAAAATATTATGCATTACAAGAGGAACGGATGTTGCATCATTTTAATTTTTGAAAGTTTGGGTGAACAAATTACTTTTGTGCAACAATTTATTTACCAAATTTCTTCTTGTGAGAGCCTTGTTTCTTGAAAAGCAAGCTACCATACTGCCTTATTTTGAATTTTCTATCATTCTGTGTCTATTAATATTGGTTTAAAGATATGAAAATTTTCTGTAAAACAAACGCAATATTTCCCTTTAATAGACAGGATTTGGGATAATTTAGGGAAGTCACCTGCTAAAAACGATATTGAGCTAAGTTTCACCGCTTGAGAAATCGTGTACACAATATTTTCACAATTTGATTTCTGGTGACCTCAATTGACCTTCAACCTCCACCAAAGCAATGGGTTCCTTTTACTCAAAGCGAGGAATCCACACACTAATTATGATGTCAAGCAACATTTCCCTCCTTGAAATACCATGTTGAGAGGAATTCCACTATTTGACCGCTGGTGAACTCGAGTGAGTTTACGGTAGACAATACTATGTAACGAAATCAATATAATCTGCAGCCTACAGTTATAGTTGCTTTTCAAACTTCCGTTTTGATATTAAAAATCTGGGACCATAGTCCCAATACCCTTGCCAACAGACCAACTCGTGTATGTGACATGACCCACTGTAACATTGTCCGTGAAATGATTGGTTGTCCTTAACCTAAACTCATGTATGTAATTTCCTAAACTTTGGAATAAAAAATAAACTCGTCTCGGTCCAGCGTCTGGCCAGCTTCGAACCGATGTGCATCACCCCTATAACCATCTTCCTGCAGGTGAAAGTGTAATTATTTGAGAAACTCTGGTCAACAGTTTTGGTGCCGTGATTAACACGCGCCTAAATAACTACGTGTTATATTAGTTGTAAATCACGAAGAGGGTGAAGACATTTCAATTTGAGAGAACTAGGTTTGTGGGTCCCTCAAGATGAGTTCAAAGGCTTTATGAACTTAGTGGAGTACAATGCCACCCCGGGGAGAAATTAAAAAGTCGCCTCTGTCGTAGACTTGCATGACGAAACGGCTGGTGCAAAGTTAAGTTAATATAGAACACTTAGCTATTTAGGGGCCAACGTTATGAGAGATAAAGATGGACCTTACTCTGAAGGCCGTTTTAAATTATTAAAAACCAAGTCTAAAAATATGTTGACCTTTTGTTTAGAGGGGGTAGCAGTCCTATAAGTATGTAACTCCTTGTTTTAAGGTCGTTATTCCGTTTGAAGTACAGAAAATTTCTGTACCTATTAAACCATGTTTCATCATCTGTCTCGAAAGAGATTAAATTCAAAATTAGGTACCGGTAGCTACGTGACTATATTTTGAAAAATAAAGTTCTCAAAGAAAGAAAATTATTTCTGCGTGGCTCAGGAAGAACCTATTCAGCCATGCAAACCTTCTAATTTTCATGCAAACCTTCTAATTTTCATGCAAACCTTCTAATTTTCAAACAATGCAAAATTCATAGTTCTTGTGATGTGTAAAATATTTTGGTATTAAAGCTATTGTCAGAGGAAGACTGATATAATGAATAATGATAGAAAATATATTGTGTCAATGCGCTGTTAATGAGATGTTAGAACACTATGCTGCTTTAAAGATAAAGGGAGTATTTGCGTTGCCTCCTAGTCAATGGTCGCTTTTTGGACCGTGAGTGGGACATTGGCGTATAGCCACGATTTTTCACCAGGGGATCTAATGAAGTAGGCCTAAACGAAATTGCGTATTTTTTACATTGTAACCTTTACCAATTCGGAGAAGGGGTTAAGCGGGAGAGGTGTACCCTCCTCTGCATGGGAATTTTGCAGCAGCCGAAATTGATTATAAGGAGCCTAAAATGTTGGCTATAATATATATGTGTATATATATATATATATATATACATATATATATATATATATATATATATATATATATATATATATATATATATATATATATATATATATATATATATATATATATATATATATATATATATATATATATCTATCTATATATATATGCATTTTGCTGCATTTTGCATGGGGAACAGTTATGCGCATCAGCGGTGGATCCAGGAATTCTCCATAAAGGTGGTAACCTCAGCAGGGACGTCCTGCCGGATCATAGCCGACCTCATCCCCAACTTAGAGCTGAGGTAGAAATGACTGGTATTCTAAACTCCCTAGATGACAGGAAAAATACAGAACCATAAACGTCTACAAAAATTCTGCTTCTACTCCGCCAGTGAGAAAAATTTGTATCCGTAAGGTTCTAGGCTGGAGGATACGCACCTTGCGTGAGTCTCCAGTTCTTTCGTTCGTGAGCCTGAAATGTGGCATCTCAACCGCCATACTTTGCGGAAAATCTCACTCTGAATAACAACTCTGCTCTGCTATTATCATGCTTTAGACACCAGAGTAATATACCAAAGAGGTATACAAATAAGGACTCACAGGGCTACCGCACCCTGCCTCCTCTGCTCCCTCTTCTCCCTCTATATCGGCTACTGCAGGATGACAGTATTAACTTGTTTTACTTTTGAGAAACGAAAATTCACAGATGGGTTAATTTCTTGTAGCCTAAATACATATTTGCAAGATATGCCCTTTTTATCAAGTTATACTTACTATTGTTTTAAAGGGCAAATCTGAATGCATACAACCAAGACATCATAACGCCATCTTTCGGTAAGAACAATTATTAGCATCAGTTCATAGCGCAAGCGATAGATTCGTTTTGATCTTATCAGTTCCTCTAACTAATTTATGTAATACTTTCATTTGCTTTTTAGTCCTTTCTCCTCTTTTCTTTTTTTTTTCTCCATCTGCCCTTTTCTTCTTTCGTTTCTAGTTTTTAGGTCTTCATAGGCAGGGGATGGGGGCTGCGCCCCTACTAGCTACTCCAATGGAGAGGGGTTTTCCATGACAAAGGGAGCTCGTATAACCGTTTTCCGGTATGTATGCATTTTGCAAGACTTCCTGCCAAAGTCTGTCATTGTCACGGCTACCACGTTTGAGAAAGGAAAACTATTACTTGGGGGTCACAAAATCATCCTATTGGGTAAATACATTACTCGTATTTAAAATTGTAACTTCTTGATGTAACCCCACGATTCCGAGTCCCTTTGATCCCCCATCTGCATCCCCGCTTTATGATTTGTGATTGACAGTTGGAAAAAAATTGTTTCAAAAATCGCCGCCATCTCCATTCCTTCGCCACCATCTCCATTCCTTCACTTTTATTTTACAGAAGTAGCGCATTCTGCAGTTAGAGTATAAGATTCCTAAAATCCCAAGACACACAAAGAATGTATGTATAACATGTACCTTCCACCGCATAGTCTTAGATAACCAGCCGTACCATTAAAACGATAAAACATAAATACCGTTTAAAATATACATGTGTTAACATTGCATTTTAAACCGCGAACTTGTAGCCAAAATAGTTTACAACTGACAGAGCATCCATTTTGTTATATGTCATTGTGTGATACCGCATTTATGTCAGAACTTTGTCTTCATTAAATTAAAACGCTGCTAAAGAAAGAAGAGGGAAAAAAGAAAATAACACAAGCAACCCTTAACGTATCTGCTTTTTGTTTGTCGCCATTTCGAAGTGGTTTGGCTCGCTTTCGATCCGTTCCTGGAATTATCAAACCAACGAATGTATGTGTTTGTGGAAATGACTAAAATACTCATTGACAGGAAATAAATCCACTCGTCATGAGCCTGACGTCTAATTTAAAAGTGTCAATACCACCCCTTGCTCTCGGGGTCACTACTCGAGTAATAAAGGCGTTTCCAAGTTCGAACAACGACAACAACAATAACAACAATACAAAGGATAACGTGTAGGGTCCTACAAACGTGTGTGGTTTCATGGATATATTCACCCTACGGGTTGCAAGATCCTTAAACGAACTGTTTATAAGCCAAATATTAGTTTTACTCATAAAAGTACCTATTTACTACTCGAAACAGTTATCTTCATATCGTTCCTCGTTATACTTTCAATTGCCGAATTTAAGATGCGCCTCTAGCGTGTCGGAGTTCAAACGGTAAACCTTAAAGAGGGGCAGTTGTTTACACTAGCGTGCACCCACGATTGGTAGCCATGCCGTCAGGAGGGAATCTTTCCGTAACGAGTCACAAGCTAATGCAAACACGATATGTTACCCCATGTGGTACGTCGTATATGGTATAAGGTGTGTTTACTTTTACTCGGAACTCAGGCCACTGCAAATCTAGGCTATGATTCTTGTAGCCTGCGGAGCTTGCTCTTCGATCCTGCCGTAAGTGAGCGAAGCACAGCTTGAAAAGCCAGGAATAATGAGAGAGCAAACTACAGTAGGCCTACTTGTTTGGTCTGTAATGACTACTTCACCAAAAGATACTGCACCGGTTGATCAAATCTTCAGACATTAACAGCTGCTCTTTTCCTTCCATATTTTGTGGCTTGCGCTACTCTGCTTATACCCATTGAGATGGGAACCCCAGCACCCTCCAGTTTTCCAAAATATTTTATTTGTACAAACAGTTCCCCTATCACATCTAGGAAATTCTCCCTTAAAAAGGTACTCGACAAAGTTACGCCCCTTTTTTGGTAATAGCTCCCTTGAGCACACTATACTTACAAAAATGTTATAGCATGTAAGCCCGGCAAATTCCCTTAACTACTGACATTATTTGTAACAGATAGATCTACTACTCTCCAAGTAACCCCGTATTATAGCTCATTGGTAAATTTTTTTAGTATGATCGGATATGTATGACCAAAGCAGATTGACAGACCTACACCAACGCGCCTGCCCTCTGTGGGGTGTTCCTTTAAATTATTGGAAGTAAAGCTCATGATTACAGGAAGGGTTGGAGAAAAGTTCAAACACAAAGGCACTAGAAATGGCCAAAAAGTCACGTCTTGAGTCTTTCCCGGTGATTAGATGTCGCTAGTTTGTCTCCTTTTTGGCCTAAATACTGACAAATATGAATCTTCATGCAGGCTGATGTTAAGATGAAACTGTGCTGCGATGATTAAGGCAACTAAATAATTGGATTGTAATATAGGTGTGGACGGTAACTACGGAATGATACATTCCCCAAGGGTGACGCTAGGTGGGGGCAGATGGCCATGGTCCCTCGTCTGGGAAGGCTGCCTCCTGTTTTCCAATTTCGTCGGAAAGTCTTAATATGTACGAAAAATATGTTATCCCCGACGACGCCCAGTCGTCTCGACAATTTACTTAATTTTGTTCTCAAGTAGGACAGGTTCTTAAAACCCAAAATGTTCCAATTTTCTTCTATAAAACCCAAATTTTTCACATTTTTTCAACATAAAACCAAACTTTTCTCCGCACTCTGCGAACCAAAACTTTCACGTTCTGCATGCTTTCGGTAACCCATCCCATTTGTTGGGGCTCCGGTTGCTCCCATCGCCTTTGTTAGGGCTCCGGGTTGCTGCCCTTCTGTCAAGGGAAATCGCCCCCTTTCGAGCAAATTCTGGAGCCAACCCTGGTTCTTCCACACCTTC
The DNA here is from genome assembly GCA_029531755.1 of Holothuria leucospilota. Classification (NCBI taxonomy): domain Eukaryota; kingdom Metazoa; phylum Echinodermata; class Holothuroidea; order Aspidochirotida; family Holothuriidae; genus Holothuria; species Holothuria leucospilota. The sequence continues at coordinate 16,022,496 of CM055972.1, forward strand.
TAACACGGAGGGGGAGAGGCATACCAGGGTAGGGAAGGATTATAGGGTTACTCTCAAAATGTAAAAGACTGAAAATCTACCAAAAACCCTGACTACAGTGACTACTCTGTTTCAAGTAAAATTCCAATCTTCATAGAGTGAGATTTTCACTCATTTAGAGTCAATTACCACTCGGAAAGGCGATCTCCATTCGATAAAAGAGTGGTCACTGTAGGCAATCATCAAGAAGTGAATTTCACTCTTTTACATTAAGAGAGTAGGATTAAGATTAGGGTAAGAGTTGAGTTTGGATCTTCGTTCTAGTAAACCTTCGGTCTAGTGGACCTTGCTCTTAAAATGTGTCAAAATAAAGATATAAGTTCACTCCTTTCAGATGCTATATTATGATGTGTTTTCAGTAAATACTATCACTGGCGTACCACTCAAGTTTTTAATCAACCAAAGATAACCTTGAACCAGTGCTGTAGACAAACGGTTAACTCCATGGCTTTTACAGCTTCTCACAGGTATTTAGTGTAATTTAAGGGTCAGGGAGCCAGATGGACCCATCAAGGACTATACAGATATATCAAGAAAATTCTTCGACGTTTAGAGGGTATAATCTAATTGCTTTCGGAACCTACATTTCCGCCCCATCCGAAGGGCCCAGTCCCCAGCCACCTTTCAAGTCTAGAAAGATGGAAAGGACTCTACATTTACACTACTGCCGGCCAGCTGTGTCGATCAAACACGTGAAGCGGACTAGACCCGAAGGGGGAAAACGGGTAAAACAAGGGTCGGACAACCAGAAAAACTCTTTCATCAAAATTTGAACCCTCTTGACCCAGCTGTGAAAAGCTTTCCCGAGCAAGCACTTTAGTCTCTTAAAAATTTCCAGGCGGGCCGTTTCATTATCGAAATGTATACATTATTTTTTGTATCCCACCCCACCCCACCCTCCCCGTCATGATCAAAAGACGGCGGGTTCGACATCCGGATAAAGACAATTCGTGTTCTCCATCCAAGAGCAATCTGCTTGCCCATATGAAAGATCTTGCGAACTGAATGGAAACCCCGATTTCCAGACGAGAGGTAAAATATTGAATTGGTTTAACAGTTTATTAACGCTCAATGCTAAGTAGAAACTCATGCGGCCCTTTGGGTTCATCTCGTTATGACCACGAAGGGCCCATCAAGGCCTTCAGTTACAAACCGTATGCACCAAGTCCTTCTACAGTGCTGGATTAGGGTTTTGAGGCACCTCAGCTAAATGAAACGTGTAGGCCCCTTATTCAAAGAAAAACTGTTTTCAAACAACTTGAGTATAGTTGTATTTAAATTTTTTGAAGTATTTCAAGTTGGTGGGAGAGACCCCACATCCACAACACACTTAGGTATGCATGAATCCGACACTGGCTTGCCACAATCATGGAATCCCCTGTTCGGCCTATACGCACCATCTAGTTGTCTAGTTTTACCACATACTTTTTGTTGGAAAAGTATAACCAACAAATCGGTTGAAAACTTGAAAATGTTGTTTTTTATCATTTATAACGTTTTTGGATATATTTCAGCTAAATGTTATCACATTGTTGTCCATTCAATTTCATTAATTGGTCTGGTGTTACCACGGCATGCGCGTCGTTTGACCTCTTTAAGTCACTTACTATATATTCTGACTTACCATCATGGTGTTGTCATGCTGTGACATTAAGAGAAAAAAAATCGCCTAACAAATGTTTCAAACCCTTCGCTAAGTTGCATTTTGATTGTTCTGATCACGTACACACTATTTATGATTGAAAATTATAAACAAGAAACACTGACTCAAAGCGAACGAAAAAAGTACAAAACTTTTGTTTTCCTTATTTTTATCGACTGATCCGCTATAGGTGGCCTAAAGTTGGCCCCGAAGACTGAAAAAGTCTTGAAAGTACAACCAGGTGAAAGACAATCAAAATTTAAAAAAAAACTCTGACGGGGATGTCCAGTCTGGGATCAGAGATCTGTCGACTTCTCAGATGTTTGCCGTTTGTTTCAACACAGGTGGGCGATAGCGGTAACAATTAGTGAAATGATTCGCTATAAATGACCGAGAGACAAAAATACATCGAGGCCCCCCTCAACACTTTTCGTCTTTCCAGGTAGCACATCGCCTTTCATGATTGTGTTTTTTTTATAAAAGCTGTACACATGGGATGAATGCACTTTTAGGTAAAGTATTTTTCAGGATTAGAGTGCAAGTCGCGTCATACTTGACCCTTTGGAAGCACCTAGTAAGTGACATTTATAGTTTGTGCCTACTGTGGCACGTATCATACATAAATCGAATATGGTGCAAAGATTAAAACGTACTGAAATTTTGAGCCAACGTTTTATCCAAGTTGAGTTGCACTGTTACAAATTAGAGTCAAATTGACTCAAGTTGGAGTCAAACTGACTCCAACTGGGGTCTTTAGTTGAATCACAATTTGCGTAAGTTTCCTCTTGACTTACGTGTTTAGATTGCACATTGGAGGTTAAGCACTTTCTTGGTTCTACAACGATTATCGAAGGGCAACTTAAAGATATGAAAGTAATGCTCACATTTTTGAAGAGTGTCCTTTTTAATACGATTGACATTGTAAGGCCTATGGATTCCTGCGATTTCCACCCTGCAACATGACAACCACTTAGCTCCAAGCAGTTAACTTCAAGTTTACGTCTAACTCCTCCCTCGAGTTTACAAAATATCTGTGCACTGCACCAGCCAGACAGAGCTAAAGTATGCAATGGGTTTAATTTGTTCTAGAGAATATTCTGTTGAGTACGAGACTGTGTGTGTGTGTGATTTTAATGTTACTGTACCGTCCTCCTGATATGCGTTGTAGGCTACACTACATTCACTGATCTGCTCAAGTTACCATTAACCAATCAGAGCTGCATATTTTTCAAGATATTGTTTGATATAACCAAGGAATATCCGCGGATTTGTAAATATGTTTTGGCCGATGCAAGGGCAACTTAAACTTGCACGAAAAAAAACCCGTCCATGCAGGACAACCCTTTATTTTAAATAATGCCAGGCCCGTAGTCAAGGGTGGGGAGGGGCATGGGCAAAGGCGGTACCCCCTAAGAAACTTTTTCGCTCCTATAAAATTCTAATTTTTATTGCTCTAATACTCTATTACATCTTAACACCCCCCCCCCCCAAAAAAAAATATTTCCTCTCCTGGAAGCTATCTCACCCCATTCAATACCTTGCCTGATTACGAGCCTGGATAATGTCCAGTGGTAACTCAGATAAACTGAATCAAAGGGACAAAAGGAAAGCTGAAATGTCCAAACGACATCATCATTCAAAAAGAAAAGGCCAAGTCTAAAATATCGAACAACACAAGTCGGATGGCCTCCATATCGCGACAAAGATCGATCACATGACAACTCGATATAACTCAAGTATACCTAGTCGACTTGCCATGACTCGGATAACGTCCATAGAAATTATCTCCTAATTAGTACGTTATCGTAAGAAAGGTATACTTCTTCAGATGTTTCTCCGTAGGCAATGTCAATTTCAATTTAAAGGTATTATCTTTTTGTGTTCAAGGTGATAGCATAGCCTTAGGGGCCCAATTTGATGTGGGGGTTGTAATGCTTTGCTCGAAGACATGCGGCCATGGAAAGACGTAGCCCACTGGGTCCCACCTAGTTTGAGAATCTTTTTACCAAACGAAGATTTATCATGATGCTAAAATTGGAAGTTATTTTACATCCAAGAACTTCCCTTTTACTTTAGTCTATCAATTCATATTGTAAAATGCCACCAGCCGGTAAAAATGGGGTAATGCCCCTCTCTACATTACATCTAGGGTATATCTCAATATCAGATTAGGGGGAAAAGTTTGCAACGTTTCTCGAATCAACCGAAGCTGAGTTCTTTACGGAATTTTCCACTCTCCTCAAATAATTGAGATTACTGAACATTAGCCTAGTTTTTACGGTAGTGCCTGAAACGATATTGTCCAAAGTTTAACGGGAACGTCTCGTTGAAGGGGGGGGGGCTGCCCCACCCACTGCTTATACACGTCAGGTTTAGTAACAAGCTACATCCATGAATCTTGTGTCAACGAGGGGAAGAACGTCTAACTCTAAGGGAGTTTCCGCCACGGGAATGAAAGGTATGTGGCTCTTAAACTTCCAGCAAAAGGGTTAATGGTTAGGAGCGCTGTTTGTGTCAATATTCAGAAATAATATAGAGATGCAAACCACTAGTCTATTAGTTGAAGTTTCCATAAATGAACATAATGCCACCCAATGCTAGCATAATTAATTTGTATTGAATTGTTTTACGTACGGATTCCAAACCCTAAAAACTGCCTTAATTTCTAGAAAAGGACAGAATATTGTTAACTTGTGATACAGCCTACGGAATTTAATTCCCTGTGTGTGGGAAGCTGTGGCCAGTTCAAGAATGTATCTTGGAGTCATTTTTGACAAAGAGTCACGGTCAAATAAAAGCCACACCCTTCACGCACTAATTGTTGTTAAATAAACAAACATGAATTCCAATGTACAATGTCACATTTATGATTCATTATTTTAATATTTTTATCGAAATTCTGACTTATCTGCAGTTATTTGATAATGCAGAGCACTTTCAAGTCAAAATGTGGGTAGCGCAACTCGGATTTATCATCCTCTCCCCGAGAACAAAATTGTCATCTGGAGTCGGGCGACATACGGCCGGTGAGATAAATGAAGCTGAATCACCAAAGAGTTTTGCGCACTTTTATAACATTACTGAAACAAGTGACAAATGCGTTGTGAATGACATGATCTCTTTGAAGTTTTGAAGAAATCCTTTTGATGGCGCTATTTACGTATTCCTTGGTTATTTCATAATCGTGAAGGGAACAAAAAGTATTTCCTTGCGTAATTCTCATTTAGGAGAGGGGAATAAAGAAATTGTCCCATTTTCAACAAGAACTTTCGGAGAAAACGCTTTCTAGTACACAATGCACTTTACAAAATCTATTTTTGAATCTAACCAAAAGTTCTTTCAACCCTAAGTCGGTACCATGCTGACAGCGACTTAGACTCAAAGCATGGTTCCGATCAGCCTCGGATGACACGCCGGTAAATGTGGCTCTCATTTGTACGAACGAACACCCTAGACGAAATCTGTGGAGCGACAAAGTAAGGTTCAATTTGTATCTTCGAGGAACGGCAAGAGTGCTAGAGCATGCGGGGCAGACACGCTCGACTGCTACTAAATCCTCCCTTGTGAATTGTTGTCCCAAGAAATTACTCGCAAAAACAAAGTGGAAACGGAAAAGACGGTAAGTAGGGCACAGTGTCACCACCCACACTGAACGGCACCGATGGGTTTGAAAACGACTTTATGAAGCTTTTGCAGAGTGGCGGATGACTTTGTGGCTTCGATTTAGGGTATGGTTCTATGTGTTGCACAAAAATGTTGACTTTTTTATTTCTTTCTGGGCCTATTTATTTATCTGAATGACATCTCTTATTACGTCCGATGATTCAAAGACGAAGACTGAAACATGCTTTCCGACCTCACAAGAAAGCAATGGCGGCACCATGAGTTTGGGGGAGCGAAGAATACCGGTAAATCAGTGGGGGGAAATCGCTGACTGCTGCATAATCTTTTATGTTTCAGAACTGGTAGGGGGGCAAAAGGCCAAAAAATTTTTACGATTGGGGCTGGGGGCATGCCCCTAGAGGTCATAACTGTATGAAAAAGTATCTCTCTCAGGTGTTTTCAGTCTTTGAAATGATGAAATATTGCTATAAATCACGACGCCGACATGAGGTTTTTTTTTATTTTGAGGGGAGAGGAGTACATGGGTTGAGGGATGTGTGGAGGGAACACGGCTAGTGCAAATATTTTCTGGGTTCAATAATTGGAACAGAGAGAACTGTTCATATCTTTGTGGAGCCAGCTTTGACATATCCTTCGTCAAGAAAGATCATCAACTTTAAAAGCAGGATAAACTTGTACCGGTCTGAGCTCACCAAAAAAACTATGTAGTCGTCGGAACCAAACCTTCTGACTTATTTTAATACTGTGATTATGATCATCATAGTACCGTATAGTTTCCACAATGATAGCTGGAAAATTCCTGAGAGTAAATGCACCATACCTCTCTTCAGTCACCCGTAAAGAAGTAAATTACCTGAAATATTTCAGGTGACAAACTAGGGTTTCAGCGAAAAAAGGGCTTTTATCAATTTTGGGGGTTTATCAGAAATATTTCAGAGAGGAAATATTTGCTTTGTTAATTCAACTTGGATTTTAAGCTCTGCTGTAGAGTGTATACTAGGTTCAATAGACGAGTTGGGAAATGTTTCCACGCAATGCAATATGGGAATGGGTCAAAGGTGAAGTGTACCACGCTTGCAGTGTCCCAGCGCGAGTGTTGAAGGCTGAGCGCGCAGAGGTTAACAGGTTGCCTGTTGTCATGGTACACTTGACCTTGTGACCTCACCGGAAGTACCGAATTTCCCAACTCGTCTATTAAAATAAAAAAGGAACTTGGTGTACTACACAAGTACAGACCAATATTTTATCTTTCGCGTGCTGTGGGAACCGGAGATAAAGAACTAATGAGCTACGGGTTACCTGTGAATTACAGTTTGTAATACACTCGGCACGGTGGGCGAATAGGAGGTTACCTGCGTAGCTTACCGTTATAGGTCACTTCTTACACGACAAGGGGGATATACCTGGAGTGACTTGGGTGGCAACGGAGAGATTGAACAGAGCACACTCAGTGGGGTAAATATTAACCGATGTTTGAAGTGTAAAAACAATTTCCTGGAATAATTAACTAATGTAGAGCCTAGTTCAAAAGTTTCGATCCTAAAACACATGGATGCGTGGGCGCTATGTTTTGAAATAGAGCATGCCGTGAGAATTTGTAAACGACCGAAAAAGTTGGGTCATGGCAATTTTGCGTTTCTCGTAAATCGTCCAATTTTAAGGTGATGCTTCAATGCGTCAATGTAAAATGTTACACCAATTATATAGCAAATGTAAAAAATTTTAGGTGGAATGACACAGCGGACTGAAGGAGACACACCCAGATAGCTATCTAATAGTTTTGAATTTAGTCATCAATTATTGTGGGAGTAATGATCAGGTTCGAAACATGTCCGTCCGTCATTGAAAAGGTGATATGATAAAAAGAATAAAACCGAACATGTCAAAATGGTCACGATTTACAGCATTATTAACACAACATCTCAACACCACAAATATTAGAAAGTAAATGAACTATTAAAATGCTTTGATAAAGGGGAGTTATAAATGATATATGAATATTTACCTTGTCAGAAGGTTTCTGTTTATCAAGGGAATGGAAAAGATGAAAGAAGTTTGGAAGAAATAAAACGAAAAATTTTGAGAAAGAAACATGTTAAACTGTGAAATTTTTCCCATGTGTATCAGACTGAAACCATTAAAAATGGCAGAAAAATCCCCAAAACATGTCCATTAAAGTTGATAACGCCACCGCGTTTCCAAGGAGACCACGCGAAGCACTGCGTTCAGTCACCCTGACTTACAATGGCTAAAACTAAGGATGTGAGCAAAATCCATTAAGGCAAATTAAACTAACTCATTTAATCTTAGTGGACTGTTGACTGTTAAAAAGTACGGTAACTGTTAAGAAACTTGTGGAGAGCTTGATTTATTTTACCTTTAAATTTTTCTGAAATGCTTTTGTATTTTAATTTTGTAAGAAGTGCTGCTGTCATCTCAGCCATCCAGGATTTAGGTCTTACTTTGCATATCTGTAAATTCAAAATGGTAACCGCCGGAGAAAGGTGTTAAAAGCTACCGTACGTTGCTTTTTCGTCCCTCGGAAGACGTCTTCTTGAAACCACAAGCACTTGTAGTTCGTCCAAACAAAATCGTCATAAAACCGCCTGGCCGGTAGACAATCGGCGTGCCTTATCACTGGGATAAAACCAACATCTAGTTCCAGCCAAATATAGGGATTAATAATGGCAAAACAATTTGTCAACAATTAGTGCGAGAATAATGACACATTTGGCGTCCCTAGATCGAAATTATTTGGTCACATCAACCAATTGTGTGCTTCTTGTGGGGTCCATATAAAATCTCATTTGCCCTTTCATTACCTAGCAAAAAATGTTTTCTTGTCCTTTTAAAGTGTGTCAGCTTGATATAAACTAGCGTGTCGTACACACCTCATCAAGTCCATTTATTGACCGATATTTGCCTTTACACCTTTATTACGGAAACCTTATATAGACATAATCCCTGTCCTGCTCACTATCTTAACGCCAGGATCGGAACTTAGTAACAATTCTAAGATCAATCGTATTCTGTCTTATACGGTGACCAGAGTTTGCAAAAGAGAGAGAGAGAAAGGGTGCGGGAAAGGAGAGAGGGGGAGGGCGTGGGTTCCAAGTTCAAAATCCAGATGGGTCAGGGCCCTAATACCCCCAAATCGAAGTGCGTCTATGGCAGTAATTCGAAGGTCAACAGACAGCATGAATTCAACACTTAAATTCGAAACTTCAAAATGACAAACTGTTTATTGAATCATGCTGACAGATAAATTCAAAAAGTGGACTAGGGTCGCGCTACCGTGGTGGTAGCTAAAAATAATGACTCAAGCTACTAACCGTCTAATAAGTTGCCAAATTCCGCCTTAATGTACCTTGTGGGGACATATGACTGTAGGACACAACCAGCTTCACTGAAACAAGTGTTTCAGTTGTCCCTCCCTTTCCAGTCTACAAGAATGTTTCATTTCAACGCTAAGAAACTACAACGCGTTTGACTGTGAGCGTTTGGGACATCTTCCGATATATATATTTTTTTTGGGGGGGGGCGGGTGGACAATCGCCGGATATTTCATAATTAAACAGATAAGAGGTGATTTTCCTGGAAAGGAGAGAATTGTCTAGCCGAATATGAAGGGCAGGAAGGGTGGCTCCAGCCCCCAGTCCCCAGCTCCGCCTTGTGCACCTTTGACTTGAGTCCCTTCTAAAACATTTTTGAGGAAACATTTTTTCCCTAGGATACCTTTTAGCTTCGTGTTCCCTTTCGAAAAATAATAAAACAAGTAAAACATTTGATGCATGATATATAAAATGATATTTCCTTGATAAAATCTTTGTTTCAGTAACATAATCCGTTAAAAATGATGTAAGTCGGTTGTGTCATTTAAACTGTACCGTAACTTTAAATTACCCCAAACAGTAGGTTGGAAAAGACGCTATTATGAGAGGGGGTAAAAGTTTTGAGAAAAAGTTTAGATTGACGAGTTTGTTTGTCGAATACCATTGTTCCCTAAGTGCTCCCCTGGGAATTCTGCCAAACTTCCCTTTCAACTTGACAAGAAGCATGACCTCAGCTTGTCTGAACTCTCAGGTTGTTCCTATTGTACCAAACTTCAAAAGTTAAAATGCCAAAGACAAAAAATAATAGACTGAACTAAAAAAAGAGAAGAAAACAAAAGATAATGAAGGAGAAATACAGAAAATTAACATTTTTAGACACTTTTGTGGAAGTCGTAGGGAATCATAAGGCCTATATTCTACCCTATCCATGCCGTCTACATATATTTGTTCATCCACAAAGAAATTGTAAATGAAGTGACCAGGTGACTGGACTTTGGCCTATAAGTGATAGGTTGGTCTAAACTAATCTGATCATCACAGAGGTAATTGTGTCTCCCAGGGGCTGCAGCACTTTGATCCCAATTGACAACTTTAATGTAGCTTTCCAGAGTTGCACTTAATATGGGTGTCTGGGATGAAGATGATCAATATTCCTGAGTGTATACAATGACGTAGCTTTCGAGATGAAGCCATCTCTTTAAAAGGCTCTATAATCTCACTCCCGACAGTAAAACTTATCCTTACTAAGTTAACTTTTAGCTCCTCCTCCAATTTAAATAAAAGACACATGTCTAGTATTGTTTCCAACACAGAGCCACATTAGTCTGCACTGAGTTTAAATTGCCCAAGGTCCTATTGACACACAACTGTGTGTGTTGAACTTAATTGGGAACACAACTGCCCATGAATAACTCATCATTGACCATCCATAGTGGAGTTATTGTTTGCATGAATGTCAATCAAAGTGCAGTCACCAATTGTATGTAGAACTATAGGGCTAATCCTAAATAGGTTTGGGGGATGTCATAGCCCCTTTAAGGCTTACCTAGCCCTCATACCACCCTACCACAATCCTACCTCCTATCCCACTCTGCAAAACATTTCTGGTGACACAAATGCATGAGAGGTGGGCCTTCATGCCAGTTACATAAAATGTAACATGGACTATTAAATCTTACTTGATTTAAGAATATTGAAGGCATTCTCTGTACCCACCCTAGCAACAACTACACAACTACACTTACCAAAATCCTTGAACCTGTTTAGTAACCACCTTACAATAATTATGATTAACACCCAACATGCAGCAGATGGACAAACCAAACACCTTCTCCTCGAGCACCATCATACGATGAATAGTAAAACAATGTTCCCGAGGGGTCGGGATGGTGCGGATAGGGGCTAAGGGTGCAGTAGGGAATAACAGCTGCCTGAGCCTCAATATATAGGTAGGTCATAGACAAGAGATTGTCTTCACAAGGTAGACACTCACTACCAAATAATTTATTTTTCGAGCAACCGGAACTAACTCTTGGTGTCTGCACTTTGATAGAAACAATATCCAGAAAGCCAAAATACTTAGTGGTTCCTCGCCTCTGAAAATACTTCGTAAGTACTTTCACTTTCTGGGGTTTCACAAAAAGGCTGTCACACTGCAGGCAAAAACCTGAAACTACTCTAAAGAGGCGTTACAATCCCATATGTTAATTGTATCTCCATTAATATCGCCCGTCTTGAGATATCATGTTTGAAAGCAGTTGTCAAAGTTTTCACCGTCTGATGTTCCAACTACCTCAGAAACACTCTGACCTCGACCAAAAACACCAGGGTTTGTCTACTGACTATAACTCATCCACACACCATTATAACAAGTATATCTATGTTTCCAATCTTGAGATATCACAGTTACAGTTTTCAGTTTGGGACCTCTTGTGACCTCTGACCTCCTTTCCAAAAACAAAAGGATTCTGCCTCTCATTGACAGGCCTATATATCAATGGAAGTTATCCATTTTTCTCTTCTTAAGCTGTTGTTTACAAAAACTTTCCATAGTTTTCGCTATTTCACTCCAGTGACCTCATATAACCTTTGGCCTCGATCAAAAGCTATAGGGCTCATCTCCTGACTATAACGCATCCACATGCCAAGTATGAAAAGTATATAATTTCTTCCTACCTTGAGATTTAAACGTTTCGGTTTTGACCTCTGGTGACCTGACATGACCTCGGACCTCCACTAAAGCCATAGTTCGTGTTCTTCCCCTTTATATGATTAATTTATATACAAAGTATGAAAAGTATCCACTGTTCCTATCCTGAGATGTTGTGTTTACAAGGTTTTTTAATTTCATCCTCTGGTGACCTCCAATGACCTTTGACTTCTGCCAGAAACAATAGGGACCTTCCTCTTAATATTTTAAATCAGTTTACCGAATACACAAAGTGTATATCATTCCTCTCTTAAGATATCCTGTTTACAAGCCATTCACAAGTTTTTTAACCCCAGTGACATCAAATAACTTTTGACACTTATCAAAGACTATAGGTTTCATCTTCTGACTATAACGCATCCACATGCATCTTATGCCAAGTATGCATGCTTCCTACCTTGAGATATGTTTACAAGGTTTTTGGTTTTTGACCACTCGTGACCTCACTTGATCTCTGACCTCGACCAAAAACAATAGGGTTCTTCCTTTTAATATTTTACATCTAAATTACAAATATGAAAAGTTTACATCATTCCTACCTTGAGATATCGTGTTTACAAGCAATTTCCAAGGTTTTGAAGCTTTAACTCTGGTGACCTCAGATAACCTTTGATCTCTACCAAAAATCGGGTTCATCTTCTGCCTATAACGCATCCACTTGCCAAATATGAAAAGTATCCAACAATCCATGCTTCCTACCTAAAGATATCGTGTTTACAAGGTTTCTGGTTTATGACCTAGTTTGGTGGCGTGACGTGACATGACTTCTGACCTCCACCAAAAACAATAGGGTACTTCCTCTCATTATGATAAACCCATAAACCAACTGAGTATAAAAGTATCCACCATTCCTATCTTGAGATGTCGTGTTTTATTAAGCTAAGCGTCACAAACAAACAAACACACATTCTGACACGTCATCGTGATTGCACAGATTCTTTTGCCTTCAGCAAGGACTAAAAAATAGGCAATTCAAAGTATGCCTTCAACCGCCTAGGCCAGTGAGTGTGATGGACCAGGGAGTTGCTATTTGACTCCCTGATTGGACTAAGGCATGGATAGATCAATGCAATTTGATATGTTGTGTAGCCTACATTGCACAACAAACATAGTACTGCCCAGATTACGAGGCAAAGCAGTAATGTAACACACAATCACGTTGTGTCCTGAGCAGAATATGACCTTCAACACTTAAATGGGAGGAGGGACATTGAAAGTCCGGGAGTTGACCTTTAATTTTCTTATTGGAGGAGGGACAAATAAAATGTAAACATAGGTGAAAGAATTCAATCTGTCTGGAATGAGGAAATAAGCCCCTCACTTTTCTGAAATGCAGTCTCTTCGGTTCGAATTCTGAACCGTCGTTTTAAAGAGATATATCGTGTTTGTGGTACAGAAAATTTTCCACCCCTTACAGAACCATGATCAAGACAAGTCAGCAAGGGGACTTTATTCGCAAGAAATATTTCACAATAGATTTCATCTGGTCACCTTTGTTATGCGTAGGATATCGATAATACGAATACGGATACGAAGCTCCGTCGGACAAAGCAAAAACCCGGGGTTACTCTATAACTTCTGCGACGTAACAAATTCATCTAGACGATGCCCTCTCTTTTCACATATTTTAAACGGAATTTAGACTCACCAAAACAAACTAGTAGACTAAAGAAAATGATTCGTACTTAAGTTATTTGCAGAAAAGGGTTGCATATTGGATCCATTAAAGCCACTCACGTTACTGCTGTAAACATTTTTCGATTTCTTTCAAAAATCATCATTGCGGACTTAAGCCGGATCAGGCGGTGCTCGTCTTATCATTCAGTAAGTATACACGATCAGACCAAAAGCGATAACATCTTTTGTCTCAATTAATATACCCTGTTAGTCTGTTAGGCTAGGTTATTCAACCCAAGTTCATGGACCTTCCTCGCTTAACGACAAGAAGATCGCACATCGTTTGTTTTTTCAGGGATCATCTGATACACAGACAGATTCAGTTGGCTTTCGTACCAAGCTTCTACCACCATCCTGTTTTTCTTGGGCCTTTGAAACGGTGTTCGCCTTCCCGCTTCTCATATGTAGCGAAAGCTCGTCTCTTTTATCGCCATTGCCGCCGGCGATGTTTTGAACGTAGGCTTGCCTGTCGAGTGTAGACCTAGTGCGTATCCAGTGTATGTAGACAGTGCCGGACCACCTTATAGAGATGTATCATTCGAAATTTAAAGATTAAAATCCCTAATTGAAAATGTGTTGCAATTATATTCTTAGCGTTACATTTTTTTACTTTAACCCTTCAAATGTTTGTCATTTCTGTTAAAACATTGCTATGCAATAAGTTTCAGTGTTGGTTATTTGCCAGTGCCTTCTAATTGCTATTCAGCTGTTTGTAATGTAATGTGTAATGTTGAAATTAATCACGTTAACCGGCGTTTGACTCCAGCATAACTTAACAGCCTAAGAGTCTTTCGACATTTATACCAACTGTTCTCCCAAATGTGAGTCATTCCAAACAGAGATTCCAAATTGACTTCTAAAGGTCACAACAGGTAAAATAGTCGATCTGCAGCGATCTGACTACCTCGCCGAACGGACGCTGTTTGCCCGACACCTCTTTTAAAGGAAAAATGCAGTCATCCCAATCAGAATTAGTATACCCCGTCATCCTAATTGATAAGAGGCTTGTTTTGATCATGTGACAATATTTTTGGTACTGAATTCATGGCAAGTAACTACTTTCTTAACCTTTTGTTTGTATAAGTTATGTTAAAAAAAATTCAGAGGTTCTTGTAAGGTGAATAAGAGCAGATTTCCAAAAGTTTGCTGACTTTTGAAAGCAACTTTGGGGCGACTGCCCATTTCTTTAAGGCTTCTAGGGATATGACTCAACAAGGAATATGCCGCACAGTCTGCTAGTGTATAAAGGCAACTATCTGACGTGAATACCTGCCTCAAAGCCTGATTTATGAATTGAAATGAAGAAAAGATAACATCATAATTAATGAACGGCTCTTTTTTATCATGTGTCGACAATATATTTGTTATAAAATTGTTAGATTCATGCAGAATTACCCCTTGGTATAACGTCAATATTCAATAAATATGTTTGGACACATTATGAAAAATGTAAGGGAATAACAGCAGATCTTTAAAATCTAAGTAATGTGACAAAATAGTTTTTGGACCACTGTATTTTGCCTTTAAATATTAGATCGTTTGACGGCATGATTACGTCTGCACGAGGAGGTGTATGTGTGTTGGGGGGGGGGGGGAGGGGGTACTGCATACTCTTGTCATTCCTGATCTTGGTCTTAGGCCGCGCGTAAAACATAGAAAGTTATTTGTAAAAGACAGTGGCTATAGCTGTAGCCTTAAAAGGCTGGTGACATGAAAATTACATAGTTGGATATTTGATGTAAAAAGCATTAAAAATCCAGAAAATAGCCTCAGTTCCCATTAAAATCCAGCAAATATTGGCCATTTTATAGACTAATTTCTATTTCACACTTTTGTCATGAATATACATAAGCTACAATATGCAAATATGTGACACTGAAAGATGGACATACCATATATGGTTAATGTTAGCCTTTGTTTTTTCAACCTTAATTTCAAGGACACTGGTAGTATTGTTATCCTCTGAGGGATTTAGTATGAAAGTTAAAATTGTTTCGTTGAGAAATATACTGATATCACTCACCAAACTGTAAACTATGTGATCAGTAATTATGAGATAATTTATATAGGGCTAACAAAAGAAATTTTAACACTTTGAAACACTCCACATCATTTTTTTTTTTTTTTTGCATAGACAATGAGTTACTTCAGAAATCATCAAACTTTGAAGGCATGTATTTTGAGAATGGTAAAAGATATTGAAATAATTTCAACTGATCTTTCATTGGAAGACTTACTGCTTTAGTTGACAAGTGAAACAGGGAGTTTTGGTGGCATGTCACACTACCTTTAAAGATAAGGGAACTTAAAAGCGAAAGTTAACAGAAAGAAGGAGAGAGAAAAAAACCCCGAAAAGCTCTCTTGGCGAACTGGTGGATTGTTTAGTATTATAGTAGCGGTCATTACCCTCTTTGTAATAAACATTTTCCAACCCCTTCGTTTTGTTTCGGTTTCAGTTAAAGACATGCACCATTTCCAAACTCCACAAATAGACAAAACTTTCCAATAAAACCACTTTTACTGGTGTTTTATGTCTCCTTGACTATTTGTCGCTTCGCGGACCGTCGGAAATGGTTGACGGGAACTTGACGGCGGAGTAACCCCAAACTCAATGTTACGCTGCTGTCGCCTCTCTATGCTCGGGAGGATCTAAGGCAAAATCCGTGTCACGGACGATACGGCGTAGTATCGGCACGGCGTTTGATGCCTATCCTTAATCTCACTGACCCGGAGAGAGTGTCAATACGTGAGTAAAGTTGCCAAACTGAACCATCCAGCCACCCACTCTATCGCTCTCCCCTAAGAATGTCGTGTCTGTCAGCTTTTTGACGTGTCCTTAAACCCCCTGCTTCCGATCTTACTTTTCATGTTTACGCCTGTTTCTTTCTGGGTCTTGCGGCGGGGTCTTAAATGAAGTTTTAATTTCGCTTGTAAAAACAAACATGGACGATATTCATGAGTGAGCCGCACCGCTTACGACCGTAGTGCGACGACCGTTGGGACCCATAGATCATTCATTCTTCTTGGCAAGGAAGAATCAAGTCAAGAACAAAATAGTATAAACAAATAAACGACAAAAAGTGGATAAATCGGGTAAAAGTTTAGACTTGCTTTCAGGCATTTCATCTCGATTAATATGAGGGGAAGTGGACAGCTAATACTATATATACGTGTATAAAGATACGCCTCAAATAGCACGTACATATAGTCTACAGTGCTGGCAATGAAATTTAAAGACAGATGTGCATCACCCCAAGTATGACTTTTAGTTGGGGGTAAGCAAAAGTCTCAATTGGTGACTACTCTTTGATTGACATCTGAGTGACAAAATTCAAAAAATGCAGAGTAGCTTATATTACACAGCATGCACAGAGAATGTTTTGATTACACATGTGGTTACTTATGCTCACCTGGATGTGGCCTTGAGCAGTGAACTATGTTTCTGTCTGCACAAGGAGGAGCAGTAAAGGAAATTATGGGCGGGGCTTTCCACCAAGTAAAAGTCATACTTGGGGTGATGCAAATCCCTCTTTAAGGTAGGGTATACGTGTGACCCCCAAAGCGAACGGCAACCTTCCAATTAATTCTTGGAGTTAACCGATAGGGTGGTAGGAAGCCCCCTTCCACGATGTTTACTTGTTTTAACTAATCAGTATGAAAATTGATGACATATAGAGAAAACCATTACAAAGAATCTCCACTCATGAACGTAGCCAATTATAACATGAAGGCTATAAACTGATAAATGACCAGGGCAATGCGAAACTTACAGAATGAATGCTACTTTTCTTCCGAAAATTCCAAAAGAAAAGGACGCCGTAAGTCAGAACATATCACTGAGTAACAAGTATCGCTTACATACACAAAACGAAAACACATATACATAATTTATGTAATTCCATAGTCTTTTCCAAGTGCAGATTAATGTGCATCTAACTCCCGAGGTCATTAGTGACTTACACCAATGTATTACTAGGACCTATGTTACCATCTCTCACTCATACATACATTTTCCTATGGAACAGCCGTTTTTAATTATTTATTATTACGTGGGCGTTCAGTTAGATGAGTAAAACACCTCATTGTTTTATTGATGGTTATTTAATTAAACAGGATATTGGTTATCGATTCATGTGGTCACGAAAGGGCGCCACACATTCCAATCCGCATCTCTTGTTCGCTCGGGCGTGAAATGAACAAAGGGAAAAAACGTGTCATGATTTCCGGGAAGTACAATTGGTTACAAGGAAACGTCGTTGACGTTAGTTGGAATGAGATCCCGACATTATAGAATGGAAAAGAAGCTAACACACAAACTGTTCAATAGTCCAGTCATTATTTCACATGGAATACTTCCGTTTTACAACGTTAACGATTTCATTTGACTTCAAAACTTTTTGTCGCAAACAGCCATGGTAGCAGGTGAAATTTCTTGTAAACGTCACTATTTAAAGTCATCTGCTTGGCGGGCGTTATTTTTTCGTTCACCAACAAGAAAGTACACAAAAACTACCTTTATATTGATAAGCCCTATGTACAGGCCCGTAGGCAGACTTGGTGCTGAAGGGGGGGGGGAATGGCTTGGGGGGAGAATTTTCAGGGGGGGGGGGAGAGATGTGGTAAAATGTGTTGAGCCTATGGCAAATTGAAATTTTCTGAGGGTTTTCTAGAGGGGGCATCTCCCTCTCCCCTCCCTTGGCTACGGGCTTGCCCGTGTATGTATTGAAACTGCATGTTTCACATGCTTTACATCACGACGTCATTCCGTCTGAGGAATGGCGTTTTGCGATTAGATGGCGCTCTTCATAAACAAGTGTTTGAAAATACAATTACAGAAAACTCAGTTATAACGATTAACATGTTCAAGGCATGCATAAATCAACTAAAGCATATTCGTGGGAGTTGCCCTTGTTAATTTTCCATATTTTTGTCTTTAAGTTATTTTGATCTAATATATTTTATTCTAGTCGTAGACTAGTCTTTCTCAAATCCGAGATCAATGAAGTCGGGAGGCTAATTGATTCGCTAAAAATACCTTCTGTTCTCCCATTCACATTGGCTCTTTTGTATGTTAACATAGATGTAATACAGATATTTCTACTTTAGTGCAAATTAGATAGGCTAAGTATTTTTCCAAATCAACACAGGTCTCCCTGCACGGTGCACTTTTACTTTCGTTTCGTTTCGTAATGCTTGTGTTATCTGTACGCTGGATCACCGAACCCTGGAATATAGCCTACCATTCACATGACTGCTGCTCAGGCGCGTAGCTACGGGAACCTGGCTCCCAGATTTTGCTAGGACCCCCAAAATTGTGTGTCCTAGTAAAATTTGTAAGAATTAAGGATAGGGATCAATGCCGTAACCCCCTATTTGATACCTAGGCCCCCCTAAAAATTCCGTCCTAGCTACGCCCCTGCTGCAGCTCCAAACTGGATATGTTTTGATTTTGTTTAAAAAATCCTAGCACCCAGTCCTCTTCTGAAGTTATTGGGTTACTCGGTTGTTGAAGTCAAATAAAATTAATGCATGAATACGTTACTAAATGCTATTGTTGACGAACCTGAAGCAAATTTGCCACTGTTATGCCGTTACAATGACGCAATAGGAACAAGTTTCTACTTATTGACTGTATCCTTTTATCACTTTTCATTTTAATTCATAGAGATTTACGTGTGTGCATTGGACTGGCCATTCCACAAAGTTGACTTCCTTAAAAATAATGTTAGCTTCCAAAAAAGTGAGGAAGGAATCCCTCAAACTTGACTGCAGAAAGTCATTGAGACAAATTGTAACGAACTACACAGAAATTTGGTTCTGTGGCATCATAACAGACTTTCTACATGTCATCATTTTTATGTAAATGGTGACTTTTGTTGCAGCCGACAAACAGCAGCAAACCGAAACGTCAGGACAAGTTTTGATGAAGCTGCTAGTAGTGCTAGTAGAACTCTTTTCATTATTTGTTGCTTCTTTTTCAAATGTATGTATCTATCTATGTTTTAGTGTTTCACTTTTCCTTCAAAGTCGACCAAATGAGCAAACCACGCATGTACATTCACATACGACCTACTTGCAATCAACAAACAATGTCGGCTTATTTTCCCTTTCTTTCTGTTCTCAATTTAGAAAAAAGGTTTACATGTGTGTTATGAAGCCATTTGTGCAGATATACGAAACGACATGTGACTGTACAATTAAACATGACCTATGAAGACGAAAATAAACGTGTAGTGTAGCCTGCTCAACTGGCCGTGGGACCCTCTTTCTTTGGGATAGGAAACAGTGATGTATGTTGTTCAGATTTCGGATTGGTGCGATGAGACGTTTAAGTGATCCGTGTTGAAATCTCAATTTTGTGCCTTTTACGTCAGTACCTGGTGAACGAACGCTACCGTATACAAGTTTGCCCTTATTATTGTCTATCATCGTAAGGCGAAAACTCTGACATTAGAAACAGAACCGGAGTCAATTAAACCAGCTAAAAGATACAACTGAGTGATAGGACCCCGTGGATAGACAAAAGCGACGCCAGTTGACAAATTAATGAAATAAATCGCGAATGGTTCTTTTCCCCCTTCTTATGAAAAGTAAGAATACTTGTCATTCGCAGACGTTAATTATGAAAACGCTGCCCTGCTCGAGGCTATAATGTTTGCAGTGACGTCAGCAAGTTTGCGGAAGTAGCTTTACGTCATAAAGTTGCAGCCATTTGACAACATTAATTTGGAGACAGTGCATATACGTCATTTGGAATGTAAGTCATGGTAATGAAGCGTATGTATGTAGGTCTAATGCAGTTACACAATTAACAGATAAATGTAAAAAAAAAAAAAACTGCGTAGTTCATTTGAATTCTTCCTCAAGGGGTTGTATTCAGACTTGTAGTGAGTACGTACTTGTACTCACGGTTTGCGAAATTGCCGGAACTCGTACTCACGAGAATGAATTTGTACTTGTAAATTTACTCACAGACTTTGAAAGTTATGTATTGGGGCTAATGCAAAATGTTGTACTGGTAGTCTTGTAAAAGACATGTACTCGTAATCGTACTCACAACCACACACACTGCACTTGTACTTATAACATGGTACTCACACTACAAGTCTGGCTGTTAGTACAGCCACTCCGATTTTCCATAGAAATGAGCTGAACCAAAATCTTAGCTCATTAAGCGGCGTTACAAACTTTCTGACACTATCATTAAATAGATACACCAGTTCCCTGTTGACGTTGAATTTCTCATACAGAGACTTTTTAGAATAAGACAAGTGAAAAAAAGCAACTTATACGTGATTTGTCTTCATGGGATGAGATTCATAAGAGGCTGGGAGGTAGGGGGTTTAGCAAAAAAGGAGGACGGGCAACAGGGCAATTCTGAAACTGATTAGTCTTGTTCAAGACTCTAGTTCATTTCCGTCCACTACATATCGGAGGTGAAGAATAAGAACCAGAGAGTCCTTTACATCTCTACTATTGAACTATCTGAACTAGTTAGTTCTCGACATAATTTTTGAGTGGCATACAGTTCAGATGACATACGTCCTCACTTTGTGCTAACGGAAGATAGAAGATAGGTAGAAAGTAACTAACGTCTTGGGACAAGACTAAAAACTGATAGGAGTGATGATGAAAGTCGTAATTAATGCATAATGCATTTACAGTATGCAAATTTGTGGAAAATAAAATACCGGGAATATAAAGTGGATCAAGAAACTTAGCTGATCATTATACGTCGTAAATATTTCACAATCTGCTTTCTATGCACATTACTGAATTAGGAGTTGGTGATAAATGACGATTCTCAAAAAGTACACAAATTCAACCAAATGCTGAAAATGAGGGCGCTATCTCACATTTCAATATTTTTCACGCTAACCCACGTCACTTAGAGCTGCTATCACGTTCACTAGTCACCGATGAAATATTTTAAAGGAAGGGTCGAAGCAAAATTTATCTTGATATGTGAAAACAGGAACTAAATTTATGCATGATGATGAAATAGTCATTCAAGTTTGAATTGTGGTTCTCGAGATACATTGTCACTTTAAATTGAGAGAACTTTAAACAATGACATCTCCTCACATTGATGATCAATAAATTGCTTTCTTTGTTTTTCGATCTATTGTTTTGACCTTAGAATAAAGATAGAGATATGACGTTTCCATGGATTATTTAAACTTACCTAGCGAGATCATGTTACTATTATTTCCAAGATTTTAAGGAATATGAGCGTATTATCCAAACTTAAACACTTTACTTAACACTATGATGTTAAATTGTGACAAAAATGAGGGACTGTTGTGACAAAAGTGGTTGGTGTGACAAAAGTGATTGTTACAATCGACAAACTTAGGAGGCCTCGATAGGGGGTTGGGTCTACGGAAAAGCTTGAAATTAGACCAGTGGCATTTTCTGGCATCTGGCCATCAAACTGTAGCATTAATATTGTACAGCAGCTTTGGGACTGTCTCGAAAAAAATAGTGGTGCCGAAGGGGGGGGATACCCCTCTGGATCAGTGCCTATATATATATATATATATATATATATATATATATATATATATTGTAGACATTGCAAATATCTGTTTCTTTTCCTCTTTTTCATAGGGATTCTTCCACCTTGTTGAACCGGCTGTGGCTTTCTGGAGGACTTCCTTGCGCTTTTGTATTTGTTTAAGGGAGAGAACAAATAAATAAGTAGAATGAAATAAAATAAATACAAGTTTGCATTATCCCCCTGCCTCTCATGTATTTACATCACGAAAGCATGCAATTATGTAAGAGGAAATCGATTGTAAATTTTAGAGAAAATCAAAACGGTGTTGATGTTAGGTTTTGATGCCACGTGCGATTGCATCACATTTACTGTGATTTGAAAATGTGATATCTTAATCTGCTTAAAACGGAAGGACCACAAATACTGTAGGAGCTGAAAGCTAATTTTACCAGAAACTGATATCTTTTTTCATGCAACCCTATCCCCTCCACATGGCCATTGGAAGGCTTCTAAGTTTCGGGCCGAGTCCCTAAAAGCTCTGAGGTTTTACTTTTTTAAGTTAATTTTTCCGTTCTTCCGAACAGCTGATGATAATTTTATGAAGAAAAAAACTTGAAAGGGAAATATTGCGTTTGTTGTATAGAAAATTTACATATTTTTTTTAAAACCAAAATTTATAGATATATAGATACAGAATGATAGATAAGTGAACATAAGGCAGCAGAGTACCTCTCTTTCCAAGAAATAAGATTCTCACAGAAGGAAATTCGGTTATTTCTTGACCCAAACTTTCCAAATTTCAAAAGATGCAACATCAGTAACTCTTGTAATTCATGACACTTTGAGGACATAAAGGTATCATTAGAGTTTATTGGTGAGACTGAATGGCTTAATAATGATTTTAACTATGTTCGTTGAGTGCCATGTAAGCGCATTTTAAACGTAATAAACTGAAATTATTGAGAGGTTGTAGCCCCAGCTCCTGGCTCGGAGGGGGGGGGGGTGGCTGCTCCACATTGAAAAGTTTTTTCTCCACACAGTTTAACTTATCATTCTCTATTACTACTTGCCCTGGTTATATGTGGGTCACCATGAGGCATAGGCCTCCAAAGGAGGGTCCCTTTAAGGAAATGTAAAATGTCCCAAAGCATGCGATGCTAGCGGTGGACTAGTAATAGGGCCTTTCTATTAATAGACAGATCAACAGTTCCCGAAAATGTTTCACGCCCCTCCGGACACAGTTGTGTTATACTGGTTTAAATGTATTGTCTGGTGGCATTTTATAAGGATCTTATATGAAAGAGAAAAACATTTCAGAACAAGTCCTCCAAACCCCATACCAAAACTTAATTCCTAATTCAAGATAGGCCTATACCTTTTTTAAGATTCGTTACTCTGTCAAGAAATCCCTTCAGATTCCCCTAAGGTCACAGAATGTGGTTCCAAGTCGGCAAATTCCAGAATGTGATGCCAGTCGAGCCAATTCCAGTTCCAATTGCAGGATGCTTTTTGGGTTTTCGAGGTCTAATCCCCAAATTTTACTACATTTTTTTTTTGAAAACATCAAATTTGGTCACCAGAACGTGCTCTTAAGGCGCTGAAAAGAATCCAGTGATTAAAGTTTATATTTAATTGTTGCTGACTAAAACATAAAGGGAGTGATGATGAACCACCCATTTGACCACGTTGTAAATTATGTGCCAGTTGGGCCTTTTCACATATTCATGCGCCAAATTATGAAATTACCCCCTCTTTTATTAGTTCAGAAAAGCCGTATTTTGCACTGCCTTCACGCATTTACCACAGAAACTTCATTTTCCAATATCTACTGCACAGTTGCTACAGGAGCATGCCCAGTGTGACTACAGTCGCATTTTCCGGCCGTTTGTGTACCCCCATGCCCTATTAAACAAAATAGGAAGCCATGCAAGTGATTTGCTTTGAGAGAATGCTAATCCCAAAGGCAAACAGCACCCTCGAAAGATTGACTTGTAACAAAGCAAACTTTAAAGGAAGCCTTTCAAATTTCTAAAATAGTGAAATTTAGCGACAGAGAGCAGCGGAGGTCTATTGTGCTTGATGTCAACGTGGGTTGGCTTGCGAACATACAAGAACAAATTTTTGAACGATGTTATGTTACATAGTGGATTATAAGTGTGTGTGCGTCTGTGATTATTCAGGTATACGTTACGTAAACAGGTAGAAATCTCTACGGGTATCTCTTGTATCAGTGTGAAGAGAGGTACCCCGGTTGGCGCTTAAATGAACTTAGAATTTATTTGTAAAAAGGATACAAAAAGAAACAAAACAAAAATGTTCCACATCGTCGGATATGGCACTTTCTAGACTGTGTTATTTGCATCCATACTTTCTTGTTTAGGGATTTAATACTTAAGAAATTTAGAAGACAAGAAAGAAAATAGTGAAATTTTATTCAGCAACTTGAAGTCACTTCGAAGGGGAAAACAGGACTTAAGCTTGTTCTTTGTAACATATAGCAAAAGGACGCTAACATCCACACTTGCAGAAAAGGTGTCACTGGTGAGATCGCGGCCCCAAGTAATAGCTAGCGCTTTTAAGGTGGGGTCAGGGCCCTAACGAAAAATGGTAAAAAGAATCCCCTAAATGTAATTTTCCAGGTTCTGAGGACCTTAAAATCATAATCAAGACAATGGGATTTCCATCATTTTTGAAATTTTTAAGTAGGCCAACTTTCATTTGTCGTTTGGAAATCTCAGGGGTAGCTTCCCCTTCCCCCGGGTTCGGCCCATTTGGTCGACCGTATAGGAAGTAATTTAAACCAACATTCTTTACTTTACCGGGTCTGTAGTCATGTTTCATTACTGTTTATTTAAAAGACGGCTCTAAGCTCAAATCAAGTTTTGATATGTTAGAAGGGTACTTATTCTAAGCATTCTGGTGAAATTTGCATTGAAATCCAATGTGTGGTTCTCAAGATATTAGCAGTTAAAAGTTGTCAAATTTTCAACACAAAGTAAACTTGAAACAAGCACATATGACGTCAAAGCCTGACAGTAATGAGCAGTCTTTTGTTTTTCTTTAAACTTTACAATCAATTTTCTGCTCCACAATCCCATGCATGAGAGATATGGAAATTTTACATACTTCACATTGCTAATCTGGAGGTCCTATCCCTATTAACTTCAAGGTCAACACAATAGACCGAAAAAACAAAAGAAACAAAGGATTTCTCATCAATGTGAGGAAGTGATGTAACTACTGCTTGCCTCAAGCTCACTTTAGGTCACAAATGTAGTAACTTCATTTGCTGATATCTCGAGTACTACATGTCCGATTTGAATGAAAGGTTCACAGAATTGCGTAGATTTCATTCCTCTTTCACAAATGAAAATTAATTTTTTGCTTAATTAAACCCTTCCTTTAATCTAAACACCTTCAATACGTAGACAACCATGCAAAGTTCAAGTGAAATTCCATTAAAAGTTCACCATGTTACAAAACAATATCTGTTTTGCAAATACGGTACGTCATGAATAAACACTGTGAAAACACTGATGAGGAATGGTGAAGTGTTTACTTACAGGATTTTCTTACATAATCCTTTGTTCACCCCTCATTTGAAGGTTACTTGTAATGTTGGTATATGTACTGAGGGGGGGGGGTGCTATTCTTGTCTACTTGAAAAATGTCAACGTTACACACTAAACTGCACAGTTGACAAGTAATGAGGTGAATGTACTGTCTCTTTGCACATGACATTGTCATAGACACCGAAGTGCGCATGCTCCAAGGACACACGTTTGCAGACCTTTTTCAGCCAGCTATAAAGTGCAGCATGTCTTCATGGCAGTGATCAAGAAGGTGATGACGTCAATGCATATGGCACACAGGGTTAACAAAAGAAATAAGGACACTCTTTATACTCCACATAATAAGTTTTGAATAGCAATGAGCTATCTCAAACTGGTCATATCTAGGAGTCGTATAGCTTAGAGAAGTATAATATTTTATTCAAATTATAGTTTGATTTGTAATGTATTGACGGAAGGATCTTGTTCTGTAAGCCCCCGTCCCCTCCTCCCCAACTATAGGGTAAGTGTTTACAAAATTCAATAGTATATGTGCATAAGTTGAGTAGAAATGCGTGCCATGGGCAAATTATAATCACGTGGTTTGGATGTACTTGTCGCAGTAGCGTAACTGGGGTACTTGAACTGAGGGGGGGGGGGGCAGGGATGAAAATAAGGTAAATGTACCGACAGCATATAGTCAATGTACCGAAACTTAGTGTCAAAGGGTTATCACTTAACAAGTGACCCCCATTCACCCAGGGATGGCGTCAGGATTTGCCCGCCGGGGGGACAGACTCCCCGACGGGAGGGCCAGAGACCGGCGAAGCCTCGGACAGCTCCGATCCCGTCGAGAGGTTGGGTGAGGGAGAATTTGAAGAAACCCTGTGTACTATACCATGTGATTGCGGAGCATATTTTGCTATTTTGCGTAAAATTTTTATTTACTAGAGGAAAATAGTTCCGCGCCAATTTAATGTTTTTGCTTGACTCTAAGCTGTGAAAAAGCGGGCAAAGCCCGCGAAATTATTTTGGGTGAGCCTAGCGCGCGAAACTTTTTAGTAGGCTTGCACTAAAAACATATGTAATTATTAAGAACAATAAAGAAAAAAAATGAAAACTGTAGGGGTTGTAGACCGTATCGGGGGTAACATACATTGTGTCCAAAGCACCTGGACTGCCCGATGGAATAGCCAAACTTTGCTCCATTAATTGCTCACCAACTAACCTTACTGCATGACACAAATGAGAGAACAGCAAAAACTTTGCGATATGGGATAAAATTTACGAACTCTACATAAGCTGCTCTGCCTACATGTTACTTGGTAAGGATGACAGGATTTATGCTATCTAGCTATGTGGACAGGAACTATTGAAGAAACTGGAGAGACCATACCTGCATACAGCACGCGTAACGCTCCGAAAATTTTGGGTTCTTATTAGAGAACTTGTCCTCTTGAGAGCAAAGACTGGTTAACCGTTGAGGAGACTAGTCGTTCACACCGGCGGATGTACCGACAAGATCAGCAAATGTACCGACCGACCATCCCAGGAAGCCAAGTAATGGTGGACGACAGCCTCCCTGCCCCCTTCAGTTACGCTAGTGACTTGTTGTACAGTAGTCATGATCCAACAAAGGTCACTGAACTGTTGTATAACCAACTGACTCATGTTAACACGTAACTGCGGTGCGCCTCATACTGCATGGAACTCGACATTAGCACTGATAGCTCGTCGGTTATTTTATGTCGTTTAACTTTCCATAAAAATACAGTTTGTAATCAATACGTAGTTTTGTAAGAGGAGTGTATGGTATCTGAAAAATGTCAAAGCTTACACCCAATTCTGTGTAAAGGAAACACATAGCCACTAGCTAAAAAAAGGGAAAAAGGGAAAAAAAAGAAAAGAAAAGAAAACGAAGAAAACAACCCTTCCAGCATCAACTGGTTTAAAATGTTTTAATGAGAAAACCTTTCTGTTTTATCAAAGGGGCTTCTCCTTACGGGACTTTTATTTATGGAACACTATTCATGAAAGAACGCATTTGCAAAAGTTGGGGAGCATTTTGCGACCGATTTGGCTGTATTGTACACGAAGTTGATCAACCAAAGCCACACTTCAATAAAGAGAAGAAAGGCTGGGGGAGGGGGACCAGAAAAAAATGAAAGGCAAAAGGAGAGAAGAAATAACTTCCCATGTGCAGTGAAAAACAACCTTGAATGAAAAAAGGGGCTTGAACGAAACTTAAAACTCTGACTATACGAGCACATTGAAGTGCATGTGAGTTGAAAAAAAGAAGAAGAAAAAAAAAAAAAACTAAATATCATGGCTTACTGGATTCCTCATTAGAATACCAGGAACTTCTGGTACCAATTTTCGATTCATTTCATCGAAAGAATAATTGCTAGCCTACGGAGGGGGGGGGGGGTCAGTGACAAACAACTAAAAATAGTTACTTTCATTATATACCGGTACTTCAAGAAACGTATTAAAGATTTACAAATTTAGGGAAGAATTTCTGGAAAATTTCGACAAAATGAGCAAGAAGTGACGATTTGAGCCAGTATCATCCTTTAGACTGTATTGGGGGAAAGGTGTGCTCGAAGACATTTCACAAGGGGCGGAAGGTGTAAACTATTGATTTCTGACCAGGATTTTTCACCATTCGTTAATTTAACCAGGAAAATGTTCATTTTGACAATTTTCCTTAGTTCATTCTTCCAGAATGTAGTTGGGACAGGAAGTTGCCACTCTCCCTGGTTGGAAAATTGGTAACCAAGATCCTGGTTAAACTTAATCACACTGTTTTAATTAAGAGCTGCTGGGCTAAGCCCACCCACTGGCAGCACCCAGGTCAAAGACTGCGTTATTGCGACAATACAAGACTAAAAGACTATCTGACTATAGTGACCTCTTTATTCCCTTGTCACTGTACCAAACATCAGCCAGTTGGAACAAACCTGTTATGCCTCGAAGCATGCTTCGAGAGTACAGTTTTTCGTGCTATGTAGCGTCAGTTCTGCGTTGCTTACCTAACCTAGGATACCAACATAAATTAACATAATCCCGTACTGCATCATTCTTCAATTTTTCATGCTTCGAAGCATGAATTGAGAAAATAGGCAGAAAAAATTGTCCCAACTGGACGGTGCAAACATTGCCTTTTTGTTGAAGTAACTTGGGTAGTGTGTACCCACATTCCACGAATAACCAACACATTACTGGAAGACTAAATAATTAAGCTTGATACTTACAGTTAGCCTTCTGAGCCTTCAACCATACGCCATCTTGTTTTGGAACCTGTACTCGGCGGGCATCTTTCCTAACGATTATTTCTCCAATCTTTTGGTTATATCCAAATAATCCATTATGCAGAAATCCCGGACGAGGCAAACAACTATAAATGGTTAAACCAATTCTCTTTCACATTCTTCAAGCAATCTCCGAGTTTTTCCAAAGTTCATAAATGGGCTTATGATAAGTATAAAAGAAGTTAAGTTTACTCTCCTGTTACGTGAAAAACCATGCATGTGACACAAAGAAGTTATAGTACTGTATGGACTAGAGAGATGTCACACAATACAGTCTTGTAAGATTTAGAAATTGCTTCATTAAAGTCGAAAGTTAACGAAGCTTTTGTATCATTTAGAATTGAAAGGCCAAGAAGCTATAACGTATAATCCGACCTGAAGTATTTCACGCTAAACGATATATTACATATATCATGCCCTTGACGCACCACCAAAAACAGTTTGGAAAGGACCACACTTCTTAAGAATTCATCCACAAAGAAATATATATCCTCACTGAAACCGACAAATGTGTTCTTATTTCCATAACACAAGACACTATCATTTTAAAACCAGATTGTTTGAATCATAAGATATTCCTTCACCTCACGATGGCTTGACATACATAAAACTGGTTCAGTGCATGGTTAGGCTAATAGGTTAGGCTTATTTGCAAGCGTTACAATTCACAATGCGTAGAAACAAAATGGTGTTACTTAAAGAATGGCGATCAACAAGTTTTACATGTTTGCTTAGCAAACTCTGGGCTGTATAATGTCGGAATCCGAAGACTCTCAGATGAATAAGAACGATGAGAGACTTTGTCAGCCTAACAACATATACAACGATTGCTTACGGGGGGTTTACATTGTCTACAGTAAACATACCATCTTTGTTCCGACCTTGTAGCGTTTACAAAAGTCTGCCATATTGTTATTTTGTAGGTTGAACCGTTTAGTGAAAGTATATGCATTGATAGGGTTTCAAGTCAAGAGAGGTGATTTGCATGTCTTCCCTACTAATGGTAGGGTATGTTTAGACAGTTTGATGATTCTAAGATTTCTCAAGAAGACGGCAAAAGGAGCAGTTCGGGGAACGACGCAGCTGTCTCCGTTTTAGCCTTACGTTGGCAGTTTTTTCAAGATTTTCAGCAACGTAAAGCGTTTAGTGTGAAGACAATTTTCCGAGGACGTTTATGGGATGAGTGCAAAAAGTTCAAAATAAGAATACGAGTAAGAACATTCGAAAAGCATCAAACCAAACGAGAAGTAAGGGGGTTGGCGTAAATGGCTGCCGACGGGGTCTGATCATTATTCCGAAGGGTCGTTATTCCGAAGGGTCGTTATTCCGAAAATAGGATTAGGACTATTATTCCGAAGGGTCGTTATTCCGAAGAGTCATTATTCCGAATATAGCATAAGGTTCTTTATTTCGAAGGGTCGTTATTCCGAATCTAACATTAGGACCGTTATTCCGAAGGTTCGTTATTCCGAAAATAGGATAAGGGTTATTATTCCGAAGGGTCATTATTCCGAATATAACATAAGGTTTGTTATTCCGAAGGGTCATTATTCCGAAAATAGGATAAAAGTTGTTATTCCGAAGGTTCGTTATTCCGAAGGGTCATTTTTCCGAAGGGTCGTTATTCCGAATATGAGATAAGGGTCGTTAGTTCGAAGGGTCATTACTCCGAAGGGTCGTTATTCCGAATAGAAGATAAGGGTCGTTAGTCCGAAGGGTCATTATTCCGAAGGGTCGTTTGTCCGAAGAGTCGTTATTCCGAAAATAAGATTAGGGTTATTATTCCGAAGGGTCGTTATTCCGAAGGGTCATTATTCCGAATATAGCATAAAGTTCGTTATTCCGAAGGGTCGTTATTCCGAATAGAGGATGAGGAAATTGTGTCAAACATGAAGGTGGCCCCGTTGGCACCTCACCTGCGCAAAAAAATGGCCCTTTTCTGGTTCGGAGGAACGATCCTTATGTTCAATTTGAAAAAAAGTCCCTATTCGGAATAATGCCCCTTCGAAATATCGATCCTTATCTTCTATTCGGAATAACGACCCTTCGGAATAACGACCCTTCGGAATAATGACCCTTCGGAATAACGACCCTTATCTCCAATTCGGAATAACGACCCTTCGGAATAACGACCCTTATCTCCTATTCGAAATAATGACCCTTCGGAATAACAACCCTTCGAAATAACGACCCTTCGGAATAACAACCCTTCGGAAAAACGACCCTTCGGAATAACGACCCTTCGGAATAACGACCCTTATCTCCTATTCGGAATAATGACCCTTCGGAATAACAACCCTTCGGAATAACGACCCTTCGGAAAAACGACCCTTATGTTATATTCGGAATAACGACCCTTCGGAATAACAACCCTTCGGAATAATAAACCTTCGGAATAACGATCCTAATGTTCAATTCGGAATAACGACCCTTCGAAATAACAACCCTTATCTTCTATTCGGAATAATGACCCTTAGGAATAACGACCCTTCGAAATAACGACCCTTCGAAATAACGACCTTTATGTTCCATTCGAAATAATGACCCTTCGGAATAAAAAACCTTCGGAATAACGAACCTTCGAAATAACGGTCCTACTGTTAGATTCGGAATAACGGTCCTTCGGAATAACGACCCTTCGGAATAACGAACGGCAATCGCTGCCGACATAGAGAAATCTTCAGGGGTGTATTGAATTTTTCCCCAAAATTCAAAATGTGTAAGGGACGTGTCTCCCTGAACGCATGATGCACGGATACCCATGGGACTACCAATATGTATACCAGTAGCGTAGCCTGGATTGTGTCATGGGGAGGGTTTTGGAGTACGACATGAAGGAAAGGTCTAAGGGCAGGGAGAAAAAACGGCTATTTTAGATCTCCAGATGCAAAATGGTGCAATGTTTTTGCCTCAAATGTAATAAAGTTTATAGTGATCATGTGTTTTTTGCAATTATTTTTTTCAAGGATGGGTCATGGGGGGGGGGTTAACCCCCAAAACCCTCCCCGTGGCTACGCCACTGATGTATACTGCGTGTGAATGTTGTTAGTTCGGCCACCTCCTGAGTTTTCTTGCTCTGTAAGTGTTTACTGTGAAAACAACATAACACTTTCGCCGAGGGATTACTCATAACTTTATTTGCTGAGGTAGAACAAGTGGCCCTTAAAAAGGAGGCAATTCAAACAAAAAAGAACAATAAAGTACTCTTGAACGAAAGCCTCCAGGAAACAAACACGGTTGTTCGTTGTTCATTTGAAAGTTAATCGAAGATGATAATGCTATTCTGCGATTCGGTCCCTTGTCGCAATTTACTTGTAAACGGGACACGACCATGAACCGGTGAGAAGCACATCACCAGATCAACGGATGGAAAGGGCAGGGATGGAGGGGCGTTTTTAATCAGTCCGGGAGATTCTCCCATTTAAAACCGAAATCGTCCTGAGTGAATGGAGGAAAACTTATGCAACCCCTTGTACAGGCTTGCTAACCTAACAAAGCCAAGGTTTAGGAATACTAGAGACCACCCAAAAAAATTACATTTTTCTCAAAAACGGCGTGAGGGACAACCGATTAGGACGTGGCTATTCGTTAGCTATAACAATACACATACCAAATATACATTTAATTTCATTACATTAGACCGACAGATTTTTCAAGGGAGATCCAAAACCCATTCGCCACTAAAAATATACACAAAGAACGCATGGATTGTGGGTAAAATAGTCAAAATGGTGGCACCTATGACCAATTTTACTCCCGTTCAGGGGAAAATGAGATTCGCCCAAAAGGGGGAATCTCCCGAAGTGGTAAGGGGGACACGACCATTAATCGGTGAGAAGCACAGCACCAGATCAACGCATGGGAAGGGCCGGGATGGAGGGACGTTTTTCACGGGATTATGCACAACGGTTCCTCTTCCACTGGCTCAGAAACTGACCAGGCGAGTTATGGCGGAGGGCTAGGTGTAAGCTGGCGTGGGCTAACCTGTATTGGTGTTCAGATATATAAGATGTGCAACATGCCCCTTCTCCCGCGATTGATCTCAAGGATGGCGCTCCTATTGCAGATGTTTTATTCGACCGCGGGAACCCATAAAATGTTGCCCACCGAACGAAATAGGTTGCGTTGAAGGTTGCCTTGACCAAAGATATGTTTCAAATACAGGCTGGGTTTCGACAAAAGAGTTAACTTGACGACAACGGCCTACAAATTCGAAGCTTGACAAGTGCCATAACCCACTTTGTAACAGCCTTGTCATCCATGTAGGGAGGTAGGGCTGTAACAAGGACGTACCAGGCAACCATTTCCACGTCTGGTCGAAGTCGGAGTTTTGCCCAATTGGTCGGATTGAAGCTGGGTAGTATTTTTTAGGGGTCCAAGGTAAGAAGTCAGGCTGATTTTCTATTTGTGATCTAAATACGACGTAAAGGTCACATGGAAGTCTGAAAATATTGTTATCCTTAGGACGGGCAGGGCCAGCAGGTGGGGCCCCGCCGGGAAGTATTTCAGCTGCAATTATGGTGATGTTATCTACAAGAAGGTGTCAGGTGTTTGAAGCGAGCGCAGTTTCAATGCTTTCCATAAGTGCCAGGCGCGTAGCCAAGGGGGGGGGGAGGGGCAGCCTCCCCCCTTGAGCATATGTTTGGTATTTTTTAATGTTTATTTTTACAATATTGCTAGTGTTTCCCCTATTCATATGAGGTAAATAGGCCCGGAAAGTGCCATTTCCAGCGATCTGGGAGGCATTTGGGCCAAAATTTTCTTGCGCTTCTCGCCAACCAATGGTGGCGCGGAGCGCTGAGAGTCTGTCTATGGGCTTCTCCCCCTTGACAAATTCCTGGCTACGCCCCTGACAAGTGCCATTTTCTCTGAGGCTACACTCCCAGGCAATAGCACTGTACCTGAAATAAGGCACCCTTCACAATTCATTCCACATTGTTGAAGATGAAACAGGGTACACCTTCAATGGATAAAAGGGGTTCTTGTGTTGGTCTTGAGATATGTAGAACTTGTCACACTCTTGGCGATTTTTTACTCTTATTTTGTGGAGGATTGTAGTTATACAGGCAGGATACCAGTGGTGTAGCCAGAATTTCTTTGTTGGGAAGGGGGGGGGGAGACTTTCCTCGAGGAGGCAACCAAAATAAGCTTTTTATGCATTTACTGTACTGAATCTGGGTGCGGCGTACATGACTATGGCACGGTATATGCATGCGATTGAGCTAAGCTTTGACAAATTAGACCAGGGCGCCATCATTTCTTGTTAATGTTTTAAGTTAAGATCGTAGGACCTACCAACAGACCGAATTGATTTATTGCCAAGCTGGTCATACTTATCAAAGTTTGTATATAAAGGAAACGTCGAATTTTCGTCTGTCAAAGAAAACTCTTCTTCTTTTTTCTTTTAAACACATTGCTGGAAATTATTGGGGGGCAAGAATGTGTTACAAAATAATTTTAGGGGGCGGTGCCCCTGCCCCCCATGGCTACGCCACTGCAGGAAACCAGGCAGTGATAAAGGCGGAAGGATGCTAGTTGCCACTTTGTCGTCAGCCGTCGTCGAGCAAAATAATTTGTGCGTTTGTGCGTTCGTTTCGTTGGCGCCTTTGTTTCTTTTGAATTCGCTTTTTGCCCTATTTGTCGAAAACAATTGATACGTTTATCATCCAGGTGCTTAATACAAAGGAGAAAATGTGAAATATGTAGCAAATTCAGTTCAAACCTACTCTACGTCATAATAGCGAAGCCATGACCAAAACCGATTACTTGATATGAATAATATTCAGAAACAGCTGTTATCAATACCTACGCTTATTTCTTTACAGGTATATAAGTGTGGATTATGGGATGAGGGAGAAACAAATATGAGATGGATAATAATAGCTCCTGGACCTATACAGGTGTCTGTAATAACAAAGAACGAGAGTGCTTTATTCCAAATCAACAAATGAAGTAAGCAATCTAACAGTCATGTTTACAGCGAAAATGCAGTCACCCCAATCAGAATTAGTATACCCGGTCATCCTAATTCATAATGGCTTTTTGAGTGACAATATTTTTAACTGAATTGTTAAAGGCAAAAGGCATTCCCCCAAGGTTGCTTTGAAAATTCAGCAAACTCTTGCAAATCCCCCTTATTTGCCTGAAAAGTACCCTGAAGAAGTTTTTTAGCATAACTATTACAAACAAAAGGTAAAGCAATCTCCATGATTTTAACAATTTAGTAACGAAAGTTTTGTCACATGATCAAAAGGCCCATTCATGACTTAGAATGACAGGATATACTAATTCTGATTGGGGTGACTGCATTTTACCTTTAACTTCATGAAGAATAACTCCTTTTCTTTACCTTTTGTTTGTGATAGTTACGTTCATAAACATCTTCAGAGGTATTAGTAAGGTAAATAAGAGGAAACTTACCAGTGGCGTAGCTAGATATTTTCTGTGGGTGGGTGGGGGGGGGGGGGGGGAGGGCAAAAGCAAAAAAATTCCGACAGGTTATTATCTTGAAGTAATGATGTACTATCTAAGCTTAGCGCCACCATCATTTGGCGTGTGGCGCGCGGAAAAAAATAGATTAAAACATCTCCGAGATTGCCTTAAATGACACTTCCAGGCCTTGTCAGTAACCATTTCGATGTGTAATTCTGCTTAAAAATATAAGAAGCGTTGTAAGTAAACCCCTAAAGATATAATTTTAGCTACTAATTTTCGTTGTAAGAATTTTTAATTAAGGTGGTAAAAATTTCCGACAGAGACTAGAAATTTCCGACAGAGGCCTTCGGAGGCTTTGTGGGGGGGGGGGGGCGACCGCCCCTACCCCCTCTAGCTACGTCACTGGAACTTGCAAGAGTTTGTTGATTTTTTCAAAGCAATTTGGGGCGGCTGCCTCTTGTCTTTAAGTATTCCATGAAATGTCCTCGCTATTTTGGAGAACTTTTCCTTCCGTTGAGTCTGTACGCTGGCCTGTAATAACAGGAGACCAGGAGGCTACGCATTCTACGAAAATTTTCGCCTTCGCAAAAGTTTTGAGAACAAAATTTACTGTTGCTTTAACATATTTTTACCCCCTTGGAAAATCTCTCCAGTTATAGACTATGCAAGGGTATTCCCCACTCCAGTTTAGCGCCTTTCCTGACGAGTAACAAGCTTGTTTGTACATGGGATTCTACAGAAAATAACGTTTTCTTACTACCATAATGGTCATGGAAAATTTAGTTTTAACGTGAAGAATTCGTCAAATAAGAAAAATAGGAAAACGGTCTTAATATTAAAAGACAAATATGCCTGCTTGTAGACTCAGCGGAAGCCGATTTTGTCCTAAAATACCGGTAGTGGTGCGTCACTTAGACAAGCTACAAACCATGTTTCATACCCCAGATGACCTAACCTATCGTAGGAGCATATCCTGAGTTCATTAACTATACCTGTGCTATTGGAAAATCAAAAATGCAGCGAAAAGAAACTTTTATTAAGTTAACTTTTAAGTTTTGGTTTTATGATGAATCGCTATCAGCTTTCACCTTTATTTCTTGTCAATCACTTCTTAATGTCAGTTTTTTTTCCTTTCCAAAAGCTTCTTTGTAGGTATAATCCGAATTTGAATAATGCATATCGATATAGAAAAACAACGTTGGTCAATATTTAATGACTTAATGACAGCTGTCATGCACAATAATTAATCTGAGTCACTTACTGCACTCCAAAGTCATTTACTTGAAGGGTTGTAAAAAATTGATACTTAAGAAGATTTTAAAACAAAAACCCTCCAGAAATGGTCATCTTAGTTCCTTTAAATATGATTTCTTTTCCCACTAGATAATCGGATCAATTGTCATATAAGATACTTTATGTAATGAGAATGACACGTAGCTCAGCAGACGCAATAGACTATTAAATCGAATTCGCAAAGCAGGCGATGAACTCATCTGATGAGTCGAATTTTCCAAATAGTTTCTTCAAGAGCGGCGATTTGTTCTCAATATTGGGGGGACATGACTAGATTTTCCAATAATTTATACTGTGTGAAAAATCAAAGTCAATGGGCG
Organism: Holothuria leucospilota; assembly: GCA_029531755.1. Taxonomy (NCBI): domain Eukaryota; kingdom Metazoa; phylum Echinodermata; class Holothuroidea; order Aspidochirotida; family Holothuriidae; genus Holothuria; species Holothuria leucospilota. The sequence continues at coordinate 16,058,930 of CM055972.1, forward strand.
ATTTCTCAAATATTGGGGGACATGACCCTCCTGTTCCCATGGCATCGCCGCCATGAGCCTCCCCATATCTTTCTGAATTAGGATCAAAGTGAAGGGAAGGGAGACAACAGAGGGAAGGGCAGGGCCATAAAAAACGACCTGCAGATGCCGTTCTTGCCGATTGAATTTCGCTTCTTGCCAGGAGAGAACTTCCAAATATGTTTTCTGACGTCACGTCTTAAAAGAGGGTTTTTGGCTGAATTTCAAGTTTCACTTGTTAGGGGGGAATTTATCTAATCCCTCTGGTAAAATTTGCATTTAATCTCTGTTTGCGGTTCTCGACGTGTAGACAGCGGGCCGAAGCCCAAAGTTCGCTTGTTTCGTGATCCCTCTCAGGGAAGTACTCGTAAAATTGGTCAAAAAATGTAGAAATATATAACTGAGATGAATTACATGTTCCCACGTGCAAAAGTTGCACATTTAGTTATAGACTAAGGAAGCTGTTCGAGACTGGGGGGGGGGGGGTTGAACGTTGTTCTTCGAATATTTTAGGGTCCTTGTATAGATGCAATTTGCTGCAACATGAAAGAAATTTACTGCAAATTTTTGCCACTTTTTACAGAGGAAACAAATAAGGGGTTTTCGTCCTTGGATTTAGGGACAAAAGCATAATTCCGCCACACCACATTTTGAACATTGCTAGGACATGCTTTGGTAACTACAACCTCTGGGCTACAGTGAGTGCGATGTGCACTTCACTGGTACTGGTAAGAACAAAGTTCTCAGGGAGTCGAGAGGAAGGCAGAGGCGTATCCGATGCAGTTAGGTAATTAGACATTTCTCTGTATTTAAATGGGAATAATTGCATAATTCCCGCACATGGATGTTGGTTATATGTACATCACAGTATGATATGTATGTAAGGCATTATTAATATTGGCGTTCTTTTATGAGTAAAGGGTATGTGGAGTTGAGTTCGGCTGGAAGTCTGTATAGGAATACTGAATAAATCTAGAAACATGCTTAAGCAATTTTCATGGCATGACGAGGAAGAAATATTATATTAATCTTAGAAATATTATATTCATCCTAGGTAAGCTGTCACTTTTGCTTGAAGGTCTGTGGAAGTTCTGTGCTTGTGAAAATGTACGTTTTAGGTGGTAGGGTCAGTGTTAGAATGGAAGTCGGCAGCCTCTGAAGAAACTAGAGTGAAATAACAGCACAGTTACTTTGGGAGAGAATTAGTGGGTTGGGTGAGGGAGGGGGTAGCATATTCAGGTCATTCTGGTTTAGTTCCTCTACACTTAATGTACATAATGGAAATGGAAAGTTACATCCAAAGTTTAATCTGTCGTGTGAACTGAGTTTTTGCAAGCTTCATCATCAGGCGCGGATCCAGGATTTTGAGAAAGGGGGCTCACATACCGTCGGCCGAAGGCCGACGAGCGAGTACTGAAGGCGCGGAGGCACGGCGGGGGGTTTGGGGATCCTCCCTCAAGAAAATGTAAATTCTAGATGCGCTAAGATGCGATTTCCCAGCACCTGGGAAGCATATTTTCCATATCTATTTGCTCATTTTTTCAGAGTAAAATAATCGTTGGTCCAAAAATCGTAGGTCATCGAAAAAGGGGGGGGGGCGTGCACCGGGTGGGCCCCCACCTGGATCCGCGCCTGATCATTTCATTAAGAAAAATGTAACAAAGGGCTGCTGGAATGCTAAACAGAAAATTGATGTACAGTTATTAAGTGACTATTGGTTAAATTTGCATGTTCCTAACATCATTTGTGTAATGCATCGGGTATTCAACCTGATTATAAGAGATACTGATATTTTCAATGAACTGAAACTAAAATTATTTGGCGGAATCAGTTGCAATTTGTTTTTATCCTGTACTTTAAAGGGGATATGACATCCCCCAAACCAGGGAATTGCTAGCAACTCTCTGCCCAAACATATTTAGGAATATCCCCAGAGTTCTAATCACATGTGATAGCTGCCCTTTGATTGACATTCATTCAAACAATGCAGTTTCACTTTGGTTGGTCAACAATGACTTGCACAGTCTGTTGCAGTATTCCCAATTAAAGGCAATAGGTAGTCGCCCCAAAATTTTCTTTGAAAAATCAGCAAACTCTTGCAAATCTCCTCTTATTGCATTACAAGCACCTCTGAAGACGTTTTGAACATAACTATTACAAACAATAGGTAAAGCAAGGCGAAATTCTTCTTAAATTCCACAATTCACCAACAAAAATATTGTCACATGATCAAAATAGGCCATTCATGAACTAGAGTGACAGGATATACTCACTCTGTTTGGGGTGACTGCCCACTGCCTTTAAGCTACACACACTGTGCGTGACAATATTGCCTCGATTTAAACTCAGTGCAGGCTACTGTAGCTCTGTCCTGGTAGCTCCTTGCCTACGTAGCAGGCTATACGGCATATTCCTTGTTCAGTCATATAGGTGGTTTAGGAAGCTGAGGAGTTGAGCAAACAGAGTTCGCTCCGCGGGGTAGGTAGCTCCATGCTCTTTCTTAGACTTATAGATGTGTACTGTAGACAGGAGGCTTAGTTTTAATTATAGAGGGGGGGGGGGGCTTGAAGTTAACTTAGAGGGAGAATTTGTACTGTGGGGGGGGGGGGGCTTAGAGAGTCTTTAACTTCTGTTTAGCTTTCTGACTACTGTTGTTGTGAAAAATTTTCCTTAGCAACCCCAAATGTATTTTTTTGTAATCAATCAATAAATGTACACAAATGTGTTAATCTTTTGAGAAGGAGATTGCATAATTTCGGTATTTCCATAATTAGAAGTTTGACTTTTGTGTTTATTCTTATATTATTAAATAGTGTATTTTCCGTAAATATGCAACCTTGGTAAGTGGGAACATCGTTCCCAATGTATTTGGCCATTTCTAAGTACGGGGCAGGGGGGTTGTACGGAAGTCAAGATATATAGCACCTCAGTTAGGCCCTTGAGCCGACGCCTAATATTGGCAATGAAGTTATCACATTTTCACCTCAAAGTGAACTTGAAACAAGCACATGTGACCTCACATTTTTCAGAACTGTTTTGCTTCTCTTTAAACTTTACAATAATTTTTTTCTTCCATAATCATACTTTTTCGTAATGAATGCATGCATGAAAGACATGGGAATTTCAAGAACTCTACAGTTCCAACGGGGAAATGTTATGCTCGCTTCATTATACAGCTTTTATGTTATTTTGTGGGACTTAGGTAATCTTGATTAATTTCGTTGGTACAGCTGACCACTTCAAAATGGTATATACAGGTGAGGGCAGCATTTTTGAAATGCGTAGGTATGCATGGGCAGCAATTTTTATATAAGGATGATACTTAGGAAAAACATGTGGAATCTTAGTGGTGGCATGAAAAGTGAATTACATAAACAGAGGAATTAAAAGATATCAGCGGGAAAGTGATTATCATTCAAATGTCGAAACAAGTTTCCCGCTTAAATCAATATTTAAATACAGACATCTCAAATGATTCAGGCGCGAATCCAGACATTTCGAAAGGGGGGGGGGGGCCGAAAGCCCCCTTGAATATTCTCCTAGATTAACATTATGCTAATTTTCGCGTATTTGTTATTGTTGATGTGGCGAAAAAGGGAGGGGGAATGAGGCCGGGAAAGCCCCCCCCCCCCTTGGATCAGCGCCTGTGATGTGTGGTATATTATTATGGATCGATAATTAAGGTTATTGCTTTCACCCCCTCCCCCCTCTCTCACCTATTTGAAAATGATGACCCATGTAAATGGCTGTTTTCTCATTTTCAAAGGGCTTATTTAATCAGTTGCAGTTGTGAGAAGCATTCAATACGTAAAATGGGTGAGCTTTCTCTTAGGTCCTTAAAACCGAAGGCGAAGGGTGAGATTTAACCAAACGAACTACTCCCACACGAAGTTACGTTCCCAAAGAGGCCTGTTCTGTGCTCTTCGTTCTAGGAAGGATAAAAAATACACATACGATCATGTCGAAAAGGAACGATCATGGATATGCACATATCTAAAGGAAAGCGTCAAAAGGTACTTTTTGAACATTGATGTAAAGTAAGCTGCATTTTGACTCTGTTGTAACAGCCTTTGACCAAAACATGCGTTACTTATAGGTCAAAGCTAGATTTACGAAAAACTCCAGCCGATGTAAAGGTTTAAATACATGAAATCCTGTTGCAACGAAGTTCTTGTCAGTTGCAAATCTAAATGTTACAAGATGTACGTACACTCTAAAAACACTTGGGTCACGAGGGAACTGAACCAATATTTTGGGTCAAATTTTAACCCCATTTGGGTCATATGAAGCCTTATTTGTGTCATTATTTGAACCAATAATTTTGGTCAGTTCCCCCTTGACCCAATTTTGGGTCAAGTTGACCCAAGTGTTTTTACAGTGTAGACTACCATGATCCCTACGTATAGTTAACTAGAATATTTCAAACTTTTTAAGGACTTATTCTGGGAAATCGCGCCGACGTCACTCTCCGCAGTGGATGACTATATCGTTTTGCTATTTCATTTCTGCGTAGCTTATATTTTTGGTTTTTAAGTGGTATAGGATTATGGCGTATACATGTCGGACAATTGTGATAGTCTTCAGGTCTTGAGGAAATGTAGTCCGTTTTGTGAGGTAAGCGTCGTTTGAACCCAATTTGCGCGTGTTGCCTTGGTGACAGCAAGTGTTTACGATTTTCCCCAGCAACGTGGAAATCATGCCTACACAACGTCCACCACAGTGCAATTCTGTCACCGCCTCAGTGCTGGCGTGTGAGGATAAAAATTAAATCACGCAATTTGTTTTAGTTTTCGGTACTTTCTTTGTAAAGACGTCAGCGAGTAAACAAGGTCAACTCTTTATGAAATATTCGCCAAAATCACCTGTACCTCAAGGTTTCGAAGAAGTAAACAATCTTAGATAATAAAGAAACTCTAAAAGTTATACTGCAAAAACAATTCTTCGCTGATATTAACTAATTCAATGTAAATCATTGGCCGTGGCATATTACTACACGCTTCGAAAGCTAAACTAAAATTGGCAAGAAGAAAAATATATTTAAATTTACATAAATAGTAGTCCTCATTAACAGAGGGTCGATATAGAGGCACCATGAAGTTACCATGGCAACTCACTGAATGGACAAAACACAGAAAGTATCATATGAGACAACCATAGATATATCGAGCTTCGCGAATGCTTTAGCGTGCAATGGTATGTTACTACATGAATGTTTAGGAAGGAAAGGGTTAAGGATGGGACATGGACTGGAAAAACATCTTTCCTACTGCTCTTTAGTAAATTCCTGGAAATAAAGCCAGGGTGGTGTCCCGACAGATTTGCATGACAAAGACGGTGGTCCCGGGGGTTGACCTCATAAGGAAAGGGTCGCTATTATTACTTCATTTACTTTATGTGAGAATGAACGTTGTGTGAAGGGTGGCAGTGCTGTGAAAGGGGGCGGCGGGGATAAATGCCAGCCTGTTTTTCAGATGGTCGCCGATACAAAAATAGGCTATTGGAGCAAGCTTCTTTATGTTTTATTTAATAGCACATGTATTTTTCTTGAAGATATTTGCTTTTATAAATTATTATATCCTTATTAAATATGCTTATTAAAAAAATTTCTTCGAAGGGTGTTGCGTTTTAAATAGTTACAATTTATCAAACACACCAACATTATACTAAATTTCACATGCACAAAACTTAGTCAAATCTAACGGATAACGAAAGGAGTTTGAAGCAATTTTCCTGCTTTCATGTTAACAAATGATACTCCAAAAGTTTATGAAAGAATAATATCTAGAATTAAAAATGGAATATCCACGTTGGGGGTTTGTGGTAATGATACCCTCTAAAATCTTTCTTTTTAAAAATTAACCAGGATGCGGACGACACAGATTGTCCATGCATTTCCTGATTAAAGTGACATGAGAATCCTGGTTACATATTATCAAGAAAATGTTACTGTTTGTTCAAACCAATCGCAACTCGCTGATGTAATTAGGAAATGTTAATTTTGATCCGGCTTCGTTATCAGTTTAACCAGGAAATGTAGGAATAATCTGTGACCACGATTCTGGCTAAGTTTAATCCTGGGATCCAGAACGTTCTCTTTCATATACCTAAAACCACCAAAGAATGGACTGAAGTTCAATGTTTTACCGTGTTCATACCTTGCCCAAGAGTCAAAACAAAGTTTTATTTTTAGATTCAAAAATGACTAAATTTTAAATCGGTAAAAAGGTAAACAGGTACATCATTGGCGGCTCCAGAATTTATTTCTACAGGAGAAGTTCGGGGACTCGTAGCCCTGGGGTATTTTAAACAAATGTTAAGGGTAGGGAATAGAAACCGCATTATAGATTGAAACGTTTAACTTCTTCAAATGGCTTTTGATGATGCAGATAAAACATACCACAAAAGTCACAATTTTGCCATTTTTTTCTTTCAATATTAGCCTAACACAAATAAATGGCCGATCGAAAGTTTGATACCATGAAATGTGATGCCACTTATACCTTGCTCATAATATTGGGTTGAATCAATTAAATAAAATAAATTGAAGGAATCGTACTCGTTATGTCAAGTCGAATCAGTGACGGATGAAACACCACCCGGGCACAAGGGTGGGTTTTGTCAGCCCCGGGCTACCCGATACCGTGTATCTCTATTTGCAGACCTCTTGGCGGCTCCTGTCCTTCAGGCGTCAGGGCTTCCAGCCTCCTTAACCAAGTGGGTAAGCCGCAATGGGTCAAAAAGCGTTTGGATGCTAAGCCAAAGACAGAGAATAGTCTAAGGAGTGCAGATATCTTGCACTGCCGTCATCGGTGGACGTCGCGTCATCCTACAATAGCCTACATGTAGTCTATGTAGTATGCGTACACGTACTCGAGCTCGGATCCGCACATTTTTGGCCATCTAGCGCGCAACGATGACGTCACGTGGAAGACCGTCCTCTATAGAGGTTATGAACGCTTAACTGTCACAATGCCCAACCATAGACATGTGATGGTTGCATGGTCCAATGAATGGAGAGATGTACTACGCAGTGACGAAGATCACGCTGAAAAACCTCTGTACAGCTCAAAATGTCTAGGAAAACTTGAATCACTGCAACTAAAGCTTGCAAAGTTGGCCCCAGGCTTTCTCCTTTGAAATTACTCAGGGTAACCCTGCCCCGAGATAATGTGTTTACATATGGTCTTTTCACTTATACCTCGACGTCGGGGAGCAAAACGTCCCCTGTAATCTGGGGGTTGAAGAATATGCCCAAGGTATTTTCCGCCTGTCGTAAGAGGCGACTAAAGGGAAGGACTTGCATCGTTCTTGAACTGTATTTGAAACCGAACTTGAACTTAAACCGTATCTAAACTTTACCTTTTTGTCTGGTTGACACTATATAACCACATCCGTGTTGGTGTGTCGTTAAATCTCATCTAACTAACGGGGAACAAAACGTGTGAAGAAAGTCACTTAAAAAAAGGGGGGACACTCATCTACCATGTCTGCTATGAATATCCAGAAGATTACGGACTATAAGCCAATGGAAAACAAGCTTTTCTTGTACCGAAACAACGTATCTTTTTCGTTGAACCCAGTTCTTACCGAGAAGTCATGTCATGAAAGGAAGATAGCATTTGCTCCAGAAATTTCTGAAAGCCTCACGTCTACATCATCATGGATAAACACTGAAAATTTGTAAATAAATGTTTGTAAATATGCATATTTAGACTCGAAGTTCTACCTTCACTGGAAGTGAAAATCAGTACAAAATGTTCCCTTACGTCGAGGTATAAGTGAAAAGACCAAAGGTAAACACGTCACCTTGCAACAGGGTTACCCTGACTACTTTGAAAGACGGTTTAGTTTTGATGTGATATCTGGAAGCAATAATTTGAGTATTGTGGTGACATGTACATGCAGTTTCTATTTGTGATTCTCAAGATATTAGGGGATGAATTCATCAGTTACATTCGACCCAACGTGATCTAAAATAATAGTAGGTACATTTACTGCTACAACCCATAGACATCCTAAATTGAACTAGACGAAGCACGACAATGTAAAAGACGGGCTGAAGCACACATACAAAGGGGTAACCTCACTGACTTGATCCACTTACGTAGTCTTCTCAACTGTCATGTTACTCCCGTTGTAAAACACAACGCGAAAAGATCACGAAAGAATGTATATAGTTGCACGTCTTATCTATTATCTGATTATATAGGGCTAAATCACAACTCGTATAACAAAGGAATAATTGGAACATACAAGTGGTAGGGCAATGATGACAAATTATAAGTAATCATTTTACTTAAGTCAGTCGCTTATAGCGTAGAAATACGAATCTACTACACCCCCCACTCCTTGGTCAAAGCATTACATTAGGAACATAGCCCAGTTCTCGTTTGACCGCAATTATTTCAGAAAATATTGTTGGCTTACGCTTAACGACCAGAGTAGTCAGGTTTACGTCTAGTACGTGATGTATATGATTTTGTGGGATTGTCTTTGGGGATTGGATCAACCACGGGAGAATTTGCTCCATAGCTGATGTTTCATTGGAATCAGGATTATCTTCCTCTAACAGGACGTTCATCTGCAATCGTGTGATTGTCAGAATCCTCTATACTTTCTGCATCAGAATTGTGAAGACTATGGCTTCCTTGATTAGGCCCACATTCCTCATCAAAGTCCTGGGGACTCTCTAGAATCCTTCAAGTAACATTTCCTTCTTTGGTTCCGGTGACGTTTAACCATAACCCTATTTTCTAACTTAAATTTAAAAGGCACAGGGCCGGGCCAGTTTCCTCACTGGTTGTGCCCGTGATCCATTTAGGACCTTTTTAACTTAAGTTACGAGCATAAACTCCTTCACTTTTTGAAAACCTAGAGACCCAGCTGTTTTGTCATGAGTCATAGCTTCAACGTTGCGACGGACTATAAGTCCAATCTCGAGCACAGTTCCCTTCCCTGAGTGCAGCAATTCAGCTGGGGTTACTCCTAGACTGGTCTGGGCAGTAATTCTATACTTAAACAGAAATCGTGACGGTCCGTGATGTTGTCCTCAAGAGTTCCTTTCATTCTCTTCACAGCTTGTTTGAAAGTTTGGACTGCTCGTCCGGCTAGTCCATTGGATGATGGGTGATAAGGAGCGAAAGTAACATGTTTGATGTCATTCTGTTCGCAAAAATCTTTGAATTGTTCACTTACGAAAACGAAAGAAGTACCACGATCACTTACTAACAAATCTGGGATACCAAACTGAGCAAAGGTTTTTCTTAAATTTTGGATTGTAGCTCCACTAGAGCACAAATTCATCTTATGCACTTTTATCTATTTACAATGAGCATTCACAATTATCAAGAACATGTGACCTGCACAATCAATGTGAAGCCTTGACCATGGCCGTGTTGGCCACGCCCAACGTTGCAAAGGAGCTGTGGATGACGCTGGACTACTTTCTCCGCAAATAGAGCATTGTTTTACCAAATTATCAAATTCCTCATCCAATTTTGGCCACCAAATAAATGCGCGAGCTAAACTTTTCATACACGCTTCCCCAAATGGCTTTCGTGTAACTCCTTTTGCAGCTGCTTACGTCCTTTACTTGGTATAAATACTCGATTCCCCAAAGTGAACAGTCAACTTGAAGGACAATTCCTTTTGTCTTCGCACGTTTGGCTTCAGGTCTTCGTCATTGATTTGCTCTGGCCAGCCTTGTGATATAAATGTGAGTACTTTTGACAGGATTGTATCGTTTTTGGTCCAATTCTTGATTTGCATGGCAGTGACTGGACTTTCGACCTTACGCATATGATGTCACAGAACGCCCCCTCCCCCGGTTGAGGCAAGTTGATTGCAACTTACACCAGCAAATGTAGACAGCTGATTTGTTTACCGATAGAATACACACGCGAGTCTGTATTACGCGCGAGTGCGAAGTCTACGTCGTTCGTGCAGTGGGCTTTATTGTTTACCCTCCAAAATGACGTCGTGTGACGTCAGGGCATAGGTCTATAGAGTCGGAGGCAGGTTGCAATGCAAGGTGAACACACAGTCAATGCGCATACAATGCTTACATCGAAGTCGAACGCGCCTTTATGGGGCACACTCGGAACAGGTCATACGACCCTGCTTATCCGCTTGATGCACTACCACCTGACCACATGTGGGTAGATTCGCCTAGTTTATACTTTGCTGTAACATACTTGATGTGGCACAACACAGTTAGCTGATTCATTGACTTAAAAACTATTTCGTCTCAGTTTATATCACGCCACACTCCTATAGCCTTGTCCACAACCTACATGAAATGTTCCTTAATTAGCTGGCCATTCATGGAACTACAAATTTACCTTCGCATGATTTTCCTGAGATTTTGAGCTTCAAGGAGATGAAGATTACAGGGTGTACACCCACATAATAATCGGCAAGGTGACAGAAATCACAACTTTCACGAAGTTTCTAAAACAGATTTAATAACCTTCAATCAAGCCGAATTTTTGCACTACCCACACATTTACGAGTCATCTGGCATACCCTTGAAGATTCAGCAACGACTGATGATCTTGACATGAGTAATCCACATCTCAATACGACCTAGTACAATTGACCGTGTAACTTTGGGATCTACTTCACAGGAAAGATTTTTCTCTAGTTGTGGCCTGACAGCGCTATATGTTGAATGATACCGCCCTCTATTTGAAAATTTTGAACGTGAACCGCTAGGCCAAGTGATAAATACAATAATCCAGTCAGCTTTTCTTAGATGATGAAGGGATTACGCTTCTTAGCGTCTCAAACTATAACAAGGCAATTTTAAGAGTAAACTACGCTATCAATTGACAATGAAATGAATAGTAAAAACTCGCCTTTGACAAGGAAAACGACTTAAAACTTGGCCTCAGTCTCCAACTGATGTGAATGGGAAGGTTTAGAAGCCTCGGGGCTTCTTTAAATTAAAATAACCGTGGAATGGAAAATGTACTGTTAGAAGTGAGCTTATTATAAGCATGCCCCAAAATGTCAAACGAATTACTGTGACGGACAATTTGTGCAATGGTTGCATTGCATTTGGATTTCAAAATTGACATAAACTTAATCACCAGTTGCCATGGTTAACAATAAAATATCATCAAATAGTCATTGCGAAAGGGAATTCGAAACGTGTAAACTACGAAATTAATACTGAATATGCTCCTTGAGGGATCGTCCCTCAAGTTGCATATCCAATTAACTCATAACTTCGGTCTATCCAGAATAATTGCCTAATTACGTCACCATCTCATTCTCATATGAAAAAAAATGTTTTGTAAAGATTTATTTGAAATTTTTTTCAAAACTAAAGTACGGAAGAAGTTTGTTCCATTCACCTTCAAACTTGTTCTTGCAATTTTCTTTAATTCACTATTCATTCGTCCAAAACCTTCCCCGCCCTCCCGACTAAGGCTTTTAGTTTATTGTTCAAAGCGATATTCTGCTGAGTACATCTGTCTGCTATGCAACGCAAGCTACATAGTACATTCCACTGACTGGGCAAAATAATGCTTGAAGAAACACTTACGTGGATAATTATGTCGTCTGCCATTAAGATCATAGCTGTGACAACATGTGACAAAAAGTGAGGGCTTAATAAATTTTGCTGTGAGGAAGGAGCCGGGGCTTCGCATAGAATAATTTCAAATCAACAGCAAATTTAGAATCTACCAGTTATTTCTTCCATTGCATTTGTCTATGCAGCCTAGTTTTGAAAACTGGTATAAGGCAAGAAATTTTGATCAGTTTTGGTTGAGAGTGTGAAGTTTAACTCTGGGCATATTCCTATTTATCAACGTTTTGTTTGTTGTGCGGTGGTGCCGTTAAAATATATATTTTAAAAAACCTGAGAAGTACATTCGTGAGGATAAGTTACCACAGAGTAGATATTCGAGGAATAATTTACTCACCTAGTGGATGGCCCTGAGGAAGATCCACTCAGGAGGATTTCTTAAACTCTGACCTTTATCTGAGCATTATTTGTCATATTTATGGTTTGTATGAAAAGTTATGAAATTGTTCACATTCATCCTGCGAAAGAAATTCCTCCATGACGCTAGAAACGAATAGCAAGTTTTAGCCATCTCTAGCTGACCACTCTTAATCCAGAATCTATCAGAGAACTTCATGTTCAGGTATCTTGAGATCAATAAACTTAAAGGGGTTTGAACCCCTTTAAAGACTGTTTTGCTCAATAGAGCAAGCTTGTTTGTAAAAGGGACTTATTGTTGCAATTACAGAGATAAGCTTCACCCGGGAAAAGGCCTTTTTCTCGGGTAATATCGGCTAAAATGTCCTGTTCAATTCTAGCAGCATGCGTCCCCATGTGACTCTTTAGGACATAGCTATGTTATCTATGTACTGTAACTTCCGATTCCGGATTCGAGTCCTTTTTTCGTCGGACTCAGAACTGGCCCGGAATTGGAGGTCCCGGAATCGGAAATGGCCGGGAATGGGCTCCAGCTGGACTAAGACTCGGAGCCGATGTTAGAATGGGCTACCTTATTATTGGTGGGCAGTTTAACGCATGAATGGACACATACAGTCAATTTAAGTACAGGGTGAGTCGGGGTATGAAATTACTCCTAACATACCCGTTTTTATTGAGTATAATCGCAAAATAGTACAAAAAGAATTTGTTCGTAATGCTACATTATCAAATAGCCGGCCTCGGATTGGCCCGTAATGGTAGCCACTGGAATCGAAATTGGCCCGGAATCGGGTTAGGTGGACTCGAATACAGCCCTGATAAAAACACACTGTGTTAGTACGGAATCTTAGAACAGCTGAACTTAGGTGAACAGTGAAGACCCGTTTACACCGCTGAGTGGACGAAGCCTTTCGTCTCGAGGTCATCTCTACGTTAGGCACAGCTATCGCTACGCAGGCCAGTGTCCGTCCATCTTCAGATGCGAAAATTTGTTACTGTTTCACTCGAAAACACTGGTTAATATTTAATGTGCAATCTTTTGAAGAGTTTTAAAAATCGGCCATTAAAAGAGAAGGTTAGCTAGTTAGATGAGGTTTAACGACCTAGTTTCCAACCAATTGGTTCAAGTCGAGTCGGCCACGGCCTTTTTTCCAGTTGTGGCTCACTGGCTTGTTTTCCCTTACTCCATTGCTAATGTGGAACATCACGCACAACGGCAGTAGGTTCCATTTTTTTAAAGTCTTTGGTATGACTCGACATGGGAATCGAACCCGGGACTCCCGCGTGAGAGGCGGATGTTCTAACGATAGACCAAACGCGCCAAAGAGAAGGAGATTCAACTCAAAATATGTGATCTATCTTGGATAGTCTTTGGCTTTGGCTTTTTGTAAAGTGCCAAACTGTCCCCGAAGAAAATGCACGCTCAATTACAGTCCTTGACGACATCTTTAGCTTCAGTGCTGCCAACGTGTTTTTGTGCGAAGACGATGGGTGTGAAACTTCTAAGCGTAGTTTTTCATTCGTGGAGACAAAATGTGAAAAAAATTGATATTTTAATTTTTTCGTTTGAATAATAAGGCTCATTTGTATTAACTTTTTAAGAAGACTATTAAGTAGATATCGGATCTTATCGTGCCTATGCATGACCGTCGGACGGGTTCTAGGACGATGGGGGGGGGGCTGAGCTTTAGCTCCCGGATTTCTAATGTAATTCTTTGACGTGCTCAGGCACAGCTAATAACAAAGTTTTGAAGAAAAGTCAAAATTATTGGGAGGGCTGTACTCCTATAAACCCTACCCTGGGTCATACCAAAGACTTTAAAAATGGAACCTACTGCCTTTGTGCTTGGTGCTCAGCATAAACAATGGAGTAGGGAAACAAGCCAGTGAGCCACAACTGGAAAAAAGGCCGTGGTCGACTCGACTTGAACCAATTAGTTGGAAACTGGGACGTTAAACCTCATCTAACCTAACCTAACCTATACCCTTCGGCTCCAACCTCCCAAGTCCAGCTACCTGTCTGTGAGGTTAATCCTTTTGAAGCCCTACATTGAAGCTAATGACGTACTAACACAAACTCTGCTCCACGAGTTATGGTGTCATGATGTCATAGCCAGTGTCTGATTGTATTTATTAACATTAGTGAGCAATTATACTGCAAAGCTCGCAGAATAGAGACAACGGTCAGTCCCCACATCAGAGAAATATTTAAGTTGCATTGTGAAGGCATTAATGAACGATCATGCTACCTCTGTTCGGCAGCTTTTAATTCTAGCGGATTTCGTTTTCGTTCTGTCACTTTTTGGAAGGAAAAGCCAAGGGCAATTATAAGTTGAGTGACCAGAATGTTGAAAAGATTTAGAATGGAGAATTAGGCGAAGGGGATGTAAAGCTCTTGAAAGCTACGGAGATTTTAAAAGTCGTGTGTGATACGAATTTCTAAGAATTTAAATGGCTAAGTTCTATCGTGACAATGTTAGTGCCTATAGGTCTACTGCTGAGCAGTTGAGGTTTACTGTAGTGCTAAACGAAATAACGGTATCTCACTGGAAAAAAACATGCAACCAGCTGTGCAGGCTTTTAATCAAATTTTGCTTTACCATGACAATACACCAAACAATAATTTGCTAATCACTGCACTGTTGCCAGTTTTAGTAACAGGCCAAAATACTGGGCAAATGGGGCATAATAAGCCAAATTTTATTTTAAAGTACAAATGCATTCTTTCGAAGGTGCATTTATGGAAGATAAGCATACCCCCTTAACAGCAATTAGTTTGAGCCTGAATTTTCGAAGTTAACCACCCGTAAAGAAGTCATGTTGCTGATCTCTATTATAGGACTTGACTCGGCGTCTTGTGCATCTGTAAGGATATGTGGTGACAGGCGATGAAACAGGGGCGGGATTCACCAACATTTGCGTAAGTTCTTGGGTAAGTCAAAATAATTACGAACTGCGTAAGAACTCTCTTAGGTGGTATTCACGAAAACACCTTACGCAGTTGATAAAGATACGCTGGGTAATTGCATTAATACAAATGAACTAATCGTGTGTGCGGTTTTATCTTGTCTTGTCACATTCTAAACCAATCAGACTGACTGTTATTGTTAACACGACGCACACGGTGTTCTGTGCATACGCGCGCGGTCCTGCGCTGTGCACAACTAACTTTGCGTTACAGTGTGCCTCTGCATGTGTTGCTGTATGGTTTTTCGGTACTTAGCCTACGACAACTCTGAAGTTTGCGTAAAGTTACACAAAATATTTGTGAACTTTTCCTTTTGTGAAGGCCTCTAAGCAAGATACGCTTCGTAAGTCTGACTTACGCAAATTTTTGTGCGTAAGTATTCTATGTGAATCGGGCCCAGATGTTTTACGCAACAGTTAAAGAATGAAATCCTTCAATAAAAGATCCTTTGGAATTCCCTCAGTATAGTTTATACAGTTCTCAAGTAATACTTAAATTTTGAAAGTTTCTGAAGTAACTCATTGCCTCTGCAAGAACGAAGATGTAAGCTGCGTTCAAACCAAAACCAAAATCTGCTGCGTTTTACGGACGGTACGCGAAGTTTGTTATCTCAGAACGAATAGGGCGATTTTCTGAATTTTCGTTGAAGTAATATT
Source organism: Holothuria leucospilota (assembly GCA_029531755.1). NCBI lineage: Eukaryota > Metazoa > Echinodermata > Holothuroidea > Aspidochirotida > Holothuriidae > Holothuria > Holothuria leucospilota. The sequence goes on from CM055972.1 coordinate 16,074,522, forward strand.
GCCCCTATTTGTCCTAGGGAAAAAAAATTCTGCGTCCCTCCCGCAAAGCGCAACAGATTTCGTCTGTGGTGTGAACGCGCCTGTAAAGTGCTGCTCTGAGTTCTTTTGGTCTTTTTATTGACCCTGTATAAATTATGTCATAATTACTCGCGAGAGACTGCACAGATTGGTGAGTAATATTGACAGTTTTCAACAAAACAGCTTTAACATCCAAACAATGAATCCCTCTGGACTTAACAGTATTACAATATTTCCTTGAAATTAGGGTAAATAAAGAAACCAAATGATGAAATATATATTTTATGAGTCTCCCTTTCCGTCACAAATTGGCATATTTTACTTATGCGTATACATGATTCAAGCGAAAAGTAGAATTTGGTCAATATCTGATTGATTTTGATGAAAATTGTGGCTATTTCCTGATTTTAACACCTTTTTAGAAAATCACAGCTGATCACATTGACGACACACTGGAAGAGGAAACACCGAGGCTAAAACGTCGGTCTCGTGCTTCCGACAAGGATCATTTTTGTTGTAAAAAGTGACTGTACATCTGTGTTTTTAAGTTATGCTGATATGAAACCAAAAATGCTTAGTCCTGTGACCTATCTCCCACTGCGGACAAAGACTCAAAACTTCTCCCAAAGGAGGTTAGATCCTCTAATTTCAAAAGTAAGTCCCTTCAGCACCTCACGGACAAAAGTTAGTTAATTTCTCAAAGCCATATTTCGCTGGGTACACTTACTGTGGGTGGTCTGTATAAATCATTGTCCAATCAGTGAGTGATCTGCACAAACAATTGTCCAATCAGAGGGTGATCTACACAAATTACTGGCCAACCAAAGGGACTTTATTGGACATTCAAAGTGCAGTCACCTTTTGTAAATTCTAGTCACCGAATATCTAAAATGTCCTTGGGGTGATTAGTATCTGCCTTTAAAGAGGTTGTTGTATCATCCCAAAGATATGTAGGAATATCCCCGTACCTTTTTTAACAATTGGTGACTACACTTTGACTGGCGCATATTCAAACGGTAGCATCACTCTGATTTCTCAATGAGACCTAACGAATCACTCAACAGAGTACATATCGTAGAGAGATAGCACACGTGAGTAGATATGGCTTTGAGCAATATAGAAACTCAGTACAGGCAAGGTAGGTACATTAGTTCCAAGAGGTACGCTAGACAGCCTAGACAGGTGTTTTTCTCCTAAATAGACCTTGTGCATTGACGTCACGCCACGTCATTTTGGAGCCAAAACGATGAAGCACACTGCACGCAAAACGTAGACTTCGCACGCACTTGTAGTCTTGCGCGCGGGTATTCGATTGGTTCACGAATTAGCTGTCTGCATTTGTTGGTGTGGCTGCAATGATACGCGCTTGCCTCCAAACTCTGTGACGTCATATGCATACGGTGTATTGGAACAAGCCTGGAAGTTAACTATGAAGGACGAATTCTTACCGCTTGAGACAGAATTTATGAAATATCCTTTGGATTTATTTGAACAGCTTACCGTTCTCCCAAAGTTCACTATTTCTGAGATATTGTGAGGTGTGCAAAACTAACGTTGTCGAGTACTGACAAATGTCAGTATTTCATTTTTTAACTATATATTAACCACTCTTAATTGCTTGTCACATAGTTTGCCGTTTGGTGTATAAAGCTGACGGTTTGCGAGTACATATCTTTTATTTTCAAAATAAGTTTCTTAGGTCATGCCAAACTGCATCAAAAAAGGAAAGCAAAAAAAAAAAAAAAAATGTTTTAAGTCCCACTCTCCACAGTTTACAGATTTATATATTTATTTGATTTTATGCATAATTTTGATAACAATTATGTTACAAAATAGTCAGTTTTTTGATAAATTTGTACGAGGACTGTGTTCATTTTACACTTTTTCATTTTTCTCAATGAATCGTGTAGGCCTACCGTCGACTCACAGAAACCCAGTTTCCGAGAGGTGACGGTTTGGCTTGGGATTGTAGCCTTGGATTTTCTGTGAGGACCACGGCTTTAACAAGTATTCCTGTCTGTCAAAGACTTCATTAGAATCATCGATTACATGGTAATATTTCATAGGGATAGCGCCAGGATTTGTCCGATGGGCTGGATGGGGGTCCTTGATGGAAGGGCAACAGCCGGAGAGGCCCTGACGAAGATGACGGGCTGCCAGGACGTTGGCCTGGGCAAATTTTGGGGTCTTCATTGAAGAAAATGCGAAAATGGTTGGTTTCTATTGAATAATCTGCTCCTCTTAAGAGGAAAATGAAGTAAACCTTCGCAAAGACTAGTCTTCGTAGGGGATTACATAGGCATACTTGATCATACCCGTTGAGGCTTCCAGAAAGGATTGGGAAATTTCCCCGACCGTGGGGGATGGCTGCACCATTCCCCGACGTGGTCACATACGATCCCCCTCCCAACTGGCGCTATACTTCGGTTCTGTGAGCCTATCACCTAGTGTGGTGACCTTAACAGGTAAGGAATCTCAAAAGATAGTATAATTGTTTAGACTATTATAAGTTATGGTCTACAGTTAAATTATGATGCTAATACATCATTTGTTGTTAAAGTCAAAATGTAAAATTCAGTTACGCACTGGGTGTCTTGGAGGGCACATAAACACCATGCAATGCACTAGCTTATGTTCACAGCGCACATCACATTGTATAATATACTGTTAACTGAAACGCAACGAATACTGTTGTGAGTTCGGGCGAATAAGTTAGTAATATGTAGTAGATCATGCATGGATTTTTCTTTGCAGCCACCGACTTCGTTGTAAAGTAAACTCACACACGCAGTAGCGTAGCCAGGATTGTGTCATGGGGAGGGTTTTGGAGTACGACATGAGGGAAAGGTCAAAGGGGAGGGAGAAAAAACGGCTATTTTAGGTCTCCAGATGCAAAATGGTGCAATATTTGTGCCTCAAATGTAATAAAGTTTATAGTGATCATGTGTTTTTTACAATTATTTTTCTCAAGGTTGGGTCATGGGGGGGGGGGGGTCAACCCCAAAACCCTCCCCGTGACTACGCCACTGCACACACGTGACCGTAAAAGCTACCTGCAAAGGCTATTGAATCCATTTTTGAATCAAAGGGCTTCTAATTCAACAATTGAGTGCAAATCTGAAAGCTTCCCATTCAGAGCAAAGGGTTTCCAACTTTGCTTCATCGGGCACCCCTGGAGTACTAATGGGGTATATTTTTAACAAAATGTATCTCACCTCCAAAAATTTCTGCAAGTGAGATTTAAATGACTTTTGCGTGGTAGATTTGAACAGCATATCAAAAATCCACCAAAAATCGGTTCACCAGGTATTTATGGGGCATTTCCAAAAGGGCCGCTTTTAGGTTATTGTAAAGGTAAATGTATCTAAAATTAACACTTTTTGCTGATTGCAGGAAGTCTTACTGTACTCAACCTTTGTCTGGCATGATGGTATTATGGTTAAATGAACCAACAATACTATTGTAGACCTGTATCTTTCATAATTCACCTATGTTCTTACACTTATGTCACAAAAACTATTCAAAACGACTGATATTTGCCTACTATATAAAAGGGGCGGATCTAGGGTCTTTTCTGAGAGGGGTCCAACATAAAAAGGGCACATCCATTTTTTTGTTAAATTTTGGCTCCCATAAACGCCAGCGATTGTACAATTTACCGCATATTGACAAAGAAAGGATAAACCAAGAGACATGTAAAAACTGGAATCAAAACCTGGAATCTAAACGGTGAAATTGCAAAGCGCGCGAAGCGCGCTATTTTTTTTGGGGGGGGGGTAAGCCTACACTTTTAAGAATTTGTACTAATTTAAATCTTATATAGAACAATTGTCCGGAGAGTTGGGCCTTATCGGGCATAACTTTATTGTACTTCCCTCCTCGAGTCACTAGCTGTACCGTACGACAGACACAAGTGAACGTTAACCAGGTTTAGCGAAATGCGATTAAATTCCCGACATTTACATAAATCCATGTATTCTACGTATTAACTTGAAAAGGTGGAAAGGGTTTGTACTATATTTAGCTATAAGTATAACGGAACTGATGAAGAGTGGACAAAGCGTACCGAAACTTTTAGATTTTATCCCAAAAATTACCCTTATGAAAGTCAAAAGAAGTAAACCGACCATGGGTGGCGGCAGAATTTTCCCAACAGGGGGCCGGGCCATGTCAGCTACCCCAAGTTCCGACATTCGCGATTTCGAGGGAATGATGAGAAGGGCAAATGGAGGAGCCTCATTATCCCATGCCATTGCAGCACATTTTGCATTATATCACTTAATACTTCAAGATCCGAGTTGCAAACTGATAGTGTTCTTTGAATCTGGATCGTGAAATTGAAAAGCGCGCGAAGCGGGCGAAAATTTTTGATAGACTTACACATCAAACATATGACGAAACAAAAATAAAGAACTGTAGGGTTTGTAGACCGTATCGGGTGTAACATACATTGTATCGAAACCACCTGGACGACACGATGAGATAGCCAAACTTTGCTCCGTAAGTCGCTCACCAACTGACTGTGCCGCATGACACACACAAAAGAACACCAACTAGGCTTTGCGATATGGGATATGAAAGTTACGACCTTTACATAAACTATGCACTCTGCCTGTATGTTACTTGGTAAGGCGGACAGGACTTATGCTATCTTGCTATGTGGGATGGAACTATTGAATAAAATAGAGTGACTCTACAGCGCGCCTAGCGCGCCGAAAATTCTGGGTTCTTATTAGAGAAATTATCCTCTTGAGAGCAAAACCAGGTAAACCCTCGGGGCGACTAGTTGTCGTCCAGTCGGGGACTGCATACTTTCGACTAAGACTCCCCGACGAAAGTGTAAAACTTCCCCGATAGGGGGCCAGCCTTCCCGACTGGGGAGCATGAACCCTTCCCCCACCTGACGCCACCGCTATCTCGACTGGGAGAGGGGGTAAAACACTGTATGTTGTGTTCCCTATATAGTTGCTGCGCGACTGTCAAAAATACTCTGTCAGAACAGATGACTGAAGTCGAATGTTTGCTTTTTATTTGCGACGGCAGACCGGTCATCGGTCCAAAGACGTTAAAAAATTGAACCGACTGACACTGCGTTATTTGACCTGGTGGTGATTTTATATAGTAATTTTAAAATGAAACAAACACCGATTCGTCGATTGTGACTTCTGGTCAACTCTTGGCTGTGGACTTTAACCTAAGATTGGCTTTTTATTCCCATCACTAGGGCAACACTATAAAAGGAGAGTAATTCCAGACCATGAATATCATAGCGAAACGTATGTACCTACTCTCTCCCTCTCTTGATCATGAGAGAAGGGATAGTAGCGGGTGGGGGGGGGGAAGGTTTCGTAGATGTAGCGTTTAGGGAGTCTGAACAGATCATTATTTTGTAAGACCAAAAGACTACCTTTTGGAATCAATATTAAAACCCAATAGTAATACGTTGCATAAAGCTCCAGCTAATGGAGAATGAGGTAATATCTGCGTATTTTGTATTATTTTGAATGCCCAAGCACGCCACACGTGGTTCCAAGCGAAAATTGATTAGAATGCCTGACTGTCACGCAGGCAGTAAGACATACTGAAGTCACATTCTCTGTAAAACGATCGCACTGTTCGTGTTTCGGGGAGGGCAGTATAGGCTACCGTAGTCAAATATATTGCCGAAAGTTTCTGCGACACATGGCTAGACTTTTACGGGTGGATTGATCGATGTTGGATGGGGGATAACCAAAATCTCCTCGGAATTTGACAACTGTCATTACATGTGAAACTGTCCCGTTTTTTTTTGGCTAGTGTGAAAAACCCCAATTTTGAAAAAGGGCAAATTGGAAAATTTGAGGGGGGGGGGGTCAGGACGTCGTCGACAACCATGGATCCGCTATAATGTATAATGCATACAATATAAAAGAAGTCTTCTTGGTTTCTTGCATTTAGGTTTGCCGGAAGGATATTGAACGCAAAATTTTTGGTTCCCGAGCCTGCCGAAAACGTTTGGTTTCTTTTGAGTAAATTTGAAAATTTTGGGTTTTTAGGAGAAACAGTCTGAAAAATTGGAAAATGTGGGAGGTTTATCGAAGAATCTGATATATATGAGAGCAAATACAAGTAAATTTTCGGGGGGGATTGAATGTCTTGAGGGATTACATATTTTATCGTACCTATTACGGCTTCCTGCCGAAATTGGAGAAGTTCCTCTGGGTCAGCCTTCCCGATGCGGGTTTTCCCCCTGCCCCCACCTAGCACCACAATTGGTTTGTTCGTGTGTGTTTTCAAGAACGTTACAATCAGCATTAGATCTCATGTAATGTGTAATCCAATACGGCAGTGACCGTACTGTTCAAGGGGCTTACTGAGTTCATATCAATTATTTTGTGACGAGTTTGAAGGAAATCATTGCATGAAAATGTTTGTAATTAGCCTCATTACTCATGCATCACTTCCTATAGTTACCGAAAGTGTGAGAAATTGTAGTTTTTGTGGACAGGGGTTGCATATGATTAATACATAATGGTAAAAAGTGTCTGGTCACGAATTTGTAATAAATGATTTAAATCATTAATTGCCCTAGCATTGCCATTTCAGTTGTGTATCAGATGTGAAGAATCTCTTAGTTTGACCATTCACCATCAAGATGTGAGTAAATTTCAACAGGTGTGAAAAAATCATGAATTTAGTGAACCAACTCTCAATAAGCCTCTTTCAGAAGTTGGTTTAGGTTTGTGAATATTCGAATGTTTCCATTTTCACACAATTGATTGTCATAAACCTGTGCTTTTCCTGCTTTTGAGAAATGGGCCCAAGCCTCTAGTCATTTCAAGTAAAAGCATCGCTGTTTGTTCTGCATACGTTATGTGCCTGTTCCCATAGACTTTACACTAGGCCCTTACGATAGGCTATCACATGTACAAATTAATGGGCAAAGCAGTCGTGTTAAGTGCAGTTACAACTCCATTAAAAGGGTATATAGCCTACATACGGTACATAAATCGTTTCTATGTCACCAAAAGTAGAATACATGGCATCGAAAATTGCAACTTAAGACTTTGGGTTTAACTATTTACTGGTTTGGTGACATCAATTTACAATCGAATTAGCATTGAAAAACCTACACAATACAGTCACATTTAATAGTTAAGGTTTACAATTGCAATACTTGCCAACGGAAGCTTTCTCTGATTGGTAGCTGAACGGTTGAACTCCTGAGTTTTGACGTTTTCTAAGATAGGCCACTATTTCTAACGTTTTTAGACAAAATATCTTCATACTCAAGCTGTCCTGAATTAAGCTGGTGATCATACGGTACTTAGAGTAGTTTAAAATTTGAGTGTTTCAACGCCTACTACAGCTGTACAGTGTGTGAAGTTCATGGTAATGTTATTGTGAGTCCGTATAGTTAGCTATGGTGGTAGATTCGCTCTTTGCTACATCCACGCTATACGTCGCGCCTATAAAGTTGGGTGGATTTGAGAGAAACGTACATACCCAGCCGCCACCTCCCATTTTCTGTAGCAAGGATTTCAATCAGTTTTGACAGCGTTAGACGTGAGAGCAACACAATGAGAGTCAAATAAACTTCTTCAGTCGGGAAAGAATTAGTGCTTCTTCTGACCAAACCTTGGCTTACCCCATGTCCTTAAACGGCTTACTCGTTGAAAACCCTTCACTGATACGAAAAGTTTATCAACATTTGATCAAAGAAATTGATTAAAATGAATTAGTTGCAAAATGGCTGATGTCATGGTGGACATATTAAAATGTAGGTCTATACAAATTGCACGATTTCTTCCACTCAAGGTCGATTGAATGTTTTGGGTTAATTCACAGTGCCTAACAAGGTTCTCGATGATTGGTTAACCGCTTTGTATTGTATTCATTGTACTCTTTGTTATAGTCAGGATTAGGTTAGGGATTAGGGTTAGCGTTATCCAACAATTAAAAATCTTGTTCAGCTTTGCTCATCTTCCCAATGTTTTTACATTTGAATTTAAGAACAGACCTAACATGTACTGCGTTTGGCTTATCACCTATTTGGTCAGATCCATTTTTAATTACAGGAAAGCGGCATTAGACGATGAACTTAGTACAATCATATAAACATGGTATTCCACAAGCTAACAGTGACACCGCCAGGATTTCAAGAGTGTGTGTGGGAGGGGGGACGGGGACAGGGCACATTACGTTTGCTCTTCCGTTACAGCTTACTGTAGACAGACACCAACGGCGAGTCCGGTCACGTGACACTTCAGTAAAGCTGCTTTAAAGCTGCTTTAAAGCTGCTTTTTAGGATAATGCACACATCTAACAGGTTTGTACACCTAATGAAAGTTGTAAGCTGTATACCTTTGTGCAGAAGTGGTCGGGGAGCAAATGAGGGGCATACCCCCTCACTTGGTGGGCCACTGTAAGCAAGTGACCATACGATGGCTCTTTTAGTAGAGTAAGGCTTGCTGAGGTTTAACTATAAGCATGAAGTAGGGTATCAGTGAGAATTTTTTTTACTGAAAATGACGCATGTTGATATCTAGTTTCAGAATACAGTGGATGCTAACACTTTTGCATTTCTTACAACGAAATAACTGACAAATAGGTTTTTAAGTATGAAGTTTCATCATATTTGGTATCAAGCTGAAGCTGCTATCACGGCGAATGAAATTGCAAGTAAAAAAAGGGGGGGGGGCCCGGGGGGGGTACGTCAGTTGCTGGTTCCCAAAATATGATTTTGAGGCCCTTTGCAGTCACCCGGGGTCAAAATTGATAACACGCCCTTGCGTACAAGGCTAGCATGACAAAAGAGTACACTAAAGCTGTAGTTTGTGACTTATATACAGGTCACAATGTTTGTATAATTGGATGATGGCAGTGACATACTGTTCAAGCTCAAATAGTTCAGGAACTTTAGTCTTCAGAAAAGTATGGTACATTAACTCACTTTCATTGTGAAAGCTGCCAGTGCCTTATTTCGTGATTTTGCAGGATGATAACATTTTACAGGGATCAGATCCGTAGCTAAAACGTTAAGTGGGGAGTGATTTGCTACTTCAACAGATTTGGGTGTCAAAAAATTAACTCTGGTGTGAACAGGCCTATATGGGTCGTTGAAATTGCAATTTTTCACCACTGAAAGATATTTTCCTAAATTTCTAATCCCCGTACGTGGCCCTTAACTAAATGTCAGAGGACCTTCATAATATAGCGGCCTATTGCTAGGTTAATATATATGTCTGTAAGCATGGGGAAGATCATGCAACTTACAAGGTTTTCAGTGATTAAGTAGCTGGAGTTTAACACTGTATCCTCTAGAAGTTGTGAAAACAGGGCCTTATAAAGGCCGTTACGGCAGTATGGTACATGGAAAGGAAACACAATTCAAAAGGTTGTAAAATCGATTCCTTTTAGTCCAGTACTACTTCAAAACCATTACTAACTAATATCATAACTTTACCTATAAAGTTTACAATTTTGCCTTAGTGTCTCAATATCTTGACAGTTAACCTCACTATTTGTACTTTCAAATTCCAAATTGTAACCTTGATTCTCATTATTTTGATCTAAAATCTCATAAATTTGACAATGATTGTCATTTTTTCTTTTGGAGTGCAGAATGGGACTTAAAATCTCACTCTTACTGTTATCAATTTGACTAGTTGAAAAGTGAAACATTTGACCTAAATCCTGTTGTCTTGACCTTAAAAAATTTAGGGGCGTAGCGATCGAGTGGACTGGATGGACAATGTCCAGGGACCCCAAAGGTCCAGAGCACCCAACCAAGGTCACCAAAAAACTTTGGGTGGTTTGGACCCGGCTATGATGCATTATCATATTATGGAGGATTTACGTTTAAGTTTAAAACACGTTTTACATGACTTTATTGTATCGAGTTATAACAGCGTCAATAGACAACCGGAATAAGCATCTCATATAGTACCATACGTTGTGTATTTATTAATTTGTAAATATGTGCGTGGATGGGCGGAGAGGGTTCATGCAATTGGGATTGGGACGGCATTGGTTTTGGGGATTAAAAGTTAATATCTAAACTGAAACAGTCAAAAATATGAAACTAATAATCAGTTACATATACATAGTTTGGTATTTTAACTTCAAAATAGAATTTTAAATTTTGGAAATCAACTGCAATAATTACGACTTTAATAGTTAAAATGCTTGTTTCATAAGGAATAGGTTGACTTTAAAGTTCACGTTCAGGACAGTTTTAGTCGTTTTTTGCCCTTCCCCATGTCACTTTGCTGGAGACTTATGGGACCTCACCTTGAAATATTTCGAAGCAACCGATTTTGGGCCTTAGCCACTAAATCATTAGAAGCATTAGATGATTATGCTTCCTCTCGCTTATAGACCTGTAAACAATGTTAAAGATAGCTTAATTATGCGGGACATCTAACAATTAGTAAAGGGCCCACAAGTCAATGAAATCTGAAAAAAAATGACATTTATAAGTGAAGAATTACATTTTCAAATGTCCATGTTTTGAAAAAATGGGATAAGTCATGCGGTTTTCAAATTTAATTATGTTGGTATAGCTATGAATCACTCCTCTTATGAAGTACATTATACACTTCAACTTATACAAAACTGCAAAAGCTCACTTGTAGGAATTTTTAAGGTCAAACCCTACATATAACCGACTATACACATGACCTACGATGTCTTTTTGGAGGCCAAGAAGTACTTATTTCCGGTACATAACAAACCGTTGCCTGAAATCTACTGTAACTGCCGGCATGGTAATACTATACCTGGTCCAAGTTTTAGCTCCATGGTAACTGTGAATGCAACTTCGCCACATGGGAATCAAATTTGTTCAACCATTAGATTAAGACCGTAGTGTACGTAGGATTGAGTTCAAAGTCCAGCAGAAAAAAGGGTGTTCCCTACTGATTTTGCTGCTGATGCAGTCCCTTACTTATCATGAAACAGCTATGCGGATTTGACAAGAATGTTCGTGTATCCTCTGGAAAGTTTCTGAGTACCTGAGGGGTAAGGCTGGTTCATATTCTGTTAAAAACCTGTTTGAAATAAAGTCGGAGAACCGGGTAAGTTCAAATTTTATTGCAGAGGGGCCAGCCAGTGGCGTAGCTAGGGGAGGGCAAGGAGGGCAAGTTTCCCCGGGCGCCACCTCTAGGGGGGCGCCAAATCGAGATCACTTAAAAAATGTTGGAACTACCATTTGCCATGAGCATGATATGGATATAAAAATTTCATCTTTTAATAAAATAATATTTACGATATTGCTAGTATGTCCCCTTTTTATATGCGGTAAATAGGGCTTGGAAGTGCCATTTCCAGCCATCTGGGAAGCATTTGGGGCCAAAATTTTCTTGCGCTCCGCGCCAACCCGTGGTGGCGCGGAGCCCTGAGAGTCTGTCTATGGGCTTCGCCCTCCCCCCTTGACAAATTCCTGGCTACGCCTTTGTCAACACTGTGTGAGGGAGCATCCAATGTCTTTTCTGGGAGTAAAATATTTTCCATGAAAAAAGTTGGGCCCCCTAAAAAATTTCCCCCTGATTTTTTCTCTGCGGACGCCCATGGACATTTGTTCTATTTAAGATCTTGAGTTGTGTAAGTATTCATAAGATAAACCCCCGAAGATGGGGGTAGGGGCGCCAATTTCGTTTCTTGCCCCGGGCGCCACAAACCCTAGCTACGCCACTGGGGCCAGATGCTCTCACGCCATACATACATACGTGGCTCGTGGAGTGTACACCGGTCTCAAAGTGCATTGCTCAGTAAGCAGAAATCTCCAGGCTAAGAATGGAATTGTTAACATATAACTTAAGTTGTGAGAAATATCTCATGGACCCTGTTTCATAAAGAGTTACGATCGATCTTACGTTTGATCTTCAATGCATTCGTCCTACTGAAATCAAACTAACTGACTAAAGGTCGATCTTAGGCCTTTATGAAACAGGGCCCAGGATATACGCCATATGCGCTCAGTTGATCAGCATATAAATTGATCATTTGTGCAGGGAACAAGTGCCACGATGCAGTAAACAGTCTAAACTTCTCAAAACTGTGATAAAGCAGTATGTTCAGATTTCTGTCAAGCAACCAGTCATATGTTGGGTCCAATTTGGTCGGAAACGCCAAATGGGAATTTGCTGGCATCAACGCTCAGTCAGTCTTTGCAGGCATCAGTTGCGCACAAATCATGAATTTGTAAGTGAAATAGCACCACTTAATATTTATTTGTTCCATTATCTGATTATGTAGCTCGTGAGAACTTTCAGCAGTCATTATTTTTTAACACACTTTTTTAGGCAAATTGTGGAAAATAATATACATAAGTGAAGGACAGGAGTAATTAACGTGAAAAAGTAAAAATAACGACAAAATGCTGTTTTTTGTTTCTTTTAAAGTGTTTTAAGCCAGCCAGGGAGGTGGTATTAGGGTCTTATTATACCTCTCACTGAGCCAACGCGCTCTCAAAAAAGTCGAATTCGGTGTTTTTAACGTTTTATAACGCCAATATCATGACAAACTGATTACCGTAGTATTCCAACTGCACACAAATGCTTGCAGAATTCTTTGTCCACATATAACACATATATGACTGTCGCTTTTCATTTCCACAATCATAAGTCTGCTTTCAGCCTATAGGGACTTCTGTAATTATGCAAGAACTTCTAATTCTAGTATACTACAAATTTTTGCTACCGTGGTAATGCATGTGTTTGTGAATGGGAAGGATGGTGGCGTGCAGCGTGCTCATTGGAACAGTGATATCATTTAGGGCCCTTAGGCCCTGCAGGAAGCAGGAACAGGTATGGTGGAAGCCCCTGGTTTCTCGAAATGAATGCAGAATAAATTGTACTTTCAGAAATTTAATCATCTCAGATGAGTCTTAAAAGATGAATTCAGTGAATCGAGACGGCTTCTTAATCGACTATTACCCTCGCTCTATATTTTTTGGATAAGTGCCAGATAAAATATTGGGTGGGCGGAGGCCGGAGGGTGGTGGTGGCCAGCAGCAAATAGAAATTGGGTGCTAACTTATGCCCAGGTGCCTTCTGTCTACTTAATGGGTTAGACGTGTACTGTGACAAACGGTCTAGAACTTTAGGAGGACGGAAGCGAGAGTGATATTTAAGGTTTATGGAAAGTCTATAATTAAAAGATTATGGGAAACACTTATCTTCATAGCTTATTCAATTGCTGAGACATGGCATGATGAAATATTGCTTCGAGAGGGAAAAGCAACTGGCGAATGCCTCCCAGGTCAACTTCGAAAGCCTTAATGTACAGAATAAGTCAAAGAAAAAGACAGAGAAACATAGCCAATTATTCAAAAAACGTAAACGATTTTTATTGTAAGAGATTGATAATTGCCTTTCGTATGGCATCCTGGACATACCGGTATCTGGGGTCCGGTGAAATTGTGGCCAGCAATAAACTTAAGTTTTTCTATAAATATATCAGAATCATAACAACAACCGCACATTTTCAAATAGTCGAAGTTAAACTCCACAGGAATCTGCCTTACCGAGAACATTGTCTTGCACGAGATAGCCTAACGTGTAAATGCCATGAGAAAAAATGAGAAAACGTTTCCGAAACAACAACAACAAGAGCCAGATATAGCACTGCGAACCTGTTCCACGAAATTATCGGTGACAGAATAAGGTTCGATTAAGTAGCATCAAACATGTTAAACATTTTGTTCAAAATGCAAAATATCTCAGTGGCCGGTTATAAGGGCACATCTAGTCTTTACAGTTTCCATAAAGCAATCTATTTATTTCTTTGCTCTAATCCAGACTTTTAGTTATATGTGCAAGAGTGTATAAGACAAAATAGAAAACTATTTGGTGTTACCACCAAGGCTTTCATGAATGCTTTTGTTGATTTTCCTGCGTAAGAGGAACATCATCTTTTTACTTGTAAGACCTGTAGGAGACTTTAATCATTGCTAATGCACCCAAGGAATTATGGGAACTAGGAGTAAAAATAGTAGATAAGTGACGTCACGCTATTGTTTATACTCCCAGTTCCCATAATTCCTTGGGTGCATTTAGCAATAATTAAAGTCTCCTATTAGGATAACCTTCCATGACATTTGCTCTGGGTTTCATAATGTGAATGCCTTCCTCTGAATAGCAGAATAGCAGTCATCATGCTGTACCCGCAGCAGATCACGTGACGTCAGTCAGTGGGCTTACCCAAGAATCGTCATCGCCCAAGTATCTACCCTATTTAATTCTCCTTTCTCATGATCCAAATTTATTTACCACCCAAACCCACCCATTTCTTATGACGAGCGCTTTACTAATTTGAAAATCTCGGCATAATATTTCTGCTGTGCAGCACAACAGTAAAAAATCATCTCGAAAAAGTCGCAACTTCGCCGACAACATTCGTCGATGAAACCTCTGCGTCCGCTTCGCCGTGGTCGTACACTTAGGGGAGAAGGATCGTCGGAAGCGTGTGATTTAGCTTGCAAGAAATTCAAGGCATACGATTTTTCTAAGAAAGGCTCTGTGAAAAGTAGAAACAAAAATACATTTTGTAAAAATTTGAACCTACAGAGACTGAAGTATGAGTTTACGTTACTTTCATAGCAGGTGTCGAATATGTACTCCTCTTTTGACGTACATACTCTAACACCTGCAAACAATGACAGAGATCATTCAATTTCGCTATATTCATGAGCCCAATTTGATGTAACTTCTCAATTGTTGATTGCAATATTAATATTCATATTGCACGACGGAGCTTCAATGTAACGATGTTCTACACCTACTCACTTTTACACAATAAGTCAACGGGACTTCTTCATCAGTTTATTGTGTGAGCCCTAAAGCGGGAGAAATCACACACACTTAAACTCCATTGACTTTGGTGGTCTGAGCAGCATGGTAGTCAGACATTTTGTAGTCGATTTTACATTGAATATTTATGATTTTAGTTTGTTGTGGTCGTATGTATGAATAGTTAATAACGTACAGTTCTTACGCAGTTCGACGAAGAATTCTTTGTGACAGTTCGTGGACGTCGTTATTATGAGTGCAGCCAATATACAGGGGCGGATCCAGGATTTTTGAAAAGGGGGGGGGGCCGAAGTTGTTCGACCCTTGATTGACGGTACTATACCATCTAAGCGGAGCGCCACCATCGGTTGGCGCGGAGCGTACAAGAAAATTTTTGACAAAATAGAACTCCCAGATCGCCGGAAATAGCACTTTCCATGTCTTATTTTTGCATTTTCTGCTTCATATAATTTCATGTCTCAACTCTCAACACATTAATTTTTCCACAAGTTATTAACAGAAGACAGTTATCATAGGCACAGTGCCTTACTACAATGCATCCTGTTCAAGGTGTCTAATCAGATCTTTAGTAGTCATGTTCTAACTTGATGAATATTGAGGGACTTCCTTGAGAAATTTGTGACCCATATCTTAGTTCGACTTGATGCCAGGACTCAGGTACCTTGCATTGACATGTGGGCGTAAATGTACGTTTTATCACGTGCATGTTCCCCTCTGCCTAATTTCTTGTTCTGTGTGGACTCAGTGAGAAAGTGAAAATCACCCAGAATGCACGAGACTTGGCAGCCCTGTCATTGTTTTGGGGGTACGTCCAGGCAGTGTAATGATGGTATTATTGTAGGCCTTACATAGTATCAAAACTGAATGACCGAATTGTAATGTTTCCGACCACTGTATTTCTAAATAAAATTTTGTTGGTGACGTGCACTGTAGGCCAATCTTAACGTCTTTCAGAGAATAATCGAGGGATTTATTAACTGACAGAACAGCATTTGGCCATTTAGTTTTGTCATTGATTATGGTTCTAAGGCTTCTAAGGCCTTGTGATTCCCATGATTTTCCATTTTAATTCTCATGCAGTGGCGAAGCTAGGATTTTTTGTTTGGGGGCGGGGCTCCCGTTTACTATCTAAGCGGAGCGCCACCATAGGTTGGCGCGGAGCGTACCAAGAAAATTTGAGATTTTAATACATCCCAGATCGCCGGAAATGACACTTGCCAGGCTTGATAGCAGCCATTAAGAAGTGCAATTTTCGTGAACAAAATGTTAAGTTTGGTTTTATTTTATTACACATTTCTGTGAGGACGGATCAGCTCAGCTGGCTGGGACTTTTGGTCCAAGGGTTACAAGTTTGAATCCCGTTTACTCAGTGGCGTACCCAGGATTTCTTTCGCGGGGGGGGGGGGGATGCAGTATGTTGTGAGATCGCCGGCCTGGGGGAGGGGTCTAAGGGGAGGGGTATCCCCCTCCCCTTTAAAAATTTTTGAAAAATTAGGTGTCCTAACATGCAATCTGGTGCCACATATGCTACCTTTTGAAGTAAAATTTGTGTTAAAAAATGGCCTCCCCTTGTGTACGCCATTGCGTTTACTATCTAAGCGGAGCGCCACCATAGGTTGGCGCGGAGCGTTCCAAGAAAATTTGAGGTTTTAATACATCCCAGATGGCCGGAAATGGCACTTGCCAGGCTTGATAGCAGCCCATCCCAACTGATGCGCACTGTCTCGTAAGGTATTTTTCGATTGGCTGATGCTATTGTATCGGTATTGTATCGTATTGATTGTATCCAATCATGTGTAGTAAGATCAGCATGTGTGTAAACGTCGTAATCGACGTTCAAACTGATCTGCTGTGCGCTATGACTCCCATACTTCGAGATTGCTAATTGCAGCTTCATTCTCTATCACTCCACTCTCTGTCCTTCTCTCTATCTCTTCTCCTTTCCGTTTTTTTTTCTCTTTTTTTCTCCCTTTTCCCTTTCCTTTTTTTTTTTGCATTTTCAAAAAGGGGGGGGGGGGGCGGGGCCGGGTCGGCCCCCCAGATCCGCCCCTGATATAGGAGCAGGAGTACCGGTAAGACACGCCCGCCAAGCGGGCAAGCATTTACGCTAAAATGTCGATAAGGTCTAGTCATGGTAGCCCTGCCGAATGTGCCTTAAGTCATTTTTTGCCACTAACGGGTTAAGAGAAGAGCCCAAACGAAGCACGCCTCTCACATTAGGGTTATCTTAACTGGGAAGATATGGATGTTTTCAGAATGGCTCCAGCTTTTCTCTAGTTGGTAGGAATTGTTACCGGGCTTATTCCGTCTAGTATGATCACGATGTTCACCGGTGAAAACGCGTTACATTGACTCAGAATGATCTCGTGCATCCTGTGCAATGAACTCAGACGCGTAGACAAAGGAGCGAAGGGGGCAGCCGCCCCATTTGAGCATATTTTTGGTATTTATGAACTGTTTAAGGTTTATTTTACAATACTGCTAGTGTCTCCCTAGTATTTATATGCTGTAAATGGGGCCTGGGAAGTGCACTTTCCAGCGATCTGGGAGGCATTTTGGGCCAAATTTTTCTTGTACTTTGCGCCAACCCATGGTGGGGCTGACAGTCTGTCTATGGGCTTCGCCCCCTTGACAAATTCCTGGCTACTCCCCTGAATGAACTGGGCATTTGAAAGCAACTCGATTTTCTTTAATTATAAGAGTATAATGTAAGTGGCAACAGTGACCACACAGGGCAATATCTTACTGTTGGCATAGCTGATGATGTAATACACCATGAAAGAAAACAATTGCCTACGCTATCATAAACAAAGCGTACAAGTAGTTAGGAGCTTAGGAGATCATTAATAGGCAGATTATTCATTTAACTGCAAGGAGAGGCATTACAAATCGGCATGCCGTGTTTATTGCATAATCTGCCCGTCTTGCAATCCATACAGAACGTAAGGGTGCACACCCCCCATTAGACAGACAGCCCACTCGAGAAAAGTAGTTCCAAAGTACACCGTCAATTTTAGGTCCTCTTTATTTGTGACTTACTAAGATGATCAGTTGATGCCGATTCTTCCTGGATATGAAAGAGGGCAATGTGTTAATGTGTGGGTGGTGCAAAATTTAGATTGATTGAAAGTGATTTAGATCGTTTTAAAAATTGTCAGGAGAAAGTGGTGATTTCCGTCACCTTGCGGATTAATATCGGTAGGTGTATACCCTCTAAAGTTCATCCCCTTGTAGCTCAAAATCTAAACAGTCATGCTATGGTAAATTTGTAATGCCATCATAGGCCAACTTGTCAGCTTTCATTTGAGGGGTGGCTTGTATGGACTGTGAATTTTGACTAGGCTGTAGGAATTACCGTATGTAACCGAGACAAAATAGTGTGTAAGTCAATGGAGAAACTAATGGAGGTGTGTTCCCGTATCCTCTTCTGTCGAACTCCGCACTCGCCTGTGTCAGTATAACCACAGAGCTACAACTCCATTGCATAACTTTGTAAGTCGTCCCTGCGCATGTATTCAAATTCCGGTTAACATCGTATTTATTGATGGCGTATGCACGAACTTATCTCATCCTAATGACACTCTTTTTTTTTTCTTTTCTTTTTTTTACAATATCCTACTAGCAGCCTAGGGAATCTGTTTTCCGTGAATCAGATATAAGCCGGATTTGAAGGCTTGATACTGTTTACCCAAAAGGCCTCAATATCGATGATGACTTTCATGCTCAAGTTTACAAACCTCGTGTTTGCCCTAAATAGGCCTTGTTTGTGACGTCATTTACTCAACTCAGTTGTGATCCTTTTTGTCCTTGCTAGCCTACTTGAAGTTCTCCTCTGTTTTCTGTTCTATTCTGAATTTTCGTGTTATTTCTCTCAATTGTCTAGCGTGATTTTTTGTAGAGGGGTCTTGTGTAGTCCGAAAACTTATACTCGAAAGAAAAACATGGTGGGAGTCAACTATCAGCCAAAGAATTGAAAACCTAGACCCAAACAGGAAGCTTTCGGTTCTTTAATCAACCTTCCAGCCAGCACATGTTATTTGAACAATCAAAATGGATTACCTACATTTGGTACAGACCGGTAGCAAGGCAAGGTAACGAAGGGGGGGGGGGAGGCGAGATTGCTTGCAAGGGGCGAAATATCTTTGTCAGAGGTGAGATGTTAAAAATTCAAAGTTTGTAGGGGCGCCTTCCCCTGCCTCCCGCTGCGGACCTTATTTGGCAAATTTTTAATTTTCCATCTTTTCAAGGCAATGGAATGAGGGGGACCAAGAGAATCATTAGCATGTTGCTGGTAATTTATTTTAACAGTTAATGTATCATAACGGGGGGGGGGGGGGTTAGGGTAAAGTTTCCTGGTGAGTACACCAAACGTGTAACATGGTTAAAATCATACATGAGGTTTGTCATTGGGAAAGGTATATTAAGCTGTATGAGGGGCCAACAATTTAGCAATTCGTAGTAAATCTATTGTTTTTCACTATCCAATTTACCAGGTCATTGTCAAACAATATCTACCGGCAAAAAGGTAGAGGAAGCGGAAGAGGAAGGGGACGGGAGAGGAGGAATGAAGGGGGAGGGGTAGGGGAAGGGAAGTCATGAGCAAAGGAGGGGAAATTGGGAGAAAAGAGGCTGAGGTGGGGGAGAGGGAGGGAAAGTCTCGGGGGGAGGAACGAGAGGGGAAGAGGGGAGGCTAAGAAGGAAGGTAAAGAGAAGAAAAAGAGGAGGTTAAGGATATCTTTATTACAGTATTAAGTGTGGCAAGTTTCATTATATAAGTTATAAGCATACATTTTGAGGTATCGATGGGGTTTGTCAGAATACATTTAAATTTTTGTTTTATGTGGAAATTAGACGGCACCATTGTAGGCATTGCTATTGTACGCTTGGTAATACAATAATCAAGCTTGTGTAATGTAAAGGTAATCAATAGCTGGGCATTGGCATGAAAAGTAAACGACATCATTTGGTTTAGAGAAGAATAGTATGAATATGAATTGGATGTATTAATATACAACCAATGAAAAGTATATGAAAGAAGACACTGTGAATGTCTTATTGGTCGAATAAAGTATTAGTTGACGGTTTCGATCCAGGCTGAGTTTAACCAGGGAGTTGTTAACTAACAACCTTCCTGGTTTAACATGAGTTTAAAGCACATGTGGAGTTGTCTGAAATTCAATTTGTAAGACCAGAGCGTCCCTCATTCAGTCATTGTAGAAGAAACATGCTAGGTATGAAAATGCAGACGAAACGCACCAACTGGATAATTGTCAGGGCTTACGGGGAAGTGAGTCAAAGGAAGGATTGATAAATGACTTTGAATTTGCGGAGAGGTATACAGTACAACTCATTTACCTACCGTGTCCCATTTAATTGACTATTATGTACAGGTTAAAGGGACACACTTATCCACTAAATATATTTTAGGTTTGTGGTAAACAAAATTTCATCACTGGTGACTGCCAATTGATTGACGTAAAAGAAGGGAAGATTCAAATTACACCCTTAAGGTATAAGTCACTCTGATTGGTCAACTATTTGTGCAGATTACGAACAGCAGTGTACTCAGAAAAATGTGATCTTAATTCAAAGTAAATATGAGGTTTTTAGGTAGCGCTGTGCACGGTCTTTCTTTAAATTGTGGGGGGCTAGAGGTACAATAAAGTGGTAGAAATTTTACTACTTGAAGTAGAAAAAATGAGCAAAGAATTGGGCCAAAATCATCATCAGTTAAGTTGGAACAAATGCATATTTTGTGTTCATTGTCATAAACAATAGCACGGTATTTTTAGTCTCTTGTCAATTCACTAACGAAGGAAAAAGAAAAAGGAACTTTTTTACATAGATTAATTTTTAGGGGGAAGGGGGAGGGGGAAGAGGAAGATGAAGGAGAGGAAGAGGGGGTGTGGAATGAAGTGGGTAAGGATAGGGTAGAATTTAGGGATAGAGAGGTTAGTGAAGATTTATCATCATTCCCTTTTCCCTTAAGTCTATTATCACCTCTTGTTCTCGTTCTCAAACATTGTATGTTGCGGGTTCAGGAAGCCGTAACATCTCCCTGGTTGGTTGTCTTTAATCCACAAACTGATGGATACTAGGGAATATATGGAATGATAATGAGAGGATTCTGTTCTCAAACGTTGTCCAGTTTGTCCAGGATCTCGGTAACTTGTTATCGAACCATTTCCAGGTTAAAATAATCAGGTATCTTTGTCAATTAATGAATCATTAAACTTCCTGCTACAAATTAACATCTTCCTTGTTAAAATTAAGCGCAATATGGATTAGCCGTGACCGCGATCCGGATTAAATTTAACCATGATGCTTTGTAGGGTGATATGCGTGGTACATGTACCTTTAAGGGTATTTGGACATGCAACCAAAAACAGCTACATCATACTAGAATGGTAGATTAAAATTCTCTGGTGAAAAATCCGTCGTAACTTTCTGAATATCTTTTAACATTCTCAAGATACACCTCTTAAAAGTATAACCATTTCTGAGATTTGTAACTAGCTACGCAAGAATTGTTACCTGAAGTGTTGCACAGGATCTGTATCTCTTTTATTGATTCTTCATTATCTGTCGATTACTTACCAGCAAGTTTCTAGTTTTGTTTCTAACGTGTGCATTTCCGAAGTAAACAATAGCTACTTCTAATATAAAATCCTAGGGACATGCCAACACTGTAACTGTCCTTGGAGTAAAGGTTAAGCACATAAAATAACATTACACATATCTCATGAGTCCCTCTTTCCACGTCACAAATTTGCATATGTAGCTGATGTTTATTTATGATAAGAATGCAAAAACTGCAATGTTCTTGTAAAATGGTGAAATTTTGATGGATTTTGATGGGAAGTTCGGCTGTTTTGAATATTTTAATACTTTCTACATCGAATAGGCACTCTCTAAATCCAAAAGAGTGAAATCAGGGACGAAGTCTATAATTACCACTGGATATTCGCTCTAAAAGAGTGAGAAAGCTTCCTTTTGGATTGAAATCTTTCAATCCAAATTTAGATTGGTCCCTAATTTCACTCTAAAAGAGTGACTTTTCACTCTAAAGATTTAAGAGAGCACTTATTATGTTTACATGTCCATATACCTTTAAAGAGTGGTATTCTTTCTTGATGTGATCTTTTGGGATAATTCCTTGAGAGATGGCTGCCCCCAGCATAGCATCCATCGCACACCGTCCTCACCGTCTCTGTAGCACTCCCGCAATGCCATGACTGCCCCGCTGTGACGTAACACAATGATGCAAAAAGTACGAAACACAGTGTAACCCCGCCCACCGAGAACCAACGTGTACTCCCAACTAAAGGTATGGTTGGACTAACTTTAGCCATCTGTAATAAAACGGAAGAAAAAGTCATGATCGTTAGTTTGAAGGGAAAATTACGTTTGTGATATAGAAAAGCTTGATATCCTTAAAACCATTATTGGTTGGTAGAGAATGACAGACAATTCAAAATAAGGCAAACGGGCAACATTGTTTCCAAGAAGTAAGGTTTTCACAGAAGAAAACACATTCTGGTACCTGAATTAGTTTATTGACACAAACTTTCAAATTTTCGAGTGATACGTTTTTCATATTTCTTGTAATGCGACTTATCTTCATGGGGAAAAGCTGTTTTCAGAGTCTATTGAAGATACTGTATAGCTTAATAGTGATAAAACCTGTTGTGTGTATTGGGGTGTGTGTGTGTTTGTAAGCTTGGTACAATGTAAACAGTATTTCTTATGAAAGTGTACATTAAAGAAAGGATCGAAAATTATGTTTAATGTATAAAAGAGGAACCAATCTAAATATTCTGGTGAAATTTCTATTCAGTTTTGAGCTAGATTTCTCGAGAAAACAGCAAATAAAGTTACGCATTTGTGACCTTAAAGGCATATTCTAGTAACGTTTCACAAGAGTCTCATGTGAAAAAGAAAAATATTCCCGGTTATGTCCTTCAACCCGTATAGCAATACCCTATTCCTAACTCAAGGTATTTCAATGTTGGTTACATTTGTGAAGAAATACTTCCAGGTCTCATCAAGGTCACAGAATGTTATGTAAAGTGGGCACATTGCCTCAGATTCCTTTTGTTTTTCTTCATCATTGAATCTGTATATCAAAGTTATTTAATATCCCCTACAGTGGTGTCAATATCATAAAGAAATTCAATGCTATGTCTAATCAATGAACCAGGATGGCATCACAGATTTTCCATAATTCACTTTGTCTAAAAAATGCATACCTTTGAAAATTAGTATCTCCCTAACGCTTCATGCTATTGAGATGCGGTTTTCACCTCGTAACACAGAAAAATTTTCTGCATTTTTTAAAGTCATTAAATTTAGCCCGTGGCAAAACCCTTTAAGTGAGCTTGAAGCATGCAGGAATTATATCATCCCTTCGCATTGGTGAGTAATGCTTTGTTTTCTTTGTTTTTCAATCCGTTGTAATGACCTTGGATTTAATAGGAAAATGAACTTCTCATGGGGGATTTGAAGTTTGTAAATTTCCTTTAGTCTCTCATGCATTCACAGTACGATATCATGGGATTAGGCCTACGGAGGAGAAAATTGTCTGTAAAGCTTAAAGAAAAACAAAAGAGAGCTCAGTAATGTGAGGTTAAGATTTCCATAGAAATAAAAGTAAGGGAGAATGCTGACACAATGGATCCCTGCATGTTTAACCGGTAAAGCCACGAAAATTGTGAGGGCGCTTTCGTTGTACGGCAAAAGACCGGTTGATTGGTGCCGTACGTACAGTGTGCATTAGCTGCAGAAGTTATAGCTTATTTTATCCGTTTTTCGAAAGATTAGGAGTAATTTTCACAACAGAAACAAGTCATGGTGCCTTTAGTATTTTGTTTTATACTCCTTACTTGAAAACTGGTAGTTTCTTTGTCAATACTTGGGGCAAAAGCAATGACGTGATATTATTACGCGCCGGTGCTCTGTTGCCGTACAGTCTTGCCAAATCTATGGCTTCAGTCCAGATCAGCAGACGTCATTCTCCCTTACTTTAATTTCTATGAAGATTTCACATGTGCCTGCTTCACATTCACTTCGAGTTGAAAATGTGGCAAATTCATCTTCTAATATCCCGAGAACCACGCATTCGAGTTCAATGTTATTTTCACCAGAATGCTTAGATTTACTACCCCTTTAACGTATCAGATCTTGATTTAAGCCGAAATCCTTCTTTTAATTTCACGATTAAGAAGATTTGACACAGGTTTAACGGTGAAACAAATTCGTCAAAACAACCATCTTCACAGGGCATTTCCAAGCTGATATGTAAAGTCTTGAAATTTATTCATTCAACTTTAAAGGGTCTCATTAAGTTGGTTCACAAAATGCATGATTTTTTTTTCACACCTGTTGAGATCTACTCACAAATTGATGTTAAATGGTCAAACTAAGAGATTCTGCACATCTGACACACAACTGGAATGGCAATGATAGGGTTATTAATGATTGCAATCATTCATTACAAATTCGTGACCAGACACTTTTTACCATTATGTATTAATCAAAGGCAACCCCTGTCCACAAAAATTACAATTTCTCACATTTTTGGTAACAATGGGAAGTGATACATGAGCAATGAGGCTAATTAGAAACATTGTCATGCAATGATTCCCTTCAAACTCGTCACAAACTAATTGATATCAACTCAATGAGCCCCTTTAAGGGGGTATTCCATCACCAAAACATATTTGAACCCTCGGTACACTCTAAAAACATCCTGGTTAAGTCCTGGTTAATTTAACCAGGATGGGGGTCAATAGTTTTCATACATTTCCTGTTTAAAAGTAAAAAGAAATCTTGGTTAAATTTAACAAGGAAAATGTTAAATTCTTATCAGGATTTCTAACCAGTCGTTAATTTTACAAGGAAAATGTCAATTTTGACCCTGATGTCCCTGCTATTTTAACCAGGAAATGTATGGAAAACTATTGACCCCGATCCTGGTTAAATTTAACCAGGATATTTTTAGAGTGTATCCATATATTTACAACTTGTGAATGCACTTGCGTATGTGTCATTCGAATAACATTCAACTTGACGATTAATCAATATTTTAGAAATAATTACGGCAGAATTTCAGTAATGTTTCCTTAATGTTTCAAGGCGAACGACTGTCTCGACCTCTTGTCGAAAATTAAATAGCTTTTCTTTCTGTAGGTTTCGACTTACAACCCGAAATGCGATTGACGACTAAAACCATGGAGCTACAATGAAACAATCGTCTGAAACTTTTAAGGCGTCTTCACACGTGGGTACTTTTGGCAAATTATTTCCACTTCCTATCTTTTCGCCTACACAGATATTTGATTTAGCCTTCGTATTGGCTTCGAAAAGCTATACTTTACTGACAAGGTTTACATAAGGAAAAGTAAAAATAACGAAGCAGTTTTGTACGCCCTTCCCTTTTCTTGTTTGAAGCAGAGCTAACGTTCCCAAGTATTACAACAAAAGTTTATCTTCGATTATTTTGATTGTTTTTTCTTAGTTCAGTTTGTTCGTAAAATAACCATTTTTGTCCTTTATTTTGTGTTGTGAACCTCCAGACATCTTCAAACTTTCATGATATTGCATCTTATTTCAATCTCAAAACAGCACGCACGGAGACTTGGAATCAAGCTCATGCACATCCGAGGAAGTAATTCCAGGTAGAATCTCCCCCTGAAAGTGGTACGTACACCATAGATTAGTGGTTCCCAACGGAGGCGTTATGCCCCCTGGGGTCATTTTCGCAACTCATGGGGCGATGACTCTAAGGGGGCGGCAGGGGGCATTTGAAAAGATGAGATACTAAGTTTAAACCGGGCTTTACAAGATCCCAAAAGGTTTTCCTTAGCTGAGCTCTCAAATTCGTTCCCTTGAAAAGGAGATAAATGACGTCAACAAGTCGAATAGGTCTAACATTCACTCCTCAGGTGCACTAAAAAGTATGTGAATTATCTTTATTGCTAGATTTCACGAAATCGCATACAACAGTGATTAATTTCAAAATTTTCTCGGCGAGGACCCTCATATTCACATTAGTGGTATCCTGAAAGCGGTGAGCGAAGTTCAATGGCTAAAAATTTTCCCTCCACTTTTACCTTTAATGTAGGATTTCTGTGCTGTCCATCAACATGACATACTGACAGAAGTGAAAATTACAGATAACTGTAACATAATAGATAACTTTTGCAATGTACTATGGAGTAAAACGTTAAAATGTTTTGAATAATGCAATCTTATGGTTTGCCAAATTCGGCTTTCTCATTATTTTTGCCCGTAGGACAGCTTGAGTCACATAAGTCTTTTAAAGCCCCATGCGACCCCTACCATCTTTCTTCCTCCTACCTGCAAGGAAAAATTCCTTGCAGCATCAAAGGAAACCTTCTTTAGTAGCTCTATGGGTGATTCTGTAATCTCTAGTGAAAATTTAAGGTTATTAAATATTAGGTAATCGCAGGACAGTCAAACTTGACTTACAGTGCCTCATTCTTGTGTCGACAATTTAAATAATACCCCAGAACTTCCGGGGGCTTCGCCCCGCTCCCTCATCGAGACATTGCCCCTGAGCCCTATTAGGGGCCCTGTGGGAACTGTCCACACTTCGGTGGGCCTTTGGTATCTGTAAAATTCAAAAATGCTTCTCCGTCCCTAACCTCAACTCTGTGATTCACCATAAAAAACGAGAGTCAGCTTTTTGAATCCCGCACTGCTGTTATGCTTCCCTGTGTCGGACCCGTATATACGAAAAAACAATGCACGTGTTTGCCTCCACTTTATTTCACCATGTGTTTTTATTACAATTGCCGTTTCATTCATGACAACAGTATGCTATAGACGGAGGGGGGGGGGGGGGTGGTGCCCAATGCCATTCGGTGAAAGGGGCGGTGAGCTGAAAAAGGTTGGAAACCACTGCCGTAGATGCTGACGACGTTTCAATCCCCAACCCCCTCGAGTTTTTGCTGGGTTGGTGAAATTGACAAGGTGGTGTCTCTTTGGGGAATTGAAAAGTGTTATCCTGGTGCAAATGACCCTAAATGGTAACCAAAAATTACCCTTAAATAACTCTAAACCGGATGATGTACATGTATGATTATGTGTACAGAGGCAGAGCTTGAAGGCAAGCCAACTTGCTTGATCAATCTCGTAGAGGGTCCTCGATTAACCCACATGGCTTTTTGACCCCAAGTGTGAAACGTTAAACCTTTTTCTTACGTCCTAGCAAATTACGCTGAAGGGGGGGGGGGTTAGCCAACCAAACTGCTCCCAAATATAGTAAAGTCCCCAAAAGGGACACCAGACTGAATGTGATCAACTGATCAGCTTTAAAGGCAGTAAGCAGTTGCCCCAAATTCAGTTTAAAAATCAGCTAAATTTTACAAATCCCCCCTTCTTCCGTTATACGTGTCTTTTGTGACGAGCATAAATATTGAAGGTATACATTAAGGAGTTATTCTACACGAGTTTAACAGTTCACCAACAAAATATTGTTACATCTTTAAAATGAGCCAATCGCGAATCAGGATACCGGGTTGCGGCACTAATTCAAACTGGGGTGATTGCATTTTCCGTTTAGGGGGTACAACATCATTAGACTGTTGGAGAACAGCTGTTCTAGAGAATAGTATAGGTCTAGTGCCAGAGTACACCGTCAATTTTAGGTCCTTCTAGATGTGAATAACTCATGTTGGGATGAACAGTTGCTGTTGAATCCTCCAGGGGCGTAGCTAGGATGAAATTTTTAGGGGGGCCTAGATATCAAATAGGGGTCACGGCATTGATCGCCGTCTTTAATTCTTAAAATTTTTTATAAGAACACACAATTTCTGAGGTTGCCTAGCAAACATCTGGGGGGCCCAGGCCCCCAGGGCCCCCCAGTAGCTTCGCGCTGGAATCCTCATGGATATGAAAAAGGATATCTAAATATGGATTGAAAGTGATATAAACTGTTTGAAAAATTGTTGGAAGAAAGTGGTTCAAATTAATATGGGTGGGTGTATACCAGTACTGGTGTATACCCTCTAAACTTCATCTTATTATAGCTAAAAATCCAAACGTCATACTGTTCTAAATTAGTAGGACCAACTCATCAGCTTTCATCTGATGGGTGGCTTGTCTGGACTGTGAACTTTGGCAAGACTGTAGGGCATGTAACAGAGACAAAATAGTGTGTAAGTCAACGGAAAAGGTTATAGAGCTGTGCCCCTTTTAAGCCCACTGCATATACCAATCAGTCATACGTCTGTCATGTGTGGCTCCATTCTAAAAAGTGACTTACTATTTTAAGGCAATACGTGGAAGGCGAATGCGTATGTTGTGCTTGCAGTAGTCAGAGATCATTCGTCAGGGCCTTTGCTTGCAGTTCTCTCGTCGTAGAATCTTTCAGTGTATCGTTGGCTAAGACCCGTCTTGAGGTCCTCTGTTTACAAAGGAAACAAAAAAGGTAAATATGAAAAGCATCCTCGTAAAATTACTAACAATAGTCTGCTATTTTTAATCCACGGGCAAGGAACAGGCAAAGGTAATCCTTAGAGGCATTTGCTGGTGGCTAAATTTGATGTTTTTCAAAAATAATAAAAATAAAAAACATAGGAAAAAGATCTGTGTAAGGAGGTAACAACCGCATCTCAATGGTTCATTGGAGAGATGCTTATTTCCATAGGAATGTAATTTTGTTAGTGATGTAGTGCGTGGTCTGATAGTGGAAAATCTGTGATGGCACGGCAACACTTTGCTTTTCTATACTAGATCTTTATGATGTTGACACCCACTGAATGGAATGTTTAAAAAATTGGTTTGCTATACCTACATATGGCGCAATTCTATGCTAGATCTACACAGAAACTGGATATTCAAACATTCCACGTAACCACATTTCAAGGAGTGCCAGGCAATGTGCCCACTTTACATTACTTTCTGTGACCTTCAGGAAAAATGGGGGTCGTTCATTTTTGACAACGGTAGCCAATCTTCAAAATGGGATATCTTAAGTTTAGAATGGAATATTTTTACAGTGGTTGGAAACGTATCTCCCTGTTTTTCTGTTCACATAAGTCCCTTTTCAACTACCACTAAAAAAATTGATGAATATTGAAGTACTAGGTACGGTGGTACTTTTTTCTTTAGGTAAGAGGTAGATGTCTCATCGAGAATAAGTAGGGGAGTAGGGTCACCGACGCAACAATGCGTCACATTGTAACAGCGTGTTTAGTAAACTTTTTGCTTCCACTTTGTAGCACGTTGACACTCTAAATGTGTTTAGCAATTAAACAATAAAAGGAATATTCCAGTGACGATTTTAGAGTACTTTGAATAGAAGAGAATAATTTTTCATCACATACCCTTCAAGCTCTACACCAATAGCTTGTTCATAACTCAAGATTATACTGTCTAAAACTCCTGTAGCTTAAAGGTTGCCAAATGTTATGTAATACCGGCACGGCAGATTACTTCCACAGTTATTTTGTTGTTCTTTAAAATTAAATGGATTAATTCGACCTTTAAAGTATTGGCACCAGTAATACATTGAACAGCATTCATTTTTTTAGCTTAAATTTCCATGAGAATAAAGGTTACAACTCTTACAGCGTCTGCATATTTCATTAACAGGTGTCATAATTATAAACAAATACAACAGATAGTCAATTACACTCTAAATTCACTATGGTCAAAATTGACCATTAATTGGTCAACTATGCACCGACTCAAATATGGTCAATTTTTTAACGTAATTTACATTAAAAAAGTTGACCATATTTGGGTCGGTGCATAGTTGACCAATTAATGGTCAATTTTGACCATAGTGAATTTAGAGTGTAGCCTGCCTGTGTGACATCGCAGATTTCCCATAATGCAATGGACTGCTGTATATGGAATACTTTCTTTAAAAGTCACAACATCTAAACACAACATGCTATTGAGATGGGATTTACAATAATAAAGAGAGAAAAAGTTTCCTGATTGTTTAAAATTCTCGTATTTTGTCAACAGAATATACCTTTTCCTTGTTAGCAATTAAACTCGTTTGAAGACACAGCGTTTAGTCTTAGGGATTTTACACCCGTTTATATCTGATACATTTAGGAAACACGGAGGCAGAGAGATGTTGAAAAAGATACTCCCAGTTTTAAGAGTGTAGGTAAGGGGAAAGTTGGAAAAGTTAGGTCTTAGTCTGAACACGGTAAAATAAGATTACTGTGTGCTTCATTTATCTTTCTGTTTCTAAAGATTTCTTTTGTGTATGTAAAGTTTTACGAAGAAGTGCTCGGATAAACTTGGTTCGGATGTTCGAAGTTTCCAGATAGGCGAGATTCTGATAAGTGTGGTGCTAAAGCCAATGGCCCTGAGTTTGTGTGGGTTTTCAGTAGTTGTTACTTCCGGTTTTTGCCTCGTACACCAGTAGCTCACAGGATATTTCTAACAACGTTAGTCACTTCAGGAGATGCCTCCTTTTGAGAGAATCTAGTTTTCCCCGACAGGGGAAAATATCGGGTATGGGCGCCGTCATATTGCCTTCTTTACCAGTTAGTGCAGCTAGGGACAGTGTGGGTCATTCCACGCATAGCTCTTTACCAGAAGGATTGGAAAAACTGATACATATAAATAAACCTTAAGGAGAGAAAGATAAAATTCAGATTTGAGTTAAAGGGAAATATTGTGTTTAAAATGCACCAACATGGCATACAAAGAAAATGCCTATAATCATTATTAAACCGTTTAGTCCCACCAATAAACTGTAGCAATAGCCTTATCTCCTCAAAATACTATGCATTCCAAGAGTAATGGATCTTGCGTCATTTGAATTTTTGAAACTTTTGGGTGAACAATTATTTTTGTGCACCAAATAACTGAATTTTGAATTGTCTATCATTCTGTATCAATAAATATTGGTTTAAAAAAATATGAAAATGTTCAGTAAAACAAACCCGATATTTCCCTTTAAGAGTCTTAAATTGTTTGCCAGCCTGTGGAAAAACGAAGTGTTTCTTTCAGCTTATCACTATGAAAAAAAAAACCGATAGCCCTATGTGACGAAAACTAAAGAGAGCCCCTATACAGGAAACTAAAGAGAGCCCCTATACAGGCTAATTGTATGTCCATAGTATTTAAGAAATCTTTTTATGTACTCCGTTCTATTTAAAGGTTCTCTAGTCTCACGCCAGACAGTAAAATTCTCCCAACTAAGTTTACTTTTAGTCCCTCCTTCAATTACAAAAAAAAAAACTTTCCTTTGTTCTAATTCACCTTTAGTTGAAGACACAGGCACAGAACCTAGCCTGCATTGAACTTAATTTGCTGGAGGCCATATATAGGGCGATACGTAACCCGAGTGGGATTCTCAGGCACTGAAGGGAAAAACAAAAAAAAAAAACAAAAAAAAAAAAACAAAAAAAACACGCAGTAAGCGTATTTACAGCACACGCGCACGGCAAACCATAGATACTATTTGTGACATAATGGACGCTTGCCGCTCAAAACCAAAGAGACGCTTGATCTTGTCCTTCGACATGTTTTTTATATGAACAGTGTGAGAAGCTACAGTATTTCAAGCATGGCATGGTGCTGTGCCGGACGCGCGTTTTTTCCCACGAGGTTATGGGCAAATGATGTCAATGGACCAATCAACTTCTTGGAAATTGGCCACGCCATTTACTCCCGAAATGAAAGTTTCTCTACATGTTTTGGTAATTCTGACGACGGATTACGAAAGAACATGCCAAATATCCCAAGAGGAGGTAACCCTATCCTGTATTTTAACCCTAACTATTTTAAAACAAATTTCAAAATTCATCAAAATTCGAATTTGCCCATAACCTCGTGGGAAAAAATTTAAGAGTGCCGGACGAGCCAGCCGAACTGTTCAATACTGACGTCACTAAATACTTATGTTGTATATGATTTGAAACATCTCCTTTTAGTAAAAGTTACTGAATGGCTATAGGGCTGATCTCCCCGAAACATTTCCTTACCAATAAATTTAATTCTGGTGTGTATATAATAGGAATATTTCCAGGTAAGGTGGAATTCCATCAGTGTCTTGTGACACCCAACCAAGAATAATGCACTGTAGAAGCAGGAGATATTTCGTCATGGATATTCAATAGCTCCCAGCATCGGAGAGCGTGTAATAACCAAAGTTGAAAGGGTTAATGACGTATAGTTCCATGAATATTAATGAGGACCTCGCAGCACTTCACTTCGAGCCTGACCCGGGGAAACAGAGTAGACCAGTTAGGCTTGCAAGGTGTCGCAAATATTCAGTAGCTCTAAGCAATCAGTTATAATTATGATACATCATTATAAACCTTAATTTTAGTTGGATACCGTACTTTTTCTGAATGCAGCCGTAAGAGGTTAGAGAACCTAAGACCCTAGATGCGTGGTGATCAATTCTATCCGCCGTGTTTTCCGAACGGGTGAATAATTACAACCCAGTACAAATGCATTGCCTTTGGTACAAGCTATCTACCTACCGTTTATTAGATTAAATTAAACATTCATCTGATATTTGTGCTGGTCTGAAATTGACGAATGGCCCGACGGGAGTTTTGTCTGAGAAACATGATCTCTGCAAACAAGATTCTGCCGTGATTAATTTCGATAATGTCAGGGTTTTGATTTGTTTCCCATCAAAACGTATGGAAATGCTACCTCAAACTTAGGTCTAGCCTTCTCGACATACCTATCTCGCGGAGCGGACACTGTTTGCTCAGCCCTCTATATGTCTATAAGCTTCCCAAACAAACGACTGCGTCCAGTTTTGGACACAAATTTCATTAGCAAAGTATGATTTTAATTCGTACTATTTCATTATTTATGCTGTTGCTTAAATTGAGAGACTACGTTTCACTTGTGGAAGGCGTAAAGCTAAAAGCCTATGGTAGGGAGCTGCCTTACCTACGTAGCAAGCTTTACGTCAAGTTTACGACATATTCCTTGTTCAGTCATATCCCTGTGTTTGGGAAGCCTTAAGGAGGTGCTGAGAAAGCAGAGTCGGCTCCGCGGGATAGGAGCTGCCACGCAAGTACCTGACTATAGAATAAAACCTTAGAAATCCAATCATAGACCCTTTTCCAAATAGCAATTGCAATGGATTATGGGAGGGAGTTCTGGTAGGCGATGTTGTTGTCAATGGCATTTTGCTGTGGCAAAAAATAATGCACACCAAAATTCTATCCCACAATCCCTTGTAATTCCTATTGGGAAAAGAGTCTATTACTGAATTGCATAAACTCCTGCCCTATTACCAGGGCGTGGGTAGGCTACCATGGAGCAGGGAGTTGCTATTTGACCAGGGAGTGGTTAGAGTGGCAGCTCCCTGATTTGACAAATAGTAACTTCCTGCATGGAGTTACAACGAATGGTAGTACACACAACGACACTGCGGTTTGCTTAGCACGTGCCACTGTATGATAAACGGGACCAGACGTTGCAGGGCTTGAATATTTCTTCAAGCAGGGAGTTGCCACTCCCTGCTCAATGGCTGTATAATCTCACCTCAGACAGTAAAAATTCTTCTTACTAAGTTAACTTCTAGCTCCTCCTCCATTTGCTTTTAGAAAAAAAAAACAGCTTTCTAGTACACCTCAAAGACAGAGCCACAGTAGCCTACACCGAGTTTCAATTCCTCAAGGCCATAGTGACACACAACTGAGTACGAGCTTAATTGGGAAAACAATTGACTGTACAAGTCATCATTGACCAACCAGAGTGGAGCTTTTTTCTGAAGTAATGTTAATCAAAGTGCAGTCACCAATCGTATTTTGAACTATAGGGCTATTCCTAAACATATTTGTGGGGGATACCACAACCCCATTAGCCTTCAACCAATCAGATGACCGTTTAAGATAGGAGGGTATGTCCTTATACATGCTCATTAAAATTTACAGTCTAACAACAAGTGCACTTATTATCGATTATCTACAAAGACGAGTGAAGCCCTCAGTCTGAATTGAGTGACCACGCTACACAATGGAGCTTCTACATGGACTCCATGGGTCCAGTAAATCTTGAACAAAATACTTTTGAAGAAAATGGATGATTACCTTGTTCCTGAATCGGTAAATTCAGTCAAGATAAACTTGTACATTCTTTTATTGTTTTATTTGTTACATGACAGGTAATTCCAATTACCTACTCTAACCCTATGTGCCAATGGCAACTCGAGGAAGAAGGATCAGGCCACCTTATTGATTAGTTTGCTTAGTGGTTTCCTCCTCAAAACTGTTGGGGAGACTCCCCTACTGAGGCCTGACACAACTATTCAGTGTGTCATGCATGAGTGACCTTCAACAACACAAGTTCTCAGGAGTCAAGATGAGGCTCATGCCAGCCAGGAAGTTGAGCTGCACAGTTTATTTGCTAAGAGGATTAGTTGTGGTTGGAGTTTTTCTCAGTCCTGGCTAATGGGCATTTCCTCTAATGCACTTTTACAATGCAAGCAAGGTCGTTATGTTTTGTACGTAGGCCTAATAGTATCCTCATTCTTGTTACGTCACACTGGGTCACAGCTGCACCCTCCAACCTGGGAGATGACACCTCCCTGCTCCAACTTTGTGACTGAGATTTCTAAATGGTGGATGAAAAGTGCATGGACCAGGGCACTGTCATCTGAGAGGATATCCAATCATGGAGCTGCTTCATCGTGAATAATGTTCAACATCCCATGTGAGACACAACGAGCAGGATCCAATTAACAATATCCGCTGTGAAATTTACACGAAATGTTGTACAGAACGCACTTTCCAACCGAATGCAACATTACATACAGAAAAAGGATTTAATTGTGTATGGCTCCTACAGTCGAGCACTCACAGTACTTACAGTACCTGTGGATATACTTACACACACACACACACACACACACACACATATATATATATATATATACACTCCCATAAATCTGCACCTGCACACACCCTTTTCCAAATAGCAGTTAAAAAGGATTATGGGATACAGGTTTGGTACGCGTCGTTTTTGGCCACAGTAAAATGCCATTGACAAAAACGAAGCATACGAAAACTCTATCCCAAAATCCTTGGAAATTGCTAACTGGAAAGGGGTCTATGAACTACGGGCCCAGCTATTTCTCAAAGTTCTGTCATCAAATATACTATTGTGAAAATTTATCGGTGAGCTTGATATGGCTTTAGAGACATGTCAATGAACTTTGGATCAATTTTGTTTTCTGCGTAATCAAAACACCTTCCACGTCTTATCCATTTTACTCATACGAAGGATCCTTATACGTTACATACAATAATGTATGTAATTTATTTTTTAATATATACCAATGATGTAGTTGAGTCGATATAAGGCGGTGGGATTTGAAGCCATGAACCTCAGCAACCACGAGATTCGGGGTTCAATCTACGCACGTGTCATAGAAAGGTCAGTTTTTAATCCAAAATCAGTTTACAGCTTTCCACTTTGAACTCACCTTGTAAATCAAATCAAATTTGATCTTAATGATGAGTTGGTCAGCAGTACTTTATCCGTGTCCACTTAGCCCAGGTCGGAGCCATTTCCAGTGGCTCAATTCTCACCCAATTCAAAGTTCAGTGGTTTTAATTTCGGACCATTTCCGAGTCTGGCTGGAGTATGTTCTGTGCAACAATGCAGCATATCATAAGCATTTTTTTAAAACCTGTCACACGTGCACTTAATTTTTAATAAGGTCATTGTATGGAGTAAGTTTTATGGTCTCGTCCACCTATGTCAAATAGCAACTCCCTGCTATGACTTAAGTTAATTACTTGTGATGTTCTTAAATATCAGTAAAAATGGAGTCTTGAAACGTCTTCGAGTAGTTTTCATTAATGCGGGCTCGGTTGCAATTTGCCTACGTAGCAGGCTGTACGTTGTACTCCTTGTTCAGTCATATCCCTAAGACTTGCCCAAATGAACACCTATACAAATTCTTTGGATATTCATAGAAATATGTGGCCCTAAGAATGGTTGATTGTAAGTGAATATTCAAAACATTGCAACATCTGGTCCTGCTTAAATCATGGAAGTACTACCTCGTGGCATAGGTTACTGCAAGTGCCCACTGCAAAGGTGGCTTTGCAACACAGTAATGATCGGACTTCTCAGGTTTCAGTCTCGGCTTTCAGTTTTAAGACTACCGGATTACACCATGGAAGTACGTCCGAGGTAGTACTTCCATGATTACACACACTCAGTCAATAAAAACAATAGCAAGAATAACGAAAGAGTACATGAATAAGTCATATTATGGTAATGAAGTTTGCGTTCCCATTTGGACGTAGTCCTTTTCGATAGGACAGAAGTCGTTTGGGAAGCCTTAAAGTGGGGCTGAGCAAACAGAGTCCACTCCGCGGGGTATGTTTGCAAATCGGCTGCAAATGCTTGTTCAGTTGCCGGCCATTTCAGGCAAATTCTGATTCTGTTACCGACTTTTTATCCCTAGCCACTTCTAAGTCCAGAAAAAAGAAACGTACTATATTCCGGAATTGAGTCAGGGTCCAGACTTTGGCGTTACAGCCGTGTTAGACGGCCAGGCGACAAAAAGTTGTAATATAAAAGCCACGGACTTCCTTCACATTTGTGGCACGTAGTATTGTAATGCATGCAAGTATGTCCTTTAAAGGTCGTGTGACATGCCACCAAAAAGAGCTGTTTCACTTGTCACTTAAAGAATTAAGTCCTCCAATCAAAGATCCAATGGAATTATTCAATATCTTTTACCGTTCTCAAAAAATACATCTTCAAAGTTTGATGGTTTCTGAAGAAACTAATTGCCTATGCAAAAATAATGATGTGGAGTGTTGCACAGTGTTATGATTCTTTTGTTAACCCTTTATAAATTATCTCTTAATTACTGATCATACAGATTACATTTTGGTGAGTGATAACAACATTTTTCAAGTAAACAAATTTAAGTTTTTTAATAAACCCCTCAGGGACTAACAATGCTACCAGTGTCCTTGAAATTAAGGTTGAAAAAACAAAGGCTAACATGTGCCATATATGGTATGTCCCTCTTTCGATGTCACATATTTGCATATTTAGCTCATGTTTATTCATGATACAAGTGTGAAATAGAAATTTCCCTGTAAAATGGTCAATATTTGATGGATTTTAATGGAAACTGCGGCTATTTTCTGGATTTTTAATGCTTTTTACATCAAATATCCAACTATAATATTTTCATGACTCACAACCTTTAAGAACTAAGAACTTATTCTTAAGAGCATCTTCGAAACTGTGAGAGATAGTGTGGGCCATAGGCTAGACCCCTCTTTTCAAGGCTTCTTCGGC
This sequence comes from Holothuria leucospilota, assembly GCA_029531755.1. Lineage (NCBI taxonomy): Eukaryota > Metazoa > Echinodermata > Holothuroidea > Aspidochirotida > Holothuriidae > Holothuria > Holothuria leucospilota. The sequence goes on from CM055972.1 coordinate 16,111,625, forward strand.
TTCTTCCTATCGCAACACATTAGAAAATAACCCAAGCTTTCCGTATTGTTTGATCCCAGGTCACCCTATCCCAAGTAACCCGACCCCTCACCTCCCCTCCTGTACCAAGATGAAACTGACCTAAAACTGCAAAAAATTTAGTCTTGTGACAACCCCCTGTTTCATCCCCCTCGCATGTTCGGTCCTATCTTTGACAGAGAATTGCAAGTTTCGTAACTGTCAACTTGAATGCATTCGACGTGATATAAGAGACACTACCTCGGAGTACTTCTGTGATGTAAACTAAGGCAGTAAAGCTATCATTACTTTTACAACCTCAGGGAATTACAGTCTGTCTCATTCATTCGAGTCTAAGGCTGATCTTATATTTCCGTCTGTGATCTATTCATGTGCTCATAATTTGTAAGTTAAACTCTGCATGAAAAAAAAAAGGAAAATATTGACTCAGAATCCAACAGGATATAAGTAAGATATCACCAATTATGGACGTCATCTGTTATTCTCGTCGAAATTTAAAAGTCCAAATATGATGTAACAAATCTGCGTTTAACTATTATGTTTATTCAAAAAGTAGTGCAAAGACGAGGGTGTGTTGGGGTATTTCTTGATTGAGGTTATAGAAATTCCTACATATTGCAGAGTCTGTTGGGAAAATTTTATTTCCTCCGAAATGAAATCTCTTCTGCCTGGTCTTCCATGAAATTATTCCCACCCCCTACTCAATACAAGAGAGTCAACAGTCTATCAAAAGTTGGGGTTGGTGGGGGATGGTGGTGGGTGGGGGATGTCCTGACCGGAACTACTTCCAGGGCAAATCTGACTCACTTGAAAGCGCTGGAAAAATGTGGAGACTAGATGATCTGTAGTGTAATCTTTGATGCATTTTCCCACGATTTTAATCCATCAAACGGCTGTTTCTACTATTATCGATTTGATATCATTGAATCATCTATATTGCAACCTATGGAAACAAATATGTGTCACCTGTTTTCGTTGGGGTCTAGAAAAAAGTGGAAGGGGAACAATCCCTACCCTTTCAAAAGTAGAGGTACATCCCTGTTTCATATCTGTTCACATCTGTTGACGCCTGTTACAACTGATAATGTAGTAAAAATTGACCGATAATGTATTACTAACCGATAATATAGTACAAATTGACCGATAATGTAGTAACTTTTTAAACTACAATTTATCACCTCAAAACCGATAATGTAGTAAAAAATTTTTAACCGATAATGTATTACCATTTGACCGACAATGTAGTAAAAGTTACTACGTTATCGATCAATTTTTACTACATTATCGGTTTAGTGATACATTATCGGTCAATTACTACATTATCAGTTGGAACAACGCCCCAGACTGAATGCCCTATTCTGTGCATCTCATTAGGGAAATAGACTCGAGGCTGAATGCTATTCTGAGAATTATTTGCAATGCAGAAACGAAAAGGACTGACTAAATTCGCTAAGAAAAAAGTTAAAAAAAACCTAGCTTTTACAACATGTCATACAGCAAAATTAGGTGTAACCACAATAAAACCATCCAGTTTCACCAATAAAGTCGCGCAATAACTTTATATCCACAAAGTATAATGCATTACAGTACAAGAGTTACCTACGTTGCCTAATTTGAAAGTTTGGGAGTTTGGGACAAGAAAACACTCTTCAGCTACAAATAACTGGATGCCCATCTGAGAGAACCTTACTTCTTGAAAGTAAGGCTACTAGGCCTATGCTGTCTGATTTTGAAAACCTATCATTCTGTATCTATAAACCATGATTTTAAAGATATGGCAATTTTCTGTCCCATAAACGTTACCGTACAGTTTCCTTTTAATATTTTCTAGGAACTTGAAAGTTCATACCGCAGTCATTCGTTCATTTTTTTCGTTCGTTCATATATTTTTTCCTTCGTTCTTTCCTTGATTCGTTCATTTCTTCATTCATTCATTTGCTAATTGGCTCAGACCGTTTCATACACAAAACAGCACCTCTAATTAAAGGGTCTGTTGCATCCCCACTATATATATATATATATATAGGAATAGCCCTATAGTTCTAAATACCATTCGAGACATTCTGATTGACATAAATGCAAGCAAAAGCATTACTCTGATTGATCTTTCGGATGACTTGTACAGATTAATCAGTAGTGAATCCAGACATCTCACACACAGCCCGTGTGAATATGGCCTTAATCAATTGAACTCAGTACAGAATATTACGGTATTGCTTTGTCTATACGAGATGCACTAAACACGTGTTTCTTTGAAATGGAAGGAGGGTTTAGGACAAATCTTAGTTGGGGGAATTTTTCCTGTTTGGGGTGAGATTTGTTGTCCTTTAAGGGGGAGTTCGTCCACCCACAAACGACGAATACTTCTGTAAATCGTAAACTCTTTACCGGGTTTACTATTAAAAGTTTCTTAAGAACTTTCCCCTTTGCATAAAAAGTAACAAAATGACCGATCCTTTTCTTGTAAATGCCACAAGACATTTTTCCTAAATGCCAGAAAACAGTGAGCACTTCAGTTTTATTAATTGATTAATTACCAACCAAAAGTCAATAATTCTCTGTTTCCTCATACGACCTAACCTAAAGGTGGACCTAATCACTTTTTATGTTGCACGATTTCGCAATATAGAACTACTAATGAGTATTATTCAGAAGAAGTATTTTGCACACGATACAAATTTGCTTGAGGGAGATCGACCTTAGACTATAGGCGTTCTCCACCAAAACAACAATTCAGAAGGTGGGTGTAATACATCGAACAATGATACGACTCTTGGTCCCCCAGACTAGACCCCTATGATGAATAATCCAAGCTAGATGCATTCAAAATGGCGGAAAATGTGTGGGACGCGGAATGAGAAGTAAATAGTTTATACCATCACTTTGTGCATTAAGCAAGTGCGGATACCGTTTAGCTGATTGAAAAGGGTAACTTTTGTATCGGATCTTAATGGCGTGATGTGGGTTGACTAGTTACGTACAGCGGCCCCTTTGTATTTCAGAAGAAAAGTTTTTTTTTCTTGTTTGTTTATTTGTTATTGAAGGAAAGGCGGTAAACTTATCCAACAGATCGCTGTAAATTGTCTTTCCCTTAGGGAAGGGGTGGGAGTTAGGCTGAAAAACTAAGTTTCATGTAAATTAGATCACTTTATCTGTTTATCAAAATAAATTAACAAAGTCCAGGGATCCGAGATTAGAAATAGAATGAGAAAGTACTTTACTTGCATCATAGATAACAAAGCTAAGACTGAAATTTTGCAATTAGTTACAACTGAAATCAGAACTGCAGCAGGAGGGAGACGGCGGGGGCGGGGGTGGGGGCAAAGGGAAGGGACCTCTTCCGGAAATCCCCAGCAATGTCCAGAAAATTTTCCAATTTCGCAGGAGAAACTTGTTCGGGGTTATAATGTAATTCTGACAGTGACCAGTCGCCCCTTTAGATTACTTGTTGTGTCGTTAAGGGGGCAGGTTATTCAACAAAACCCCCAAATGTTCAACTTATCTTTAAGAAAATCATATTTGTAACTTTTCAACAAAATACACACATTCATTTTTTCTTAATTGAAACCGAAACTTTTGCACATGCTAGGTGCCCAGAAAAATTTAGCTTCACAGTATACTTCCTGCAGCACGTCACCATAACCAAGGCTTCGGGTTTCTGTCCTCACCCCACCCCACCCACATCGGGCAAATCCTGGCGTTATTAAAGTGGACCTAAAGTCTAAAAATTCAAAAATATATATTTTAGAGGTTACAAAATTAATCTTATTGGTCCAACTCCCATTGTCATAGCTTATTGCATTGCTGAGATATTAAATGTTAAAATTTGTTCACTTAAATCCAAACAGTTCATTGCGCAATAATTTTTGACATTCTTGTTGTACAACTCACATTAAATGCTTTGTTTTCTTTTAAAATTAAAAATGTTTATATGACCTTGACCGCTTCCTGTTTTCTTGCATTACATGCTGTACAGAGAGGGCTTATATAGTCAAGTCACCCCAAAGCAGTAAGAACGCGATCACATTTTGGCACAAGGCGCGGTGGCTTTCAGAAAAACAAAGAAATACAAAGATTGTAATTTGAGTAGTACAACAATGACATCACAAATTATTGCGCAATCTACCTTTTTTAATCTAGTGAATAAACTTCAACATTTTATATCTCAGCTTAAGAAAGTCCTGTGAAGATGGGAATTGGACCATTGGCATTCAGTTTTCATGCTCTGTAATATATATTTTTGAATTTTCAGACTTTAGGTACACTTTAACACTGAACTACAGTTTGACAGTTTTCGCCAAAAGTAAATTTAATCCAAGTTTTTTCAACTGCACTGTCATTCCTCTCCTGATGATGACTCGTACCTGTTGTCTGGTTGTGTAGTTGTGTAACAAGTATAGCAGGCTAGCTGCAACGTAAAACACACACACACACACACACTAGGTATACGAAGCAAGGAGGGATTGGGGCTGCAGCCCCCACGCGGGTTGAAAATGTTTTAATTAATTATGCTTAAAACTAGGCAAACTTACTTAAAATTTGAGTGAAAATTATAGATCATGCAGTTTCGACCATCGACCGTTGGATAACATTGCTTCACGGTGGGAGTGTACTATAGGCAAGGACTTTGATAATAGTGTGGATGTTCCGATATCTCTGTGTTCCTACACCTCTTTATTCCGACACAATACGTATGCATGCAGACATTTGCAAGGCTTTCAGTGAAGAATAAATATGGTTTTCATTTGACAAAGATACTGGGATAAATAGCTAAAGGGACCGCAATTCGGCAGGGACCGGACTTCGTTCACTCCATACCAATTGTACAGCATCGCGCATTCGTGAAGGTAGACGAATTTCGGTCCCACCATGCATTCAGTCCCACCGGTACCACCGGGACTTAACTCTTGTAATAGCCTTTCCCTTCCACAGCAGGTCCGTAGCCAGAACAACTACTTGGGGGCACATCGATGTTGATTTCGCCGGCCTAGAGGAAGGGTCTAAGGGGAGGGTTGTTCCCTCCCCTTTGAAACTTTTTGCCTAGCCTATTTCAAGGACTCAAGATGCAAAATGGTGCGAGATTTTCCATTTTTTATTCTTATATTTGTATTCCAAAAATGCTGGTCTCGTACAAAATTTTCCTTCTTCAGTGCAAGACCTAAATTTCATTGATTTTTTTTAGGGGGGGGGGGCACGTGCCCCCATGACTACGAGCCTGTTCCACAGTATAATGTATTATATTATATGTTAGGAATGCTGCATTATTAGAGAACTTTTAAGTTTGGGTGAACAAATTATTCATTTCCAACAAAGCAATTGAATTGTTTCTATGGGAACGTTGTTTCTTGAAAATACAGTTACCCGGATGTCTTATTTAGAATTTCCTGTTATTCCACACCTTCAGATCATGGTTTCAAAGGTATGAAACTTTTGTCTCCCAGAAAAGCAAAATTTTCCTTTAATTCGCGAGATCAATTATTAAGAGATAAAGTTCACAGTAATACTGTTTGGTTTTTTTTTTCTTATAATGTTGTATATAATGTGCAGAAATGTGTGACATTAGCTAATTACTGTGTGCATACTCAAATTATTGGACATGGTCAAGTCTCATAAATCGCATGCGTCAAGTTGTTTGCCAATGTCGTGAATATTTCAGTTGTAATGATAAAAAATAGCGTACAATGTTTGACGCAGAGAGAACTAAAACGGCCGTTCAAATAACAAGCGATCGCGTTTGTGAGTTTAACCCTTTTTTCGAATAGCAGGTAGATGATGTTTGCCTTGCGTAAAACATGGGGGCTACACTCCCCACGACTATTTGGAAATACATTCATGAATTATTTTATGTGATAAACTTCCACTGTGAACCTTTGTAATTGGGGAGAAGATCATGTGTGTAACCATGACAACGGAAAGGACTGGTCGTGGCAACTGGAAGGACCGCGGATCCAAAGGCTTTTTATCCCCCTATTTCCACTTCTTCCAATGCATGATGACTCTAATTTAAATGTAATTGTTAATTCAAATTCTCCTCTGTTGGTAGTAATGTATCCGTCTAAACATAGGAAATGGTTACTTTCGTCTTCAGAACCACTTAAAGGGGCTGTTGCATCTAAACTCTAAAACAAGAGTGAAATTCACTCCAAAAAGAGTGTGCTGAGGGACCACTCCTAAGTAAGAGTGAATTTCACCAGGAATGGAGTGAAAATTTACTCCAAAAGGAACGATACTTCATACACATGGAATAAAATATTGCTCTATTTGGAGTAAATTTTCATTCCATTCCTGGTGAAATTCACTCTTACTTAGGAGTGGTCCCTCAGCTCACTCTTTTTGGAGTGAATATCACTCTTTTGTTTTTAGAGTGTACCTAAACATTTAGGAATATCCTCCTATCCCTGTTACTGTGTGGTGACTTCACTTTGATTGACATGAATTCAAACATCATAAGTCTGATGGTCAGTGATGACTTGTGCAGCTCACACAGTGGTTACGCAAATGCATAGCAGACAGCTCACACACAGTGTGTGGATATGCCATTGAGCAACTCAGTACAGGCTACTGTAGCTTTGTTTGGGAGATGCACTATGGGGGAACTTCCTTTTAAATTGGAGGGGGGAGTAAATTTGGTAGGGAGAATTTTTACTTGGAAGTGGGGATTCGTTGCTCTTCAACAATCATATCTTTAGCGGTGTTAAAGAGCCACCATTTCTTAAGCAGTTACCTTTTGTATGAGATACACATACATAAAGTTAATATATTACTAAAACTGTGATAGCTACATATGCTCACATTTTAAGAAGCACACATACGAACTGAATGTTCAAGTCGCCAAAATGTGCATAGTATGTTCCTCTTTAACTTATAAAAAAGTTGCAGCTAAAATCGTTTTTGAATTAAGCACGTGGGGTAATACTGATAACTTTCTGTGACCTTCAAAGACATTAAATTAAACATGTGTCTTCATTCTGACAGTTTATTAGACAGTAGGCTAATAGAACCTTTTCCAAATAGCAATTGCAATAGATTGTGGGATAGAGTTCTGGTAGGCAATGTTGTTGTCAATGGCATTTTGCCGTGGCAAAAATGATGCCCACCAAAATTCTATCCCACAGTCCTTTGTAATTCCTATTGGGAAAAGAGTCTATTGAGGATGGGTAAAAGACGCTTATACTGTAATAAAGTCTCGAGTAAAACGGTTCCAATCTGAGAAAATGACTCGGGCCGTCTGAGACATGCAGATAGGGGCGTATAAACATGAATTCGTAGGGGGGTTGAACTATTTTGGGACCAGCTACAACTTTGCCTATTTTTCCATGAGAACAGATCAATTAACTTTTAACTAACTGGATTTGAGACCGACATTTTGGCGCTCAGAGACCGGCTTTTGATTTTCACGTGGTGCCACCCCCATAACCCACGTATTTACGCCCCTGCATGCAAAACGATAATAGCATGGGCGGAAGAGACTGGGAGGCTTAGGGCTGTATACCCGCCCCAAATCGAGCAGAGCATTTGTTATTACTAAACAAACAAAACATAAGCTACTTTTAAGTCAAATTTGCCGACAATTTCAGGCAAGAGAGCCCCCCTCTAATCTGAAAGTGGTCCCGTACGTTATATGGATAAAGGAAAGAAGCTCTCTAAAACTTCTTTCATTCTAATATTTTCACACTAATATTTTGACAACCTGCGTCAAAATACTTGTGTCTTTGTCAAAATGCATTTTCCCTGAATGTGGAAAAATCTTGATAAGAAACATCTTAGTGTGTACATCGCCTTACCGCCCATGCGTCCATTTTCTTTTTCGGGGAAAATGACCCTACTAGGTGGTTAATCTATCCAAGGTCAATGAAACAGATGCATCTTATTCTGCAAGAAGGGAGGGGGGGGGGACGGGTGTTATTAATCACAGCTCGGAGAAGTTAATGAACCGTGAATGGTTATACTCGGAGACGGTTACGTAACAAACATACGAAGGATATGAACTTAGATTTCATTCTCTTGCATGCCTAGAAGAAGGATTATAGTGTTACAGCTCACATTGTGGCAGCTCTTCCGTGAAATTTGTCGTTTAAGTAGTTACAGAAGTCTTAACTCGATTTGTCCAATATGTAACTCGGGTCGCCTTGTGCTGTAAAGTATTGAGGACAATGGACATATTAGATTGCTTCTGCGCAGAATACACGGTCGAAGGATATGCGTTATTAATGCACAAGTTTCAGCTGCAGTCAAAGACGCATTGCTGAAGTGACGTCACCATTTTTACATCGATTTTTAAAAGAACCATTTTACCTGTGTCATACTCCTATAGAACTTAAGCATTGACATCACACTGACGTCATTTTGGAGGAAAACAATGAAGCACACGTGCACTCACGGAGTAGATTTCGCACGGGCGTATAGTAGACTCACGCGCGTATCCCCCGGTGCACAAATCAGCTGTCTGCATTGTTGGCGTAACTTGCAATGATACGCCATATTTTCCTCCAAGCGAGGGAACACTTTCTGCTCTGTGACATCATATGCATAAGGTCTATTGACAACACAAAAATGCTGTCATGTTAGGAAAAGAAGGGAACCGCTGAGGGGTTCACAAATGAGCAATCAGTCAGGATGTATACGTGCTGGTTCGCGTACAACATACCTTATACGCTTGCTACCACATGTACAAAGTTGTAGTGTGTAAAACATGTACAAGATTGCGTATTCCCCAGCATGGCCGCATGAAAAAAAAAACAGGCCGTCACGTGTTGTCGGACTGAAGTGAATCAAGACACGCGAACTAGCCAGGAGTTAGCTTACATGACGTATATGCCGAGTCAGCATACTTCGGATTAAACGAAAACAAGAAATATCAGGTCTGCTTCCTACAAATGCCATTAGGAGTTCCGAGGCTATTTTTGGTATGGACTAGCCCAAGGAAGAAAGAGAGAAAAACAACACTTTTGCAAAAGGGGAGTCCCTTAAAGCATGAAGTTTGTCTAAAAGTGAATGATTTCTTATTACATATGTCATTTCTAGTACTGGGGTTCGACAAGCTCTCCAACTCCCCCGGTATAGTTTTGACGAAGTAGCAATCGCCAAGCATTGTTTGACCACCTGTGTCAGCGGGCTTACGGCTTTCGGTATTGATTGGGCAAACACAACAGTCAATGAATTTCCGTCAGCATTCAAGAAAAATCCTCTTTGTATTGTGAGTAAGCTCATTCGTCAACCTTCCTTTCAAATTCCCAGATTTGATTTTCTAACTTTCGTTACGCATTTTACGCATTTCTGTTTTGGTCAAAGCTCTGGGCAGGGTTTTTTCTTATTAGGGGGTCAACCTTTGCCTTGCCAAAAATTGACCGAAAAGAGATGAGAAAAAGGGCAAAAATTGCAAAACGGTACAAACAAGCGATGAGACATTTATAGATAACAAACTGATCCACCTGGCTGGCTCCAACATATCGATTTAAAAGAATTGAGTCTAATTATACTTTATTTCTCTTATCGTGTCTGATTGATGTTGTCTCTAGTAAAACAGCTTATACACTAGTACTGATGCAAATAACACGTTTGACAAATGGGTTTGTACAGGAAGTACGAATTCATCTGACGCGAAAAAATAGCTTTCTCTCTGGGCAAATGTACTTTAATTATACTGAAAAACACGCAAGAGACCTACTTCGTCTTCGGTGTTTTAATTATTCAGATCTTTAAACTTAAAATGTGATCTTTATGAGCTCTCTAAACATATGAATATTTGCTGGAATGCCGTGGTGTAGCCAGACCTTTCCATTTGGGGAGGGGGGGGGGGAGGAAAGGGAGGCAAGAGGTCGAACAGGGGAGCAAGACTAGTAGACTTAATATATGCACACATTATCTATATATTCTATTATTTCAGCTGTGGGCCAAAGGGGGGGGGGGTGCGCTTTTGAGAGGGTCGCTGATGCCACGCATCTGGCCACACCCGCCCACGCTCAGAATGAATCAATGAGAATTATGACTAGGCATCATAATACACCGAGCACATGGTATGTTCTAAATGACACAATTCTGGGTCAAAAATTTCAACTATTTAGAGTATACCTTTCGTTTCAATGGCGCAAGGACCCTCTGATGACAGGGAGATGTGAACTCCAAGACACACAGCCTTATCCCGGGTGTTCAGGCTAAGAAATTGCCACGTTTGGCAAGACTATCATGTATTCAACTTTTGGGCATGCTCGACCAGCAGTCAATTTTTCGGAAGTGGGAACAAAAGTGATTTGTAATCAGGCTGGGCTGTTTCAGACTCCGATCTTAACCAGAGAGAATTATTTACTACATAACTTGGAACATGGTTTCGATACCGGGAATTCTAGTAGGATCAAGGTTATGTATGGCGTGCGGATCACGGTAACAGCTACCTCCAGCAGCTTAAGTTTCTCAGCTGCGTAGCGCCTCCTTTTGGGTTCCCTCACACGGAGATTCCGCCACTCCCGTCTTTTCGCAGCAATAAGCTTAGAGAAAAACTTTGTCTGCTCGGCATACTACTTTTTTCACCGAAAGTTACTTTAAAAGTCCTCTCCTCATGCAAGTAGCAGACTTGCGAAACCAAACTACGCGTTAAAGCCTTTCAGGCTTTATCGTACTGGTCATTAATATGACGCCTGGCCAGGCTAAGACTGGGTCCAAGTGTCATGTCCAATTTACACATTCACAACACTTCCGTTCGTATGCGCCCACTGCTACAATGTATTCATACCATCCGACGTGTCTACACGGCAGGGGTAGATCCTGGGGCCAGTGAGGCTGCGGGGGGGGGGGGGGGAATCAGGGCTTCCCTGAATTTGGAATGGATGTTTGCATGACAGACCAGAGTCTCTCATGTCTGGAAATGTAACATAATGATATGCGGCTATCTTTGCAAGGGTCACTTTTGTGAAATGCCAAGCCTGGCACTGTTATGAAAATTAAACTGATGACGTAGATGTATTCCACTTAAACCTTATGCAAATGAGGTCACAGAACAGAAAGTGAATCCCTCGTTGAAAGCAAGCGCGTATCATGTGCATCAGATCTACTTTATTAGAAAAATCAACACAAGATTTTTAGCACAAAAGTGCATAATACACCTCTGCAAATCGCCCTTTTCAAATTTAACAATGATATACTTAACTATGCCACGAACTCTTGTCAAATATATGCCTAGATTTGGACAGAAAGTGAACCAAAATTCAAATCATTTTTAACAAGCTGTAGTCAATTTTGAACCAAACCTCAAATATTTGACAAGATTCCGGTTCGTTCTGACTTTTACTACATTTTGAATAGATTGTTTTTAAAGTGTATAATATATTCTATCAAAACTTATCAGACGAGGCTTGAAGGCAAAAGATAGCCTTCATTTGCATTCGTCCCTACAGACGCGTGGCCGCGAACTCTGGTTTAACAGTAAAACACAAACGAAGAGTTTAACGAAACAAAACCATATCAACTGATCGCGTATGATTACGGGGATATGCCTCTTCAGGCTTATCGGTACAACAATCAACCACACAATTGAAAGCTCTTTTCGAAATGTCATGAGAGTGAGAAAAGGTCCATGAACCAATTACAGCAGGCTGAACTAACGACGTCATTAAAAATTAGCGTGAATTTCCAGGCAAATTATCATGAAGGAAAAACAGACGGAATTTGCACGAAATCAAATATTTTGATAATCTAAATGAGTAATCATTGTCGTGATTTTTACTTTCCTTCTTCACGTACCAATGAGTAAGATCGAAGGGAGAAAAATAGACAAGTAGCTCCGAAGAGGTTCTGCTGCGGGCCCTGATGGAGCCACCACCACAGATTTTTTACGGGAACGCAGAGTGATCAACGGTCCCCACCCCTTAGCCTTAGAACCTTTACGTCATGGGTCTATCATTGTGAAACCTCATTATAGACTGCCTATAAAAATGATACATGATACATTGCCTTAACTATAAAAAAATGATACATTGCCTTTAAAAGTCCCAGTAACCACGACGAAAGGCGAAAACTAATCTCCGAAGGGTACAGAGAAAGAGAAACTCTTCTAAAGCCTCGTCCCTTACAGATGTTACACATTATTTTATAGCCAGAAGACCGAGAAGAACAGGAGGAGAGGTCTTGTTTTGACCAACGTGATTTTTCAAGAGGTCATTCGCGAAAAAGACGAGAGAAGTATATGTAAGCCCGAGTTTGGCGCACCTTTGAGCAATCTGAGGGAAACAATTATTATCTTTGTGTTCATAATGTAAATTTGAAAAAAAAAATCTCATACGTTAGTATTTACTTACTCAAGGGTGTACTTTATCGATGGAACTCACGATCTTGACTTAAGATCTTAAAATCTTATAGTACCACCTTGTGTTCCTTCAAATTTATTAACCTGAAATTTTGAACACGATGTTAAATTAAGACACCTGCAAATGATAAAATATTAACATTTCCCAGCATGGCCCAGTTTCCGTAAAATGGCCTAGAAGCAAACGAACGATTCTACGTATTTAGCGGGTAGTCATACCACTCGATTCACACTACGAACACACCAATCTACGGAAATCACACGTTCTCAAAATCATATCAGAAATAAATTTTAACTAAGAAGGTGATATAGCCAAAATGACCACGCAAAGTAAGATAACCTTACGAATCTTAGGTGAATCTAGGAAATAAATTTTTAAGGGTTGGATGAGTTAGAGTAAATAGGATCGTAAGGTCGGGAGACACCTATAATATTATGACAACCGCAATTAGGTCAGGATTAAACCTTTTGATGAAACCACACTAAATTCGTCTCTATGACAGTAAAATGTATACCATACAGTCTCTCAGTATGAATGATATACATGTGTACTGAGGCCATGCAGGAATGAGTAAAGACAGTGGCGTACCTACGGGGGGCATGGGCGGACACGTGCCCCCACGACAAAGCCGAGCCGCCCCAGGTGCCCCCTGGAAGATTTTGGAATGCACAGTTCTGTAAGTAAGCCCTATAGAGAGGGAGAGAATTCAGAAATTATGCCCCCCTAGGAAAGGTTTGTGACACCCCAGTGCCCTCCCTCTGCTCAAAAAATCCTGGCTAGACCACTGGGTAAAAACCATGCCCATAGCTAACCTGAGACAACCTACTTAAAGGGGAAAGGGAGAGATAGTTTCCAGGGGGGTTTCAAGGGGCGAGATATACTAAAATGGATTAAGGCTACAAGTTTTTTTATTTTCTAGGGAAGGGGCAAATTTTTAGGCAACCTGCCCCCTGGCTATATACAGGCTTGGTGAGGAAACTACCCTTGCTCCGCAGGGTACTCTCAAAGTATTACCTTACGCCTCGATTGACGTAGCATCTCACACCATTTATTTTTATTTTGTTGTTATTCATCATTGGTTGTAAAAATTTTACGTTTCTCACAATGTTCCTGGCTACGCAGTGTCTGCTAGTACTACAGTATACCGTACCACCATAGCACACAAGGGGTGATCCCACGTTACACATGACCTGGCAAAGCAAATTACAGTGTAATAACGCAAATTTGTCTCATTTCGTAGAGTTTGTAAGGAAACGCCATTTATTTTAAGTGTCCTTAGATGCCTTCTGCTAAAGAGAGCGGATGAGTAGCATAGCCTACATTTGCAAACATATACAATATATCGTCAGTATTGTTTTGTTAGGTTTTAAACTTCCAGCGCCAATTGTAATGTTAACTTTCGCCAGAATGCCCCTACGTATACATTGTGCAAATGCTGTAAAGGTGGAGGAAAACGTGCACCCTGAAAACGTCCGGATAAAATTTGAACCCAGTCTGGATCGGAAGGGTTCCGACTCAAATCCGGGTAATTTGCAATGACCAGATTTAGATAAAAATGAACCAATCTGGATCATTTTTCATCCAAATCAGATCAATTAATGATCGGGATTCGGGATCGGTGTCCCTTTGACCCGGGCGTTTTTAGAGTATGAGTTCAAGTAGAAGGTTACCGGTAAGTACTTTCATGTTGTATTGACTGCGTTAAAAGCCGTAGTGGGGTATGTTATACCAACCTCATAGCCTATAGGACTGTTGCAAATTCAAGGGACACTGAAATGTATTTCTGTGAAAGACGCCTGTGTCGATCAATTGTGCACCCATAGGTAAAACTAGGAAATCATCAGCTGATCAATAAGCGAGTTGGGTAACTTCGAATTACAATGCATGCTGGGAAGAAAAGTGTACCATCACAGAGGCTGCATACTCAAGACAGATACTTTGTATGATCACGCACAATTTTTGAGTTTAAATTATGGTTCTCTAGACATCAGTCACTCGTCAAGAGAATTTCCTTTAGAACAAAGATTCTCTTTGAAGTTAATCTCTTTAACTTTGACGGAAAAGGTTGATCCGTATGAAGGTAAATTGTTGAAGAGAAGAAAACAGGCACAACAAGCCTTTTTATCCGTGATAAAATATCCGTGGACTTGATCTGTGATACTCTAAGGTACACCAAAATATAATTTACCAACGGCGTCAATTAAGGTAAGCCATTTCGTTATGTTTTGCGAAAGTCAAGGTTACGTTCGTGAGAAAGACATGTTTGTACTGAACCATCCAAGAACCGAGAGATCATATTTTTGATTAAACAGTTACATCTGCTCCCGTAGGATATACAGGATATTTTTTCGTAAGCGGGGGGGGGGGGGGTTGGGGGGTTGAGACCAGTGATGTCACCAGACTTCATTCTGGGGGCACAAGGAAGGCACAATAGTTCGAGGGGGGCACGACTAGACAGTGGCGGATGCATAATTTTGCACGGAACCGCACACTGTCAAGACCATGCTACACCCAGTGGTGTACCTGGAATTCTCTCAAGGAGCGGGGAGGACTTGTAATGTGTTGTGAGATTGCCGGCGTAGGGGAGGGGTCTAAGGGGAGGGGCTCCCCCTTCCCTTTGAAAATGTTTGAAAAATTGGGTGTCCTCAAGTTACATGCAGTCTGGTGCCACATACGCTACCTTTTGAAGTAAAATTTGTGTTAACAAATTTAAGAATTTTTAGGAACTAAAAAAGGTATACGCATCGATTGAGAAATTCTAGTGGAAGTGAAAAACGTGCATGTGTATTGCCGAATCAAATATTCGTTCATTTGTGGAATTTTCGATGAACGTAGAGTTCTCATGATCCCACGAAGTTCAAGAACTGAGTGACTGGAGTCATCCGGGACTAAAGTGAGCACAGAATTTTGTTTCATATATTTCTCTTCAAACATTTTTAAAATTGTTTTTGAAGAAAATACAGAACAGTCACATTGAAATTGCTGGCACTGAGGTTCCACCACAATTAGCAACGCAAGCGGCAGGTATTCCACGTCAAGTACGAAACGACACCATTCATTGCTTTGATCAATGACTCATCTAGTCAGCGAGGAGGACGTAGTACCTCTGCACTGAGCGTTAGGTCTACACTTTATCAAGGAGTATATTCACACCTGTTAAGGCGGCGACAAATTGCTGCCTTTTCTTGTCCTAAGAAGAATCAAATTATATAAAACCTGGTAGTCGAATACTCTGACTACAGAAGATCTATATTTTTTTTGTAAAATCCCAAATCTCAGTTGGAGGGGGCACACGGGGAGCACAAGGATTCTAGGGGGCATGTGCCCCTGCCCCCTTGGTGACGCCACTGGTTGAGACGTTTTTGCCCGAGGAAGTCTTCTTTTGTCCGAAAAAAAATCACCGACTTTTTCCAACTTAAAAGTTTCCCGAGAAAGTTACTCTTGCCGGAACTCCAGTTGGGGAGGGGGCTGCATTCCCCGTACTCCTGGCTCGTACGCCTTTGTCTCTCACCTAGGAAATGATAAAGAATCTAACTCGATATATCTAAATGATCGATTCCAATTAAAGCCTCAATTGTAAAGTTATGACGGAAGCAATGTTAACATTCTATGCAAGCTTATCTAGATGAGCCTAACCTTGATTGACTTTCAGGAAGTAATCTTATTGAATATTGGTAACCAATGAGACGGCTAATAAAAACCGAAGTGACGTCATTCTACAAGGTGACGACAAGTGGCAAGAATTAACACCCTTTCTCATGTGCATGTCATTGTATGAGAACATTACAAGGACAGGAGATATTTAACGCATCTTGTGAAGTCAAGATTTCGCAAAGTTCAAGTATGCACGAAACAATTGCGTTAGATGAATACCCAGCGGAATTGCCAAAGGACCTCAAACCTCTGACATAAATTGCAAACACGAGGTCGGAAAAAAATCTAGAAAAGATAACGTTGGGCGAAAATGAAACTCGAGTGTCGAGGAAGGGAAAATTTGAACTTCATCCATCTTCATTTTATATCTTTAAGTATAGACAGTTACACCGGCGTCGATATTGAAAAGTAATTCGGTTAGTTAATGGAGTAATTACAGGAGTTCCGCATCGGAAGTGTTGAACGACACAGCTGTCGTAATGTACAGAAACGCCCACGTGGGGACAATGGAGCGTGAGTATGGGGTGGGTGAGAGTGACAACGCGGTAACAGGGCGAGATTAAAGAGATTAGGAAAATTTTGGAAGCTTTTATTGAAACTGTTGTGTTAAGTAATAAAGCAAGTTTGGGTTATTCAACTCGGATTGCATTAGTTTCTCGGAGTCAGGTTACGACACTTTCTTGAAGCACTTAAAATGTGACACAATACTGTTCTTTTTGTAATGACCAGTTCCTTCGGATGTATGCCCATCGTGTCCGGTCATTCAAGGCTTCTGTGTTCATGTACGGGTTTTAATTTAAACAATTTATTTCACTTTCCCAAATCATTAAATAATTACCAATAACCTTTCCTAACCCTAATTATACACCGAACGTATACAGTACCTTTAACTACCACAACTTTTAAGCAAATATACCCAAATTTTGATATTTTGGCAACAATATATTGTTTTCTAAGATAATGTACGACATCATGTGTGGGAGCCCGAGTAAAGGCCCTTTCACACTACGTTACTACGATAAAAAGTTGAAAAAAGTGTAATTGCTTTGGCAATATTAATACTAGGCGCGATACCACGCTACGCAATACGACGATATGAAAACTGCCTTGAAATAATTTCAACTTTCAGTCACTTGTCGGCGAGCGATATTTTGTGTGGCCAGTGGTGAGATAGAGTTGCTATTTTCATTGATCACATGACTAATCGGTCATGGAAATATCGCTACAAGAGAGAGAAAAAGTCACCTAAAGTGTGAAAGGCCTGGCGACATTTTTATCGTATCGTATCTTGTCGCGTAGTACCGTATCGCGTGCAGTGTAAAACAGGCTTGAAGGGTGAAGAAATCGTTTAATGTTCTTAGAGTTTACTGTAGAAAACCGGAAACTATTTTAAAGATTGACGTGGACCTAGAGTCTAAAATATCAAAACATTACATTGCAAATCTCAATCGTCCAACTATCATCTTCGCAGGACATTTGAGTGCTGAGTTATAAGATGGTGAACTTTTTGTCGGTGAACCAAATCCTCACATTTTGTTTTGTTATGTATCACAATCTTGTCTCGAGACAGGCATAACATGCATTATATCACGTCACAAGATTAGGGTTAAGGAGGAGACATGAAATAAGGTTAGTGTTGAAGGGTCTCCAGGCTTCAAATTATGTATGATATCATGTGAGAATTGGGTGGTCACTCAATAGATCTTATGCATATGATGTCACAGAGCAGAAAGTGCTTCCTGTTTTGAGGAAAGTGCGTATCATTGCAAGTTTAACCAACAAATGCAGACAGCTGATTTGTGCACAGGGGCATACGCGCGTAAGTCTACTATACGCGCGGGCAAAATCTACGCCGTGAGTGCACGTGTGCTTCATTGTTTTCCTCCAAAATGACGTCAGTGTGACTAATCGGACTGTAGTCTTTGTTTTTCGTAAAGACACTGCGCCTTGTGCGAAAAACGTCCCCATTGCCTCAATGTTATAGATTGACTTGATTATACGCCCTCTTCTTGCAACAATCTATGCAAGAAAGAATTTGTTCAAGGTCATATTAGCATTTTAATTTCAAAGGAAACAAAAGAAGGTAATATTAGCTGCACAAGAAGATAACAAATTGCTTTGCCATCAATTGTTCCAAACTTATTGAATAAATTTCAAAATTTTATTAATCAGCAACGAAATCAGCTATGAAGACGGGAGTTAAATGAATGACATTCATTTTCCAACTGCTGGAAGATGTATTCTTGTTATTTCAAACTTGATTTACAGTTATACAATTCATCTAATCATAATCCAGGCTATAGGGCAACTTCTTTTACGACGCTAAGTGACCGCAAATGCGTAGGGAGAGGGTTGCTTTCAAATCACAAAGTAAAGTCGGATGGCTGACCGGCTTATGAATTTATATCAACTCTGGTTTCTTTTGAAAGGCAAGATCAGATCAGCAAACAGGTTTTGCTTTTTAATGTAAAATCCACCCTAATCTGACCCAGTCGGAGGTGGGATCCCGGCCCTCCCATTTGCTGAGCTTTGTTGCCTCAAATGCCACCCTCTTAGTCCCTCGGCTACTGGAGCGCTTTATTCCATTTAATTATAGTTGACATATGGTGGTGGAAAGTATT
Organism: Holothuria leucospilota; assembly: GCA_029531755.1. Lineage (NCBI taxonomy): Eukaryota > Metazoa > Echinodermata > Holothuroidea > Aspidochirotida > Holothuriidae > Holothuria > Holothuria leucospilota. The sequence continues at coordinate 16,130,217 of CM055972.1, forward strand.
GAATATTATACTTACAGCGATTAATGACGAATGTGTTGTATAACAAATTCAGAAGGTGCACCACTAAGATGCCTCAATCTGACTTTTAGGATACAGGTTAAATCATTCCACAAGAAATCATCACATAATCACCTACGAAATAACCTCCAGACGATCATTACCGCTATGTCCCATTAAAGGGGATGTAGTCTCATTAAGTGTTTTCTATTATTATTTTTTAATTTTTTAGAGTGTACTAAAACACCCTTCACACACACTTCGTTGCTGGCTTCGACAAAATTTTCAAACCAAGTTGTTGTCGTTTGGTGAGTGGCATCAAAACTCCAGTAAAATCTAAAGTCAAAATCGTCATGAGCGAAATGTTACCGTACTCTTTAATGGCGAGTTGTCTAGTGGTATTGCTGAGGCCTGCCTCGTTGTTTAAGTGCAATAAGGTGGGGGTGGGGGTGCTATCAACAGCAACTCCTTCATTCAATCGGCCAAAATAAACCACTGGCAAGTAAAGCCCATTTCAAATAATCTACACTAACTGACTAATGAACTTCAACAACCTATGCATTGAAGATACACTGACATCATTTTGGAGAAACACAATGAAGCACACGTGTACGAATGCGTAGATTTCGCACCCACGTGTAGTCGACTAACGCGCGTATACGATTGGTTTACAAATCAGCTGTCTGTATTTTTTGTTGTAACTTGCAATGATACTCCATTTTCCTCCAAACGAGGGCGCACTTCCTGCTCTGTGACATCATATACATAAGACCTATTGAGTTACCTCTCTGGCCATGATGATGAGGTTATCTGCATCTCGTTGACCTGCACTTTTGATTAACCAATCAAAATGGCTTAGGCTGTATTTAATATTCGTTTGAAGGTCAATAGGTCAATGTCAATAGGAAAACGGGTCTATGGAGATGTTTCACCGACGTCGCTGCGTAGTCGTTATCTTTGATAGTTGGACATTTTGCCCGTGAAACGTATACTGTGGTACCCAACCTAAGGTGCCCGCCCGTGCGGCGTGTGTAATGGAAACACTCTTAGTGGGCATTCTCTGTGCCCGTCAGCAAGGCAATAGCTAACGTGCAAGGAAAACGGATGTTATAAACATGGGCATCAATCCTGTAGTGGGGGACAGGGGGCACTTCCCCCCACATTTTGGAAATACACCCATTGACCTAAGATTTTTCACAGTAAATTTTTGACAGAGGTGACCATGTCCCCCCACATTAGAGTAAAATTGATGCCCATGGTAATAAATTTAGGGAGTGAGCCAAGAATAGGTATTTTAGGCGTTAGTAATTCTGTCAGTTCACGTTGATGCCTGTACCTGATTGTGATCCGTTTAACCACTTACGAAGCTGCCCGGACGCCTAATGTTTTGCCAAGGACGAGTCAGGCCAAATCGGTTTTCAAAATTTTTAAATTTGTTTCAAAATGAAGGTTAGGGTTAGAATTAAGTTACGTGGATTGGGGTAATTTAGCCAGATCTTTCATAATCCGGCGTCAGAATTACAAAAAAGGGTCGAAAAGCTGTCATTTTGGAATTAGAGGTGTGGCCTATTTCCAAGAAGCTGATTGGTCCATTGGCCAGATTTGGCCTGACTCGTCCTGGGAAAAAACTACGCTGCCCGGACAGCTTCGTGAGAGGGTGATTATTTTGTTTTCAAAAAATAAATGGACAGTCAAATTTCAAAATTATGTCATACAGCTAGTCCTCTGACAGAACTGAAATACATCAGCAATTCCTACCTGTTACAACTGATAATGTAGCAATTGACCGATAATGTGTCACTAACTGATGATGTAGTAAATATTGACCTATAATGTATCACTAACCGATAATGTAGTAAAAATTGACCGATGATGTGGTAACTTTTTAACCGATAATGTATCACCTCAAAACCGATAATGTAGTTAAAATTTTTTAACCGATAATGTATTACCATTTGACCGATAATGTAGTAAAAGTTACTACATTATCGGTCAATTTTTACTACATTATCGGTTAATGATGTATTATCGGTCAATTACTACATTATCAGTTGTAACACTACCCCCAGACTTTCAAATAATCAGGAGAGCTCGTATCAAGCGAGTATATTAGGCCTACGTGTCAACGTTATGCTGCTTTGAGCAGAAATATCTGAAGGTAGGCATAACATTTTGAAGACAAAGATAAGCATACCATTTACACAGTATTTAACAAAATTTGTTCTGTATAAGCATAAGAGCAGCTTCTTTATGAAGCCTCTTCATGAAGCCTAGCAATCCATTTAGTAGACGATATAATAGTTGCAAGCACTATTCGATCAATTTGTATTGATACCGGTTTGACGAAATGTTTTCCGTAATGTCACCGTATGTAAAATAGCACATTGCGCCATTGTATAAACGCCACTAATATTTTCCCCTAAACCTAATTTGTGTTGCGATGGAAGTTATTGCTATCAATGATTTGACTAGTGAGCCGCCACTCTGATTTGACCACATGGCTGGATGCTGCCAGCTTCCTGTGTATAGTGAGCCTGCTTCTTTCACAATACTTCGCAAGAAACGGGTCAGTTTTGAAGGTCATTGATGCAATTTAATTTTTTAAAAAAGGGAAGGTGGAAAAAGAATGACGTCACACATAACTGCACAATTATGATTTGAAATTAATGGAATAGGGCTAAGTAACAAAAGTTCTTATCTTACGAACGCCAGGAATAAGATGTAGATATTGTATTAAGACTAATGAGTTCTATAATTAGACATATGAAATAAAGTACATATGTGAAAGAAAAAAATTAAATCTGTGGTATTCTGGTAAAATAGTCATTCCCTTCCGATCAGGCGGTCTTCAAGATATTAACGCCTACGGTTGACTTGAAGGAAGCAGGAGTGAAGCCATCTTCTCACATGGCATACCTTTGCTCTCTTTGTTTTTCAACATATTGTTCTGAGTTTGAAATATATACACTCTAAAAAGTTGGGTAAAAATCTCACCAACATTGGGCACGTATGTGGAAATACTGAAAGTGGGTAAAGTTTGTCCAATAAATGTTGATTAATGGCTTTATCAAGAGATTAGTTACCACTTAATTGGGTAACCTGCCCCTCAGGTAATCCAATAAACATCAATTATTGGACAAACTTTATCCAATGTTAGTATTTTCACATACGTTCCCACTGTTGGTGAGAGTTTTTAACCACCTTTTTAGAGTGTAGGGATATTGAATTCCAATAGGGATTGTGAAGTTTGCAAAATCCCATAAAACTGAAATAAGGGAGGAAGATGCCCTGCGATATGGACTGAAGCCATCCCTTTAATTGTCTGTAAGGCAAGAAAGAAATATTCGTCGTTGCTTTTGCCACAGATATTGGCGAAGGATATACAAGTTTTCAAAGTCAGGGGTAATTAACGAAAATTTAAGGCACCATGACTTATTTTAACTGTAAAAATCACTCCTAATCTTTCTAAAAACGGATTAAAAGATAGTTAAGCTCCTATGTTAAAGGTAACGTACGCATGGAGACACACAAACCATGCTTTTTGCTGCACAGCGAGAGCTCCACCATTATTTTCGTGGCTTCACTGGGTCAAAGACACAGCAGTTCGTTGTGTTAGCATTGTCCCTTACTTGAATTTCTATGTCAAATCCCATGCATTCACACCATGAAACTATGGGATTATGCAGCAGAAACTGGTTGTAAAGAAGAAGAAGAAGAAGAAGAAGAAGAAGAAGAAGAAGAAGAAGAAGAAGAAGAAGAAGAAGAAGAAGAAGAAGAAGAAGAAGAAGAAGAAGAAGAAGAAGAAGAAGAAGAAGAAGAAGAAGAAGAAGAAGAAGAAGAAGAAGAAGAAGAAGAAGAAGAAGAAGAAGAAGAAGAAGAAGAAGAAGAAGAAGAAGAAGAAGAAGAAGAAGAAGAAGAAGAAGAAGAAAAAGAAGAAGAAAAAGAAAGAAAAGGAGAAGAAGAAAGAGGAGAAGGAAAAGAAGAAAAAAGAAGAAGATAACGAGAACAAAGAAACAACGTTGACTACTAGTGGAAGCCTATGATTTCAAGTGTGTTACTTTAAACTTCAATGTGGGTTGAAAATTTAATAACATCATCTGCTAATATTTAGAGAACCACCTAGCGAATTATCCAGAATGCTTAGATTAAGTACCGGTCTATAACAAGAAAAACTTATTTTAACATTGAACCCTTCTTTAAAAACCTGACTTAGCCTTCAAAATCAACCAGAGTACGAAAACTGAAAATGAGTAAAAATCAGTCATCATTAGTACAAAATATGGTTCTCAGGAAGAGTGCAAGTAAGCACAACTGCTCAGCCGAATTCTAAAAAAAAAACTTAAACCTTTCCGATACTATACGAATAAATCCACTTTGACATGTCCACGAAGCGTGAGTTGACAGAGTAAAATGATGCTTGCAACACTTATCCCATTATTACAGCATCTCTCTGGTTGAAAATTGAAGTGGTTACCTTGAAGGCTACACGTAAGCAATGGCAAAAGAAGTGAACATATCACTCCAAGCGTAAGAATTAATTAAAACGGAGAAAAAGCATTTATCTTTCAAACATATTTGTACTGGGTCTAGTTCCACGAAATTATGAACTGGTCTTAAAATAACAAGTTAATGAGACGTAAAACATAATTCAATTTCGACCTGTTTCCACGATTCGTTCATCCCGAGGCTATAATCAGAGTTTCACCACTGTGAAACTTAAATGTTTTGCAGCAAAGGTTACTTCGTGAAATATCTCAGGAATAGTTAAAGACCTCTAGTTGTCAAAGAAAGATGGCGATGAATTTTGAAGAAATGGAAAGAAAACTTCTGTATACTCATTTGCATATTATATGGAAACAGTCTGTCCTGAAATTCTTCCGGCTGTCCATGTGCGTGTAACAGAAACTAAAAGTTGGCTGGATTTTACGAACATATCCGGTTTTTTTAATTTCGAAGGGAGTGAACCTACATGCACTTTTCTTTAGTGGCTATGTGACCATTTTGGGATCAGATTTACTTACAATTGCAGCCCCTTTTTTCCCAGATATTATTTAGTCACTCTTTGCTTACCTCGACCACACAGTTAAGGTGCAGAGAAGGGACTTGCTGGGGAAACTCCAATCTGCCTCCCATGCACTGATAAGACGCACCACTCAAAATGAAGGCACTCGGCTAAAACGTATAAGAAGCTGCAACTGTACACATCTAATAATAGATTTACAATTATCTATACCAGTGGTTCCCAAGATGGTTGCCAGAAAATTCTCTAGAGGTGCCAACATAAGATTAAATAAATAAATAAATCAAGAATATACAGTTATTATACATTGTGACTAGTTACTGCATGCCTTGTTACTAAGTATTAAAGAAGATGTGGGAAGTGCCGCTTCCTCCAATCTAGGGGGCGTCTTATTAGGGGGCGTCTTAGCCCCCAAAGTTTTTGGACCCTCCGGGCCAACTGATGGCGGCGCTCCGCTTTAGACAGTGTTAACAGGGTGCCACGTTATAACTCATCATTATCTTCAAGTTGGGGTGTCAGATGTCTAAAAAGGTTGGGAACTACTGATCTATATCGTTGTATTCAGTGGATACGACAACATGGCTCTGTTTGCTGAAGTGAACATGGTTTTGTCTGTCTTCAAGCAAAAGCAACATTGCTTATTCAAATTTGTCTCAATTATTGTGAAAAAAAAACGTATATCGTCTTCGGCCGCTCTTACGGGAAAGTATGTTGGACTTTTGAGAATTTTACTAAGTATTGGCTTTTCATAACTTATACTATGATATTGAGACTTCCCCGTTTGTCTGATGTCACTAAATAAAGACTTACTTAAATCTAATTTGAAAAGGTTTCGTTCACCTGTTCACTTATCTTTGTTTCTGGCAGTGACCGGTAACAATGCCACAAAAAATAGTTTCTGTGACCATAGAGTCTCTACTCAAAAGGTTTAAGGTTTTTCTTTTAACATTATCGCAGGATGAACTTAGTGTAACCTAGTCAGAGTATAGTTCGGGAATATACACAGTATTTAAACAGAGCCGTTCAGACCAGTAACCTCGAAATAAACCACGCATGCCCATGGGGAATGTTATTACGTATTAATACCTTGTGGCAGACAAAATCCCCTTTAGAAAGATGCACTTTTATATATGCCATTCCCAGTTCCTGTTAACAATATATTCTGTTAATTTATGCGCATTTATACTCCCAGAGGACATTACGGTTTTTTACACCCACGGTTTTGTGCGAGTTGCTTTTTTCATTGTTAAGACCAGAGAAAAAAATCAATGCAGCAGAAATAACATACTGACTGCTCGTTGTTTTTCTGAATTGAACAGATCGTTCGTAGGCTACAAGAGATTACTTTTTACAGCAATTATCTGGTAGACGTTTGTACTCAACAATCAATGAGATAGATAAGAAGAAATTACAAAACCATTCTTAACTCTTACGTAGGAAGGCCTTTCGCTGAGGCAGGCAGTCAATGCAGTTGAAAATGAGTGATTTGCCAAATTTTGATCTCAGTTTTGATCGCAGTGATCTTGATAGTGGTATCATCATAGAAGAGATTTCAGATTCCGATTTTTGAAGCCTAAACCAGTAATTGCTGAACTTGATCTGAAAAATTGCCATCAACAAAGACCCCTTGGCATGCACACCCGAAAAGCCCTCCTGAACTTAGGACTAGGCCTAGTTTGGTTCCGTATTGAGATTCACTTTTGTAGGCGAAGAGGAGCACTCACTGACCTTAAAAAGTCATCTTTCAATTCCAGAAAGATGACGCTGGCCGTGTATTCTGCACTGAACTTTAAACAAAGCACCAAAAACCATCCAGGGCATTCCAGGTGTGACTTTCAATGTGAGAAAAGAATGTACAGCAACAACGGCCCTTTGGGGGCCTAGGCTTATTCATACTGTCCAATCAGTACCAGCTAGGTAGCAATACAAAGCTAAAAGGAGGCTACATCAACAAACTTCACCCAGATTGAGATTATACTTTCTGAGAGCAAAGCTGGACGTCGGTGAAGACGACTTTGTCTGTTTCGATAAAGTTCCACTCACTCCGAAAGAACAAGCTCTCTAACGCTGCAATGATTGCATTTTCAAGGCTGCCCGTTTGATACACAAAGCACTGTGTTCGAGAAACAACTAGGCCCTATAGGCCTAACGTTGTAACTGTTCTAATCTAAGCCCCTCTGGTTTCGATGCAAAGACAGTGTTTATACTGTCAGGACACAGATGTAATTTAAATCAAGTTAAGATCATATCTTAAGGCTAGAAACTCCTCCGTATCGCAAAAGCTAGACATGTCCAATTGTTTGCGAATGAAATGGCAATTACAGGTCAAGTGCTCTCGTCTTCAAACTGTACTGGTTCTACTTTCGAAAACAACGTAACGCTAGGTAGGCTAAGGCCTAACGTAAGATAATTCTTTTCAACAACCTAGGAAGCCCAACGTTAGTGTGTCGAACGTGCACGGTGAGCAACAGCACCAAAATCACAGATCCCCATGTTCTCTCCTGTAAATGTAGATTTAGTAGAACTGTCAACGTGTATAACTTCCAATTCGTCAAAGTAAATTGAATAGAAAACCGCATTTCAATTGAAATATGCGAGAAGATCCAAAGAATGCTCATTGAAAAGGAACAATAAATTTTCTTGCATAAATATGGCAGCCTCAGTGTTTTGAACTTTACAAAGCTAACGTTAGACCTACAGTATAAGATTATAGCTAAATATGCATACGTACGTAAGCCGTACACTGCACGTAGCTACCAGCGCAGGCAGCCTACACTCAATGTTAGAGTTAATATCGTGTCGTCTCAAGACAACATGACCTGCGAAACTTTAGGTAGCTTGGGAGAATAACTCATGATCAATGAAAAATTACTGAAAAAAGAAAGCCTTTTCTCTTTTTAGCTTCTCCAAAATTAAAGTATTTATGAATGGGAATAAAGTCGTGATGCCCATGTCTCTATATCAGATTCGAACAGGCTATGACGTCACGCATATAGGCAGAGACCCTCGGCTGCGCCTCGGGTCTCTCAGCCCATATGCGTGACGTCATAGCCTGTTCGAATCTGATAGAGAGATATGGGCTCCTTTGACTTTATTCCCTAAATATAAATTCAGGAGAAATGAAAGCGACCTAGTTTGACTCTAAGTAACTCGATGAGAAGCTGTAAAACTGTTTGTTGAAGTGGTTCTCTCTTGAGTGTAAAGTTCAAACTGTTGTTTTAGGCTTGTAAAGTTTGACTCACGCCAAAAACTTTAGTGTTTTATTAGATGGTTACGTATTCCTCAGACGTTACATGTTACTATATAAGATAGCAACTGTATGCCCTCAAGTCAAGTAACTGCTAGAAATCTTGATATCACTGCCAGGCTGGATATTCGTATGACGTCACAACAGTTTCCGACCGAAATCATGTAATCTGTTAGTGAATTCACAGATCCGTATAAACGCATAAATTAGATACATTGATGCAACCGCCGATTACCGTAATCTTCTTTTGGTTAAAATATTTGTATTCACGCAGGCTCATGACGTATCTGATGTAAAATTGAAGACGTCCGTTTCATTTTTAAGTGTTAATTAAACAGTTTATTCAAAAGCAATACTTAAAGCTTACGAAATGAGCAATGTGAGAGTGGGATAAGTAAGGAAGGGAGGAGGAAGGGGAGAGGGAGGGAAAATAGCTGAAGTAAGATATAAGAGTGAATTTCACTCTTCGACGATTGCCTACAGTGACCACTCTCTGTTTCGAGTGGAATTCCACTCTGCCCGGAGTAGTAATTCACTCATTTGGAGTGAATTACCACTCTCAGCAGAGTGAAATTTTCACTCGAAGAAAGAGTGGTCACTGTAGGCAATCGTCGAAGAGTGAAATTCACTCTTTTACATTTAGAGAGCATGCACCGACATGGCTATCGTTGTTAACCATTCATGCAATAGTTTCATATTTCCCGAAAATATAATGCATTAAAAGAGTCGGGGGGTGGGGGTTGCATCGTTTAATCTTTTGAAAATTATTTGACCAAAAAATTATTCTTGAGCCGCAAATAACCAAATTTCTTTCTGTGAGAATCTTAGTTCATGAGAATAAAGCTACCATGCTGCTTTGCTTTGAATAGATGAGTTGGGAAATGTTTCCACGCAATGCAATATGGGAATGGGTCAAAGACTCAAAGGTGAAGTGTACCACGCTTACAGTGTCCCAGTGCAGGTGTCGCATGCTGAGCATGCAGAGCTAAACAAGTTGCCCATTGTCATGGTACACTTGACCTTGTGACCCGACCGGAAGTACCGACTTTCCCAACACGTCTGTTACCTATCATTCTGTATGAACAAATCATGGTTTTAAAATATGAAAATTTTCTGCACCACAAACGCAGTATTCCATTTAACAAGCCAAAGGCATTCAGATTGTTTCTCTTGTAAACCCAGGGTCAAATAGTAGCTCCCTAATAACTATCCCGGAAGTAGTTCCAAGAAGTTTTTTTTTTACAAATAACAACTCCCCGGTAGTTCCTACAGACAAGAGAGATGATTCACCAACGTCACGTTATCACGCGTCTCTTTTATTTTGAAGGGCAGACGTCCATAGACCTTATGCATTGACATCACACTGACGTCATTTTGGGTGAAAACAATGAAGCACACGTGCACGAACGGCGTTGGATTTCGAAGCACGTGTAGTCGACTTTAGCGCGTACACGATTGGTTGACAAATCAGCTGTCTGCATTTATTGATGTAACTTGCAATGATACCCGCTTTTCCGCCATTTTCCTCCAAAAGAGGGAGCACTTTCTCCATTGCGACATCATATGCATAAGGTCTATTGTGTCACAGTATCCATGGGTATGCCTTGCACGTGTGCTGAAAATACGCTTAGTACGCGTATGTTTATCCTTCAGTGCCGGGCAATCCAAATCTCGTCTCATGAAATAATTCTGTAAACCTTATGCATAGACCTTATGCATTGACGTCACACTGGCGTCATTTTGAACGAAAACAATGAAGCACAGGTGCACCAAAGGCGTTGAATTCACACGCGCGTGTAGAAACAGGGCGCGTATACAATTGACTCACAAATCAGCTGTCTGAGTTTGTTGGTGTAACTTCCAATGATACGCGCTGCGCTGGCCTCCAAACGAGGGAGCACTTTCTACTCTGTGACGTCATGTGCATAAAGTCTACAGACGAAGCGCTGGATATTAAAGTCAACGAGAAATGAATACGGTGACGGAGAAGGATCAAGCGTGTTAAGTATGTACTTGTTGGGCTATGGGTAGATCTTCAGATAGATGCTGATTTGGATCACTCTTGTAATTGTAACCTTACGTCAATTGGTTTCGATGTGTAACCCTGAAAATAAATGTTGCCTAACTCTTATGTACATGTCAAACTGTTGTGCGCACGTTCAAAGTTGATTCCTGTTTGCGATTATCTTGCTTCGCATGACTGACATTTGAAGGTGAAAAGGGTTTGATCCTCAATGTATGAAAGCTGTAGTACGGCGACGAAAATTACGTATAAACTCCAGTTACGGTCACTTTACGTATGCTATCATCCTAGGGAGGGTCTGCAAGGGTAGGGCATATTAAAAGCCCAATGAAATAGTATTTTGGAAGTCTACTTGAGGAAAGAACTACTTACGAATACTAGACTCGTCATGAGCATATGTGATTATCTGAACGGTTTAATATAATAGATAAGAAAATAGTATCTCTTGTGCCTTAAGGCTTAAGTACTTATTTACAGCTTACAAGCTATAATAAAATTACCGAAATAAAGCTTGTTTTCAGAATAGCATAGTATATCGGAGTTAAGCAATGCATTGCTACCTTTGCGGATGATTTCAAATTACTACAAACTTTAGTAAGGCATTTGACTGACATTTAATTCCACTACGAATTAGTGCAATGTACTATGAAGAACAAAAAATAAAAAACAAATAAAAGATCTTTCAAGGATACAAGGATTTAGTATTTTGTCCAATGAGATAGTAAGAAAAATGACAAGTTACGTGACTTATTTTTTTTTAAGGTTCCTATTGTATCAGCTAATTTTTCATCGGCTAAATTAATTATAACTAATTAATTATAACGCAGCAGGAGGCTATTTCTCTTTCTTAATATATGTATAAAAATGTAGAAAAAATGATTTTCTGCATGTTCTGGTAAAAATTCCTTCACGTTCCAACTCCCGTGCACTGAAGATGCACTTCTCAGTTTGATGTTTACCACAGAAAAAAACGTGAAGACCTCTTTAAGGCCAATGGTAACTATGGCTAGCCCTTTCTCATAAGGTGTTTTGAAAATTAAAAGGAGGAATATTTTTAGGAATTTTTTGGTTGATTTAGAAGAATTTTCTCTGTGAGAACCTATATATCATTGTAAAGATCAAAGATGGGGAATTTGAATGAACATTTTATTTTTGTAAACTAATCTCATTATGTATGCAAATATGCAAATTAGATGACGTAATACGCCTTTTTTACTTTCCATAGAATACCCTCTAAAACACATACAGATCAATATTATTTTGTAATTTATGGTGCAGGAGATTGTTTGGCATCCTTTTCTCTTTCATTTGATACCAAATTTGAGGGAATTGGACCTAAAATGAGGAAGATATACCCACTTTTCTCTTGCTATACAGCCCACACAGTCCACACTGTACTACACACACTTGACCTATATGACCTTTACATACACAGTGCACAGTGAACAGTGGCGCAGTGCTCAGTGAAACGTAAACAACTTTGAATCTATAAATACAGCTGCATGGGCTTTGTAAGGTAGCTCTAAATGGACATTTTAGTGAGTGAAAAAGTCAGAGGGGGTGTTGTGGCTTATAATTTTTGATATTGGGAGGGGATTTTTGGGTCAGAAATGCATGTTTTAGACCAAAATTGACGCATTTTTGAAAAATGCATTTGTCTGGATCTTTGAACCTCTCTAACTCACCCTACCCTTGCCATTTATTGTTATATCTTGGTATTTTTTTATAAGGAATCTTATAACGTACATTTTGGTGTTTCAATGGAAAAGATCGGACTTTCCGTTGTTGAGTTATAATTTATCACGTTGGGGTGGGTATTTTGGGATTGAAATGTAGATTTTGACCGATTTTTGAAAATTATACTTGAAATATCTCTAAATTCCCTATACCTGGCATCTAATCACCTCTCATGGTGTTTTTTTAGGTTCTAAGGTATTCAGAAAAAAAAAGTGAGTAGGGTGACCTTTTCCTAAGTGCCTGAACTCGAATTTTGAAAATATTGTGTCATATTTAGCAATTTTGGGCATTTTTGGGGCATTTTTTGAATGTAAACAACTATTTTTTGATATTTTGTGAAAAATTTTCAAAAGCAACCCCCCCAAAAATGGTGGCATTCAATAGATCTATTTGTTGGCTTTAGTTTGGTGGTTAAATGAAGGCTGTAGGTTGTTGCATTGCTGAGAAATAATTTTTTAAAAGCAAACCCTCGATTTGAGTGACCCAGTCACTCAGCTAATGGGAAAGGGCTAGGGCAATTCCTGTGGAATTTATTTCGTTATTAACAAAGTCAACTAGTGAGTTGCACAAGTTAAAGGCATGTATGAGAGCGGAACTAAACTCAGATTCCCTGGAGGTAGATGACGTGATTCCACCGGTAAGCCATACGAGTTTATTAAAAATTGTCATATTCACCCACAAACCGCTAATTTCGGTTTAGCTTTTGTGTTTTTTAGTTTCTTCTAAAACTGTGTCCCTTTTACGCCTTGATGTCTGACTGCTTTCCCGATTGCAGGGTACTTAATTTGGATGACTTTCCCAGCCAGTCGGCGGCCATCGGTTTGGCTCCATTCTGCGAGGGAGTTTCGTTTCCGGAGGGGAGGGAAAACTTCGACGGATTTGACTTTTCTTTTTTGTTAATTTTTATACTCCATTTTTACGCGCACCTCTTTTTTACAAGAGTGGACTATTGTGATCTTTCATCCGTACTCGGCCCGATACGACTAATATCAGACTGTGGGGTAGAGAATATTTTCAGTCGCTATTTCTCTCGTATTTCAATGGATTATCTGAGCATATCTTATTTCTGAAGACACTCCTCTATAAAAAGCATCTAATTCTGGATGGATGACCTAATGCTCTCTTTGTATAATGCAAGAGGCCTCCACCAATTAAATAAAAAGACCAGTGTTATTCTTTTTTCTTCATAGAAATCATATATTGATATCACATTAATCTAGGAAAATCATAGTTGCATAAATGATGAGGAAATTTGGCAGGCCTAGTGGGGAGGACAGACATTTTACTCCCATGGATCCAGCACTAGCTGTGGTGTTTTTTTTTTTTGTTTAATCCGCATTTAAATTACAACCTTTTGAAAATACATCTCCATCCTCACAGTATATTTATTGTAATGGATATTCAAGTATTTGATATGGAAGTTACTTTGGGATGCAATTATGGACCAAATAGAGATAATCCTCATTTTTTTTCTCTAAAGCTTGCATAATATTCTACAAGATTTTCATTATGATAAGGTAGTATGAGCCTGCCATCACAATTTTGTTTTTAATCTCCAACTAGATAAAGTGGGCGGGCTTGAATGAACTAATTTTAAGGCCCGTGATCATTGCTTATCAACTATGCAACCAATAGGTTTAATTAATTGACATCTGGAGAGAGAAAATCCAGTCGCAAAGTTGTTTACGTGGTCTTCGAACATCACCCCTGGTATACATTGTCGGCTTGACTTCTTTTTAACATCTAGAAATTTGACAAGTCTTCAAACATATCATTCTTTTGTCACTTTATCTATTCAACCTTAGTTTATAAAGCGTGGACCAGGTTATTGGAAATTCAATACCTCATTATCACGTGATAGTGTGTTTGTAAAGAATATCACCGATCTTATAAATGTTGAAAATAATAATAGAGAGGCCGTCGATGCAGCTCAACAATGGGAACTTATCAAATATAAAGTTCGCAACTTTTGCATTCGATATTCTAAGCAAAAGGCCAGTGAAAGACGCTCGAAGGAGTAGCGGCTCTTGAATTAAATTTCTTCGCTAGAACAATCATTACATATGTCTGAGTCGCTCGGTACCCGAACTAAATTAAATGACCTCGGGAAGGATTTACTTTTACTATAAAACTTTAAGTTACAGATTACTGTCCTTAGGGCATGTGCCCGTTGGGTTGAACAAGGCGAGAAAAACATCAAATACTTTCTCAGTCTAGAAAAGAGAAACAAATCACAAAATACTATTTATAAATTGAGCAATGACCATGTAATTGTAGATGATGACGACATTTTGAAAGATTGTTTCCATTTTACAGCTCACTTTTTACTTCGAAGGATTTCGATCCTTCCTTTTTCTTTGAGGGGTTTCCAGATAAAAGAATAAGTGAAGACAAATTATTTTGAAGCTGATTTAACTATCGAAGAGTGTTTAAGATCCATTTCCTCAATGCCAAACGATAACGTCCCCGGCACCGACTGACTGGCAATTAACTTCTACAAAAAGTTTTGGCCACATATTGGTCAAACCATTGTTGATTCATTTAACTGTCGTTTCCGTAAAGGGCCGCTAGCTCCAGAGCAATCGTGTGGTGTTCCTTTTCTTTTTCTCAAAACGAACAAGAATCCACTTTACTTGACAAACTATCGACCTATTATTATTATTTTGAATACCGACTATAAAATTGCTGCCAAAGTCACTGCAAATCAAGGGCTTAGCCATGAATTTGTCAATGGGAGGGGGCAAAGCCCATATGACAGACTCTCAGCGCTCCACACCACCATGGGCTGACGCGAAGCGCAAGAACATTTTGGTCCGAAATGCCGCCCAGATCACTGGAAATGGCACTTCCCAGGCCTACCTACCGCATATAATTAGGGGAAACACTAGCAATGTTGTAAAAATAAACATTAAAAAATACCAAACATATGCTCAAGGGGGGGGGGCTGCCCCCACCGCCCTCTTGGCTACGCGCCTGTTGCAAATAGACTCAAAACGGTATTAGATAAGTTAATTTGCCCTCGCCAGACAGGTTTCCTGAAAAGCAGTTCATTGGTGAAAATATACCTTTTGTTCTAAATTTAATCCATTATCCTAAAGACCATAATATACCTGTTTTTTTCTTTTTCTTTTAGATTTTTAGAAAGCATTCGACACTATTGAATGGAGATGTCTCCATGCTACCTTTGACATTCTTTAACTTCTTAATGGTCTTAAAAGTTAATTGGATCAATCTTTTCTAAAACAAAAGTACAGCCTATGTCTGTAACTATGGTCACTCATCAGGGTTTTTCAAAATTGAAAGAGGTGTAAGACAAGGCTGTCCTTTAAGCTCATATTTATTTATTCTTTGCGTTGAAGTTTTGTCCATGCAAGTTATTTCCAATAGTATTATTAAAGGCATTAATATTATGCAAAATCAGGTAAAGATTATCCAATATGCCGATAATACAGTGTTGTCTGTGGTTAAGAGTGAAACTACACGAAACAATTCGCTTATTGAATGGCTTCAGTTTGGCATCAGACTTACAACAAATATGTTTTAATCACAGTCTGCCCTTTGGGTCTTTTTTGTTAATAACACCCCCTTTTTCTTACCAATCTTAACATTATCGGTCCGTTATCTCGGGATATATTTGAATCATGATGGTAATAATCTTTTCAGAATTTATTATATTCAGAAGCTCTCAAGGCTGAAATCCCGTCTCCGCTTATGGTCGAATAGAGATGTTACTCCAATGGAACGTATTACTTGAGTGAATTCTCTAGCTCTTTCTCAACTGGGTCTTCCTTTTCTGAGTATTACCAGACCCCCCTGCCTCTTCCATTAAAGAACTGGAGAGAGCGATTTTTGATTCTATATGGCAAAGTAACCCAGACAAGGTAAAACGCTCTGTGTTGATAAATGATACTCAAAAAGGTGGTTTAAAGGCTGTTCATATCAAGAGGTTTATAAATTGTCTCAATTGAACCTGGGTTCGCCGCTACTGTGATAACTCAAAAGGATGTGGAAATTATTTCGTGACTTCGAACTCACTAAGTATGGTAAAGATTTTTTGTTCCATTGTAACTGAACGTCCCAGGATATTTGTATTAACAATCTTTCTGTGCGACAAGTCGTTTACGCTCGGTGTGAAGCAACCTACTGCATACCCATATATCCTGATGACGTAAAACGTCAATTGATTTGGAATAACTCCTTTATAAAGATTAATAAAAAAAAATATTGTTTGATAGATATTTATAGGACAAAGGTATTTTCTATGTTCAGGATTATTTTGGTGAAAACGGTGCGCCTTTTACTTACGAAAAGTTCACTACTTATTATGATATTTCGAGTTTCCCGTTTACACGTTACTGAGGGCTGATTAATGCTATTCCAGGAAATCGGAGAGTTAGCGGTTGTCTTGTGGAAAACAGATATTTATTTAGAGAACTTTCATTTTACGAAATCCCTGAATCATAGACCATTTTCCCAAGCGGTCTATTATTTTTTCCTATAAAAAAATGTTGAAACCTTCCACTTCTATTAAAAAATGGAATGTTTGAATTGATGACTCAAGTCTAGATAACTGGGATAGAATTTTTAAGATGCCCTGGGCCTCGGTAAATGAAGCTAAGATTTATTATTTCCAATTTAGTTTTTCGCATAGGACTTTGTCAACCAACAACCTTTTAAATTTGGTGAGCAAAGTTGATTCACTGCTCTGTTCGTTTTACAAAATTGAGGAAGAGACTTTGGAACATCTTTTTGGGATTAAAGTTTCACCTCCTTATTTATCCTCTACGTTGAAATGAATATTCTACACAAACAGTTTTTCTTTACAATGCAAGACATATTTTAGTCACAATAATACAATTTACCATCCTTATAATTTCTTTATTTTGTATATGAACCATTTTCTTTCCTGCTGTAAAGAGAAAAAAGAAAAACCATTTTTGTTGTCTTGTATTATAACTTAAAATTTATTTTGCAAGTCGAAATGTTTGTTTATGTCAAAAGTTTGATTAGGAATTCTAGGAAATACATTGCTCATGAGAAATTAGAAAACGAATTGACCTGTATTATTTATCCCCGTTTATCGCCGTTGTTAACATGGATATTTTCCTCTTTCAAACGATGGTCAACAAAGTTCCTTAAAGTTAAAGTATTGTTTAATACATTCATGCTCAAGACAGTACATGTGAAATTGTAGATTGAATGTCTATGAATAGAATTGCGTAGGTCCAGTTTGTATTAAGGGCAAAACTACAATGTATCCATATTGCCATTGTACTATATAATTTATCACTCAAACAGAAAGACAATAAAGACGGAAGGAGTGAAAAAAAGAAACAAATTCAGCTACAGGGACATGAAGAACAGTGTATGAAATGATCCTGTGAATAGACGAGTTAGGAAACTGGATTTTGCTGTACCATGTAGTACCACAGATCAAGTCCACGGATATTTTGGTACGGATACGAAGATTTCGAAGGACTGCTTTCTTGTCTTGCACAATTTTCTACCATACTGTAGATCCTTGTCGGTCCAAGTCAAGGAGAATAACTTCAAAAAGAACTTTTTCCTAGAAAAGAAATTCTCTTTGACCTGTGATTGATATCTCAGAGAACAATAAATTTAAACTCGAAAATTGTGTGTGAATACACAAAATATTTGTCTTGCACTTGCAGTCTCTGTTATGGTACACTTTCCTTCCCAGCATGCATTGCTTATCAAAGTTTCCCAACTCGTCTATTATAAAACCCTTCCAATTTATTTCGAAAAAATTCAAAACTCATACTGCATTACTTTCGATCAACTATGATAATAAAATCTGGTACTAAAAATAAAATGTCAAGTTTTATTAAGCTATCGTTCCACAAAGTCACTGGAAAATTTTAGTCTGCAACAGATAGTTCTTAAAAGTTAATTCAAGCTTTCCTACGTCATAACGATCTAAACCTTTACCTCCTTGTCTCCTCTTTCAGCTAATTGCATCCATTCCTTACAGATAGTTGTAATTGCAAATGTAAAGAACCGGACCCTGTCTACGAGAGGATTTTCCAATGGAACGTGGTTTGGTCGATCGACAAAGAAGGATTAAAGGGTCCGCCAACTAGTGCATTGACTTGATATTTCAAAATTTCCAGAGCTTGGGGAATTACTTTCGTGAGAAGATA
This sequence comes from Holothuria leucospilota, assembly GCA_029531755.1. Lineage (NCBI taxonomy): Eukaryota > Metazoa > Echinodermata > Holothuroidea > Aspidochirotida > Holothuriidae > Holothuria > Holothuria leucospilota. Next base: position 16,148,402 of record CM055972.1, read on the forward strand.
CATCCCACTCATAGCAACCGAATCATTTGCGTAAATCTTCAGCTGACAATGTAATAAATGAATAAAAATCGTCAGATATATCAAGGAAAATCATAACACGTTGGTAAGAATGATGAAAGTAGGATATAAAGACAATTGGAAAAGTCTCTATGAGAAGAGCATATATTTGGAAACATCTTTGTCAAGGTTAGGAAGTTTATAGATTTTGGTGGTCCTAGCGTGTGAATAGTCTAATTAAACTTTGCAATCATTAACAGGCTTACTTACTGCGTATTAAATTTTATGCTGTGTCTACTAAGAGCAGGAGAACCTTATATCAGTTGATTGTTGTTAGGTGAAAGCCACTTAACCAAAATAAACTCTAAAAACGTCGTAGTCACATTTGAAACGACTATGATTAACTGAGCACCGAATCGGAATCTGATCAATCATTTGACTAGATTTGGTTAAATATGACAAGAAGTGAAACATATTGTCGCTTTGACTTGGATATTTAAGATTTTGGTGTGTCTGTTCTCATATTACTTGTTTATTAATTATTAAAAAGCATAAGCGCATGGGTCGGAGGTCTGGGGTCGGTAAACCCCCCCCCCGGGCAAAAAAAGGCATATTTCGGGCAAAAGCCACGTCATATTTGTTTGCCAATAAGGGAAAATTTAGGGCAAACGCCCTCTACACCTTTTGTGAACTATTTTACCATACTATTATGTTAGAGAGCATTTTGTACAAAATGCCCACCGTGAAGTTCAGTACGCTTTTTTAGAATTGCCTGTAAAGATTCTAAATAATATAACTCTTATAAGAGGGGTGGCACCAGGAGTTGTCAGACAGGGGGTGATCCCTACGGGTTGGTCCTCTACCCCAACTGGTCCCCCCAACTGGCCTATTGCACAAATTGTTAAGGAATTAAACAGAATGAAATAAAATTAACTGTGACTAAACTCTAAAACAAAAATGCCAATTATTTACATGAAGCTTTTGGCAACATTAAATGCAAAAGTATAACTACAAGAGCATTTTTAAGGAATGTAACTCAAAATATAACTCAAGCTGTCCTTCTTTCAACAAGTGACGTCATATGTACCCTTATGGCTATTTACTTTTCAGACATCCGGGTATTTTTGTTTTTAAATATTACTCTGTTCTATTTTAAGTATATTACTTTCGTTTTGATTAAATAGCATATGGGGAAAAGTGAGCGACAATATAATTGCTCGTGAATGTGAAACACGGTGCTGGTGTACACAGTCTATATCACTAACCTTCCTTTTTCCATTATCTTAAAAATACCATTTGGTTTGACCTTAACGTACATCTGAAATTAAGTGTGTATCGTGTAACAAGATTTCGTCTCTTATTAGTCGATTAGAGGAATTCAAACAGGTCTGACAATACTTGGCTACTCAGCACGTGCTTCAATTTGATTGATTGCTACTATGGCTTTTGTGATGGATGTGATTTGCTGCTGTCCTCATTTGATAACATTTAGCTTTATGAATTCAACTATCGCTTCGAGTAGATATTCAGTGCTTAGTTTTTGTATTACTCAGGCAGGTAGCCAGCCGTCCAGGGGTCGAATGACCACTAGTAAAGAGTTGCGCCCTGACCACTAGTGGTGGGCATGTATTTAATTCAAACTGAATTACTATGATGACTGATGACTATTGCAAAACGTTGCAATAGTCATCAGCTGAACATCCTTTAATTTTCAAAAAATTCTCAGTGAAATCTCTTTTAGACAAGAAATCCTCCATGACATTAACATGCATAAGTGTATTCAAATGTTATAAAACCTATCTTGAGGTCTGTTCGTCCAAAGCGCCTCCACTACAGAGGGCAGCCTAGCCTGGTATTTGTCCATTATCATAGGCTTAGGATACTGTGGGAGGGTGTAGGTATGCTATTTCTCTGGCAAACCTGCTTTTAGTTTCCTGCAAAAGTCCTCAGCCTCCCTCCCAATTGGAAGTGGTCTCGTATCGTAATGTCCATTATCATTCTTTCTTTTTCTTTAACTACTTTTCTCTTAAACTCTGAACTTTAAGGATTATCTGCAGAGATCTTTTCGTTTTTTACATTGATGAAAATCATTAAGTAATACGATGTTTGAGCTAATGTTACACTTTTAAACACCCTTACTTAGGTTTAGCTAGGCTCATAGTAACAAGTTAGCCAACCATTTTTTATATTGAAAATAACCACTATATCGGGTTCTAAATATACATTTTCTTGGCTAAATTAATGCTTGATTTGCAATCCTGATCGAACATTACCATGTTCCTGGTTAAATTCAGTTAGTGACTTCCTTGGTTACATTAACCAGAAATTGTCTGTTACCGTGAGTTAATATACAAATTTGTGACGTCATAAGACAGACATACCAAATATGCCTAATCTTAGCCTTTGTTTTATCAACCTTCTTATCAAAGACACTTGTAGCATTGTTCTCCCCTTAGGGATTTATTAGGGAAGTTAAAATCGTTTCCGTGAAAAATATTCATATCACTCACCAAACTGCAAACTATCTGATCAGTAATTAAGTGATGATTTATATAGGTTAACAAAGATATCTTAACACTGTGCAACACTCTACATCATTATATTTGCATAGGCAATGAATTTCTTCAAAAGCCATCAAACTTTGAAGAGGATGTTGAGAACGGTACCAGATATTACAATAATTCCAATGGATCTCTCATTGGAGGATTGTATTCTTTAACTGCCACATGAAAACAGCGCTTTCGTTGCATGTCACCATAATCTTAAAGGGAAAATGCAGTTACCCCAATCAGAGCTAGTATGCCCCGTCACTCTGGTTCATGAATGGCCAATTCTGATCATGTAACAAAGTTTTTTGTTAATGAATTGTGAAATTCAAGGAGAATTTCTAGTTGCTTTACCTACTGTTCGTAATAGTTATGTTCAAAACGTCTTCAGAGGTACTTGTAATGCAATAAGAGGAGATTTGCAAGAGTTTGCTGATTTTTCAATGCAAATTTTGGGGCGACTGCCTATTGCCTTTAAGGTTTTACGGAATAAACGTTAGTCTGAGCCGCTAATGACATATTCCTACATCATATCCCGTTTATCAGAATGTAGTTCTAAGGATTAGACAATTAGTTCATCATTGCACAATCTAAATGCAACCTGATGTTTAAATAGAATCGTAGCCACGGAATATCCATTCAGTTCATTTTCTGGTTGAAAATAACAAGTAAATGTTCATTAAAATAAAGATTATCATATTTAAATGAAGGACTGGCAAAAACTTCTTGTCGTAAAGTCAATATCTTCTGGTAAAGTTAAACGAGGATTTCGTGTTGTGTATGACAAGATCCTGGTTAAATTGTAACCTGTATGTTTCTTGAGCGTATAAATCAACTGCAATAATGTGCCCCGAAAATCATCTTCCCTGTTCAAAATCTTCCAGAGTACAATTTTATCACACATGAAGCAAACAAGTGTGTAGAAACTACTGACAAATACTTGGTCGCTCTTTAATCATTGAAAGCTGACATTGACAGTTTAAGGCTACGTTTTGATTGCCAAAAAATATCATATGTAACGTTGTTAAGGTAGTCATCTTTCACCGCACACAAAATAAAACTTGCTTGAGGCAGATTTTCACTCAGTTTTAGATATTATGCATTACATGATTAGAATTAGCAAATACAAAAAGTATAATGGTGTTTGTTGTTTGAAAATAGAGCTGCTTAACAAAAGGGCAAGGTCAATTGGTACTTCCCCGTCGGAATTTGTGGGGATTTTAGCCAAAGCAAAAAAAAAAAAAAAAAAAAAAAATCCCATGGGTTACTATAGAGCTCGGGTGCGGTTCGAAGGAATAGTCAAAACGTGAGACAGACGGTCATTCTCTGCCATCCTCATTTTCGATGAAAATAGGAAATTACGATAAGTGTAGTAAATAGCAAAAAAAAAAAAAGTAAGGATGAATTTGTTCAAGTGTTTGGTTTTGTTTTAAAGAGGAGGGAAAACACTGGAGTATGCAAGTCGTAAAGATTGTAGGCTACTATGATGAACAGACAACAGAAAACGAAGAAACAAACACAAGACATTAAATCGGGTTTTACAGCTTATGGAAAGACCTTCACACTTATATCTACACTCTAAAAAAGGTCTGATCAGAGGGGCACCGAACAGAAATCTGGTCAAAAATTTGACTAGATCTGGTTAAAAAATATACCAATTCTGATCATGTCTGAACCAAATCTAGTCAAATAACTGATCAGATTCCTGTTCGGTGCCCCTCTGATCAGATTCGGTTCAAATTTGACCAGACCTTTTTTAGAGTGTATACAAAGTAGCTGGCGCTACAACGCATCATTGTTCGTACTATAGTATGATTGCAAAGATATACTGCCAGCAGCTTGTCTTTAACTCTGTGTATTCCAGTTACACCAATGGTAAGTCAGGGCAATTCCTAGTGAGGACAAAGCCAGAGCGTAAGCACTACGTAAGTACAGTGGCTTTCAGGCTTAGGTTAAGCTAGTAAGTTATTCTTTCCTTTGTTTAAGGCTGTATACTAGCTCTTCCTCACCGAATGTGAATGAAAAGGTGAACAATCAAATTATCAGTACGTGAGTGATAAATGAGAGAAAGTTAGTCGTCAGAGTATTCTAAAGGCTCTCCACTTACGTACATTAAGTCGAATGAGAGGAGAAGCGTCATTGGACGGAAATGTATACCTTGCAGTAAATTATGACTTTGTGATACTCCTGACATTCTCATACAGATATTAGTTCAATGTTATGTCATCATTTGACCATAAATGGACTTTTGGTCATCTCCAGCAACTGACCAATGCACCATACTACAGATAAGCAGGGAGTGACCACTAAACAGTAATTTGTCTTTTTCCCTTGCTTCTAAATAAAACGAACACACATCAGACATTGGCATGACAGGACTTCCTGATCACTAAAATACTCACTTGTCAAACTCAACCCTTTACTTTTCAAAACCGGCTATACCAGCAGCAAAACTTCGTTCAAATCTTATCCTTGTTCATTCTGAGCGAAACCATGTTACTTGGACCCCACGTGCTCAGCAATACACTCACTCTTTTGCTTCGACTAATCGTAGTAATGCGATTGCAACACTGGCAGTTTTGGCGGGCGTTCCGACATTTTTTTGCCTTTCGACTGCGTTTTCTTCCCCATTTTAAAGTTACGGATGTGGAACGTGTCATGGAAATTTGACCTGTTTAATTTTGTATTGATTGATGGTTATTTGGAGTCGTTAGAGCTTATTTTCCAAATTGTGGCCATAGATCTCTTTTTCTTCTAAGGATTTTGGTATTTGTGCCCGAAACCTTACACAGTCTTTCACGGGTTGTTCATGCCCAAAACTTTTTCAGGATTTATCGTTTTGACGAAAAACGATGTTAGGGGACAATTTTGAATCTAAAATGAACCGTTCCGGGTTGGAAGTAATTGCTCTTAACAGGAACAAAACACAAAATGAACTGATCTTATGATCTCAGTTGCTTTTAAATCTAAACAATAATCTACTCCGCAGAATTCGTTTCATCGAACTATTTTGGAGAAAATTCGAAATGAAATCCTTCTTTTCGTTCTCTCCGTCCAAAGCAATCTATTCTGCCGAGCAAACACTTGATGTCACGGTGGCGTTTTCATTCAAAGTTGTAAGCCAAAGTAGTTCAAGATTATGCCAGTGAAGTCATTTGGCGATAGTGTATTGTTACACTTGTACATATATAGCACATCAAAGCAGCTTGCCAGCCCGGCGGACAAGTGTACTATTCCTACTCCTGCACCTACATTGGCAGCACTCGTAATATGTATATGTATGTAAATCTGAAAAAGCGAGTACATATTCCACGCCTGCCGCAAAGGTAACAACGCATCAGGAACAAACTGCGGTCGTCTTGTCATCATCATGTTTATCTTGCGTTTAACTCGTTGCAATAGAAAAATGGTCACTCTCCAACAGTCCCATGGCTAAATAACCACACTGTAAACAGAGGGCCCAGATAGCCATGGTTGCAATTGACAACCCCCAGGTATAGATATGTTCAGGCATATTGAACTCTTGATTGCGTAATAAGGTACCTGGGGTTCCTATATGAGCCATATTGTTTGTGCATGACAAGAAGTTGCCAAACAAAGGCCCTAGGGATATGACTGAACAAAGAGTACACCACACAGCCTGCTACGTAGGCAAGCACCCGTCAGTCAGTCTTAAGTCGTCGTGGTCGAAGTTTGCACCAACGGTGCTCTAGTTTCTACCTCGATTGTCTAAACGGGGATCACATTGGACACTGCGCCGTGCTGTCACTGCTGTGCCGTGCTAGAAAATGATAACCACAATGGATACAAAAGGGGCTATCACTTCTTCGCGGAGCAGAGCTGGTGTGGCCACTTTTAAATTTAAGCGACGGGCAGCGCGGCCCAGCGTAGTTCCTGCCGACTAACCGACGACCAGCGTATCTACCTTACTCAATAATCTTAGAAATTTACGCAGCAACCATTTCCCCAAGCCCATATCAACCAGGAATTACAGACTTCTGTAATCAACGCCTTAGTACATATTGGTTAACCAATGTAATTATTCCATACGGTTCCTTTTCCTTTGCACTAATCAACGATGCATCCATTCAAGTCAGCGTCAATGAGTTTCTCGATGAACTCCCCCCGGAATTTAAGAGAATTGAAGCCATACTTATCCCCTAATTTCAAGACTTTTTTCCACATACTGAGCCGTTCAGCAAAAAGGATTGTTCAAAGCAGATCTCAAAATATTCCATATACTAACAGAAACTGGCCAGGAGGAAAAAATCAATCCGTGGTTTTTCAAACTCCTAACTACTTTATAACTAAATACTTTGTAACCAGTTTTGCCGAATTACTGACACAATGCCTTCCGTTTAGCACCACAGATTCAACCATCAAACTATACACACTGACATTAAAAAACAATACAAAACTCTCCCATTACTCCTCGAAAGAAAGGCGAAGACAACTATTTCCACCTTCTATATCGTTTGCCCAGAAGCAATGCAACGTTTTCAAAATCTCTGAGCATTTCTGCTTTCTTTCGTTCACTAAAAGTATTGTAGATAAAGTTTATTAACGTTCATGTACTCCCATCGCTAACTTAACACAGGAAAATTGAAAGCAGGAAAATACCAAACTTAGGTCGTGAAGATGAATGAGGTTTGCTTTCAGTTTAAATTACTTGTTATACCTTTCGGCTCTAGTAAAGTTAGATGAAGTATGTTTAATCAAATTTAATTCCACAGCATTGGCTTTCATCTCTATTGGTAAGAGATACTGGGATAATTTGTGGTATGGAAGAAAGTAAAGCGTCAAGTAATACCCCTATTGTTTACTCCTTACATTGCTATGGTTTGGTCAGTTTGATCTTGTCATTAATTGGGGTATAACGTATTGTCCAATAATGTAAAAAACGCTAAATCGGGCTCATTCACATCATCAAGCAAATGTACGACTTCGTATCATGACAACTGTAATTTGTTTAGGAGTCTCAAAAAGCGCGTCTTCCTTTTTGTTTGGGCGACTTTGTTTTGGAAAAATAAACTTTTACCAAAATAGTAATGTTTTTCTTTTTCATAACCTTTAAAGCAAATGCTTAACTTTATTTAATCACTGACTTGGCGTTAGAGCTTAATTTCTAATGTTACCGTCACAGATGATAAAGCCTACCTGTCTTAGGTTTTCCAGTACCCGTTAAACACCTGCAAACTAATCCCAGAAAAGGAATGGAACTTCCTCTGCCTCTTTCGAAGATGATAGCTCCTCCGAAATTCGTGTCGAAACACTCTTCATTCGTTCGCTAACTTCTCCATAAACTTATCAAAGAATTGACGATGCCTTTAGAAAAGCAACAAAATGATTTTGGTTGTACAACGAAAAACCTTCCAATTTAAATGTTTCGCGTCGTGATCGGTCCACAAGTGCCAAAATTGAAAAAGTGAGCTTAATCAGCTCGCCTCCGCCGTTATATCGGTGTCAATTGGCTGTTTTTTGCAGAGATATTATTAAAGTTCACGAGAGAATAGTGCGTCATTAGTAGCAATAGTCGTTAAAGGCATCCTGTGGCAATTTTCGATTCATACACGTTAGGAGTCTCCTCACAAACAACTTGGCTTCATGCTAACTAGTCAGATCTTATACCTTGCAATTACTAAACGAAATTTGGGAGAAGAACTCCGTCGTAGGCTAAAAATAGAAATTTTGGATTTGTCACATAATCCTCGCGGTTGACATCCATATTGCACGATCATCAATTACTTTTGATATACATAAATGGGGTGCAAAGTGGTCTATTCCATCAACAGGTAGACAACAAGTAACAAATTTATACCCAAAATCAGTAGCGTTTTTTTTATTTCAAACGATAGCAGTAACAAATACTTAATTCTCTCTACATGTGCAAGTAAGACCCTTTAAGACCTCGTGAAGTCAGATTGTTTTCTTATTGAGTTATTTAAAGTACGAAAAGGGACCAATTCGGTTCCTTTATCATTACCGTGGGAGCGTCTGGACTTGTGATAAACCCAAGGAACAGTGAATTCTTCCCTATAGCGGTGTGTAGTCTTTCGCTCGAATAAACAGGGAGAGCTAGAAAAGAAGAAAGTGCGTACCTCTTTAAAGTACTTATTTGGTGTTTCAGGCGCAGGTGCACCATACATGGATCATAGAACTAATCAAGTTCAGCTTAAGATACCATTGCATTGAACAGCCGCTGTCATTTTTATTCCAAAACAAATACTTTAATCATCTCATAACAATAACATCTCTGAAGAAGATGAAAGAAGCAGAGCAGAAATAAGAAGCTGATGACAACCTTGACGCATAGTTAGTTATAAAAACAATACCAAGACATTATAATGGCAACGCTACAGGTTGGAAACCAAAAAAGTTTATAAATGGCTAACAGTGGAAAGTCTGCACAAAGTTACTTCCCAAGCTAGAAATGGGGAATTGGAAATCATGCCAAAGAAGCAACATGCACTCTAAAAACACTATGGTCAAAATTGACCATTGATTGGTTAACTATGCACCGATCCAGATATGGTCTAATATTTGGATGGTTGAACTAACTATGGTCAAAAGTTACCACTTAATGATAAAATTTGACTATTTCTGGCTCGTGTCTTCGAAGTAACCCACAGATCTTTAAAATGATGATTCCTCAATTAGCATGGACAAATGTGAATAAAGGTATTGTTCTTTATTTCGATGGTAGCTTCGAGGAGGTCAAATCGTCTTCAATTGCTTGAAACAATGAAGAACACTGCTAAATAAAGGTAAATCAAAGGGAAACAAGTGGAACAGAGAAGGTTGTAACTTTACCACAGTTACCACAGTCCTTGTGGAAGGGAACAAAATTTCCGAAGAACAATAAAGATGGCACCTGCTGATCCTGATATTTCGAGAGAGCCTACCCCACGTAAGCGTATCTCTAGAGGGATGACATTCTATCATATATAGGATGATTCCAGGCCTAGACTAAACAATGAGAACACAAAATGAAAAAGTATACAAATGAAACACTAAATATGGACTTTGTAAATTCACTGATACTTTTTGAGGTTATGCTACTGTTGAAGACGAAAATGTTTTTTAAAAAAGATATTCCCTACTCAAAAATCAATCTGTTTCTGAGCAATGCATTGCACGTTGAAGCTAGATCCTTCAAACCACGGTACGGCATGTGTTAAGTGTCGAGAACAAAGAAACTGTAAACAGTATCAACAATTTGTCTACAAATATTAACAAGATGATAAAATTGACATTGGGTAATCGTCGAAAATTTTGCGTTATACCCATGGATCATACCACGTTTAACTTGTTAAGAGATTTTTAAGATAGGAAGGTCCTCTTATGCGACATTAAGCTTTAAACCTCTGAACTCAGTTTGGGGTCTCCTCCTCCTCGTCAGGGGCTTTGCGGTGGTCTACACGAAAAACGAAATCTATAATTCACTGCTCACATAAGTTGTCTGTTTACAATTAAATTGGTTATTGCTCAGTTGATAAACCAAGATCTGCTATAGAAAAAAGGTTTCCTTTTCTCTGAATTATATGTCCCTTGAGCTGACATATTTTCCACTGAAATGTATTACGTAATATCGCGTCAGAGGATTTTTGAACGTATGAATTTTTCATTTATAAGCTAATGATGTTCACATATTTAGCAAGCGTTACAACGGATTTCTAGGGCATTACGTACATAGTTGCAGTAATTTCCACAGTGTAGCACTCTTTGTGACGTCACCGATAAATGGGGGGTGGGAACGGAGGAGGGTATAAACCGCCTTGAAAAGTTTCCTTCTAAACCATGTCCTTTTCCAGTGCTTTACTTCCATAAATCCTTACAGAACTTATAAAAACAAAAACTGATAACATTGCTTTTATACCAAGCACTTGCCTCTGGAGGTAAACATTCCAAAGAAAGGCTTCGATCACCAGGAAGCAACACCAACCCACCCCCCAAATACTGAGGCAAATTAACATGTGAATTTTCATCCGATTAGATTTTATAAGGTAAACGGCAGATGTGACTAAAGAAGGTTTTCTCAAAGAGGGCATTCAAGGTTAAAGGAGTTCGTTGCTCGGGTCATAAACCTTAACGGTTTGATACTGGGGGTCCCGCAAGACCGAAGGTGAATTAGCTTTCTTACATAAGACATAAAGTGAATTAACGTAAAGTCGGACGTGAATAAGGGTTTGCGAGACCGAATATGGATTAGGGTTTGCAAGACCGAAGGCCCGCTAGACGAGCAGTAAAGATGGGTCGGTAAGATCGACCAAATGTGTATTTGGATTCGCAATTCAAGTTTACGAAAAGTGGACTTCATTGTGCACTAGAAAAATCTATAAGACCAAATATGACTTTAGCATACGAGATTTTATTTTATTCATTTTTGTCCGAGTAAGATGCTGCAGTTGAGGTTTGATCCATGAAATTAGGAAAGCAACTACTTCTACATCTAACAGGCAAGAATGTACAATTCTAGTGAAGACATTCTCGGGGAACTTCGGGCTCGCGAGCTTTAACCCTAGGAAGCATTGTTTCCAATGCCTTCGAATGTACCACCACTTGCATTTCTTGAGGCACGGATCCGAACTCATTCCCCATCCCACGCAGGAAAATCCTTATCATGGGAACATTTGTTAACGATAATTTGTTTGCTTGTTTTCTGGTAGAATTACATTTTTCAAAAATTACTCGGACAGCAATAGACCTTATGCATATGACGTCACTAGCCAGAAGAAGTACTCCCGGTGAAGATAAGCGCGTATCTTTGTGATTTACATCAACAAATCTCAGTAGACAGCTGATTTATGTACCGGTCAGAAAGGCGCGTAAGTTTACTACGTCTTGCGTGCAGTGTCCTTCATTGTATACCCTCCAAAATGACGTCGCGTGACGTCAATGCATAGGATCTGTAGGCAATTCTTCAACTAACCCATAAAATGCAAAATTTACATTTACATGTTTCGGTTGGTCCAAGTAGGCGGTTTTAAGGAGCTAACAGCTTTAGTCCTAAGCTTGCAACAGCATTATAACATGGATGTAAGTTAAAATATATCTATTAATCAAAGATCAATTTTTTGAATCTGGAACAGGATTGTCGGAAGTTACCTTGAAGTTTTCCAAAGCTTGGAAATTCGTGGTATACCCTAATGACATCTGTACAACAAGACGATGTGTGTGAATTGAAGAGAACAAAATTGAAAATACTTCGGGAAGAGTATGTTGTCAATGGAGATTCCTGAAGTGGGGGAAGGGGGCCTGAATAATGGTAGGGCTACAGCTTTTCAGAGTGGATATATCTTTTTCAGGTTTTTTCAGGATTTTCTTCGGAGAAGAGGGTGGCCTAGGACCGTCCCTGTCCTTGCCCGCTTGGCGGACGTGTATTACTCTTGCACCTATATTGGCTGCACTCGTTAGCGTATGTACGTAAATAGAGGAGTACATATTCGACACCTGCCATGAAGGTTATCCTTGGCGCGTCTGTCATCGACATTTGTAGGTTACACTGTTGAGATACAAGGAGATTGACATTTTGCTACCTGTGGCAAATTTTTGAACTGATTGTATAAAAATATTGAATACCTGTACATCATGCATAGCTATTTAAAATTAAGCAATCGAACTTTTAATATGTTCTTAACATGAAATAACCCCGGAAACAAGTACTTCTCTGCGTGAGGATTTGCGTAGTAAGTATGCACCCACTTGTGCTGTGTTCTCCAACGTATACTGACTCCTGCCTTGAGGTTCCACGAAGTTCTCTCTTTGTTGCTAAACAAATTCTTTCAAAATTGTATATGACCTGTCTACTCTTTTCCCTTACTGTATCTGAATTACATCCGGATGAAAGCATTCATGTGCTGTTAATATTTTGCGATTGAATGGTTTTATTCGAAAAAACAATTCGGAAATTTCTGAAGTCAACAAGAATAGCTGTAAAAGGGACCTTATTATGAAGTCTCATATCAAGATGCAACGATCGCCTTCTTGCATCGAATCTTTACAAGAAATTAATAATGCGACCAACGTAGAGAAAACTTTAAATGCAGGATAATGTTTGAACGAACATTTGAGCTCGTAGGATTATGCTATCCAGTGGCGTAACTTTGGTTCAGGGTGCCCGGGGAAAGAATGGGTTGGGTACCCCCTGACCAAATGACGTACGCGGATGAAAGTTTTCTACTTCCACAAGTACATTGCAAACAAAGTATCATCGTGGATGCCAGACTCGCCGGGTGCCTCCCTAGCCCCGGGTGCTCGGGGGTTCACCCCCTCAGAGCGCATAGGACTTACGCCACTGAAGCAGTCTTCATAACAATCTGAAAATAAGGGCTTATTGCTCTTTTTGGTAGCAACTATTAACTGAGGAACGTTTTCGCTTAAATAATGGGGTGTAGAGTGATGCCGAAAGGATGTGCTCAATCTGGCATGTAGATATTTCGGCAAATGAATTGAAGTACTCATCATTCAAAATGATGGATACGTCTCTGCATTATATCCTTTCGTTGTGGCAAAAGGCATTTTGGTTCAAGTGCCAAAGGAGAAACCCCTTCCCTAGTAGAAAAGCTCTTGTAGAAAAATAATCTAATGGTCATGGTACACAATTTTGAATATAGCGTGAAAGGCCTACTTACTCGAACGCTTACGTATGAACGCACCTGCAGAAAACTTCTACAAAGGTGCAGAGACCACATACCTGACAGACCAAAGTCCGTGCATGTATGGATCATTGTAGAAGTAATTAGCGGTGTGCTACCTATCAAAATTGCAGTATTGCATGGCTTGCTTTGTGACTAGTGTTCCGAATGAAACTAGCCAGTGGCGTTCTAATCGAATCGTGCTTCCTTGACAGGCTATTTTACACCCTGATTCGACGGACGAGAATGTAATTCAAATCCTTTGCCAATTTTTCAAAGGCTTGGAGTTGTGCAGGACCCTCATTCTGCACGACTATCGTTGAAGCGGGCAAGACTTAATAGAAAAATACCTGGATCGAATCCGTAGAAATCTAAGGGCTTTCAAACGTACATATTTCGAACACAGTTAGCAACACTGAGAAGAGCTGGCCTGGATTAGGAATTTTACCTGCCGAAAATTTTCAGGTTTCCCTACAGGGAATTAAGTCAGGAGAATTTTCCATTACAGGGCCACTCAATTGCAGATTTGTCCATTTGCTATCTATGTGAGAACAATTACGGAACAATAAGCTAGTTCGAGAATAAAAAAGTTACAGGGCATGAGGAGACTGTCTGTAGTAACGTTGTGTTAGCATATACAGTCTTCATCATATTAAAATTGTGATTTTAGACATCAATCGAGAGGGCAACAAGGGATAGGGTTTTAAAGAGATTTATGTCTTTATAGTAAATCTCGCAAATTTGGCCTGTTTACGTTAAATGGTGCGATATTTTTATAGCCGAAAGTACAGAAATTAATCACCCGAAACTTGATAACATGAACTTACAAAAATCGAGGAATAGCTCTGTTGATACGACAAAATACCCAGCACGCATTACTCACGTCGAACTGGCTTATTAAACATTGCACTACACTTATACAAATGACGCAACTACGGTGCAAATAGCCAAAATAGCGTAACCCATATTGATATATCAAAGTGTTGCTTTATAAATAGTCTTGGTCAAAATAAAAAAAAGGATAAAACAGGAACCTGCGGTGATCAAGCGACTGGTTCCAAGACTATTATTACATGTTTGTGGCCTAATGTAATCAATATCTGTATTATCCTACAGAATAAATATCATGTGTACATTTAAACATCATACTAAGGATTATTCAAGAGCACAGAGTGGGCATCACCTTTCTATGCACATTTTCACGATTTTTCAAAATTTTCAGTGATAATAGTTCGTCTCTTTATACAATGCACATCATTTCAATCGTTATTACCACAGTTAACTATAACCCCGCACATACCTCTACGCCATGTAAGATAGGCATTGTAAATATCATATTTATGCAAATTTATACTGCTGGTAGTTTAACATTTTTACAAAAGAATTACCATATTTAAGGCAGTCTTTTAAGTGATGCCGTGCCTTTCACAAAGGTAAATGCATAACATTTTTATGTCCAAAATTATCGGCTTATGTTTGAAGCAGTATATTTGTAATTGAGGTAAATAAAAATAAATAAAACTCTAAGGCGTTGTTTCTCGAATGTTTCAGTAGCAGTAGTTAGTCTTTTGATAAAATGCATATGATTTCAATTGTTATGACCACATTTAAATGCATTTAAACTATAACTCCGATCATACCTCTACGCCATGCAAGATATACATTGTAAACATATCATTATTATGCAAATTTATACCTCTGGTAGTTTTATATTTTTGGAAAAGAATTACCATATTTAAGGCAGTCTTTTAAGTGATACTGTGCCTTTCACAAAGGTAAATGCATAAAATTTGATGTCCACAATTAACGGTTTGTGTTGAAACAGTCTATGTGTAATTGAGGTAAATAAAAGTAAATAAACATCTAATTCGGGTAAGGAAAAGTCCTACATGGTGTCAAATTTTCATAAAAATAGCAAACAATTGTTGAAAAGCTAACATGCGTTAAAAGAAAGTAATTCAACCACTTCATCGGTTGACCAAGTCAATTAAGTAATAATAATTAATAATTTATTATTCGGTAATCAAAATTGATTCCGGATACCACAGTGTACACATTGGTGATGTATCGTGTGTACACAATGGGCTATCCACCTTTGCATGTGTATGGTTGTTTCAAGTTTCCCTGAAGTCCACTCTCTAAAAATGGAAGCTACTATAGTTTTGTAAGACAAGAAGAGGATGTATACTATTTCAAAGGAGCTAAGCCATTTTCAATGAAAGGGATTAACACTTGCAAGGGAGGGATTAACTGGACGAATCTGACGTAAAAACCAAATCTATGTAGGCGAAAAAGAGCTCTCTAAATTGCAGTTTCTGGGACCTAATAGGGGTGAAATCTGAAAAGAAAATGGTGAAACCGTGCACACCAAGTAAGTTTGTTACCGCTTTTAAAAGGCTGTACACATCACATAAATTTAAGCATGCAAAATCAATGTCGATCACTGAACTAACATCATTAGTACCGAATTAACGAATACTGCGGAAGCGATTACGGAGAAAAGATGCAAAGGTCATGTATAATGGTATTTTCATTAGCACTCTGAAATCTTGATGTGATCTGTCTGCTATAATCAGTGGCGTGGATCCATCTCCAAATGTGTGTGTGGGGGACTTTTCACCACTTGCGAATCGCCGTCCGTGGGGGAGGGGCCTAAGGGGAGGGGTGTTCCCCTCCCCTTTGAAAAAAAAGGAAGTTAGAAGGTGTCTTTATGGCAAATGGTGCCATATTTGGGCGCAATTTAGCTTTTAAAATGTAGTGTCAATTCGTAATCTATGTTATATTACAATTTATCACAGTTTTAGTTTTCATTATTTTGAAAAGTGGGGGGGGGGGGGATTTTTTGGAGATGTCAGCCCTTCCAAAAAAAGTGATGGGGACGCGTCCCCCCCATCCCCCCATGATCCACGCCCATGGCTATAATGAAGTCTGCTTTTTTGGAAAAAAATACAAACTTGAACGTTTTCACGTCCTTTCCATTTAATTTAAAGAGCTGGTACTGTCATTTATCCGTAAATGAATTTTTTCATGATGAATATCATACTTAGTTTATTCACATGCAAGAAAAGTTGAAATGTTTTTCCCCTTTCGTAATGCACAACACCACTCTAATAAATTAGTCTTATAGGCCTATTAAGCTACTTTAAAGATAGAACGGCGCTTATAAAGAAGGACCCGACGAATTCCATCTCTGCTTCTCTCTTAAACCTTAAGAGTGAAAAGTCACTCTTTCAGAGTGAAATAAGGGACCAATCTAAATTTGGATTGAAAGATTTCAATCCAAAAAGAGTCATTCTCACTCTACTAGAGTGAATGTTCAGTCTTAACTGTAGATCCGTCCCTTGTTTCACTCTTTTGGATTTAGAAAGTACAGCTGGGAAGGGTTAATTTTCCTACTCTATTAGAGTCTTGGGTAAAATGAGCTCAAGTGTCTTAAAATATGAACATTAGGAAGGCCGATGCGCGTCTTGCTTGGTGAATTTAGCTCACAACTGTTTTTGAAGGGGTTAATTCGTCTGTAGCAAGGAAAAATTTCATATATTTAATTTTTTAATAGATGCGGCACTTTTCTAGTGTGTAACATTCGGAAGCTAATAAAGCCATTTCCAGACGTTGTTCATGGGACTTAATGTTTTGATAATGACGAAAGATATTTTATTTCCATGCGCTTTAAGAAACAATGTAAATAAATATGTTCAATTTCGCTGCAGAGGTCCCAACGGCCACAAATCGAACCGTCGATGAATGTTTAGATTAGCACAAGGTCAAGGCAACATTGATATCCCCTAAGCCTAACACAAAGGAACAAATTGTGAAAACCTAAGGATATTAGCTCAAGAAGTGTTCTCCAGCGGCTGGTCTATTAAAATCTATTAAGCGTGGTCTTTAGAAAGAAGCAAAGGACATACAGAATGTGAAATGCACGGCTTCCGCAAACACAACGTGAAGTACAAACACGTTTTTTCGGCACGCTTTGTGCTAGTGACATTTCTTCGCGGACGGACCTCACTATTTTTTATTGTACAATATTAGAAAAGATTATTCTCGGACGAAACCTTATCCGTTTATCCTAAGAACGGCACGTAATGCATTGGAAACCTTTTCGAGAAGTGGACTCTTCTTTTGTGACTAACTCTTTTGCTTGATAAAAGCTAAATTATGGGATAACATTGGTCTACTTCACCGTTAAGTAATCTTAATCAACCTCAAGGATAGAAAGTGACGCATGCTTAGACAATAACTTATGATGGGTTAGACACAATGATGTTTCATCTCTATCGAATTATGAACGATAAGAAGTCTTCGTAA
The DNA here is from genome assembly GCA_029531755.1 of Holothuria leucospilota. NCBI lineage: Eukaryota > Metazoa > Echinodermata > Holothuroidea > Aspidochirotida > Holothuriidae > Holothuria > Holothuria leucospilota. The sequence goes on from CM055972.1 coordinate 16,165,887, forward strand.
TAAATGGCCCAAGGGTTCCTTGTCCAATTTCATACACTTGAAAAGACACACTCATTATTTTTTAGAGGTTGTGACTTAAACAAAATAAAAGTCTATCGGAAATGGTCTTCTTGGCTCGATGGCAGAACTGATTCCCAAGGTAGGCCTATACATCCCAAGAAGGTTTTTCTAACCAATGATTACTGGTGAAGAAACAGCAAATGGTAGTAAGGTGAATAAACGTGAACACTTATGTTCTTGTGTGCTTCTCCTGAGAAAAAAGGCAGACTTCTGGGAAATTTTGAAACGGATTTATTCAAAAACAAAATCCTCAGTGGTAGTATCGTTCATGTCGAATAGACATAAAATATGACGTCATTTAAACGAGAGTATGGGTTACTGGTTATTGGTTTACATGAGCCGTTGTGTTGAAGTGTTTAAAGAGGTGCTAATTTTTTTCCACCACACCAATATTTTACAGTTCGGGAGATTCACCCTTTTGGGAAAACCAGCTTCCCCAGATCGGGAGAAAAATTGGTCATAGGGGCCAAAATATTACCTATCTTACCCACAGTTCCACGCGTTTTTTGTACACATTGTGAGGGACGAATGGATTTTGGAACCCTCTTGCAAAATTTGTACATCAAATGTAATGGAATTCTGTAGGTGTATATTCTGTAGGTGTATATTCTGTGTATGTATATTCTGTAGGTGTATTGCTCATAGCTATACCGAAAAGCAACGCCCTAATCGTTAATTTACCACACCGTATTGTAGGAAAGAGCAAGTTCGTGAATGGTCTTTTTTGTTGCTAAACCTTGTGTTTGTTAGGTTATCAAGCCTTTTCAAGAATCTCTAGGACTGCTTTACCGCCCCCTGAAATCGAACCTGTTCAAGCCACTTGGCCAGCTGAAAAATTGATACAGTCCAAAGTCACACTTGGACAAAGTAGAATCCCTGTCAAAGACATCCTTTAACTTTAACGTCCTAGCTCGGAGTAGTATCAATTATTGTAGCACTGACGGCAAAAGTAAAGTTTGCGGGAAAGAAAGTAAAAAATGAAATAAATATAAATAAATAAAACAGATTAAAAACAAACGAACGTGCACTCTAAACGCAAAAGAGTGGAATTCACTCCAAAAGAGACTGTAGTTTGGGACCACTCCTAGTCAGAGTGAATTTCACTCGGGGTGAAGTGAAAATTCACTCCAAATAGAGCGATACTTCATTCGCATGGAATGACATATCGTTCTACTTCGAGTGAATTTCCACTCCACCCCGAGTGAAATTCACTCTGACTAGGAGTGGTCCCAAACTACAGTCTCCTTTGGAGTGAATTTCACTCTTTTGCATGAAGAGTGTGGTTGTGACAAGTATTAGTTCCAACAACGTTTGAAAGGAGTTTTATTCCAAAAAGCTCTGCTTGGACAAACTACCACTTACATACCTACAATAAATGTCGTAACTGTGCTTTATAACCCATGGAAAAATCAATTCGATGGTTGTCTCCCTAAGGTCTCATGTATATATATATATATATATATATATATATATATATGACCTATAATGGCTGATTTATTTACTATGCTTCAGACCTATACTGCTATCACTTATGTCTTTCGAATCCAGCCGTTCATTCTCGTATAACTATGTTGTTATACAGTATTTCCCTCAACGTATACATATATATATATATATACATAGATATATACACCTTCGAACTATATATATATATATATATATATATATATATATGTATATATATATATATATATATATAATCAATATGTTTAAATATGTCGCTCAGTCACCAATGAAATAAAAGGGTCAATAGTTTAAATAAACATTAGCCAAAATAAGTTGAACAGTTGTGTTTCTTTACAAAGAATAAAATGATGAAGCAAAAAGAGAAAGAAAGTGTTTAAGTTAAACACCATTGGTTCTTTGAAAAATGCAACCGTACCCTTTGAATTCTCTGTTGCTCTTCGAACTGAATTTGGCCCATCCTCCCAGTCAGTTAGTCCAGCCAGGTAGTTGTTATTTGGAAGGAGATATATCGCCTTAAGTGAGGTTTACACTGCCAAGGTCACACAGTAATCTGCCCCTTGTTTCCTCCTTGGCATTTCTATAGGACTTACACTGGATAAGCTAGTTCATACAAAAGGGATTTATCGTCTGCTACACCTGCAGTAAGACTGAGGGTTTGTCGCTACTCCCATAGCATTGCCAGTCGCTGGAAAACTAAAAATATTTCGTCTTGCAGTCTTTGCACATTCGGTGACGCGAATGAGAGTATACCAGTAAGAAGGGTTTTTGTAAAAATATGAACATGATTCAATACCTGGCCATTTCAGGAAACTTTCCGAATTGTTGTGACGTAAGGGGACGTAGTAAGGGGAAACCTGATTAATTTATTTCAATGAAACACTCGTTTAGGGGCACCTGCCCCTAAATTGGTGGCGGCGTAAACCTTCTCATCAAAGCATTGTCCTAAGAAAGCCAATTATGATACGATTACTAGAACTGAATGGTGTTGCTAACACCAACGAAGCCAAAGAATAACAAAGAATTCCTCGTCAACGGGATAAGTAGCTTATCATTGATTATCTCCTCGGAATTTAATGGATCTTGGAGTATTAGCATAAATTAAACTTTCCGTTAAACTTCCTTCCGAATAACAACTCCTTGGCCATCCTGGAAGTTGTAACGTTACAAAAGGACTGTCAGTACGGTAGTTTACAATCTAACATTTTTAGCACTCACTAAGGCCATTCATCAAGGAAATTACTTGATTACGGCTTAAATTAAAGTCATGTAGCAAAAGAAGGACCTACCTATCAAAAAAATTAAGATAAGCACAAAAATTGCACTGGGAAAGCTATGAAATACATATCTTCATATACTTGTTATTTTTACTCCAATCACCATCATTACCATCATCACATTGCATCTCTGTAATCTCTGTGATCTTCCTTCGTGTGCCCTAATGCGTTTAATGCTGGTGGTGGGAAATCAAAGGGACCTTATTAATATGATAACATCCTACACGGAGAAACACATATATGTGGTGGTATCGTGAACGACGTCCACTATATGATAGCACTATACACATTGTCACGAACTCAGTCCCTATAGAATATCGGGTTCGATATATACGACATAAAACGAATGTCTAAAGGTTAACTTACCTGCGTCATAACAAGCCATCGCCTTTTAATTTACCTCCGTCGAAAAAAGTAGGCTACCCCTTGAGTTGTGAGCCTATAGCCCCCTTCCGTCGTTTGCTTTTCCTAACTTATCCCGCATTGTCATAGATATTGGACTTACGTATTCTCATATGATGACAGTTAAAGACTTTTTCGTATTTACTTCAGGACCCTACATTTGCACATGATTACCCTAAAATACTTTCATATAATGTCTATGTGACGATTACGAATGTAATTAGTGAGTCAAATGACGTTGGTCGTGTGTCAATGACTGCACAAATTACAATCTCGTTGGATCCAATTTTCGCCCTGCATCAATCTTTTCTCTAAATCGACTTCTTGAGTGACTTCCCCCTTACGTTGACCCAGTTGTTTACGAAGCGATTATTGCGTGATTTAAAACATAAAATCCCAGAGCCGTCATTCGGATGCAGACCATGAAGGGCGTCTTAGCTAAGGTAGGATTAGGTAATTCACAACAATGTCTCGATCAGTTACTGGGCAATGATCTCAATCGGATCTAGGAGTTTTGAAACAGAAATGGCAAGGGATAAAATGAGTGCAAAATATTTTCCACTTAGTAAAGAGTGTATGCCAGATTTGATAGCTGGTATCGTAGGGTATCCAAGAATTATCCGTTGAGTATAGATACCTAGTAATTGATGGAGATAAGCCTGGCCCTTTCGAACGTTGCTACCTGAAAAAAATGCTTCAAGTCAAATCATCTGGGTCATCGCCAAGCACTAGAATTGCTGATCCTTTTAGACAAAAGGCAATCAGAAGGGTAACTCGAGGACCTGATCTTGATGAGTACCTTGTGAATCAGGGGAAAGGGAGGAGAAGCATAAGCTTCCAGGCCGCCCCACGAAATTGACAGAGCATCTGTTTTCCAGTCAGTGGGTTGAAAAGTCCTGGTGCAGGATGCTGGGAGCTTATCCTGTGAGGCAACAGATCTACTAGGAGTTTCCCGAAGACCTGGAAGAGGTTCACGATTCAGTGGGGTGAGAGAGACCACTCTTTGTTACCCACTGTTCTCCTGAATAGCCCGTCTGCCAGAGAGTTGTTCTTTCCCCATATATGAAAAGTTTTGAGCGTTATATTTCGGTTGCAGCACCAGAGCAAGATATGCCACGCTGCTACTCAAAGGGATGGGTGAGTGAGTCACCCTGACGGTTGATGTATGACACTGTTGTGGTATTGTCTGGGAAAACTTACGAGATAGTTCTGGAGGTGCAGCTCTAATTTGGAAAGAGCTTTTAAGACAGCTAGTAGTTCCAGTTATTTATGTGTTTTCTCTGTTCTAGGGGAATCACAGTCCAGTTTCTGTTCGATCTTGCCACCAAGCTCCCTACCCTGAGAGGGAGGCATCTGCTGTGACAAAGGTCGGAGGTCGGGTATCTCGAAACTGCTTGCTGTTGGTCCAAGTGGGGTGTCCGACCACCACGTAAGGTGTTGCTGGACTTCGATTGTGAGAGGAATTTGTGTCATAAGGTTCCTCTGTGCTGGACGGAAGAACCTCAGGAGGTGCAGCTGGAGGAGACGCATCCTGATTTTGCACAGGTTCCCCACATCTACTAGGCTTGCCATAAGGCTTAAGGCCCCAAGCAATACTAAGGCTGGAAAGGCCTTGGCTGTGAGGATTAAGATGACAATTTCCTTTAGACAAGCCACTCGGCGATAAGGTAGGCTAAGATTCGTACTGTGTCCAGGGTTACTCCTAGGAACTGAATCCTTTGTGTAGGAACTAGGGCCCACTTTGCAAAACTTATTACCCAACCGATTTGCTATATGAGAGTTAAAACGACTTTATTGTTGTGTAGCACAGCCTATGGGTTATTGCCAATGGTTTAGCCAATCGTCCAGGTTCGCAGAAAGAACCAACCACTTTTCTGAGTTCTGGTTAAGTGGCGCTTGCTACCCTTGTAAAGACTCGAGGAGTTGAAAGCCCAAAGGGAAGGGCTTTGAACTTGAATCCTTCTCCTTTGTAACTGAAGGAGAGAAAGCGTTGGTTTGCCACAGCTACTGGTATATGTAAATAAACTTCTTTGAGGTCTACGCTTGATGCCTATGAACCTACCTCAAGAGATGGGAGAACTAGGGACAAAGTTTCCATTCTGAATCTTTTGGCTTTATGAACGCTTTGTGGAGCGGCTGGAGGTAGGATTGGTCTCCGCCGACAGTCATTTTTCGGTGCTAGAAAGAAGGATGAAGATTCAAAACGTTCTGATGAAATGTGCACCAGTCCAAACTTGTAGTGTTGTTTACATCAATCGTACATGTTTTAACAGTTTAAGATATTAAGAAACTGAAACAGCAAAGACGACGTAATTTTTTCACATTGATGAACAAAGTTGTTTTTTTTTTCTCTAAATATTCACAAATTTGTTTTTATAAAGAACGCCAAGCACTGTCATTGTGAAAACAGACAAAGTGGAATTCAACATTTTTACATACCCTTCAAAAGAACTCACAGATCTGATTAGGCCCAGGTCGAGCCAATAGAATGATAACTGAAGGAAAACAAAACATTGGTCATTCATGTGCATATATGACGATGACGTCACACTTGCCTCCTTAAATCTTAGCTGGGTAAAAATTGTGTAAGTGTGATAAAGTCTTAAAATATTAGAACAAAGATATTGAATACAAATATCAGGTTGTTTAGTCGAGTCCAAAATAAAGTCTTTGCTTGAACCGGGGTTTGAAAGGAACTAATGCAGCTGAGGACTTACCAGTGAAATGATTCACCCAAGAAACTTGCTTTTGTTTACAAAAAATCGAAAGGTTTATAACATACGTGGCAATGAAATAAGCATCATCAGTCAAAGGAGTGTTCCACAAATTGAAGGGAAGAGAATATGACGTTACCCAGTAGGGATTTGTGGGAGAATATTAGCTGACTATCAATCTTCCGTGAAGACAAAATTAGACAAATAACTCTTAATTCTTTCGTAAGGAAAGTGAGAAAGGGGATTTGACAAAGGAAAAGATAGTATAGGGGTTACCAAACGTATACACGGATTGTAACAAATCCACCATATCTGGCTCACCAGAAAATTTCTTTTTCTCATGCAGGCTTTTCTTTCTTCATATTTTGCCTTTTAATTGCTCAAAGATGGTACCATCAATAGTTTCAATATCCCTGGTATGTGTAAACATTTGCTTCCTTTAAAGTAAAGCCGTAGCTAGCCATCTAGTCGTTTTGGATTACAACGCTTGCACATTTTGAGCTGCCTCGGTGCCGTGATGACTTGAAGTTAAACCTTGTAAGAATGGAATCCGACAAAATAACAGGAGTTCCATTTTCCAGAAGAAATCTTATGGCAAAAACGCTGGTTTCGAAAGGCTTGCTTTCGATATGCACTCTGAAAAGTCCTGGGCAAAGATAAATTTATTCAAAATTTAGAGTCAAATTTTTACCCTAATTTGGTAAAAGTTACGTCAATATCAGTTATTGCAGTTTACCTTCATGATCTGACTAAACATTTTGATTTAGTTAAACTCGTGCGTGGTCCTTGGTGAAGTCAAATTGGTACAACTGATTTTAGAGAACTATAGCTCTTCTGCTGTGTAATACGTAATGTGCATTTGACGCAGCAAGAGTCCAAGTTCCTTAACTGAAAGAATTAGCCCTACACACACTAAAACGTCCCGTTCAAATTGAACCGAAAAGGGATCAAATGGACACTTAACCGAAAAAACGTTTGACTAGTTTCGGTTTAAAAGTAACAGTTTTCGATTCAAAGTGAACTAAATCAAGTCAAATATTTCACTAGATTTCTGCTCATTGCCCGTCTGAACCGGACGTTTTTAGAGTGTTGGTGGATACCCTATCCATGGTCAATTAAACAGATGTTGCTTATTCTTTATGATGGCACTCTGATCAAAGCCGAGTTTAATGAGCAGTAAACAACCTAAATTGTAATACTGTTACGTAACAGCCAAATACTGGCTTAGCGCATACGTTTACCATAATCTTATAAATAGCTAGAATAGTATTACACTCTTCCAGTTCATGAGGGATATTGGTAGCTTGAAAAATTGCAGTTAAATGCCCTCTAAGCTCACCCCAGAAGTAACAATTCTCCCAACTAACTTAACTTCTGGCCCCGCCTCCAATTTAAACACACACAACTGTCTAGTACTAGAATTGCTCGAGGCAATATTGAAAAACAAAGCGTGTGTGACTGTGAGTCTAACACGGAACACAACTGACTGTTCAAGTCATCATTACCAACCAGAGTGGTGCTTTTATTGTTTGAATGAATACCAATCAAAGTACAGTCAGCAACAGGATTTAGAATTATGGAGATACGTCTAAATTTATTTAGTTGATGCCATAGCTTCTCTAAAGAAAGTCATATCTCGACTTTTTCAATACAAACTTTAGGTGAGCCATGTGCTGTAAGATAAAAAGAACAATGCAAACACTGCGATTGACGAGAAGATACATAGTTTTGCGGAAAAGCTCTACCGTACAGGGAAGAAAACAATTCGTTTCTAAACTCTGCCAACGTAAAAAATATGGTATATCAAGGACGTAGTTTAGAATCATTCCCTAATCAACGAAGGAGTGAACCTAGGAGTGCCATTACTTTTCTATACCAATACCACGTATAAGTTCGCCATATGCACTATGAAGTATACCATTATCATCTTTAATATTAGAGCTACCTGTCTGTTGATGCAACCCACGTAGTAAGTCTGTAAAAGATGCATTCTGGCATTATGGCCAAGGTGCTTCTTTGTGCTAGTAAGTTTGCTTGTTTTTGTTTTCTTTTGCGTTGTGGTGTCCGGTGTGCTAAAGTACAAGTACTGCATGTACGTACTTGTATCAATCGGATTAAAAACTTTGGTCTCTCACTTACCTATTCCTGCCATTCTTTCTGAAATTATACTTGGTATGCCAAACTATACAAAACAGATGACAAGACTTGCAAAATTATAGAAGTAAAAATGTGTTTCGTTTCTTTCACAAGTTGACCTCTCTTCTCTTCCTTTATTGTCATAACTTCATTTCCTTTGGCTTTTTGGTGGGTCAGTAATTGTAAAATTAAGAAAAAAAATCAGGGTTTTAAACGAATGACGTTAAGTTACTTCCTCAAAATTGCTTCCTGTTTTTCGTTTCATACTAGGCGCGACTTGACCCATAGTGATGCATGCAGCACCAGTTACCTAAGTGGAAGTGTTAGCATACTGTAATACTATAAAGACCCTACATTTGTTATAGTTCTTTAACAGAGTCAAGCCTTTTCCATGCAATACTATTTTCTCGCCATGAATTTTAAATGACAAAAGAATATCAACAAGACTGTAGGAATTATTCCTAGTATCTTGGTTCATTAGATATAACTAGATGACATAGTCAATATAAAAACCCACTCATTTTTTAATCTAATATTGCAAAGTAATATTAGGTGCGTACCAACACTGAATAACTTGTAAACATCTCCCGCCGAGATTCTTATTGGTAAGTGTGACAATATCTAAATACCGGGCTACTTTTAATAGTAGTATGGTGGAAGAGATGAACACTTTTGCAGAAATGTTATTTGCATTTGCCCTAAAATGGCATATATTTTGCACGAAAACAATAGCAACCTTTCTTCCTGAAAGGGGGCGCGGTGAGGGGTTGTTTTTCATGCCCATCCTTGTACGAATATGAGCTTACCGGTCCTTTGTATTTTGCTGTCTATACTTTGAAGGCATAGTTTCAGGATAAATAAGTTTGGGAACATCTTGTCACTTTGACAGGAAGTAAATTGGAAAACATATGTCTTCATTTATTGTACCATGATGCGATCGGTATGGTGTACTGTCTGTCTTAAGCGTACAAATGAAAGTAGACATAATTATGCAGTACAATGTCTCTCTCTATGTATAGATTAACTGATGACGTAATGGTTCTTAGAAAATAAAAAATAGAAAAGGTCGACGGTGTGCCCATAAACATATTAAACCTCACTTACCTGATGTCACTGAGCATCTTACCCTCACTTTACACATAGTATATCATATAATGTGTATAAAATCATATTCTCTGCAACATCTGACCTCACTTATTACATATCTTCCTAAATTTGGAACAGAAACAACATCTATTATTTTTGAGGATTGAATTATGGTTGGGCTGTTATATTCTGATATATACGTCTAATTTTAGAGTCTGATTGAGGTACGAATTGATGAGAGCGCCACAGAAGGTAGGCAACTGAATACTCATAACTCCGGACCTTGAAAGGTATTATCATGCGATAGCGCTATTTATAAATTAAAATAAAAGAATCACAATGAAGTCACGTTTGAAGAGCTACCTGAATGTTGCATATTCCAATTCTTAAGACAACAAGAGCAAAATAGTCCCATATTGCACGTTTTTAATATCATTTTTAGGCGGTGTTCAAATAGGTGTTTCAGGAAAGGAACCTTTCCATGGACATTACGTAAACGTCAAAGAAATATCTTTATTCCGAAGTCAGAGATAGCCTGCTTGTGTTTGAAGTCAGATTGGCATAGTCAATAGACAGCGTTAATATAATATTCACATAGTATAAGACCCACTAAGTATTATAATAAGTTTGTATTCCCCAAATTCCAATATGCTGTGAGCTAAGTTTCACCAGTGATGAGACATGAATGAAAAGGTTCATTTTTCGTCCATAATGTTCTTTTCAATTCAAACATTAACTCATCCAATTCAGCGTTAAGCATGGATGTAGTGTGGGTTAACTGCCTGCCGAGAACGAAAATATACTTCCGTGCCAAGACTGCAATTTCAACGAAAAGTAAAAACAAATGAGAGCAAGAATTGTTGCGATGTCTATAGGCCATTGATCATGCGCAATGTGATTAAACAAGTGTAAAAAACCAGTGCCGGTAAAGGCAATATATTTATTGCATATTTGTTCTTTATAGCTTACTATTCTATCGCTAGAGGTGGAAAATACATGTGGTTGAGTGACAGGTAACTGTTCGGTAAACTTACCCCCAAAAAGTTTGTTTAAGGGCAAAAAATGTTCAAGATTTAAAATAACAGAAAGGAGAGCGAAATTCTAAACCCATTCAAAAGTTCACCATTTAGTCCGTGATACCCTCCATACATATCTAGCTCAACCTGGCTCAACCATTGAAGCTTATGTGGATGAACGCTACGTCCCTCTACCTATTCGATATTACATTGGACTCGCTCCTATGACGTAACAGTGTAAGGGGACGTAACGTTCTTCCATATCGGTTTCAATGGCTAAGTGGTCAGAGCAACCGTTCGGTATGCGAGAGGTCATTGGTTCGAATCCTGGTTGAAGTTAAGTTTTCCATTCATATATTAAAATCCTCTTTCAGCATAAGACCTGTATACCACTTTTTAATATAACGTTGATTAGAATCATACATATATATGTATATATATATATATCTATATATAAATAGTAGGTAGAAATATGGTAGATCGAACAATGAATAAGTTGGTCGAAAGTTGTATAAACTGTTTGTTTATACAACTTTCGACCTAGTTATTCGTTGTTCGATCTACCATATTTCCACTCGTGTAGTTATATTTCGACCTATATATATATATATATATATATATATATATATATATATATATATATATATATATATATATCTATCTATCTATCTATCTATATATATATATATATATATCGAAAGTTGTATAAACTGTTTCATAACAGTTACAACTATCGACCAACTTATTTATCGTTCGATCTATCATATTTTGACATATATATATATATATATATATATATATATATATATATAGGTAAACAAGCAGAACACAAAGCATAGTTGACACATCAGGAATACATTAAAAAGAATGTTATTTGTATTCCTGCTGTGTCAACTATGCTTTGTGTTGTGCTTGTTTACCTGTTATTTATCGGAATACACGTGGACCATATTTCTATTATATATATATATATATATATATATATATATATATATATATATATGAAGTGTGCAAATGACAAGGCTCAACAAAGTGCTCAACCTTGCGATTAAAAGAGCTAGTGTAAAATTAATAGTTATGGGGTAAAAGCAAAAAAACCTCTACTCAGAGTCTCACGACTGATGGACGCACTAGCGTGACACTATCTTATATATATATATATATATATATATATATATATATATATATATATATATATATATATATATATATATACATATTTGATGCATACATATAGGTCGAAAGTTGTATAAACTGCTTCGACCATGAAATTTAATCAATCCCAAGTACTGGTGTAGCCTTTGTAAACAAGGAAAAGAACAGAAGAAATAAACCAGAGAGAAAATTGAGCCATGAGCGGGACTTGAACCCAGCGTCTGTAGATCACAAGACGACTGCTCTAACCACTAAGCTATCAAGGCTTAGTAGTGTCAAGCGTAGCAGTTTAGGCACAAACACCGGCCCACCTCAATTTCCTCTCCTGTTACCATGGTTACACTCCAAGTGGGGTAATGAATATTCAGTAGTTCGAAATGTGGTAGATCGAAATATATATATATATATATAAACTATGTATCCCTCCGCCCTCTGAAATCTCACAATTGACGAAATTGTCATTCAGATAACATTGGTAGAAAGAGTTCCACTGTTAACACTACCATTGTGCTTGTTTGACAGCAATTTGCTTCTATAGGTAGATTTTGATAATTGCACGGGGTTATGCGCTTTTAATGCATCATTAGGAAGATAAGCATCATACAGACTAAGTTGTGTCTCTAGTTTGTTTTTTCTCCCTGGTGTACATTAAAGTGTCAGGTCGTCTGTTGCATACCAGTTCAACCATCTACACTTCTACGAATAAAAAACCCGTTCGTTGTCGGTGGGAAACTACGTCCACCAAACATCTGTTACACCATTAGTCTCGTAAAACAACTCATAACCAAAAAGTCAAAAACAAATTAAGTTTACGTCGTTTTTCCTGTTTGCTGGGCGAAGAATTGTCACGTCATAAATCAGCAAGTTTTCTTATCTTTAATAATTCATACGATGTATGCGTGAAGGTGACGTCATCACCTTTTCTCTGTAACCATTGTTGAGCAATGGCATTTTGATAAAGGAGGGAAATTAATTGAAGTCTTGCTATAAACAGATAATTTGTCTTTTTAATAATGAACAGGGCCATCTTAGATGAAACCGCTAATAAAGGCCTCAATTGCTCAATACCGATTATGTTAGTTGTTGCAGAGACTGACCAAGTGAATTCCCATTTTTCCATTGTTCACCCAGCGCATCGGTATGAACGTCTGTGACCCACCTTGGAGGATCTGGTAAGGGTTTACCACGATGAGGTTACAGAAGCAGGCCCTTGGAAGTACAGAACTGGTTATAAAATCTTGAAATTAGTATGAAGCTGTCAGTTGTCCAAAATTAGCTATATAGATACTGGCTGACAATACATAAAGCGCTTGCTCCAACAGAATCTTGAAGATTATCAGATTAATATCCTGGGAGACAAGCCCCATGGGAATGGTGAAATACCGACGACACTTCAAAAAGGCTTTACTACATTATATTAAATTGTGATATCAAATTAGTTTACCCATACATCATCAAAACTATTTCTAAAAAGCTTGTGTGGGCTTAATTCGTAATGAGAAGTGCGGCGCTGTATCAGGTCTTCAAAACCATTTCTACAAAGTTTGTGTGGGTTCAATTCGTCATGAGAAGTGCGGCGCTATATCAGGTCCTCATGTCGAGTGTGTATGCAGAACGTTTGTGCACTACTGCGTTGACAAGTACATGATTATTTGGGATCATAAAGAGTGCGACAAAATGTGTGGTCACGTAAACCTGCACATAATCATTGTCAAGCCACCTTATCTTAATTTACAAAGTGCCTTCATGTCTCCAGTGAATGAGTATAATTTATTTAACAAATTACTTTAAACTGCAAAAGCTTATCCTACAGAAAGCTATGAAGGAATTTTTTTGGAGAAACTTTGGCTCTCTTGTGTACGTCGTTTGCAATTCCAACATCAAATATCACCTCACTATTAATTTTTATGTTATGTGCTGATTATCAATCCGTACTGTAATTCATATACATATGTCAAGAGAATAAAAGAATGAACTAGTACAGCTGAATGTGATAATTTGTATGGGATATGATACTTGCAGCTGGTCTAGTCACTGTTAGATTTCATCTATTAAAGAGGAAACATGACGAGCAAGAATTAATACACTTTGATATCTTGCGGAAAAGTTGGTATGTGCACATACGACTACACAGTAAAAGGTTTGAAAGGAACTCGGAATTTGTATTGATCATGGACAGTTCACATAGAATACATAACCTTGAGGACGAGATTTGAGCTGTTTGCATCTAGAACCCACGACCAATTTGACTAATGGTGCGATATTCAAGTACTTAAGACAGTTTCAATTAATTACGAACTAAATGTTACCAGTCCGAGAGATTCTCCCGGTTAGGGGAGAAACAAAATTTTTGCGAATGGGGGAAACTTATGCAACACATTTTATAGCTTGCTAACCATACAAAGACAATGTCTAGCAAGAACAAAGATCACTGAAGAACTGGCGTTTTTCTCAAAAACGGCGAGGTGGACCACCGATTAGGAAGAGACTTTTCGGTAGCTGTGACAAAACCTATACCGAAAATTCATTTTATTTCATAGCAATACATCGACAAACTTTGTAAGGTGGTTCCAAAGCCCTTTCGTCACTGAAAATGTTCACAAAGAGCGCTTGGAATTGTGGGTAAAATTTGCAATATGGAGGCTCCCATTAAAAATTTTATTCCTATCAGCAGAGGAGACTATTTTCTTCCAAAAGGGTGAATCTCCCGAACTGGTAACGGAACCTTTGAAAATACCAAAATGTGAGTTTTCCTTTTAGAATGCATTCAACTGCCTTGCCATTTGTGTTTCAAGTCAGATATGGAATACAGGATAGGCTGGTGGATAAAAGTTTGCCCTAAACCAGCATTGACATCGCCGTCTTTTTCATGTAAACCTCCTTCAGGACATCTTATCAAACTTCTATCTACTTTTCTCTTTTATTTCCCTAACTCTGCATGATCTAATCTTTTCGCACGGCTAGAGAGAGAAAGGGATATATACATTCACATGCACGATGTTTCGTTCTTCACATCGCGTCACATAAGTTTACCAGTTCAAGCTAGTTTCACTGTAAATGGTAACATTGATACAGTCCTCCGTTTCCCAACTAAAGGTAATCTTTATTGAATTTCATTACTATTTAAAACTAAACACAGGAAACATGTTCCAAAATTGTCATTTGACACCTCCTAACTTCAGTTCGGGAGATAACCGCTTTCCGGTGAAAATGGGAATTCACCCGATCGGGGAAAATTTTGCCTGACTCAGAGCATGAATATTTATGAGCACATAGTGTCTAAATCTTCACAGTCATCGATTTGTTTAATAAATGTGTGTGCATTTAAATATAAGATAATAGTTCACACACAAAGAGCGAAAACACAAGGAACTTTCAAAAACGTTAATAAACACAAGTGCTGGCACTTGCGGCTGTATCGAGTCTATAAATTAAGCTTAGGACAAAGAATGTAGCAAAATTGCTCCATGTCTCAAAATCTGCCCGGTGAACTATCACACATAATCCGGCTTTTTTGTTCCCCTAGCACAAAGTTTTTAAGTATGCCAGCATTTCTCTTTCCTAGAGTCGATGAAAATTTCCAGGTTGTTTTGAACATTCGTCTCCGTTGAATTTGCGCGGTAGGATAGCAACGCATCATGGGAGAAATTTGAAAATGCGGTTATCTCCCGAACTGAACTTTAAACTGGATACTTGTGATACAACGTTCCTAAGGATTCAATAAATATTATTTACCTATGCGTTTGGCAAACTACACAATAATTATACACCTATTTCAACTTTAGAATGCCAAAAATAGCTACAAACTTCGTTTTCTATTATGAACTGGTAAGCATGTCTCAAGTAAAGGCAGTAATAATCTTTATAACATTGACCGCAAAAGTATCACTTGTAATAAATAACATAACTGACAGATGCACTTAGGTGAGGAGTGGTCGTACTTAACCTTCTCATCAGTTGATAGAATATCGGCGAAGCGAGTCATCGCAATTTTACCTGCCGTGTTAAGAGGAACACATTTCAATAAAGCTTTTGACGTGTTTAAAAAAGTTATAAATTCAAAGAAAAATGACATAATTTACGTAAAACACAGCCTGGCATGATGGCTATCAAAGCAAGCTTTCACAAATGTGATAAGAATCAAATTGCTCTCGTAAAATTTACAACAACATGGGGCTTGTGTTGGACGTTAGTCTATTTTAAAATTTATAAAGGGAATCATTATGCATCTTTATAGGAATATAAAGTGTGGTAATGTCGTTTTCCCTTCCCTTAAAGTTATTCTCTAACAAAGATCAAGTCTGCCGTGTTTCCTCCAAAAGCACACATCCCTGCATCATACATAGAGAGCAAATGCTTACTTCCGGATCTGATGTGTCCTCCAAAGTGTTTTCTCATTTTCTCCTATGGGAAAGTAAATTTTCGAATAAACTAAACTTAGTTTGCCTCTGCCATCCAAAGGTCCACAACCAATCAAATACGATGTTACCACTTGTCATTCACAGCCTGGTCCACAAACTTGAACCGCTCGAAAGTTTTTTCCGATCGAATTACGGGACAGCCACCAGTTAGCAAACAATGCGATAAAAGCTAGTGGTTTTCTTTCGCAGTAGCAAACTTATGAGATTACAGTGGAGAGGGAACAAAAACATGTAATCTAAGTGCTGGCAAAAGGCAAGAATAAAACAGAAGTTTCCTAAGTTTCCTACCTACCTTTGACCAAGGACTGTTCTTGCGTAAAGGTGTAACGAGATTTGTTTTATTTCGATTTGCTTCGGTATTGAAAAGGGTTAAAGTCAAATTTTCAAAAAAAAAAAAAAGGCGAATATTAAACATTGAAGGTTCGACCTAAATGTCACTGCTTGTGAATCATTACTAATATGTGGGTTGTGTGCGATGTGGGTGGCAAATCGAAACAAAGCAAACTACGTTGCACCATTTACGCAAGAAACATCTTTGGCCAAAGGTAAGAAGGAATCTTAAGAAACTTACATTTTTTCCTTGCTTTTTTCTGGAACTTAAACACCGGAAGTCTCAAGCATTGACCCTTTTCCAAATAGCAATTACAAAGAATTGTGAGACAAAATTTTGATGTGCGTCGCTTTTGTCAATGGTATGGTACTGTATAGCTATAAATGACCCACGCCACCAGACTCTATCCCACAATGCTTTGTAATTGCTATTTGGAAAAGGTGTATAAACCTCTCCATGTCTTTCTTCGACCCTCGGAATTGAGTTTGATCACATTTTGGGATTATTCAAACAAAATCTGTCATTTTCTTTGCTATTGCCTGGTTAACAACATGTCCTCTCAAGTAGAGAATACAACCCCGTCTCGCCTCTCCTCACGCAGAGATTGAATCTTGATGACGATAATAACCGCGCACATTTAAACAAAAGACAGCAAGACCTTTTTGGTTTTCGGGTAAAGAAGCTACTGGCAGCTATGAAAATTTTGACCATAACGATGAACCGAGTATATCCAGTTGTAGGGTTTGGCTGGACGCGAGGAATTTTGTTACACTTTTTAACTGAATACTGCATGAACAAAAGGAAGTAGCAACTAAAACGCCCACTCCTTGATAAGGTCCACTTTTACGACGCCTTTAGACCCCTTTACGTAGGAACGACACCTGGAGGCAAAAGGTCATATATGTGCGCTTTTAAGAAAGAAAATGTTAGTATGCTTTGCACCTGCCTCACTCGACTCCTATTAATGCCAAAAACTTACATCCAGATTATTGGTAGTGAAATCGGGCGAAAAATTATGGAGGCGTTCAAACTTTTTCAATTAGCATGTAGTCATTAAAAACCCTGTTGACATGCAAGCGTTCTCATTATTGGAAAAATATTAAATGGACTTGCTTTTGAAGTAAGACAAAGCTAAAGGGAACGAAAAATTGGTATCAGAATGAAAACACTCTTCTAGAAAGAAATTATGTACATACATTTTTTTTTTGATAATCGACTTTCAAGAGTGGGTCTACAAAAAGGTGATCTATGATCATATATTGATTCCACGAAGAAATCTTAAATTTAAATTTGTTTCCATTGTTTACTGAAGTACGAAATGAGAACTCTCAACATTCGGTTGTCGGTTTTGTTATGACTTATTGTTGATGCAACTGCTTTTAATAAGCAGATAATGAATGCTTAGTTGCTTTCAAACATGAAACGAATTGCTGGTATCTGCTGCTGTATTCGTGGCATAGTTTGGAGGAAAGTCTACCTTGATTGGTCAATCCGTGTCTTTTGTAATCATCCTTCTCGGGTAACACTAAAAATACATGTCTGGATAGGTCCATATGCAGAGAGAGCCGGATAAAAGAGATAAAAAGAAAAAAAAACGAAGAGAATGGGTAACTAAAGAAGATAAATCGGAACATAAAGGGGTAAAAGTGGTGATATCTTGAACATTTAGAGGACATCCACGTATTTACAAACCATAATCAAGAAGTTTGCTACATACATGACCGTGTTAAAATTAATACATCACAGTATCTTTTTGATTACTTGCCGAAGGTGTAAGGAAATTATGCATTTAGGTGGGTATATGCATGTGTGTGTGTGTGTTTGTGATGTCATAAACGTGTAGACACCATATTTCGAGATCAGGTCATCGGAGGTCAAAATCTAAACCTTATAAACACAATCTCATTATAAGAAAGATAAATACTTCTCAAACTTGATACAGACATTTGTCATGTTAACAGGAAGAACATAGTCCCTTTGGTGCTGGTCAGAGATCATTTGAGATCACCAGAGGTCGTGACTGAAAACCTTGTAAGCACGATACCTCAAAATGGGAATGGTGGATGCTTTACATACTTTGTATAGAGATTTGCCATATTCAAAGCAAGAACGCTAGAGATGAATAATGACAAACTGTTAACTGTAAGTGAACACGATATCTCAAGAAAGGTAATGGTGAGGGATACCATATATAGCATGTGGATATCTCTTATAGAGTACAGGAACTCAACAATGTTTTGGTGGAGGTAAAAGGTCATGTTCATGTTCATGATCATGTTATTTCATGAAGGGAGACCTTGATGGATCTCAAAGCAATCTATATTAAGTTCAAGGTTTTTGCTTCTCGCGGAGGACAAAGGTCATTTGACGTCATTGAAAGGCACACGATATGTCAGGAAGGTTACATTGATGGATCTCTAGATGCGCGAAACTTAAGAATCTCATTCTTTCTGGTTGAGGTCAAAGGTTATATGAAGTCACCTAAAGTCAAATGGTGAAATCTCATAAACGTGGTATCTCGAATAGTTCAAATATGAGGGATCTCCCGCCTAGATAGTAGATGCGCCTCATTGAGGAGGAGAACAATGGTGTTTTGTGTGAAGTTATCTGAAGTCACCAGAACTCAAAATCTCTTATAGGCCTACATGATATCTCATTAGGAGGATATCTTTGAGTTATCTCACACTCCGCATGAATACGGTCCACAGTAAGACGAAAAATATGTTTTAGTGGAGGAAAAGGGTTATTGGAGGTTAATAAAGTCAAACGGTCAAAATATATTGCAAGCATACTGTGTCTCATGCAATAAACATGATGCATGAAAGGATATTCATTTGCTTCCGTCCGTTTCTTGATTCACATATCATATTTTGCCCTGAAATTGAGCTCATTGTATCGGATAAATCATGACGGAAACAAAACTTGCTTGACGATTTTGTTTGGCTGTAAAATCGCTGTAGATGACTTGAGTAAGTCAAAACGTGCACGATGCACGTATTACCCGCATTCTTGTTTTCGTTGCAACTCTTTCATAACCCAAGGCTTCTTTACAGCGGGAGGAGGTCTGAGTGAAAGCAGGAAGGCGTTACAACAACTCCCTGGGGTGACTTAAGCGGTAGTTCTGAGATTGAAACAGGATGTTGCAAGGGTTCTTACTGAAAGCAGCACGAACTCATCACGATGCTCTCATGGATACAGTGCGTTTAGAATGGTATACTGACTCATATCTGGCGGGTGCCATTAGATTTGCGGCCCCAAAGTATTCGGGAGCAAGCTACCCCTCGGACGCACTAAGAAGATAAAGTACGGCCGAGGTAACCATTGTAGGTCTGCACAGACTTCATAATCAGAAAGCCCAAAGACCCAATTAAGGCTTAGTGATTTCTTGACGAAAGGAAACGCTTTGTCGCACTTAAGTTTGGGGGTTTGATGAAGGTCAGAGGTCATTTGAGAAAGTATAGAAAAAAACCGAAAACCTTTTAAATACGATATTTCGAGACAGGAATAATGGATACTTTTTGTACTTGATATATGGATTCGTCATATTAAGAGAGGGAGAGAACCCCTTGGGTTTAAATGGAGGTCAAATGAGTTCTGATCTCACCAGAGATAAAACTGCGAAAACCTCGTAAAACTGAATAGAGAAATAGGCCATACCTCCAAACTGTGTCGATTTGTAACCACTCAAAGGGAGGCCAGAATTCTTGTAACATACCAAAGAACAATTATAGAGAATAACATGTACCTTTTCATAGGCATAACTATGGTACATTAATTAGAGCTTCTAATTTTAATTACCTGATTATGAACAATTTTACTCTGACTCTAATATGATTAAAAATACCTTTTAAGGACAAGTTTGCTGATGGTGTAGTGGAGAGTGCAAGGTTTCTCATTATGTGGTCAGGGTTCAAATCCCAGTCAAGACACCTATTTTTCATTTTTAATTCCATTTTTGTCTTCTGTTTCTTGTCATACTTAGGATATAGATTTGTCATATTGAGAGGAAGATCATACTACTTTTGGTGGAAGTCTGAAGTCATTCGAAGTCACCAGAGGTCAAAAATCCAAAACCCTGTAAACATGATATTTCAAGATAAAAATGATGGAAGATCCGCTTTGCCTGGCCTAGTCCGGCACTGTCCAACACCACCGGGCCCCGCCTGGCAGGATGTCCTCACATCATTAGGTTATTAAGATTGGAATAAATAATTAATGTACCAGAGTCGTGCTTGTGAAAAATGTATATTTTTTTCTTTTTAATTTTATCCTTGAAATGGTACACACATTCCGCCGTTCCTTCTCAAAGTACCAAAATTTCCCCGCGATCGCACGCTGTGTTTACTGTCAATACGGTTTCAAACATATGTGCATTATTTAATGGTGAGGATTCTACAATATTATTACACCGATTGTTCTTGTGCATAGTCGGTAGAAGGAACACAGCATTGCAAGAATGCAAAGTAGTGGAATTCAGGGAAAGACATATTTTATGAAAATTGAAAGCCTATACAAATAACTAGACAGAAGCCTCGCCATGAAGTGTCTCAGTGCAAATTGTGCACACTCTTATGGAAATGATATTCAAAATTTCGGCGCGCTTAGCGTGCATTGTTCAAGGTACACACTCCACATATTACAACCATAACTGGGGCAATAATACATTATTCTGACAAAAAAACATTTCCGAGAAAAGTACATCAATAGAGAATCTTAGAGCAATCTAATATCATAAGTAGCATATACAGTAATATCCGTGGCATGTATTTGTCGTTTCATATTTTTTTACAACGGGTGCCATGTCGCAGCCAAGAATCACTAAATAACGATAATAGCCTATCTAAGCATAAAATTTATCGAGAAATTTGCCAAAGATACCACCATTTTCCAACTAAGCCACCTTAACCTAAACTAGAATTTTTCAAGGGGACTTAGACACTTAGGCAACACACCTTTCCTTTACAGTCAACCAAAAGTCAAGTGCACCAGTTTGCAGTCAACTAAAAGTAAGATTTCACTAAATGGTGAACGTTTTCCAATATATCATCGGTTCCTAAATTTGTAACAGATTACACCAGTTTACATCGTACAAATCTTAAAAGAACCAAGCTTTCTAAAAGGGAAGGGGACACCCCAGGACCTCACCTGCACAAGGTGACAAAGGAAGGATTCGCTTCGCGGGTGCTAACAACCACCGATGCGTATATGCACAATTTACACTGGCTGTCTGGATTTATGTGGGGTGGGCTTAGCGCCCCTCCTGTAGTGCCCCCCAATCGCCAACCACTGGTGGCGCCACTGGTGTCCGCATTTTGTAAGCACTCATAGAGCTTCTGGAGTCCCCACCCCCTGAAATCGTAACGGCCTGGGTAGTATCCCTGGACCCAGGTGGGGTCCTAAGAGGCACTTGGACCCAGCTCCTTTCCTGGAACGTTCTAAACCCCAGCGGAGAGCGCGAAAGCATAGAGGCGTCATTTCACTTCCGTTCGTGGTAAGGACTAAAAACAGGGCCCTCAGTACCTTACACTGGCATTAGCCAATTCATCCCCTCCCTGTTGGTTCACTTTTAGTATGTAACACAAATAATTATAACACGAACCTAAAAATAACATCACAATTATCATCTCAAACTTAGGAAACTTTGGATGCAACTTTCAAAGCTTGTGCAGTGCCATTTACGGCAATCCTCAGGCTGGAGGCATTTTGGCCATACATTACACGCCTGTCTAGTGTACAATTCTACTCAAATTGGCATGAATGTCCTGGAAATTGGGAAGAGGGGGCGCTGCAAAAGTTTGTAAAGTAGTGACTAACCATTTGTCGACTTTTCGCAATATGCAAGTTATACAGGCGTTAACAAGTCGAGTGTGGGTTAAGTGTAAAGTAATTATTTGTGTGATGAATTTGTTTTAATGACTCAAGTTGCTCAATTTGAGTGTGATGTTATAATGGTAACCTGATGTCATTTCACGTGGTAATGTTAGCTCCTCCTGTTACGATCCATGACCCAAACCGTACGGATTTTGGATGGGCTGTTCGTCGTATAGGTAGCACAGTAACACCAACACATAACGGATTGTCACAGTTACACAAACCTGGGCAAAGACTACAGGCTACAATTTTGTGCATTCTGTCAGTATGTGTTTGCTTTCAGGGAACTTTTGATTTATTGGTATAGTGACATGAAACCGAATATGTATTTTAGACATATCTTGTTAGTCCCCTCTTTCATGCCACTAATTTGCATATTAACCTCTACTGTCTAATCTTAATACAAGTCCAAATTACAGCAATTATCCTGTAAAATTGTCAATATTTGATGGACTTCGACGGGAAGTAGGGTCGTTTTCAAAGTCCTTTTGCTTTTACAATATGATTCCAGATATCTCAATTGCATGACCGAACCCAGTAAAACCTTTCCTTGTGACTCCACCTTTTTTGTTGACCAGTGTATGACACGTCATTCACTAAAACACGCGGGCAGCAGGAACGTCATTCATACAAATATCTCTCTGCTACTCATTTTTAGATTCTATGTCTTACAAATACACTTCATTCAGGTTTCACTAGTAAAATGATCTGAATGTTTGCAAATTATTAGGACGAGTACTTACTACCTAAATATATCTACAGAGGTTCAACGAACGCGTTGTCTTATGAGTGAAAGTTGTCAACCTTTGTCAAAAGTGACTCCAACTTCTTCAGTAAGTTCTATGTAAACAACCATGAGAAATCGAAGCACAAAAAGAGTAAAATTATAGTTTCCCATGTTCATTGCTCCTTATGGACGTATGTGACACACCATATCTGCATTATTCTATACATGCTGTTCCAACTTTCTACCTATCACGGAATTATGTATCCTGTTGCATAATTATATTACGTACAAAGAATAAAAACAATAAAACCGGCGACACAAATTTCTTCTGATATACACAAACAACTAAATCCAATCACTCTGGCTGTCTGCTGAAATTTTCATACAGTTCTGATGTGAATTTCTTAACGTGTTACTACGTACCAAACCTAAAGGGAACTTAAAACAAACCGAAGTGGTCATCTCTTCACACTGATTAGAAATACTTTCTTTTCATCGTTTACCAATCTATTGGTTAAACCTTAAAGTAAATATGGATATGGGGTTACCCTATGATGAATACAGTTTGCAGAAACCCCAAATCTCTCATTTATTCATGAAAACATCGGATTATGGAGGAAATTGGTGGTAAAGTTTGCAGGTAAAACATAAGTCAGTGTTGATTAATAAGAGGTTATGATATCACGTATGCTTACGTTGAAAATGTGATTCCTTCAATTGCCTATATCTATAAAAACACACATCATAATTGAATACAAATGCTTCTATCAGTACTCCTCTAAACAGTCGGGGAGATTCCCCCTTTTAGGAGAACCTAGTTTTCCCCAGATCGGGAGAAAAATGGGTCATGGGGGGAGCCATATTGCCTATTTTACACACACTTCCATGCGTTTTTTTGTGAACACTGTAAGTGACGCATGGGTTTTGGAACCCCCATGCAAAATTTATCGATGTTATGTGATGGAATTGAATGTATATTCGTTAGGTGTATTGTCATAGCTACCGAAAAGCCAAGTCCTAATCGGTGTTCATCAAACTGTTTTGAGAAAAGCGCAAACTCTTGAGTGGTCTTCGTTCTGAATAAACCTTGTCTTTGTTAGGCTAGCAAGTCTATACAATGTGTTGTAAAAGTTTCCCTCCCAAACGTGAGAATCTCCCGACTGCTAACCTCCTAACATTCGAAAACAAAATTTAGGCTTTATAACTTCTCCATTTATCAATTCATTGAGTATTCGATATGTCTTCTTTCCATACTTATCTTTAAATCAGAAACCAAAAGGCTTTGTGGTTCGGTGCCTATAGAAATGATTTTGCTGGGACTGTGGTGTGGCGTCGATATGTACGTTGTTTTTCAAGTAGTGAAGTTACTACGTTTATACTTAAGTGTAAACCAGAAACCAAAAGTCTTAGTGATCCACTGGCCATATAGAAATTGTTTTGCTGGTTCTGTACTGTGACGTTGAATGGGTTTTTTTCATGTTGGGAAGTTGTTTATACTTGAGTGTAAACCAGAAACCAGAAGTTCGGTGATTCACTGGCCATAGAAATTGTTTTACTGGTACTGTAGGGTGACGTTGAAACAGTTTCTTTCAGGTTGTGAAGTTACTATGTTTATACTTGGGAGTAAACCAGTAGTCAAGTCTCGAGGATTCATTGCCCATAGAAATTGTTTTACTAATACTGCAGTGTGTGTTTATACATGTAGGTGTAAAGCTTCAAAGATGCATGGGCATTGATCAAGTAAATTAGAATCATTGCATTTAAGTTTGAGTATAATTTGAGAGATATAAGATCTAGAGGTGATTTTCTGATTAAGATGTCGTGGTTAAAGTCTTTTCATAGTTTGACCGTGGGTGATTTGGAACGACCTTCAAGATTCACGACCAAAACAATATTGTTTGCTACTGTATGTGCCCCTGTCCTTACACACAACCATATACACACATACACACACCAAGTTTGAATTTGGTCAAAGATTTTTTGGTCGATGCCGTTAATTTTTTTTCTAAACAGGGTCTTGCCAAACCAAGTACTAGATCATTGACCTATAGAGGAGTTTCACCGACGTCACATGATCGCTCGTCTCTTAGGTACTGAAGGACAAGATTGCGCGTCACTTTGTTTTGACGGGCACGCGTCCATTGCGTCAAAGTAGTATCTATGGTTATGCAGTGCGCGTGTGCTGTAAATAGGCTTACTGCGTGTGTGTTTTGCCCTTCAGTTCCTCGGAATCCCACGCGCGTGACGTCACATGAAACCCCTCTACATAATATATCGTGCTTATAATGTAATCGCCTACATACTTACAGACACAAACAGGAATGCATACATCCGTCTTTCCTTGATACAAGAAGGTCTGTTTTCCTGACAACCTGACAATTACACCAACTTTTTTCAAAAGAATGATACACATTTTCAAAGCTTATGTATTCGTCTCTGCTAAAAAGACCCCCTTTTCACCACAGGTCTTAAAATTAGATGAGGTGGTGGAGTATTAAAAGTGAAAAATCGAGTTAGATCGGACAGGTCATGATGTATGAATCACATGTATATGTACTATCTTAAGGAATTAAACATATACCGTCAAATTATATGTCTTCTTCATATCTTCTGCATGTAGAGCGCACGTTTGCGTTGTCAAGCAATCTCTTAGCTACTCAGGAATGACTAAGGCAATAAGTTACCATAAGTAATGGAAACCTGAACGTCATATAGTACATATAAATTTTGCTCGATCAGTGACAAATGACGAACGAATAATATTACTCGTAGAGGAATCATGCCGTATGATGAAAGTTACTGGGCCAGGCTGGGGAGGGGTGGGAGTGGACAGCGGGGGATTTCATTGGCAAGATCCAACTTCGAAAAGCGCTTTGGTTTGCCATTCTTAAAAATTGAATCCATCACACTATCAGAGTTGAACCTTTCGGAATCAAGACCACTTTGGATTCACCAGTTCCATAAAAGTGGCCACAAAAGCGGTACATTTAAGGGGTGGGGGTATTTACTCAAAAATTATTCAACTCTGAACCTACCATTTCACACCATTTTCGGGATATTTTAAATTAATACGTTTAGGTAGTACTACTACCAGTGAATGGGGAAGGGGAGGAGGGGTTTGATTGTTATTGTGACCTAGTTAGACCTAAGCATATTTTTTTGTAATTTTTGTAGTATACTACACAAAATTCTTTTGGTTTTGTGAATTCCGGGGAGTGTGTTCACGTCAAGCCCTCCATGGTTTTTTAGCAAACTTCCCTTTTCAAGACATGTATTGTTAATATGTTACGTAAATCGTTATTGCATGTATGATAATTATTGTGAAAAGAAACAATAAATGAAATGAAATGAAACCAGTAAAGTACTACACCTGTGTATGTTAGAGGGTATCTTCAAGCATAAACCAGATGCAGAACCTAAGTACCTCTGAGTGCAACGTTGCGTGAACGGTAACCTATATAAACATATATATATATATATATATATATATATATATATATATATATATATAGGTAAAAAAGAAGTAGTAGTAAATAGTGCTAAAAGTTTATGAAAAATTCCTGGACGTCACTTTTCCGGGTTTAAACACATTTTTTAGCAGTATTCACTTCTTTTTTACCTACCTACTTCATAAGTGCTACGCAGTACTTTGATCATATATATATATATATATATATATATATATATATATATATATATATATATATATATATATATATATATATATATATATATATGTCACAAGGTGTTTAAAAAAAAGAACTCCCTTGTGTAGGGATCTTTTAAAACTCTCGCTGAGTACAGCTCTCTGGGGCAATCAAAAACCGAAGACTGACTCAAAAAAATCACATATACACACCGCTTGTAAATTTAGAAAGAAAAATATAATTCAGAAATTAACTGTCTAAATATGCTTGACTTTGCACAAAGAACATACACTCGTAAATATCTCAGAAATGGGAACGCAAATTTTGTCCTCCAGACTTAGCTTTTAGCACTTAACCCGTTACTCTTTCACACGTGTACAACCTCAATAACCCGTTTAAAAACATACACCCATACACATACACTCGCACACCCACACATACATACAAATGGCCAAAATACGTCACACTCCTCACTAATACACAAACAATACCCCCTGTCAACCTTGAACTGGTTCACTGTCACGTGGATTGGAAATTCCCTACAATACCACCGGTTACCCTCAGCGGTGACCCTCAGTAGTACAATATGTCACTGGGTTTTCTCTGGTTCTCCCTACGGGCCTTATAGCAGTCTTGGTCTCCGACACCTCGACTCAATAAAACGACAAACGACGTGGCCCTCGGTAGCTCACGCTGTACCCGCCGTGCCCCTCAAGTAGTATAACCAACAGAAACCTCAGAGCCCCTGTGTGTGACTTGTTCCCAACGCCCAGTCAACCGGGGTGGATATCGTGGCCCTCAGCAGCTCACGGAAACATGGAGTGGCCTCAGCGCCTACACCGTCTACCCTCGAGACTAGTTATTGAGAATGCCATACACCACTTCTCAGGAACAGAATAGGAAATTAGGCCTCAGAAACCTGAACCAAAATCAGAACCAGAACCAGAACCCTGGGAATAAAACACCAAACCGTAATTAAGTTTGAGTTTAGACTTCCCAAATAAATGATTCCCCCTTGTCCCCATTTTGGGGGTGAGAATTAGATTCATATTCCCACATTTCAGCTTGTCTCAAATCTCTCGATAAATAGGTAACCCTAATCAATACTGCAAAGTTGTCTCACAGACAAAATATGAGCTGAATTGCCATTTACCGATATGCTACACGTAACTATCAAATACTCCGCACATCAAAACGGTACAAAATGCTTTCTTACAATTACTAAGAAAAATGCACAAACTTACAGGTTAGGATTCCCACATAATCACGAACCTGGTTCAAACACAGAAAAATTCATCCTACTTAGGATATAGGAGATCGTGCTTCAACGAAAAAACAACACAAAAACTTTAACGGCACTCTGGCCGGACTTTTCCTCCTCCTCACTCCTTCAGCGACTCGAGGCAAGTGACTTGAACCGCGCCCTTAGGCAGACTTCTTCCTAACCTCGTATTGTTAAAAGGCATGTCGAAATTTACATACTCGCCTACAAAGGACTTTCTCACAAAGCAAACTTTAAGTAAAGAATTTGTACAGGTAGCAGCAGCAGGTGAGAGAACGTTTGAAACGCCACCTGTGACAATATATATATATATATATATATATATATATATATATATATATATATATATATATATATATATATATATATATATATATATATATATATATATATATATATATATATATATATATATATATATATATATATATATAGGTAGCAAGGTAGGTAGGTAGGTAGAGAGATGTAGCGACTTTATATGAACGAGTCGAATCAAGACTGTGTTAAATTGTCGCATAGAGACCTTAGGCAATTTAACCTCCAACATAGGCACTTGCCTTACACTGAAAGAGAATTTTTTAATATGAGAATGGGAAACTTAGCCAGATTAGAACCAGCGACCTCCCGCATACAAGGCGGATGCTCTGACCACTGAGCCATCGAGGCCTATGTGGTATAAAGCGGTCAACTGAGCCTAAATACGGTAGAGTCAATATATTATATATGATACTACGTGAGACGCGCTAATCGTAACAATGGAAAGCTTTGTCTTTGGAGCGAAAGACAAATACAAAGTTTTCTATGCCCTATCTTTGATCGTGAACAAATTTATTACCATGACCGCTTGTCAACCTTAAGATGTTGGAACCTTTACACTAATATATGTGTACCACAACGCAAGTATGGTAAAAGTCGGTACATCTTGTCATGAATATTTTGCTATAATCCTGACCTTTAACCACCATCCAAAATGCGCCCACATTTAGTCAATAGCCCTATGGTGTACCCACTTTCCAAATACAACATCGGGCCATGCCACATTTCGTGAGATATCGAACGATTTTCACGTTTTGGCCTACAGTAGCATCGACTCTTGACTTCCAAAAAGGGTTTCAACTTCTTAACGTGACACATTTATGTTACAAGTAAGACCCCAAACAAAGCTTGTCCTTCTGATGTCATATTTACTGTTTTCATGATACCAAATAAATACCTTGTCAATAAAATACATCCGAAAGCCAAGTGAAACTCCTGTCAGTGTTACCCTTCTTGAGGTAACATCATATGGGACGTTCCACCAATCAACTGCTATCACATTTCTCGAAGTTTAACGTATTGAGGTAACGTGTTTACATGGTAAGCGTGCACACTCAACTATGCATCAGCATTTTTGCAATCCTTTTTCCTTTCCTCCAAACCGTAAATTCTTACTTTTGGAGTAATTCTTACAATGTTTATTCACGAAGTGATGAATGGGCTGTTCCATGTACCTACTGGATTTCGACCCTTATGAAAAATGAAAAAAAAAAGACACACACACACACACAGTCCTTTAATCCCCTTCGAAGATCTCCATTTGGTGAAAAAAAAACTAAGTCCGAAATGTGTGTTACACACGTCCTCGGAAGGTGTGTGTAAATCCTCGCGAGCACGGTAACATGTCCTTGGAAAAATGGTAACACTTGACATCCCCTTTCTTTCGGAAAAACACACTTAGCAGTATTAAAGACGACGTGTCTTGTGACGTCCTCCTAGGTATAGAGGGGGTATGTAGTATTGCTTTAATGCAGTTTCTTCCGAGGACCTCATTTGAGGCCCTCGGACGACAAAAAGTCCTCGCGATGCAGGTGTGTTATCAAGTTGTGGTCCTCGGAAGTATAGGAAAGTCAACGCACACACACATCTTTACATCCAGTCATGTTTCTGAAAACCAGAATTAAGGACATGAAGACAATGTTTTCTGGTGACGTTCTTGAGAATTTATTACGAGTAAGCAGACTTGAAAACAATGAATATTAAAACGTGGAAAAAGGTTAACTTTAATGTCATCAAATACAAATGAGTTAACCCTGAAATTTACTTCTAACCTGCTTACATCGATATCGTTTACAACTGGGAGACAGGGCTGAAGATTGTCTCTGACCACGTCCATGTAAGGGGTCTAAGAGAAAAATGTTCTCCTCCTCTTTAGGAAATTTTTTAATATATGAGGTTCTTCAGATGCATTTGGTGCAATATATTGTACAAACTTGTAAGGAAATTTACTGAAAAGCTTTAATTTTTTTTTAACAGAGAACACAAAGGGGGTTGTCATCTTTGAATGGTGATGGTGGGGGCAGGGGCAAATCAAACTTCACCATTCCAGGTTCCTACGCTTATGCTATATTTAGTCCTTAGATTAATCTGATACTCGGATAACCTTGGACCAATGAGTATCAAAATATTTCCTTCGGGTTACCATTTTTCTCAATGACATAAAATAAAGTAACAATAACTACACGCTTTTGTCCAAAATGTATGAAATAACCCCAAATCAGCAAGCAGGCGCGTACCATTTCAACACAGAAGCCCCTGGACTTAAGACGCGGAGGGGGGGGGGGGATTCAGGCTCCCATTCACGTTACCAGAAACAAATGTGTAAGACCCCCCCCCCCGTCCGTTCATTTGAATGTGACGTGCGCTACAATAGTCAAATATAGAGGCCTACTAATGTTTGAGGTTATCGTGCTGCGAGCACTGATCCCTTTGCGCTGTTCACTTAGTAGACTAAGCTTCAATAACATGTTGTCCCTCGATTGCATTGGCTCTGGTAGAAAAGACTGCTTCACTAACCTTTCCCTGTCCCTGTTATCATGGCACCGTCACTGTCCTTGGGTTGCAATTCAACGGCGAAGATTTATTACTTCTTACCTCTGTTAGAGTAAGAATTAATTCGTTTGCTAAATAATATTCTTCGTATGCAGTCATTTTTCCAGTCAATTAATAAACCGTAATTTCTTCTCCACACACCTTCCAATTACCGGAACTTCGAAAATTAAGAGCGTCGTGACGTTAAAAGACGCATCTTTATTTGACAAGAACGCTAATAATGCTTTGTGGTTTCATGAAATGTGAATGCCTAAGGTAAATGACTGACAAAAGATTTCTAGACGCATAGTGCCCACAAGGATTTTTGCAGTATGTATCAAGTGACCCTAAATGACGCCTGAACCTTCCGTACAAGAAGACGCTTGTACAAAGTCCGTCATGTGACATTCACATACCAAGAATGAAATTCCTTAAGTTTGCCGTTCCTGAGATATCGTGCAAAAACTGATACCGCTGATAACCTAAATAACATCTGACCCTCTACTTTAAGCTAAAAGCTTAATCAATTATGGGGAACCTATTAAAATGATAGTCATCACAATTTCCTCAGTTGAGACATCGTGTTCACAGTTTTAGCTTTGAAATCAGGTGGAATCAATCGACCTTTTGACCTTTACAAATGACAAGATAGTGTGTTTATGATGGGACATCCACATAAAAAAGAGAACCCCCAAGGTCACCTTCTTGAGAATATTGTAAACGCAGTGTTCTTATAATCAAGCTCTGGTGATCCCATATGACCTTTAACTGCACCAAAATAATATGCTGACACTACTCAGCACGGGACATGCTTATTAGAAAGAAATACATCAAGGTTTCCCTTCTTGAGCTACCATGTTAACATTCTGACCTCTAGTGACTCCTAAATGATCTTTGGCCACAAAAAAAGCATTCTTGTGTTTAACATCATACATCAACATACCAACAATTCATCTCCTCAAGATTTTCAACCGTGAAGGTTTTTACAAGAAAACGTTGGCACACCAACCAACATATATAATATATATGTGTGTGTGTGTATATATATATATATATATACGCAAATTTCCATACGCTCCTCCTTCCTCAACACCACAAAAGAATCAAACACAAACAACGCATTTCAAATCTCTATAAAAATGGTTCGATTTTCTGTGTTTACAACTTATCTTGAATAAATTTCCATTTAATAAACTTCACCTTACAGATGTTTTTCCTCAACTATAGTTCATTTCAGCGTAATGCACCCACGCTTGCTGCAAAGGTTTCAGAGTTTGAACTCTGGTAATCTCAAATGACACAGTGGCCACAAACTTCATATCTTAATAAGGCAAATGCATAAATATCATGTATAAAACAGATGAACTTGGATCTCCGAAAAAAGCATGTTCTTTCTGCCAATATAAAACACCTCATGCAAAATTCTATTTTGGGATATTGCATTCAGTGTTTCCTGCATTTGACCTCCAGTGACCTCATACCTAAATCAAAGGCAATAGAATATTTTCTCTTACTATATTGCATGTACAAGTACAATATGAAAATATCCATACTTCTTATGTCGAGATATCATGTTAACGAAGTTTTGACCTGTGCTAACCTCAGATGACTTTTGATCTCCATCAAAAACTATAGCGAATTCTATACGCAAAGTATGAAAAGTATCAATGCTTCCAATGTTGAGATATCGTGTAAAGAGGTTTTCAGGGTATGACCTCTGATGATTTCAGATGACCTTTGACCTGTATAAAACGGTAGGGATCTTCTAATTGATATGGGACATCTATATGCTAAGTAGGAAACGTACCAATGCTCCACATCTTGATATAACGTGTTAAAATCGCTTAACCTCTGGTGATCTCAGATGACGATTGACCATGAATTGACCATACCCCCCCCCCCCAAAAAAAAACTACCCAATAGGGATTTTCTACTTGATATGGGGCATCCATAAGCTAAGCATGGAAAGCATCCATGCTTCCTATCTTGAGATACCATGTTAACAATCTTTTCAGGGTTTGAAATCTGGTGACCTCAGATGACCCTTGATCTCCACTTAAACGATAGGGATCTTCCAATGGAACATTCACATACCAAGAAGAAGACTGTCTGAGTTTCCCTTCCTGAGATACTGTATCATGTTAAAGAGCTGCGCTCAAAAATACATTCACACATTCATACATGCACACATGCACACGCCATCATGAAAGCACAGGTTTCGCTCTTGATCACAACCAAAAAGCAGGTGCAGATCCAAGGGGGGGGGGGCTTTCCCGGCCTCAGCCCCCTTTTGCGCCACAACAATAACAAATAGGCGAAAATTAGCATAATGTTAATCTAGGAGAATATTCAAGGGGGCTTTCAGCCCCCCCCCCCTTTCGAAATGTCTGAATCCGTGCCTGAAAAGAGTACAACTACTCAAATCTACCGCGAAGAAAACATTCGAGATAAGTTTCCACAGGGCACACGTTCGCGAATACGATTGGTTAGAGCGATCTGCTACTTAATTCACAATTCCTAACAACCACAGAAATAAACAATATACGGGTCTGCTTGTTGTCAAAGCAGCTGTTGCGCATTTCTATTTTTGACCGTCGTTTTCTAGCACAAATATGAGTGTCATAAAGTGGTCATGTGCAGCTACATCATGCTTTGCTTTATAGGCCTAAAATGGTGGTAGTGGAATCACTTCATCATGGCGACTCTTGCTTTACGCCCTTCCTCATGAGTGCCTCGATTTCTCTTTCTCTCCTTCTCATTCTTTCGCGCAAAATTTTTATCCTGTCCTTGCTAGTCATTAAAGACAAATCTGATGGTATTTCCATCGTTTCATCTACTTGCTTCTCTAAAGGTGAAGTTCCGGGAGTTTGTGATAAATCATCTTCGCATCTAATGGTTACCTCAGATTCAACTTCAACGTTCCCTCCAACCGAGACCGTGAGACTTTCTGCCATTCTCGAAGGCAGAACTGTGCCCAAATCCCTAGTTTCGGTCAAGTTTGATAGGTTGTGCGGGAATTCGTCTTTGCCCATGCTGTCTTCCAAGTTCAACACATCACTATTCTGATCAGAACGGCCTAAGCTATCCTGAACTTTCCATGGCGAAGTTTTCGTTTCAACTTGGTTAACTTCGATCACCGGAGATTCCGACAAAAAAATTGTCTTGAAATGGTCTACATGTTTCAATTTTAGTGGTTTCAATACCACTTTGGGAAACTCCAATTTTATCTGTTTCTCCGGGTAGTGATCATTTCCTGGTAAAATGATAGAATTATCTTCTGTCACCTGCGTTTCAAAGTAACACACTTTCTTGGCACTTTCTGAATCGATCGATGTACTGGTCTTCTTATCCTTGAAATGAGTTTTATTCTCGTCTGCTGAAGTCACTGTAGAAGACTTTGGTTGGAACGAGTAATTATGATCATGGATTGTAACTTTTTCGTAGAGATATTTAGTTTGACGCCTATGACTTTGAGTACGAAATGCCCGTTTCTTCCTCCTTCGCCTGTGAGAAATACGCTTTCGAGTGGGAGTAATGGATTTTGTGACAATGTTGCTATCTTCGGCACTCTTACTTTTAGGCCTCTGTAATCCCGTCTGTGTCGAGTCGACATTAATTTTGCCATCTGTTTTTGGCACCACTTGTTCAGTTTTCAGGGTCCTTTGCTCACCTTCTTTGACACCCATTTTATTTGTTCTATCATCATCCTTTGATAGCCCATGCTCCAAGTCCACACCGGCTTTGGAACCTGTTTCTTTAGGTTTGAGAGACTTCTGCTCACCTTCTTTGACACCTTCATTTACCTTTCTCACTATAACAACAGCCCCTGCAGATCCTTCAGCAGAGTCACGACCGCCTTTTTGGTGCGCCGTTTTCAACTGTAACTTTTTCTCTTTACATTGGTTTGATAACGTGTATAGCAAGTGTGAAGCAGGTGTTGAGGACGGCACCTTAAACACACGTGTTTTTCCACTTTTGTCGGTAACGATGAAAGTTTTCATTAGTCTTGTTGGCGCATGGTTGGGTGTGTTGTTGTCAAACGTTTGTTTGGTATTTGTGGGATAGATAAAACTACACATGGCGTTAGCTTTTGGACATGGTGCAACGTTTGATGTCACAATAGTTCCCGTAGTAAGGTGACTGCTCGAGTTCAAAGTTTCAGATGTACCCCTAGAAGGTGCTGTTGCCTGATTCTTCGCCGAAATAGTATCTGTACGTGTTAGGCAATTACCTAATAGTTTATTATTTGCATTTACAGAATTACTATCACCGATATTGCCAACTTGGGTGATCATGAACTTGTTTGATACTCCGGGGAGATGGAGGGTTGGTAGCGGGTTCTGAATAATAGTCCGCGTTTTCGTACTGGACAAAACGCCTATAACAGAAAGGGAAAACGGACTTTTAAACATGTGAATAAAAGACGATAAAGTAGTAATACACCATATCCTTAAACGCGAAAAATGTACGACAATATCACACAGCAAAGGAAAGAGTGCATTTATATCTGCATAGCAGCACAAAAAATGTTAGCATTGCTTAGCTACGGTTTATAACTGTCAATGACAGCAATTATCACCCACATGCATAAAACCGATTAAGGTATCTATTTCGCTGTTTTGTTGTCTGATTAATGAACAGTAAAATCAATTTGTCATATCAAATCAGTCTATGTTTTGTAATAGATCATACAAGCTTCCTTTCGAATTTACTTAAGTCAATCTTGTTAAGAATGTGAGTCATACTTAATAGCCTTACCTTGATAATTATCCCCTGGTTCCTTCTTGATAGAAATTGCCGGAAAGGTAGATTTAGGCTTCTTGCTTGGCTGTTGCATTGAGCCTTGTTCTTGTTCACAAGTACGTTTAACCTGCACAACAGGGGTGTTCGATGTACACACTTTGGGAGAACTGTGGGGAGGAGAACCTTGTCCAACACGGTAATGAGTAACCTTTGCCGATGAAGACGAAGAATTTTGGTTCGATAATGATGGTGGCATCGATGGTCCCAATAGCGACTGGCTTATCAATGTAGGTGGTTGATTTGGACTGGAGACGAGATATGTGACGAGAATGTTTGACTCCTTAGGTGTCTTTTCAGATAGGAGTGTTGGTTTAGCTAAGTAAACAGGTTGATTGCCTTCAAGTTTCTGCGTAGAAGGAACTACCTTTATCGCCGAGATCTGCTGCTTAACGATGGAATTTTGACCAACGTCTGCCAAATGCTTACTTGGTTTTCCCCTACTGTTGCTCAATAAGTTGGGGATATGTTTCACTAAAACACACTTTTGCTGTGGTTGGGGATAGGAACTAGCAAACTGGCTTGGTCTTGAGCATTTTGGAGAGGACGACACTGATCCATTCCCTTTTTTAATAATAAAATTACGGAGCAGGCCGGCAACATCGTGCGAACTTTGTTGTCTTTTAAAATGTGATAATTGGTCCTTCGCTGTTGGGGACACACCTCTTGGGGATTTAGACAAACTTTGATTTAACGTGGGAGAGAGATTAGGCACATATATCTTCTCTGCAGATGACTGATTCAATTGTGGGAGGAAATTGTTCTGCAAAGTTTGGGCTGTAACAGGAGCATTGTTCCCCACCCAAAGTAACGTGTCTGATGCTGCTTGGAAACTATTCTGGATTGTAGCCTGTTCCAATCGCTGTACACACGGAAGCGGAGGTTGCAAAGGTACAAATACCACACCTTGGCTAGATAATGTCTTTGAGACTGGTTTTTGTGCGGCATTTACCAAGGATGTTGTCCCCGTGTCCATTACCGATGGCAAATTTCCCAGTTCTGTTGACTTACTTTCAATCTTCATCGGAGCATTCACAAAGATATTTCGTGTTTTGAACCCCTGTTGCGACATTGTGTTACCTGTAGATTGTCCTGCATTTGATTTTGTAGAATGGTTAGCCCATGGATTGACTCTCGTAGATGAAACTAGTTTAACACCCCCGACGTCAACCTTTGTCAATTCCGACGGAATTGGACCACTCTGTGCCATCACTGTGTTACCTCTTTCGATCTAAAAAGAAAAAAATAGGCTACTAATATCATTCCAATTGTCCCTTGGAGTTAACGACTTACTTTAATTACCATTAAGATACCAAAGACTCAGTAGCTTTGTTAGATCGTTATGTTAGTTTCGATCTATAGTAAACGAGTCCGACAAATCTTTAAAATGAGATTGGACATATCACAAATCTACTGTGTACCTGCTTTTCATAAGTATACGTTATTTGCACCAAAATACTGAAATAACTGTACATTGCTCTGAATCAATTTTTATACAAATTGGTCTTTCTAAAACGACTGCAAGCTGTAAAACGTTCTAGAAATATGTTTCCAAGCAGTTTACAAGGCTTCCACCACTTGACCTCTGATGACTTCACACACGCTTTTACCTCAACAAAACACTTCGCATTATATACTGACTATAGTGCATCCACACCCCAAATATGAAAAGTGTGCATGTTTCCTAACTTCCTACTTTGGAAATTGCTCTTATAAGGTTGTCAGCCAGGCCCGTAACAAGGTGCTGAAGGGGGGCGAAAAAGCTTCTGGGGGGAATTTCCAGAGGGGGCGAAACATACTAAAATGCATTACGGCAATGCTAATTTTTGATCTTCTGGGGGCGACAAATTTTCTAAGGGGGGCTTCGCCCCCCTGGCCCCCCTTGACTACGGGCCTGTTGTCAGCTTTTGACCTCTATCGACCTTAATGACCAATGACCTCTTTAATCAAATAGTGTTCATTTTCCTTACTATGAAGAACAGTATTTGTCATTCTGATCTTTAGATATCCTCTTTGCGAGCAATTTCCAAGGCTTTCATAGTTTCACCTTCACTGAACACAGATGACCCTTACCAAAAACAATAGGTTCTACGTACTGACCATAATTTATCTACATGCCAAGTATGAAAAGCATCCATACTTGCTAACTTCAGATATCGTGTTCACAAGGCTTTCAGTATTTGACCTTTGGCGATCCCAAATGACCTCTTGCCTCCACCAAAACAACAGAGTTCTTTCTCTCAATATGACTAGTTCATACTTAATATGAAAAGCAACAATCACTCCTATTTTGAACTTTTTCAAATGACCTTTGACCTCCATCAAAAACTACAGGAGCCTTTCTCTCATTATGATTAATCTATTTACCGAGTATGAAAAGTATCTGTCATTGATATTTTGAGTTATCGTATTTGCCAGCGAAGCATCACAAACACAAACACACGCATACAATACTAGGTAGGTCGGTAAAGAACTCTTAGGCGTTAAAAGACAGTCTCTAATTCGACTTGGTCGACTAGTCCTAGTGATGCGATCGTAACAGCTGGCAGCGCAAAGCCGGTAAAGATGTTTTGCCTTTCGGTTGCGTTTTATGGACGTCTTTTCAGATACGAATTTGGCGAGGATGTGGAACGTTTCACACACACTTTAGCAATGAATTTTTGTGCTGATCGATGCAAATGCAATTGTGAAACCTTATGTATCCTTTGGTATTTACTGTCTTATATGTTGTTTTGTAACGCTGGTGGAAGACAAAATACCACGCTGTGGACAATTATGATATCTCATACCCTATCTCATATTTCACATCATATCATATCATATCCACGAGAAGTCGAAGCACAAGCACGAGTTGAATCATCATTTCATCAATCACGGTTGCACTTGAAAATGACGACTCACCATATCTGCAGCTGCAGAAGTGTAGAAGTGTAGAAACAGGTTGTTCTCTTTCACATCCTGTACTCCCCTAGATTGCGGAGAGGACCTACGACATAATTCTTTGTTAAAGGGTTGCGTAAGTTGAAGGAGTTGCCCTTACTATAATAAACTAGCACAACAGCAACTGTATACTGTGGCCGTTGGCATGCATTTCTGCAGGTAGGAGGTAACAGGCAAACGGTCCATTTCCTGTGTGACCGTGCGAGGCCGCTTTGGTAACTGGAAGCCATCCTGCGGCCGGTTTTGTTTGCTTTAGTCCGAAGTTGTACAGTAACGCTGTCCGAGAATATAACGTTCAAGTCTCAATGTGGGCTCGTCTTGGCATGTCGTAGCATGTATCATATCATGCACGTACAGTATCGTAATATGTATCGTGTCGTATAATGTGCCATGTGTCATGTGCAATGTGTCACGTTTCATGATAAATGGGGTCACTACAGCTTATTTTCCGAACTCCGGCTAACAGACCCTTTCCCTTCAAAAGACTTATATTTGTGCTGGAAACTTTACAAGGTCGCACACAGGATGTTCCTGCACAAACATGTTTGGAAACAATCTATATCACAAAGTAGGGCATCAATGGTGCAGTAGCTCATACCTGAACGTGGACGACAGGAGTTAATCTTAAACACAGCCATAACTATAGAGATCAAAAGCAAAAGATGCAGAGGAAATTCTGGGCCAATGACTATCTTTTTAGTTGATAGCAACCTTTGCCAAATTTATATATTACTTAGTATAATTTTTGCTCACTTTTTGAAGAATTGGCTGAGGGTGACCCGGAGGAGGAAGTCTGAAATCTGAACCTTCACTGTTTTTGTCCCCCTCACTTGGACTACATCCCAACTGTTTCCACTAGCTCTTTATTCTGTAATCAACTAGAAGGAAACTGTTTGGTCCAAATACCAGTTTAAGCTGTTTCTCTCTGTGTTTAACACAAAGCCCCCCTTCTCTTAATAATTGCTGAACAAGTATGGCCCCAAATGGCGCTTGCGTGACCTTTAACTTCTTATGTTTCTGACACAGCAAAATACCCCATATTTCACAATTGCTTCCAAGTTCCAAAAAATTAAATAGAATGTTGGCAAATGCTGAGGAATTTTTTGTCTTGAAGAAGCAATTGCTACCTAGAAATATATCAACTATGAACATTCCACTCCTAACTTTTGCGTTTCAGGCAAGTACTTTCTGTTAACAAACTATAACTCTGAAAAATTTCACTTCATTTCGCAACGCTGATGCGTCCCATGAATCATGCGCTACAGGTAAAGGGAGGGGCTGAACAATTTGTGCTCAAGAAACACCTGTATAACAGAACATTGCATGAAATTTTCATTCCAATTATCAGGAGGACTGTAGCTACCCCTGGCAAGTGCACCATATGTGGACTTTTAATATCTTGAAAATGATAAAAGATATATTCCAATATTTCCAACTGGTGTCTCATAGCAATATCTACAGTAAAACCTACACATGTTAATATGAGATAGCTTTATGCTACTGCTCATGCCCATTATATCATACATTACACTCAGTCTTTAAAATGTTAACAAATATTTCTCATGCTGTATAGGAAACGACCTTAACCCAGGTCACCAAAGATACAGTCTGTGATGCTGTCTTCTAGCAATTTCAAAGCCCCAGAGCCTTTAGGTATACACCTACTACTTTTTTCATAATAGGGAAGTACTTGTCGATTCGCCAATCCCAATTCATGCACGCTCCCGTGTATTTGATATGTGGTAAGTGATACAGCGTATGTACCATCACATGTTTTAACAGTTAAACCTAACAACCAAGGCAGTAATCATTTAGCAGTTGAAGTTCCAAGTCATGCATGCTCATTTGTTTTTTATCCAAGAGTGACATACACAGTCGACTTTGCCAAACAGAAGTCTCCATCTCTGATATGATGTTGTTTTAATGATCTTGAAAACTGTTAACCACAGTAGAGACAGATGCAGGTATGTCCAAGTAAACGTTGCTGTACATAGTACTTCAATCACTTTTCAAAGACTGGCTTGGTTCAACCAGGTAGTTGTTATTGTAATTGGAAGGTGGATACATCCCTTTGCAGCGAGTTTTGCACCGCTCAGGTCAGATGCAATCTTTGTCTTTTATCTGTCTCGACATTTTTATAGGACTTTCACTGGATTAAGTAGTTCATACAAAAGAGATACGTCCTCTGCTACATCTACAATACGCATTACAAACCGAACGGCTCATTGTTCCATACATAGCACTCGTTCAGCACATGTACGCGAATCAGTGTGACAAGCCGCTGCACAGTGTAGTCAATGGGCTAAGTATTCTCACCCCGCTAATTCAACTGTTATAAGCTGAATCTACTTAAAATTTTGTTTCTTACTTAGCTTACAGTCCTACCAATCGTTTCATATTCGTTTTTTGACGAAATAAGAAACTTTTACATAGGGACCGAGAGTATTTAAGTCAAGAAACTATCCCACACTGTGTCAAATACATGTGTATTTCATACAGCTGTTTCGGCTATTATATTGTTAGTTTTTAAATAAAATTTCGTTGGCAATGTAGATGAATATTCATTTCACAGTTTCCTGGCAACAGAAATTTTTTTCATTAGACTTACACATAGGGACCAACGCTTTTTTTCGAACGAAGAAAAATAATATGAATATTCAGTAGATACTTCATACCAACGTGGATTGTTCTATTTATAAGAGGTATTTAAGAACTTACAGTTAGTACGTTCTGGCATTTGAGTTAAGTATAAGTTTGATTACCTGCTTGAGTGTTTAAAAACTTGTCTAAAAGGATTAAAACTTACTACTAGGATAACATTCAAACATATGCCTGATAATACAGTGATATATCATATGAGGTATATTTATCATGGTATTCTGAGTAAGCATAATGAAAATACAGAGCAACAGCAAAGGCGAAGTTGCGCGAGATGTTTGTTTACAATATGTCTGACGACAACACGTTTATTTCTCACCTACATGGGCACCTAGTTTTACATGGTGTGGTAAGTTACGTCTACCAAATATTTTCCACAACATTATATGTATTTTAAGCGAAGATAAGTTAAATTAGTGGCCACTTTGATGGTAAGGAACATTGTTCACTGTATATGCACCTGTTATATAATGGTTTCGCCCACATTCAAACAGCTTGTGCAGCATAGGCTCTGGCCTAAACAGAATGTAAACAAAGAGAACGACAGTAAAATAAACCGGTAAATTACTCGTTTTCGTCTACTAGCTACTTCAAACGGTGTATTTGGATTCCATTTCTTAGCAATGAACAACTTTCACAGAGCTTTGATTATTTCTGGTGGAGACAAATGACGATAGTATGCAACTGGTTTTTTGGACTTCTGTCGTTAAGTTGGCGGGAAGCAGATAAGGCCTCCACGCTCGGTGTGTTTTGCATATTTGAGTACTCAAGCCTTACGTATGGCAAATTACAGGCCGCCTTGGTTCAGTGGGTTAGGCTTTAGTCTATGAGCCGATTTGCAAACAGTCAATTTGTTATGACTGGGGTTTGTCGCTACAGCCGAGTACAGTAAGTAGCTTATCGCTGATAACCTTCTCGGAATTTAGTGGGTATTAGAGTATTTTCATAAATTAAACTTCCAGTTCAACCTCCTCCCAAAGTAGCAACTCCCTGTTTCAACAAAGGTCCATTACCATGTGTGCACAGAGGAGCCCCTGGCTACATTTAAAATATGACCCCAAGTGAAGCTTACATGACCTTTGACCTCAAATGTTCCAGGCACAACCAAAGACCACCTATTTAACACTAACTCCAACCAAATTTCAAATAGATCTGTCAATAGTTGTGGCAAAAGCAGCTTTGCAAGTGTTTCGTGACATTCACCCTACAAAACATACCGAAATTAACGACCTTTGACCTTAAATTCTTTGCAGACCACATGAACACCCCGCAGATCACATGAATGTCATTGCTAAAGAATTAATGCTGCCCAACTTAATAAACATCCATTGCTCCACGACTGAGGAAGAAGCGTTTGACGTATTTGCAAACAATTTCCTGAAATGACCCCTGAATGACCTTTAAACCCTCATTTTCTAACAATCATACATATCCCACAACCCATGGATCATTGTGTCTAAATTTCGTAAACATTCCATGGACGAAACTCAGTTTCTTTACATACTTCTTTTTAACCTTTCCTAAGTCTTATTGTGGAGAAAATGTTGTTAGATTTAGGGTCGAAATACACCTTCTTTTTGCCAGCCTCCACCCGTCAGCTTTCCTGACATAACTGCGCACACAACCTTTAATGTGCTTCAATAGTGAAAGGGAGCGCTTGCCCTGTGAAAAATGCAAGCAGGTGATAGGACCTCGGAGACAGCAGCTTATGTGTACAAAACCAATTACAGGCCTTTTCTGAAACTGTTCACATGACATAGGAGTAAGTAGCGACTTTGTCTACACAGTCTACCACGAAACGGTTCCGGCAGGAAAGCAGGTAAAAGAGGTGTTTAAATGAATTTCCTTTTGTTTCGAAACTTAAATTTAAGAGCTGTTCTATTTTCAACTATGAGTAATACTTCCATAATTCAATGCTGGCAGAAACTGTCGTAAAGCCTGTAGTCTGAGCATGGAGCATTTTGACCCGGAAAAAATGGTAGTAAGCTGAATTTTGCACCAGAGTGGCAGAATATACCACAGAACAACATATCCAAAATTCGCAAAAATCTGCCTTGGGGAATTTGTTTTATCCAAGATGGCAGCCAAAATGGCCGCCTCGTCATTATAATTAGCTATATCTCAGCTTCTAAATCCGATATAACAACGATTTTAGTCTTTTTGTATAGGTTTTGGGGAGTAAAGAAGTCAGTTTTGTATTTTACTAAACTTCTGCAGTCTTCATTCACACTCCAATCCAAGATGGCCGCCAAAATGGCCGCCACCACATGTAATTAGCTATATCTCAGCTTCTGAAGATTTGACAAAGAAGTTTGTGTCTTTGAATAGGTTTTGGGGACCATAGAATTTAATTTTGTACTTTTCATATACTCTGGAAACTTCTTTCACACTAGAATCCAAGATGGCTGACAAAACAGATGATTCTCTATATAACGTTGCTGTGTGTGTTATAATAAAATAAATGTTGACACAACTTCTTGTCCGGAAATCGTCCCCTCCGCCCACAGAAGCCCCTCCCCCAAGTCTGGTTGCCATTTTTTCCAACCTGACAGTAGACGTAGCCTATATGAGACTGAGAAGATCTATGATTGTGTATCATTTTTGTCATTTATGGCTTTCCATAGCTGCACATAGTTGCTAGGCATAATTGTTGCTCCTGTTGATTTTTGGTAAGTTTTAACTATTTTAAGTAAATTATGTGTAATCATAAATAAATAAGGAAGGCCTGGTTACTAAATGAAAGTCCATGACGCCTTTGACATCAACTTTTTTAACTGCGCCTAACGTTAGACTTGAC
The DNA here is from genome assembly GCA_029531755.1 of Holothuria leucospilota. Lineage (NCBI taxonomy): Eukaryota > Metazoa > Echinodermata > Holothuroidea > Aspidochirotida > Holothuriidae > Holothuria > Holothuria leucospilota. The sequence goes on from CM055972.1 coordinate 16,209,518, forward strand.
CATAGATCTACGATAGGCCTGGCTTAGGCTTATAGCCTAGCTGCCTATAGGCTTGGCCGAGGCTATATACTAGGCCCATCATTTGTCCAGCAGGCTATCACTGTAGAACAGGCTCACTTATTGGTTACACCTTCAGATTTTAGCTTGTATTTTTTGCATTTATTTAAAGAAATAAACTTGAAGGCCTACTATTTGAACTGACAATATCCTGTTTATGGGGCCGGTTATAAAATGTTTCATAATCCATTCTTTAACGGTAGGTGGACCTCTACGAGAGGGCACCATGGTTGCAAATAACTGCATGTCACTCCTATAGTATTTTTCAAAATGACCGAAACTGCAGTTGTCTCTAGAACACTTCTGCGTCGTTAACGCTTTAGGTGTTCTCCTGCTGTCGGGTTTTCAATCACCATTCGTTAATTACTATTGAATTTCTCTCTAAATATCTCATGTACCCGTCTATAAGTTCACATCATATGTTACATGTATGTACATTTACTGTACGTATTATTACACGGGCTCGAACCTGATGTAACAAACGTTAATTTTTTAATATTGTGCATGCACATTTTATTCATTATGCTTCACATACTTTAGTTAATTTAAAGTAATTGTGATAAAAGACATTTTTAGGTTTTACTACCTGCATCAGTTCCTACTTTTATAAATATTGGTAGGTCTTCCACACTGTTGTAAAGTTTTTACTCGATTTATGGTTCTTATTACGAATGCATTCCGTTGTATTTCCCAGTCACTGGCTAAATAAATAACTACAGATTTTGCAACATTTCGGCAAAGACATCTCAGGAATAAAATCCTTACGAGTATCACTTGTTTCCACCAGGAAGTCTTTTAACTGAACATGATTACGTTAACAGTATTACCAAACGGATTTTTTCAGCATTTTAGAGTAAGGTCCAAATAATGAGTTCTTGTGCACGTTCTTGCTCACTCTAGAAGCTGCAAACGCTGACGCTCTTCCGTAATATCATCAAAAGTAACGGAAAATACCACTTGGTGACAACTCAGAGAAAATGCCGTAGATTTCTTGACTGCGGAACGGATACTGTCCCATTTGAATGCACACCACGTACTTCGAGCAACAAACTTTGTGTGCACTACGTAATCAAATGCGCACGCAGCTTGGCATGCCGTTTAACCCTGCTGCATGTCCGGTTAAAGGCAATAGGCAGTCGCCCCAAAATTTAAATACTTACCTTTGTCATGCAGAACTTGCCACAATCGATCCTAGGCTGTTGCCCGCCATTTGTTTAGATTTTATGATCTTACCCCTCTGTGCCTACAGTAACCCATACCATTGCGCTTCTAAGGAATAAAGAATGTAGAACGTGAGGCATCAAAATCATTCATGATCACACGGTTTCATCTAACCGTGCTAACTTATATAAAAAAGTTAAGTTGTTTTTCGCTCAAATGTATATGTATCAAAATGTCATAACCGCTAATTAATGTGCCACACAGTGAAAAAAAAAACAAACAAAAAAAAAAACAAACAAAAAAAAAAACAAAAACAAAAACAAAACAAAAAAATGGCCTTAAGCTGCTTTCGTCTACAAAGTGATTTTACTGGATACATTTTATTTATCTTTATTCAAACATTACATTTCAAAATAAGCAGTGTTGAAGGTCCCTAGGCCAGGCCTCGACTCAAGGACGGCCTAAAGGCTAATTTTTGAGGCCTTGGCATCGTACATCCGGTCTCGGATTTTTTGGCTGATGCCTTTCGAGGCCTCAACGATGCTAGCTCTTCATTTATGCGTCATATAAATACCCAAAGAATAGTTTCCTGTATTAAATGTTCAAGAGTATTTTTTAACCAGTCTTTCATGGTATTAAATCGATACACAGCTGGAATTGCACCAAAGGAGGACAGGGTTCTACTTACAAGGACTAAGCGGCCACAGCCCAGGCCCGTCGGGCAGATCTAGCGCCACGTTGGGGAAGATGAGAAGTCGTTGAGGGGCCAAGTATTGATATCATAAAAATAACACTAGCATATATCAAAACTGGAAGGGTATTCTGCTTTAATAGCGTCTGGCAGACTGTTTCTTCTGACTTCCCACAGTTTTGTAAATACCCCAGGGCTTCCGGGATCGTAACCCGGAACTCTATCATACGTAGGTCATACGAGCCAATGGACCCAGCGACACACGTAGGGCCCTTCGCGCACCCATTACGCCTTTGGCGCCATCAGCATTCCAATCTTTTCATCGTACATGTACAGTAATGTAGTTTCAAACAGAGAATTGCTCTCTAGGTTGAACTAAATTTGCCCCCATGGGCAAGCAATCCCGCTTTCATAGCCTACGACGTAATTAGTCTATGTTTTGTAATGCGAGATCCTCCATTCTACTACGTCGGAATTCCACATTTTCTTCCATACTGGTTATCTGAAACATCGCAAAGGAGGTGCTGTAGTGAGCAATTGATGTTTTGGGCGCCACTTCGTGCAATGTCGTTGTGTCAGGTGTGTTACAGTATGTCAAACTTTCTTACCACAGCTCCAGTCCAGAGTGTCCCGAAAAATCTTTGATTTGTCCCAATGCAAGTATGGCTGTTAAATTTAATTTTCTTTCTCACCGCATTCAAAAACATGATCGCGCTTAAAAGTTATGTACGTTTTGTGCATTTTAGAAAAGTCAACCTGAGAGTCTTCTGTAGGTACGACATTCGATGAAATTGCAAATGCAAGTTGATTACAGACATGGAGCTGTTACGGAATAGCTCCATGAGTATACCAAGGCCTTCGTAACCTGTGCGATAAAGAACGGGGAGGGGGTGCAACCACTTAAATATTTTCTGACCGAAGGCTTTTGTCTTAAAACGTCCAAAATTACATAACAGAAAACTTGGGAGTTGAATGGTTGAGCCACCAATCCTAAACACGTTCATATTGTAGCTAGAAGGTGTGTTTGTGTGTGTGGATGGGTGGTGTGTGTGGTCGGGGGATCCCATCACAAAGCATTCACAGTCTCGGTCGAAAACATTTGCTTCCTATTTTTTTAGAACTCCTTGCACGTACCTTCATAGCAGATGTCGCATATGTACTCCTCTTTAGGCGTACATACTCTAACACCCAAGGCTTAAGCCAGAGAGCAGTCCAGGAGTCCTTTGGACTCCCAAAATTTTGAATTGCCCCCATATGCATTTACATTTTAATACACGAATTTTACTAGAATTTACTGTTTGGACTCCCTGAGCTCACCATCCTGGCTAAAGCCCTGCTAACACCTGCGAACAATGACAGAGATCATCCAATTTCACTATGTTCAGAGCCTAGTTTGAAGTTACTTCTCGACTGTTGATCGGTTTCGATCTATGAATATTCATATTACACGACAAAACTTCAACTGAAACGTTCTACGACAATCTCACTTTTACCCAGTAAGTCTATGGGACTTCTTCCTTGAGTGAGTTTTAAGCGAGATGATTCACACACTTAAACCCCATTGACGCTGGTCGTGAAAACTTTGTCGTAATTAGACTTGCTTTAGTCGATTTTCGTTGAATATTTATGATTTGTGTTTGTTGTGATCGTATACTCTTAATAGTGTACAGTTTTTACGCAGTTCAACGAGAACTGCGGAAGTTCACGGACGTTGGTATTGCGAGTGCAGCCAATGTTTGTGCAGGAGTAATATACGTCCAAATGGGCGGGCAATCTTTGCATACACAATTCAGAAACCTAACCGTAGCCTATACGCAATCCAGATAAGATAATTTTCGGCGCGTTCTGCGCCCACCCAATACAAACAGGTGACTCATTAGTATCGCTTTCCGTTAACCGTGGTCCCCATCATTAAGGTGGAACCTGAGTCGAGGGTTGGCAATGGAGCTCGTCGCGCTCCGGCAGCACCTTCGCACTTGCAAAGAAGTTTTTCGATCAGCACTTATTTTGCAATCGTCGTCACCCATACTATGATTTGCACTTCAAATCACAACTGGAGGACGCGAAAGTTTTTTTAGAGAAATGGTCCAGAATAGCCATAAAAGTCATTGGAGAAGTCTCCGATAGGACCCCTCGACTTCCCGCCTTCGGCGCTCGTTTTATAATGCTTCCTATGTCACATCTTATGAAAATGTAGCCTCCGTTGAAATTCTTTTAACAATAGAGTCTCGTTTTGTACGGACGCTCAGTACATGGTTATGTGTATGAACTACCTACAAAAACAGCATTCCATTTACTTAGTATACCTGATTCTCAAACAGTAACACGAAAAGTGTTTTGAAAGGTTTATGGTAAACCGACCCGAAAACATTAAAACATGGGTCACCATTTTTCATCTAAGCCATACTATTTCTTTATAATTTCCACTAGAAGGAGTCGCTTCCCTTTAAACCCCTTTCCAAGCAGCCAAGACAGCATTTGTGTTGAGCCAGCCTCCAAAAGCACTTGTAAAGCAAGACCGGCGAAGACCCCTGTTAGGCTGTTACAACTGAGGTTGTAGCAGAATTTCTTTTTTGGAAGATTATAATCTGCCAGAAATTTTTTTGTCTTTCCAGATCACACAAATGGCCAGCTACGTCTCTATAGGTACGACATCGACGGCACTGCACGATAGTGCAAATATTGGGTAATGATTGGTCAAATGTTGTAGAGACCATGAACCTACCACACTCGGGGATATAAGTTGGGTAAAAATTTTCATCCCCTCCGTCGGGTAAGCTACGACATCCCGATCGGGCAAATATTTTCACCAATTTTGAATATAGCAAATACTAAACTGTTAGGAGAGTGTAAGGGTTTTTGTATTGTAATAGTACCATAGTTTGGCCTCGGGATATGTGACCTCGACTACAACTGAAAATAAGGATTGTTTAGATGCAACCAAGGAGTTGCTATTTGACAACTCCCTGATGCAACTTACAAGGCCCGGAAACGGCGGAAAAGCCATTTCCTGAAATTAAGGGGGCAATTTTGGCCACATTTTCGTACACTACGAGTTAATTGATGCAGGTAGCTCAGCTATTTGACCCTGTGATGGTAGCACTACGCTTAGTGTTCTCAATGATCCCCTACTATCCCCGGGCCCAAAGAAACCTAAACTGGTCAATGCTAGCGTGGAAGATAGGAGCGCAGAAGAGTAGAAAGGGGTTATCACGTCATTTCATGTTCTGATTACAAGCCATATCCCTTTCATGGGGCATACTGACAACTATACTATACTATCTAAATCATGCATCTGGCTACTCTTTTATCTTAAACAGTGAATGGGGGCTACTATCAGCAGCTCAAAATTGTGAAACAGAACTATAAACAAATACACCAGTTTATCTTCATTCTTCAACCGAGCCAAATCTATCGTAGGCCTAATTTGGCAGTACAAAAAAAAAAAAGGAAAGAAAGAAACAAAGAAAGAAAGAAAGAAAGGAAAAACTGGTATTGGTAGCATAAATCTGAACAACAAATTAACGAAACGCTTTCGCTAACTTATTAGATGATGGCAAGCTCCTGTACAACGATGAGACAGTGCGCACGATCCCATTATTCTCCATGAGACATTTGATATCTAGGACAGGGAGCTGCTGCACTCGGAGCTCCCTGTCTAAACTGACACCCTTGTTTTAGATTACCTGATGCCAAATGCAGTGCAAATAGGTTTGTGAACGAATGTAGCACACTAGCTACGTCTGGTAGTTCTTTAAGTTGGACAGGCCTCTGAGTTCCGATATTGCTTCACAAACGTACCTTAACACTAATAAAAGCCTATCCGGTCTTTGTAAAAGACTAACATAACTCTGTTGAATGTTCAATGACCAAGCCATTCTCCAAACCTCACATAATTCTGTTCCCTATTCCCGACGCAATGCTTCAACCTGACCTAAGCCTAGGCCTGTCCACAGTTTGATACTATAAAGCTACACTGTTATAGATGACAAGTTCTGCTTTCATAAGCCTAATCCACACGACAAGCACCTTCGACCTTCGCTAACGCCATTGTGTGATCAGCTGAAATGCCAGCCAATCAATGACCACAAACAAACATCATAGCTACAGTCAGTGGTTAAATACTACAAGGGAAATTGTCCGTGGCAACTGATAACGGGCAGGCCTAAACCCTAGCACTTACAAATGGCTAAAAGTAATAGTGCAACAGTGAAATAAAACGACGCAATCGTGGTACTGTGTAGCAATAAATTGCATAATAGTAAATAACAGCTAGCCTAGATAATAAGTGGGTATGGCAGTGTGAGCAATAACGAAACTTACGTGATAACAACGTCACCTTTTTCTGATGCAGTATAGCTAGGTACTCACTATTTTTTGCAGGAGATGCGTGCACGCGGAGCGGGTTCAAAGTGAACGATAGATGTAGGGCCTACTGTGCGGTTAGGTATACTGAAGCATTGTAGCTCAATGGCTACATAATTGTCGTCTGTTTATGGTGTACGGTGTGTGTACGTGTGCATATATGCAGCGGCAGTTTTTCAGTGCTTAAAAGGGTCAAAGGTTGCTCGTGTCGCAGTTCATACGTAAGGGCAATTTGTAGAACAGAAAATACAGTCGTTTGAATTGTACACGGACATTTGTCAAGACTGTGTACTGCGGTTGTAAATACTTGTGGGTCAAAAATAACAAAAAAGAAAAAAAAAGTCAGTAGCGCATCCTTCGGGGCCTCGTGGCCCTCTGACAGCTTTACCCGTGCTGGCCGCCCTAAATGAAGCAAAGTGAAGGAATAGGAGAAAAGTGGAGAAATCAAGGTCATGAGAAGAGGAAAGGAAAAACTTGACGAACGCGACTGACTTCAGGAAAGAGAGCACTGGAAATAAGAGATATACAGGAGGACTGGTAGAGGAGGAAATTGAAGAGCTACCAGGAAAAATAAGTAGTATAGGCCTGCAGTGCTTCCGGGGTTCTGTGTTTTGTATGTTTAGGGTAGGGAGGCGTATGACAGTGAAATTCTAACCACATAGTTGGATCATTTCGTAGCCCTGAAAGGCCGGCCCAACGGCTCTTTATCTGTTCAGCTGGCACTCTGTACCCGCCAATCATGTCTTCGTATTAACAGACGTAGGCCTATGTCAGAGGCCCATCTCGAGTTAGTAGGGTCCCAATTGAAACTTGTTTATTCCAGCAAACGTCTATTTGTCTCGGACGTGGTTTTGCAGGTTAATTTGCAGCCTTTACAATTGAACTAAGTTGTCACTCTGAGATCCAGGGATTTGAAAAGTTGCCTACGTAGCAGGTTGTAGGCCTAGGGCATATTCTCATAAAGCCAAAAAGAGGTTGGGAAAACAAATTTCGCTCCTCGGAGTAGGAGAAAGCAGCTGCATGGGCCCAGGCCCGTAGTCAAGGGGGGCCAGGGGGGCGAAGCCTCCCTGAAATTTTTTGCCCCCCTAGAGAGTTTGAATTTTACCATTGACTTAATACATTTGTACACATTTGGCCTCCCTGAAAAAATTTTCGCCCCCCGGAAAAATCTTTGCCCCTCTACAGTACCTTGTCTGGCTACGGGCCTGCATGGGCCAGGTTGTGAGAGGAAGATTGTTAAGCACTGAATGAACTACGGTGAGGGCTTCGGGCCTTTCCGGAAGAGAATTTAGAAGAAAAGAAAACTTTACATATTCTTAGGGCCTATATAACGATCGAGGGAGTAGGCTATTTGACAAATAGCAATTCTATGCTATAACACTGATCATGATCGAGACCAGTGCATGTTCAGCATTTTCATCAGCAGTGAATGTGCAAGAAAATTCACGGTGTGGGAATTTGTCCAGCTCTAACCGGATGAGTCCCACCTCATGGACGCCTTACCCTGGATATGAAGAGTGGGCAAGACACCCCTCACCACCTTTAATTAGTCCCTGATTAAAGGTCGTGTGACATGAAAAATAACATAGTTGGATATTTGATGTAGAAAGCATTAAAAATCCAGAAAATCGCCGCAATTTCCATTAAAATCCATCAAGTATTGACTATTTTACAGGGATATTTCTATTCCACACTTGTATCATGAATAAACATGATTTAATATGCAAATGTGTGACAAAAGAGGGACATACCATATATGGCACATGTTAGCCTTTTTTTTCAACCTTAATTTCAAGGATACTGGCAGCATTGTTATTCCCTGAGGGGTTTATTATAAAACTTAAAATTTTTTCCTTGAAAAATATTGATATCACTCACCAAACTGTAATCTATATCATCAGTAATTAAGCGATAATTTATATAGGGTTAACAAAAGAAATCATAACACTGTGCAACACTCCACATCATTATTTTTGCATAGGCAATTAGTTTCTTCAGAAACCTATCAAACTTTGAAGATGCATATTTTTGAGAATGGTAAAAGATATTGAAATAATTCCAACAGATCTTTGATTGCAGGTCTTTAATTCTTTAAGTGACAAGTGAAACAGCTCTTTTTAGTGGCATGTCACACGACCTTTAAGGTTCACTTATGGGATTTGTGACAGGTGGCGTCGGGCAAGATCCCTCCTCTATTAGGTGTAGCTCCCGTGTGGGAAAAATGGAAATTAGTGGGGGAGTCAAATCGTTATATTTTGTTAACTTTTATTATCATGAGGCTACAGTGAAGGGGAACGTTATGCTGTTGTATGAGGTGGATAGATTATGGGGATATTTCTTACATTCTTGAAGAGGAACCACAGTGGGCACGATAAAGAATAATCCCCGACAGCGGTTCGTTAATTGTCCCAACGGTATAATTCCTTTGGCTCTCAGGGAGTGTTAATCCCTCAATGCAATCCCAAACGATGCTTAGCGCGCTTGGCGCGCTGTAGATTGTCGATGTATTTCTGTGGTAAGTTGGTTTCGTATAACTTAATATCTAAATAGTAACTGGTGTAGCAACCAAGAATACGTTACTTACGAAGTTTTCTGTAAAGTTCTTGAATTCCACCCTAAATCGCATGTTCTGCTCTTGTGTGTTTGTCGAACTGTAGCATACAGTGCATGACCTGTGAAACCTATTCGTATTACAGACGGGTGGATAATGTATAATGCTTGCTATTCCAGGGGTGGCGCCAAGAGTGTGCTGGGGCTATACGGTATATCCTCCCGTCGGGGAATTCTAATTCCAAGTGTGTCTGGGAACCTTAGTGGGGACGTTTAAGTATGCATCCCCGAAGGATTGTTTTTGCTCTCAAGGCTGCAAGGAGGGTAGATTCTTTAACAGGAAGCTAACATTTTCCGCGCGCTTCGCGCGCAGTAGATATCCCTTTTTTTCAATTCCTGCCATGCTTCCGCTCCATAAATAATAAATATTAAACCCCTGAATCAAGTAACATATAGGTAGCCTACAAAGATGTTTGTTTTGTGTAGGGAATTTCATCACTAACCGCATAGGTATTCTCTTAAATTTTTGGTACCGTACAGAAAGCAACTCTTCGTGGGAGGTTTTTTAGTACTTTCACTCGGGTGGATACAATGCAATGCAATTTATCTCAGATATGTGTCAGCCGACCCAACATTTGATCCAGTTTTGCTCTTAGCGAGCTTAGGTTTATCTATTTGTAGATAAAAATTCTTCAATTCATCAACCAAATTTTATGCGCCTTTTGTGCACTGTTGAGTCTGGCTGTTCCTTTCATAGTTTGATTGTGAACAGATAAATAGTAACCCCCTGACCAACTGAAATAACAACGTAGGCCAAATGGGCATTGAAATTTTCCGACTTGTAAGACCAAATTTGAGTACACACGTTTCTTACTTGTGTAATTGTATGTAAAAATTTCTCAAAATAGAGAAAGTTCAAGGTTCAGTTTTATTTTCTTAAAAATAACTGCCTGATTAAAAATGACAGCATCTGGCAGACCAACTCCAAAACAGAAATTTCCTAACATAAAACTCGGTTTTCAAAAGATGGTAATATAGCACAAAGTTCAAAATGCATTTAAAGGGGACCTAATTATTCGAAAAATTTCCAAACATGACGGGGACAACTTCTCCTCAGAACACGCATGCTGCAGTCCCTGAATAGACTATCAATGGATGACATGCTGAGTATGTAAGCTAGCAAAGCAGGTGATCCTATCAATTGAAAGTGGCGGCAGAAATCTTTATCACGTTAAGTCCGAATATCAAAAGCCATACACAAATTTTACGCTCAGTAAATGCGGTGCAAACGAAAGTGTTTTACGTGCAGAACGTGCAATATTTCCCGTTATACTGACGTGGGAAAAGATATGAGGGCAAAAGTTCGGCATTCTAGGATTACGAAACCTTGACCGTTACCAATAAAACAAAAAACGTACTGACAAAACGTGTTTTAGGACAAGGACTGGAGGCGCCAGAGGGGAGGTGGCTGACGCCATCTTGGTCAAAAGCTGAAGGTATGATTGGTGGGTATAAGGTGCTGATGATGAAACTTTTATGGCTTTAAAACAATTTTTGGGGGACGGTGGCAGGTGGTTTGAGGAACGGCACTCCATCCTCATTGCCAGGACCATACTAGAAGATATGGTCGCGGTCTGGATTTATGACAAAATTCTGGTCACTAAAATGGAGCCTTAAACAACGCTAACTGCATGCAGATGGTATAAGATGCAGAACTACACAGATCACAAAAGTCACAATTTCACCAAATCTTAATAAAATCATAAAATCGAAATAATTGCAGGAAAATTTGATGACGTTCGAAGTTTCTGGTGGGGAAGTTAATAGTGGTAAGAGGTGCATGATTTAAATAACAATTCTACCTTACGGTTGTACTACTCTACGGTCTCACATGAGAAAGTATGACTACATGATCGCTCCAGTATAACTTCCATTAGATACAAGAACATGCTTTGTTAGTGCCCAACGTTGGACTTGTTTCAGTTCTACAGTTCTATACAATAAAAGCGATAAAGCTGTGAGGAACTTAAAGACAGACAGTCATCACCCCAAAGTATATTTTTAGTGTGGGGGTATCAAAATTCGCAGCTGGTGACTGCTATTTGATTGACATCAAAGTTTGAAAATTTGAAAGATGCAGAGTAGCTCACATTCCACACAAGGCAGAGAGAGTGCTTTTATTACATTTTATTAGCCTTGTATGCTCACCAGGACATGGCCTTAAGCAATAAAACAGGTTTATTCCTGCACAAGGAAGATCTTCATACAGTTATGAAGAAGTTGCATAGTTGGGAGAATTGAAACTGTCTGGGATGATGAAAATTCCCCTTTGTGTTTCTATCATGCTTTGAACACTTATTATGTCTCACGTATGACCGTAGTGTAGTGTACCGGCTAGTAGCACCACCAGACTTTCAGAAGTTGGGGCTAGTGTGACGGCAAAGAAAATTTTGGGGGCAATATGTTGTGTGGGCGCATTTCTCCTGTGATGTAGATACCTTTGCACCTAAGCAGACTGGGGGAAAGTGTTGGAGGGGAGGGCAAAGGCCATGAGTGGAGGCATATGCCCACATAGTCCCCTGCCTCTCTTGCAGGCGCCACTTGTAATGGTGAGACAGAATTGAGAGTCTCGAGGATAAAGTTTGATAAACAAGGCGTTACACGAATGAAAGGATTACGAGCGCAGCCAAATATTTAATATTCTTTCTTAAGAGCCTTCCCTTATGTGTAGGCTAATGTGTAATGTGTTTAAAAGCATGACATTCGTTGACTACCAAAGCGGTTAACTGCTCATATACCGGCTCCATGCTTATACTATCTCAAGGAATTTTTCTGTTCGTTTGATCTTTCGGTAGAATCTTTAATCAAACTTCATTCAAAGACCCGTTTAATTTGGGGATCATTCTGCTAAAACAACCTTTCAAGTAGTAAATATGGGATAAGTGGGCCTAAACATTATAAGTGTATCTAAACATTATATTTGATTGACATTTTAAAAATCAAAACTCTGATGAATTGTGCTAGTAGATGTTTCCAATACAATCGGTTAGCTTCGCTACTATTTTTTCCCCAGGCGCGGATCTAGGTGGGGGCGCATCCGGCGCACGCCTCCTTTTTTCGATGACCAACGATTTTGTAACCAATACACCGAAAAAAAAATGAGCAAATAGATATGGAAAATATGCTTCCCAGATTCTGGGAAATTGAATCTAAGCGCATCTAGAATTCAAATTTTCTTGGGGGAGGACCCCCAAACCACCCGCCGTGGCTTCGCGCTTTCGGCGCTCGCTCGTGTGCGCCCCCTTTTCTCAAAATCCTGGATCCGCACCTGTTTCCACATTTAGTTTAGATGAAACCCGAGGCAAGAAGATAATCTAGGGGAATAATCTCCACTGTTGAAAAAGGAAATGAAATGCCAGACTTGAGTCCAACAGCAGGGGCGACGCCAGGGTATTTCGATAGGGGGGACAAAGCATAAGATGAGTGATCGCCATCCTGGAGGAGGGGTCTAAGGGGAGGGGTGTCCCCTCCCCATTGGGAAATTTTTTGTTAATTTAAGGTTGCTTAGATGCAAAATGATGATATCTTTGGTACATATTTTGAACTGATCATATATGGCTGGAAAGTTTATAATTTAGTAATTTTAATTTTTGTTTTTGGGAAAGATGCTTTTCTTGGGAGGGGTGGCCCCTCCCCTTTGAGAAATTTTTTATTAATTTAAGATTACTTAGATGCAAAATGGTAATATCTTTGGTATATTTTTTGAACTGATCATATATGGAAGAAAGTGTTCATAATTTATTGAATTTTAGTATTTGCTTGGGGGAAAGATGCTTTTCTGGGGAGGGGTGTCCCCTCCCCTTTGAGAAATTTTTATTAATTTTAGATTGCTTAGATGTAAAATAGTGATGTCTTTGGTATTCTTTGAGCTGATCATATATGGCTGAAAAGTGTTAATAATTTATTGAATTTTAAGTTTTGTTTTAGTGAAAGAGGACAGTAGCCTTTGCTGTCTAAGAGAAGGGTATGTAGTCAACAAACCTCCTGAAGTCCACCCCTTTTGTGTATGGGTATGTTTCACTCAAAAATACGTGCGTAGAGTCGATAGAAGCACGAACTTTTATGAATATTTTCGTTGATTAATATGTGCATTATAAACAGATGAAAGGGTAGCTAAAGGCTGGCAGACACCGGTTAAGGGCCTCCTGGAAGCTCTGGACCAATTATATAGATCAAATAGATACCTACCCCACCCCTCCTCTTCTCTTCTTTCTCCTTCGATTCCCCTTCTTCTCTGTCATTTTTTCCTTTTCTTCCCTTTCCCTTTGCCTTTCCTTCTCTCTCCCCCTGTTCTTGCAAATGATAGGAGGCGGTCTCCCCCTGAACCCTGTGGCGCCGCCCGTAATTTTCTTTGCTCTTTTTTTCTGATTGACTCAAGGTTTCTTCATACAGTAAAGATTGTGTTGTGTACGGCCATGCACCTACTATTTAAAATTCGTTTTCTATGGATTACTCAGTCGAGACAACACCAAAATTAAGCACAATAAGGCATAGGCGGAAGTAGCTTTTCGAGACTGGGGGCTGAACCTTGTTTCGGATCGCCGTCCTGGGGGAGGGGTATAAGGGGACATTGGAAAATTTTTGGGTATTTTTTGGTCCTCAGATGCAATTTGGTGCAACATTTTGGGCAAATTTTAAGGAAAATTACTGCAATTTTTTTTACATTTTTTACTTAAGAGACAAATAAGGGTTTTTGGCCTTGGATGTTGGGGACAGAAGGCTAGAAGCCCCCCCAGATTTTTCACTGGGGGCTTTAGCGCCCAGCCCCCCGCTTCCTACGCTTATGCAATAAAGGAGACATATAATATTACTTCAAAGTTAAATTCATTTTGTAAATGTTTTTTATATTTTTATTTTCAAAATGTTCGTTAAGTGCTTGACTCATGATACGCCCGATATATATGTTCACGTTCAAAACTTTAAATGGTCACATGCTGGGACTGGAGAGACCGTAAATGTTTGAGATTGTCAAGCATACATAATCCGGACAGGGGGGAATACCTATAGACGGAAGGTTCACTTGGTCGAAGGTTCACTAAAGACCGAAGATTTCCCTGGACGAAAATATATTCCGAGTTACGGGTTGGGTTGGGGTTTTGGTTAGATAGAGATTCATGGATCAGACGTATCCCCTGATGCACAAATTAGCTGTCTGTATTTTTTGGTGTAACTTGTGACTCTGTGACACCATATTTGTAAGGTCTCACAATAACTTGGCGTTAGGGTATACTACTGTATTGTTTTAGCTTTACTCTCGGTTCCTGTGCTCTTTTTGTTTGCGCGATATGTATAATGGCCTTAGTGTTTATGTAATACTAAACCTGCATTCGCCTAAACAATGGAGAAAACAGAAAACGTTATGCGTGCGGGGATTGCAAGTTTCAGGTATTTTGTAACAATTTAACTAATATTGTGATAGATGGGTGACATACTGTAACACCTCACCCCACCCCCTACAAAATTATGTGTCTTAAAACGTTTTTTAGACGATTTTATTTTGGGGGTTGAAAAACTATAGGGGGGGGGCAAATCCTGCCCTGCCCCCCTGTGGCGCCTTCTGGACAAACTTTAAAACATCGGACAAACTTTCTGTCAGATTGTACGACAAAACTCTCCTATGTTGCAATACGTAGGATTCTATCGAATATCGGATATGTCCCGTCTAATTGAAGAATTGCGGATAAAAAGGTGACAGTATTCCACATTTGTCGGGAAGATGTTGGCACTGAATTAAATTTTGTTTTTAGGAATGGACACTTTGGATTCTAAGTTGTACATCTGACCTGCAAACGAGTATTTTTTTTTGTACCTAGCGCTCCAAACATTTGTACTCGTGACCTTGAAAGCCTCATGTTCTTGACTTTCACTGCTAAAAATTAAAGCAATAAATTAAATTAAATAAAGGAAAAGATGAAATGTCAGTCCGTTATCGAAATAAGTTGTTTTAAAAATCTATTATCGAAAATCGCAAAATACGTTTAACAACGTAGTCTCAAACTCAGCCGTTTTATTAAGCATACATATAAGAATACTGTGACTTACGGTATCAGTTCGACGCATACAGCAGAATTACATGTACACTGCCTACCTTAGACCAGGGACGGTGATCTCTGGTTGGTGGATAGGTGGAATGTATCCCACAAGAAAATAGGGGGTGAGGTGGAATTTGATCAGTACATCCCTCAGAAATACGGTCGAAGCCCAAGTCCTTAGATGCCATCTGGAGGGCACTGTTTCTATATAACTATTTTGCCCCAGCCCCCTCCATTCGCAGGGGGCTATTCTGTGGATGAAGCCAATATATCCCCACGAAAATCGACAGGGTTATTATATAATGTACCCCCAGGAACCAGACCGACAG
Source organism: Holothuria leucospilota (assembly GCA_029531755.1). NCBI lineage: Eukaryota > Metazoa > Echinodermata > Holothuroidea > Aspidochirotida > Holothuriidae > Holothuria > Holothuria leucospilota. The sequence continues at coordinate 16,224,763 of CM055972.1, forward strand.
AAAATAATCACGCTTATTATTGTTGAAGGCAGGCAAGGGAAAATGAAGAACAGCATTCTTGAAAAAAGTGTTAAACTAAGTATGGCATTTTTCGGAGCTCCTTAGGCTATCCGTGACAGATCAGTTCTTCTCATTATTAGGATAGCACCGACCGGCCGCTGTTGAGATTGAAGCCCATGTCCCGTCCTTTAGGGCAACCTTGAACCTGCTGCTGAATGAAAGAATAGAGTGCTGGCTTGACTGCTGCCCATCCAAGACGGGGAAGGGAAAGCTGATGAAGTAATGTGGAAACCGCCGGCCCCCCTCCTTCCCGACAAGGAACATGAAACAGGAAACCATTGCAAACTCTTGGAAACACACTGTATCTAACTAGGCTACGCACTAAACAGGTACGGATCCACACGGACCCGGTCGAGTTCGTTACCACGACTTGCTCTAGGCCTAGTAAGGCCTTTTAAACTTCCTTCACACTTTCCGGTGGATATTTTGTTAGACCGCCTTTTCTTAATGGAGTAAAGACACACGACTCGCTGTACCAGTTGGATAAAACGGCCATGGACCCTGGTTGGGCTCAATCCGGTCCAAAACCTTTTTTTCCTTTGTGAAGTCTCGATCATTATTGTAGAGCCTTCGAAGCCCGGGAAGTGGCAAATGTAAAAGGATTCTTTTGTTCAAGTTTTTAATTGAGTTTTCGAGACCCCTACCTATACAGGCGCATCGTTGGTGTCTTAAGTGATAGCATTCATTGAACCCCATATTCTAAACCCGAATTCTTGAAAATAGTCGAATTGTGACTTTTGTGGTCTGTTTAGGGGCTCATATGATGCTCACGAATTTGTAAATGCACCGGAGCTTCCGAGGTATTCGCCCCCTGTCCCCCAGACATTTTTCCTGGACTCGAAGGTGCGCTGATGGACCTTACACCTCGCCTCCGAAGCGCCTTCAGCACGTTGGCCTTACATGTTTCTTTCCCACTTACGAATACGGATGGCCTCCCTTAGCATAAACCAGACATACGACTGGGTGTGGCCTAGGCCTAGACTCTAGTATGGATTTATGGTAGTTTCCACCGTACTGGCGTTGTTACCAAAAGCAAAGGTCAACTTTTTAAACTTTTTAAATAGTTCACGAAGGACGGCGATATGCCAAGAAGCTACTCTCCTGCGGGCGTTGTAACGATGGGTGTTCTGTATTCTTAAGATAACGGCTAACTTTTCTAGACGAGCCCTAGTCCGAGTCAGCCTAAAGGCCAGTGTAAATAGTCGGTCATATACATATAGGCGTAGGAGACGGGGGGCTGTGGGGCTGCCAGGGGCTTCGCCAGAGCATTTATCATGGGGGGTGTGGTGCCGTAGTTGCCGACTGAGAAGAAAAAAATGCCTACTGAAAGTGTTTATAAGGGATGCAGTTAGAGCTGAGAACCTAGTCCAACCTATAGTGGTCCGGCAGAGGTGGCGCCAGGAGTTGCTCAACGGTAGGGGGGGGGGGGCAGCCCAGAGCCTCGACAGCCCCGATGCAGTCGAGGAGTTGGTGAGGGGAGATGTGAAGACAACCTGTGTACAATACCATGCCGTTGCGGGGCATCTATTGCATAAAATTTTGTATATACTAGAGGAAAATAGTTCCGCCCGATTTAAGGTTTTTCCCGAAATTTAAACTGTGAAATTGCCAAGCGCGGGAAATTTTTGGGTAAGCTTACACTACAAAGAATCTGTACTTATTTAAAGCTTATATAGGCCAATTGTCCAGGCAGTAGGGCCGTATCGGGCACAACTTATATTGTACTTCCCTCCTCGAGTCACCAACCGTTCCGAAAGACAGACTCAAGAGAACATTAACTTAGTTTAGGGAAATGAGATGAAATTCCCAGCATTCAGTGCGTACCCAGGATTTCTGTCAGGGGGAGCTATGCAGTATGTTGTGCTATCGCCGGCCTGGGGAAGGGGTCTAAGGGTCCCCCTCCCCTTTGGAAATTTTTGAAAATATGGGTGTCCTTACATGCAATCTGGTGCTACATATGCTACATTCTTGAAGTAAAATTTGTGCTAAAATATTTACGTATTTTAAGGAAGAAAAAAGAATCGCCAGCCTAGGGAAGGGGTCTAAGGGGAGGTTCCCTCCCATTTGAAATTTTTAAAAATTGGTGTACTTACATGCAACCTGATGCCACATATGCTACCTTTCGAAGTAAAATTTGTGTTCAAATTCTTACGTATTTTTAGGAACTAAAAAAAAAAATCGCTGGGCTGGGAGAGTCTGGGGGAGGGAATAAGGGGAGGCGTGTCCCCCTTCTACCCTTTGAAAATTTTAGAAAAATAAGGTGTCCTCACATGCAATCTGGTGCCACATATGCTACCTTTTGAAGTAAAATTTGTGTTAAAATATTTACATATTTTAAGGAAGAAAAAATCGGCATCTGTGAGAGGGGGCCATGGCCCAATGGACCCCCTGCGTACGCCACTGCCGGCATTAACATAAAACGATAAATTCTACTTATTAAGTTACTTGAAAAGATGGAAAGGGTTTGTCCCATATTCAGCTATTAGTAACGAAACTGAGGAAGAGTGGGCAAAGCATACCAAAAATATGGGGTTTTATGGCAGAAACGACACTTTTGAAAGCTAAAATAAGTAAACCGACCATGGGTAGCGACAGAATTTTCCCGAGAGGAGGCCGGGCCATGCCAGCGACCCCACGTTCCGACAGCTCTATGTCGAGGGGGTGGTGAGAAGCCTAACTATCCCATGCCATTGCAGAGTATATTTTGCATTATATCACTTAATATGTCAGCAGAGTTGCGCACTGATAGTGTTCTTTTAAGTGTGAATCGTGAAATTTGCAAAGCGGGCCAACATTTTTGGTAGGCTGACACAAAAACATGTTACCATTAAGAGCAAAAAGAAAAACGTGAAAACTGTAGGGGTTGTAGACTGTATCGGGGACAGCATGCATTGTGTCGAAATATAGCCAAACGTTGATCCGTGAGTCGCTCACCAACTTACCGTACCGCATGACACACACTAGAGAACAGCAACTAGGCTTTGCGATGTGGGATAATGTACGACCTCTACATAACCTGTGTATACCCTGAATACATGTTACTTGGTAAGGTTGACAGGATTTATGCAATCTAGCTACGTGGAATGGAACTACTGAAGAAACTGGAGTGACATTACAGCGCGCGTAGCGCGCCGAAATTTTTGGGTTCTTATTACAGAAATTGTCCTCTTTTTCACATCTTTTCCTCTTTCTTTTCCTCATATTCCCTTCATTTTGCCGACGGGTGCAGAATTTACCGACTAAATGCCAGAATACCACATGAACGATGAACTCTTTTAATATACAATGGTACTGAAAAGCCCTATGTAGTTTTTTGCCGACAGACTATGCTTTAAGTTTCAAAAAGTGTTGGTTACGGGCTTTGAAAATATTGTAATAAACGTTGTCTACAAATGCATTCCAATCTACTGTCTTCCGTCTGTACCAGCCACTTTCTCTTGCCCTGCTTTGTCCCTCCCTCCCCTGTTCTTTTCTCTGTTTGCTCGGTCTTTCTCTCTCCCTCTTCTCTTTTCCCCCTTTTCTCCCCTTTTCTTCTTCCCTTTAACTTTCCTTCGTTTGCATTTCCCTCTTTCCTTCATTTGCCGACTAGTGCAGGATTTTGCCGACTGCGTGGATCTTGGGGGGTGTCACACCCCACACCCCCCTCTAGCGTCGGCTGCAGTCCCCCAGCCCCCGGCCCCAGCCCTCAGCCCCAGCCCCCAGCCCCCGCCTCAATTTTTGTGAAAATTCGGGCAAAAATGCTGAGAATTTTTCGGTCACCTACTGAAATAAAAATAATGCAATGATGGAGCTGAAGGGCATTAAAAGTTAAGAAAAACTTCCTTGGTAATTAATATAAAGTTCTGATCTGAATTGCACCAGCACCTATATATTCCGTATTAATTCATCAGTGTGTTTTTTAATGGTTAAACTTATGATATGATTAGCGGTGGTGTATTTGAGCCATGTCCCACCCTCACTGATGCTGATTTTTTTCTACCTTTTCCTACCTTTTTCTACCTAAATTTTACTTCAAAGGTAGCATATGTGGCACCAGATTGCATGTTAGGACACCTAATATTTCAAAACTTTTCTAAGGGGCCGATTTTTTTACTACCTAAAATACGTAAACGTTTTAACACAAATTTTACTTCAAAGGTCGCACATGTGGCACCAGATTGTATGTAAGGACACCTAATTTTTCAAAAATTTTCAAGGGGAGGGGTAAACCATCCCCCATGCCGGAGATCCACGATTTCGGCCAAAATTAAAACCAAAAAAGAAGGTACTGAGTAATACGGCGAATTATTGTATGTAATTGGCATGCGGTGTGATAACCGATGCATGGCTAGGCCTATAGGATATGTACATTAACATGTAGAACATGCGTGGAGTGCGCCGAAATTTGGGGTTATATTTTTAGGGCAAGTCGTTCCAGCCCCCCCCCCATCAACTTGGGCTCCTACGCCCATGCGCTCACGTTACGACGGCAGTGGAGTATTACACAGGTTTCTTGCCGTCGTCCTCCGTGAACGGTTAAAAAACTTGGCCTTGGCTTTCTGAAAACATCTACTGAACAGTGTATCCTACTAGTTCTACTAGATACATACTAAAGCCTAGGGCTGGGTAAAGTTAAGGTTAGTCAGAAGTATATCATGCACGCCTCGCATGCTTCGCGCTCATATCGCGCGCATTCCATACTGCATTTAGATACATACGTCTTTTACTAAAACGGCTGGGTACGAGACTATTTTGTTAACTTACTAACGAGGTTAAATAAAACATTTCTAACACGCGGGGGGGGGGGGGGATAAATTACGGCGATAGCATATGAACTGATAGATATTTCATTATATTCAAAACAATTTGTGTGTAATGTATCTCTTTTGAAAATTTATGTTTTGACGGACAAAGATGTATTCTTTTGCAAATAAAATCTTTCTTAAAAAAGTTGTTTTAATGTTAGCGCATTATTTGTAGCAATTATATTCATCATAGCAAATTTCATTCTCAATTTAACTTTTCGTGCAAATATAATTCTTCTTGTGAATATACAATGTTTTTGTTGCAAACAGATTTTATTACAAATGTGTCTTATTGCCTGTATAATATTTGCTTTTTTGTGAATGTACACTTTGTTGCAAATATGTAAAATTTGATACTAATACATATATACATATAGGTTATGTAACTATGCTATATAACTATGCTGTATATATATATAACACTAATTCGACAGGTTGGGGGAAACCGCGATACCGCGTTTTCGTTAAGGCGAAAATGAAACAATAAAATACATAAGCATATATTTCCCCTAAGCTAAAAAAAAACTGTTCAAAGACATAATCAACGTTATTTCAATGGCTCGCCATCCGTTAGTGTTAACGGATAGGTGTCCGTAAATTCGTCTACATTGAAGTAATAGTATGGAGATTGTGTGGTTGAAAGCAAAATACCATACGTTTACGTATTCCTATATAAAAAGTGTGTGAAAACGTTAAGGGGAAACGATTTTTTCCCCGAATGTACATTTTCCCCCTAATGTATGTTTTTTTCACACGATTTTCCCCCAAGGTGAAAAATAGGCAAATATATATATATATATATATATATATATATATATATATATATATATATATATATATATATATATATATGCGTTACCGTACATAATATTAGTTGCAAACATTACTGCAAATTTATCTTCAGCAAATTCCATATTTTAGGAAATAAATATTCCAAATAATGAAGCAGCAACACATATTGCCCTGCTTTCTTGAATAAAGAGTGACCGGGCATACTACATTTTTCCCACTACATAATGTACACTATAGTTCCTTTTTTGCCCACGTGAAACCTCTCTATCCAGCTTTTTAAGATCATGAAGCGATTTGCGTCACGTGGAAATACCCGTTGATGCTTACTGCATTAGCGCCATCTTTCCCCTAAAGTGACGGTATGTCAAAGAGAACCGTCCATGGAGTACTGTTACGTGTTTTCCGACAAGGTGGAGATAGTGTTTTGCCTTTGTGGTGAGTGCAGGGGTAGATACAAAGATACAAAGGCGGTGACTAGGTTGACTAATCACACCCCCTCCCTTAGCCACATTGCTGTAATTCTCTAAATTTAACATTAATATGAGATAAAATCATAATAAAATAACATAACCAGGCAATTTTACACATCAAAAATACATCCCTGAGGCACTTTTGATAAGTTTTGCTGAAAACTTTCGCACACGATCATATCTATGCGCCCATAAGTGATCAAAATTTTCCAAAAAGGAGGAAAACCACCCCTTACATTCATCCCCACGACACAGATTAATGGTCACCTTCCTTCATGAATACTTGGACATGCCACTGGACTGACGAAGGAGTTTGATATGCGCAGAAACACTTATCAATGATGATGTAGAACGCGAAGATTTTTTGACGTTTAAGACATCCCAAATTGGGCAAATTAAATATGCAGACGGTTTAAATGGTTTCCTTCCCATCATACGTTTCTCTGTAGATGCCACTTTGAAATGAACCCATAAGCTTGGAACCACACTCTCTGCGTACTCAAGTTCTTGGTATCATGACTTATTTTAACTATGACCAACCATATGTCTGTATGTGTCGGCATAGACGGAGAGCCCAGTGGCTTGTTGTACGTATTGGGGCAAAGGGTACGTAGGTGTAGGTTTATTTGTATATGTGACACTATTTAAGCGGAGTGCCACCCTCAAAAAGTCAAGACTCCCCGAGAAGAAATTTGCCGAAAATGCATCACAAATTGTTCGAAAAGGCACTCTTCAAGCCTTGTAAGTCTGTAAGCAAAGAAATTTAAAACGTAAATATCCTTTAAAATAATTTTGAAGGGGGAAAACAGACTTGACGTTACTTTACAGGAAGCTATTCTCATTTATTGTTCTACAGCGGTAATCGAATGACAGATGGTTTCGGCCAGGCCCAAATTTGTATTAACCTATACTTGTTTAGGTAATGATGTTACGTTTACCATCAGATATAAGCAAGAACGGTACCTTAGCCTGTATATGCGGAAGGGAAGTCATATAGGAGATTAAGATGGAAATTAATTGTCAAGTTTGTGTTATCATTGTTGGTTTAATATGCCAAAAGTGACCATCCAACAAGAAAGGGGAAAGAGGAGTGGATGGGTCATGATGGGCTCTGGTACATTACAAAAATCCCAGAAATGCGGTTTAATGACTGAAAGTTAGATGATGACGATTCTACCCGGAAAGCATGAGCTGAAGGTGCGTACGGTGTTAGGCAGGTGGTCTGTGGCTAGCAGGGGGAAAATTGCTTTTTAGATGTCAAGTCAGGGAGGTAGAATACAAGTACAATGTGATGCATTGAGAGGATTTTGCAGAAAGTATATCAAAGAGGCATAGGAGAGGCACGGAGCAGGCAATCTATCGAGTGGCCCGGGAGCCAGATAAAGTATTGAAGGGGGCAAGATAGCTTCCAAGGGAGGGGGGATATTTTGTAAGGGGGATACATGCTGATGAAGGCAATACTACTTTTAAATTTCCTAGGGGGCGAACATTTTTGTAGAAAGGTGTCTCCCCTTGGTCCCCTTGGCTTCAGGTCTGTCTGTCAGGCCGTTTGGATTTGCTCTGAAATACCTCAATGATGAAACGTTGATATCCAAGTATTTAAACGTGCACCCACTCATATTTAAGAAAATGAAAGCTAAATCTCACTCAATTACATTTTACGAGAAGACTGCTCTTATCTGTTTGCCTGCCCCGTACATTTCAGCATTGTTTGTCATATCTTGCACTTGTACCCAAGTTTCTTGATAATACCAATTTAATTTCAAGGAGTCACGGAGATTTTCTGATTATAAACAATTAAGAGAATATCAAAAAATCACGCGATAAGGTTCATACTACCCAGCGGCCTACAATTTGCTTCCTTCTGGTACTACTTCGTTTGCTTTGGTTGTTCTTTAGGGCCGTCCCACCCTTCCATTCGCCGATTGAGGTATGCACTTGAGACATTCGTATATGAAATTGTGCGCATTTTAACCAAATAAAGAGAATAAACATGTATATTATTCCATATTGCTAAGTCCAGGCTACACATTCATTCTTCGCCGTAATGATGTTCTCATTGCCATCATCAAATTTCGCATGTGCTCTTGTTATGTCTTGTTTCCGCTACGAACTAATTAGTTCAAGGTATCAACATTTGGATCGCATGACGGACCTGCACATTGCTTCGCATGAGCCGCCTTTAGCCCCCGTCCAGTTGTCACGACATGGGGCCGGTAATTATTGTAGCCTTCCGTGACCAGTCGCTACCTGATGTGACGCTGACGGCACCGTCTACCTTATTAACAATATTAACATCTATATGTCAAACCAATATCAAGACATAATGGATCTGCAAAAGACTTGCAACATTTGACAAGCAAAAGTACTTTCTGTCTGGGACACCGTAAAGTGGACGTCTATTTTGGATCAAAATCCCCTGAGGGTTAGACAGTTTTGAATAAGGAGCGATAAAGTTGCCCGTGAGATGAATCTATATTTAGCGAGACTGGGGTGGATTCTTCCCTAAAGTGAAATAAGTAAGACGTTTACACCCCACCATAAGGATTACGAAAACCAAGTATTTTCAACTTTTTAAAACTGGGTTTTAAGTCTGCAAAAAAATGGAGTTTTCATTACAATTTTTGTTCTGAGGGTAGGTCTACAGTTTTGTTATAATAATTGAAAATGACGAAAGTGAAGTGCAGTCGAAATTTCAGAGTTGTTTGCATTCAAAAACTTTTACAGTCCAGTTTTGTAGTTTAACATGTGAAATATTAATTTGATTCTGTCACAAAAATGACTTTGAACATTCCAGTAATCTTGTTTAGTAGGCCATATTTTTAATTATTGTGATCTATTTATTTTACTTTCGTGACGATAAAAAATAATGACTTTTGTTAGTTGTGCAATATATCCTCCAAATTAGACATCCATTTAGAGGAAGGTGATTTTAGCGAGCTACCCGCAAAACTTTGGCTAAGACAAGTCACTGACGAGAAAAGCCTCCCCCTTTAGCGTCCAAAGAAGAAATATGGAGTACTCTTGCCCCAAAATGTATTGCATATGTGCCCCAAAATAGCATATATTTTACACAAATTAGGTTTAGCTGCACCCCCGCATGGTACGTCTATTGTGTGTGCATAATTGTTTTGGCTCCTTGTCCCGAACTAGTTCCAAACCTGCTTGCGTGTGATTGTGGTTGCCAATTCTTTTAATTTTTGTACATAATGCCTTCCGAGGATATGGGTAGGTTTATCAGGGGAAAAGGTGCGGTAGTTTTAAATATATGACACTCCAATAAATTATTTTGGGTTTTTATACGTTTTGTAATACTCAACCCAGCCGCTTGCCTATTGCTGAGATTAGGTAGTGTTATAGCAACGCTAGGGGAAGGGCTGAATAAGAATGGGTATGCCCCTTTGCTTCAACTTCCTTACCCGAGGACCACATTATACATTAACTGTACACTGAAGTTTCACTAATATTTATGAAAATTAAGAGTCAGCATTGTAAACTACCAAAATTCGTTCTGTGTAGGATGAGAATAACTATATTCAAAAATAGTTATTGAAATAAAGACTTAGCCATTTATTGTATTTTGTCAGAACAATTCTCGACCCACCCAACGTCGTTCCGTGGCCCTTCGTTGGAGACACGCTGCCCTAGGCAAGTCGTCACGAGCATTACAGAGAACGGAAAACTAAAGAATAATCTCAAAACGCACAATCATACGTCGTAACGAATATTTACTCCAATAACTCTCTTCAGTAATAAATAATAGTACATAATAAATACTACAGCACGTACAATACACATTTAATTCATATATTTACAATTAAGCTTTGGTATGGTTAAATAAATACAAGAAAATACTTTTTGTATTTTCACCCTCCGTTAAACTTCCTAAAATAAGCACACATTACTTTGAATGAAAATTTAGCCATCATGAATACTTGTGATATATTTCAGTTTTTTCCAGACTCTTTCAAAGGTCGTGTTTTTTCAAGTGCATTTGTGGCATTTTTGCGTTATCTCTATGAATGACCACTCCTTAGACACTTAAACATATAGAACACATTTTGGTGTCATGGTGAAAAAGGACGGAGCTATAATAATTTGTTCGTTGTTATTATATTCTATATTTTGTTAAAATTAGTTTATATGTTATTATTCCATTCATATATTATTTTCTCAACAACGTTTTACTTGGTATGAAAAGTTAGATGAAATACTTGATGCGGAGGGAATAGAAGAGACTATGTGTTATTTAGAATCAACTTTTCTGTATGGCACAATATTTCCTTATTTTAATTATATAACTATATATGAGGTATCCGTTGTCTTATACATAGACTTTTGTCATACAAAAGACACATCGAAGTTCTCCTCCAGCAAATTGACTGCACCCACCCTAAAATGTGTAGCCAATGTATTACAACACTTTTGTGATACACGCAGTGTTGATAAGAACCCCGTTCATTAGATAAGGCGTCCTTCCCCCTCCCACTTTCTCTTTCTCTCTCCTCATGTGACCTCACTCGCTTTTGTTAATCCACAGTCTGCGGACGTATTCAGTCGTTTTCTAGTCCAACCATGCGGTAACCATAATCTTATACATAGACAACGAGATTCCAATCTAGTGTATACAACCTAAGGTATTATTCACTACCGTCAGAATAAATAACGCATTAGACGAACGCACGTGGCTTATTTTAAACTTTGTTACACAAATTATGCATTCAGAAATTGAAGAATGTGACATTGAACACCTCTCACCCTCACTTGGAAATAGCCCTCATTTATCCTACAATTATTACTGTATGGCAAAACCTTCTAACGCATGCAGTGTTGATTAAATTCCCCTTCATAAGGTCAGGGGTCCCTCCTGCCCAATGCGGCCCTATTGTCCCACACATACAGGGTAACATTGCAATAGCCAAATCTGGTGCCACGAGCAATATTACATACCCCAGTAGACATTTTGAGGACACGATTTATTGTCTAGGTCTACCCGGACCTACGTATGCATTTCCGTTCGATAATCAGTCTGATCAGAGGTTGTTTGGACTAAAACCTGACTGTTCGATCATTATCCATACGAAATTCAGCAAAAAGACTACAACATTTTTAGACGTCCCTCTGACGTCTTACTAAAGTCACAGAAAGGTCATTTCTTTAACAGACATCAGTCCGATCTACTAACGACCTTCAAATACTATCCGACCAATTGGACCAACATCTGACATCGGCCCGACAGCAAAATGTTCTTATAACGATCCCGTGCATTATATCAAGCTAGTTAAACCTTCTGCCTCCTTGCCCCCCTCCATTTTCTCACTCACCCCTTCTCCCCTCTTTATATTTCTATTTCAGTTTATTGAACCTTATTACTTGATGCATGTGTTGCACCTCTTGATATAACTGAACTGTTAGTACATTCAATGCGTTTGATAATTACAATTTCTCACAGTAACGTATAAAACCAGCCTTAATAAGAACATATAAATTGTTTCTTAACTTACAATACACAACCGATTGCAGTATTTACAAACAATATTTTAACGTGATATTAGATCATTTCATGATTTGAAAAAAAAATCACGTTGAGCTAATTTTGACGACTGCATTTAAGAACAAACCCATTGCAATGATCAGTCCCTCTGACAGCAATAACTAAAAGTACTTGCGATAACTGAATTGGCTACCTTAGCCATACGAATTTCTCCAAGGTGACTCAGTCAAAATAAGCATGTAGAGTCTCGTAATGTGTTAGCATTATGCTAAAAATTTTGTCAAATAATAATGTATCTCGATTTCTATAGACTGAGAAACATTTATACAATGGCCTACTGTTTATGAAAACTTGAAGTTGAGCGTGCTCATTAGATAAGAAAACACTGTACTTTGGTAGGAACGCTGAATGACTTAATCCTGACATTGAGATAAAATTTATACCACTAGTAAATACATCAAATGTTCCCCACTTGGATGGAGAGAAGACCTACAATTGACCAAAGCGTACAACACCTCCCCCCACTCATTAAAAGAGACAAAACTATCAGCCTAAAGCACAGACAGAAACATAACTGACATTTTGCCTACGTTATCGCTACCGTCTATTTTTTTACCTTCAGAGTTGGCACGTCAAAGTTGACTTATGCCAGCCGAGGTTAACTGTTGCAATCCGTAATGTATGATCCACCGCCCGCTCAGAATTGATATATCAAAGTATAGGTAATCGGCATGTGGCAATCTTTCGTATTTTGTTGACACACTACGAATGAATTAAAAATATAACAGGGGACGTTGGTGCAGTAACTTGTATTAAATAAACAGGCTGAGGATGATCCGGGTACTTGTTTAGCGGCCTCTCCCAGTCTGAAAACACCAGCCCCACCTTCACTTACTTGAAATCACAAACAACTGTATCAAGGACACAATTTAAACTTTTGTTAAGTTATGTCGCTGTTTCATAATACCCATCAATTAATTGCTGAGTATTTTATGTAAAGGACACAACTACTTCTCTTTGGTACATATGTTAGCATGCCACTACCAGCCATTTGAAAGTAATGCACAGAAAAGACAAGGAACGAAAGAATTTCAAGATTCCAGCATTTACCCAGTTTTCTGAATTGATCGCATTTAAGAGAAACCACCAGTTCTCCTTTAGTGAAACATTTAGTGTCTCACTTTTTATTTGAGCTGCTTTCACCATGGAGTTAGAACTCCCTGTTTCCAGGGTGTGGTAGTTTATTTCACACTTTTGACTGCAATTTGAAGATTTCATAGTTCATACTCCTGCCCACCTAAGTCAACAGATCAACTCTTTGCTTGTAAACTAGCTTTGACTGAGCACTATAAGCCATTTCATTTTCAACAACTAACCTGCCAAGAGAGTTGGCAGTAAACGTTCTAAATGTAGAACACTCAATGACTACAGCATTCTTTCATACGAATCGCTAGAATTTATATTGCAGTTGGATGTTAAGAGTACATCTACCATGCCCTCTTTCCAGTACACTCGTTGTGTTACGTCACTCGTTTTCCATATCGATGGTGCTATCACTGTTCCCCATTATGCAGCTATGCAAGAACTGCGTTGTCTCCATATTCTCGGATCCTGCAATTCGATATAACACATGTGAACTTACATCGAGACATTAACCTAATACTTTCATTGCAACTTGCCATTTCTTAATTGAAATATAAAGAAACTGCCCTTCATTCGACTGACTTTTTGGCGAAATGCTAGAGGGCGGAATGAATGTTTTCTCTCCTAAACATCGAAAAAGTTTAACAAATGTATCATCTCGGTTTCAGTAAAGATGACTTCGATCTTGTTCTGGATAACTGCTTTCCATTTCTTGACATTTTTCGGTGTTTTGCTCTGTGTGGATCTATCTTGTTGTGTTTTGTTTGGTCGAATATTGATGTTCTGGGGACTGTTTGGTAGTTGGTCCTTGGTTTAGTGGGTGTAAACTGTAGAAAAGAGGAAAAATCTCCAATTAACTTTGTCTTGAAGTGACAGAATAAAACCATCCAGTGAAGCATTAAATAATGAAAATTGTCACACAATAAACCAATTCAGCTTCTTCACGTTTCTAAAAGCAGGGCAAAAATCCTCCCTTGTTAGAGAACTTGCGAGTAGCAGTTTTAAACCAGCGAGCAAACGACCAATCAATCTAAGTGAGGCAGTGGCGCTACCGGTGCGTGCGCAGCATACTTACATATGCTAAGACACGTGCAAGTGTTTGATTGCATAAACCTCTCGAAATATTTTCAACATGGCAGAGTAAATAAGCATGACATCACTGACCTGAAATGAGTATTTACAACAGAAGCAAAAAGCATAGAGTTAAATACTCTTTTCGTGCCTTGCAGTCTTGACTCTATTGATGCTACATACAAAGTTTCGCGGAGTATTAGCTGTTCTATAAACTAGTTTTGTTTAAATAAAACACCCTAATTGTTTAAATAAAAACCCTAATATACTTTTTGTCCCCCCCCCTAAAAGAAGGAGAGATATGTGGATGTGATTACTTTGGCCCTAAAGAAACAACGCTTGGAGAAAAAAGCAGTTGTGAAACGATTACTTAAAATTTCCACACATCATGGTTATTAGCTCGCTACCCGTTATTACCTTGTTCAAGGTAAGTGAATAATTTGAGATATTTCAATATAAACTTTTAAGTTAACAATATTTGATTTTGAACGTTTGAAGGAGCTCGAAGTTTCTTTTGGTTTGCCCTGAAAACTTAATGAGACCGATGTTAATTTCATCTGCCCCTTTTTTGCTTTACTTGACAAACGAATTGTAACTCTTGACACCCCTAAAATTGTAAACCAATATAAGCGATTGCATACAGCTAAGAGGTGCTGAAAGATGAAAAGGCCACACATCGTACAGTTCGATAAGCCAGGAGTGGATAGAATTTCTTTTGTGACGATTAAATCATTACGAATTATCCACCTGACAATGTACTTTCCTTTTTTGAGTAACAGACTCTAAAATATGATCCGTTATACTCCACAGAGGCCCCCAAAGCAATCTTATCTGATTATCTAATGTACAGACGACAGGCTGTCATGGCGCCAACATGCTGACGGTTTACCTACCTAGATTTTGTCTGCATCCCGCCTGATCGATTGACAGAATATGATTGCCTGTATGTTTTTCCTGACATGTAAAGATATTAGAAGCACGTACCTTGATTTGAGGTTATACTTTACGCTAATAAGTATAAATACTATGAAACGTATATAGGCCCAGGTAATTGATCTTTCCAGCCAGGTGTGTCTATACATGAACGTAATGGTCAAAGGTCCATTTTAATGCAAAAAGTAGCTCCTAAAGTTGGGCAATACGGTCACGTGGTCATACTGGTGATGGACTGAAACAGAAGGCATGCAGTATAGCCAGCGAGTTGCTATTTAGCAACCCCCTGGTATATCCTGTTCCTATAATGACTGCCAGAGAAAGTAGTATACTCTTACGCCGACAAAACATTAACTTTCAACTTGTCGCAAATAAAGTAAACAAAAGAAACAAGGAGTAATATTTCTGACGATTTGATGCATATGTAAGTCTTTAGATAGTTCAGATCAGCAGAAAGGTCTTCATTCAGCAGCCCGAAGTAAGCATTCCTGGGGCCCAAGGCGCCGAGTCTGTGAGGGCATGAAAGTAAACTTTCCTTGAAACTATCTTAGAGGACTTTCGCAGGCTCCTATTTTCGTGCTAGGGTCTAAGCAATGTGTCTACTCTTCGGTTTTGCCATCCGGCCCTAACAGCCACTAGGAACAGTGCTTTGATCTGTTGCAACATTATCTGACAGCGCTGACCAATTTTGATGCGAAACCAAAACAAACCACATGAACATTTGATAATTGGAAGATAATTTTCTACTATGTTTCAAAGTTACTTTTGGTCCTCCACTTTGGTCCTCCACTTGAACAACTCAGTTGAATTAATCTAAATTGACTTTTGGAGACAAGTTTAATGTGACACGTAACAGAATTAAATGATTATCCAAATTAAACATTATCCCACCTGTTCTCGAGGTACATGCCTTCTGGACCTGTCCTCGCCATCGTTCCACCGCACTGTTGTTCTTCTCTCCCGTTCTCCTTGTGTTTTACTTCCTTTCTTGCCTTTCTTACTGGATTTTGTTTTCCGCGCTTGTTTCCGCCTTTCCTTCTCTTGTTGACGTAATAATTTTCTCTGCCTCTTTTTCTCTGCTTTACTTAACTTGTTACCTCCCTCTTTCCCTTTTCCACCCCTGGACGGGCCTTCGTTATTATCGGTTTGTGTAGGTGTGACTCTGTTTCTCGACCCGGATTGCTCGTCAGACACTGCAGGGGTGTTTTCATCGGCTTCTTCTGCACCTTGATTTTGGTTCCTCCTAGATGATCCTTTTTTGGGTTTCTTCGGTTTTCCAGGTGTTCTTTGAGAATTGCCTGTGTTTGTACCCGCATTGCTATTCGATGCGCCCCCTCTCTGAGATGAACCACCATTGTTTCTTCTTCTTCCTCCTCCTCCTTCCTCTCCCCCTCCTCTTTGTCTGGATCCATGTCCATTTTCACTTGCCACATCCCTTTCAAAGTCCTCTTCTGTTTGGTTTCGATGTTGATTCCTGTTGCCCTTCCCTTTCCCTCCATTGTTTCTACTTGACTGTCGATCACTATCCCTCCCTGTCTGATGATCAGATCCCCTCCCACCCCTTGAGCCGGATAAGCTATCTGCACTTTCAGTCGCCGTCGCGGCCGAAGGAGGTCGTCTGTTTCCTCTGTCTTCAGAAGCTAAGTCTTCATTTCCTGGGCGACATTTGCGATTGCCCTTCTTATTAGATCCCTTTTTCTTAGAATTTCTGCAATTATTTCGTTGTTGATTTTGATTATCTCTGCTCCCTTTACCTCTGTTATCCCTGTCTGCATTCGGTCTGGGAAGCTCTTCTGTTTCTGTCGGATGAGTAACGGTTTCATCAACATTGTCTTCGAGGGTATCTTCTGAATGTCTGTTGGCATTGCCTCTATTTCTACCGCTGTTCGACTTCCTCGGCGTCTCTCCATCAGGTGTGATGTCAGCTCCAGCGTGACGGGAATTTCTTCTGGGCGACGCCGACGGTTCGGTTGTTGTACGTTCCGTCGACAACTCCGTTGGCAGCTCGGTGGCAAAATTGCAATAAGATTCGAGGATTCTAGTTGTGCAGTAATTTTCGCAACATTCGGTGACGATTCGACCTGTTCTCCTCCTGTTTCGGGTGCGGTCGTTTGTCAGAAACGAGTTAGCCCGCTCTTCTGTTAGAAATGGCGATCTGGACACTGCCGAAAAGAGTAAACGGAAGTTGTTTAATATTGTTGATAAAACGTTACAAACTTTGTCATATTGATGGAAATTCATACATTATAACCAATGAATATTTCAAGCAAAGTTCATCAGGACTGTAGTGTTCCATGGTCAAAACATAACTTGAGAACAAGTCCAATAGCTGAAAGGGAGAGCTTGCGATAAGCCTCGAAGAGGAAAACTTTACAAAGGGAAAAAGCGAATTCATACGCACTTTTTGTTTCACTCAAGAAGTAGGCTATATCAAATACTCCACCCGTAAACGACTCCTGGCCCAATTCGATAGCACGTTTCTCGTTAACGGACAAATGCACTGAATCACCACGTTTTAAATTAGCATAACCTCCCCGCCATGTGTGGTTCTTTGAGCCTTGGAGAAGGGGTTTTGTACTGAGTTGTTATAAATTCATGCAATAGGTTTAATAACCGCTTGTTCTACTGATAACAAGATAAAAAATTATGGTCGCAAACATCATGTAAAAGGTCATTGTAACAAGAGTGCTGTTGGTCAGATTTAACTACCCTTTTAAAAAAGGGTTGGCAAATACTCATGACCTTCCAATGACAACATAATTTCTTGAATTTTTTCTGCAATGCTGAACTTTCAATAATAAATAACTCAAAGACAGTGTTATCTGAATTCCGTTAGAGATGACCGTAAAGCAATGGTGAATTATGTTGAATACTAAATGATAGAAAAATAGAAATCATTCAGACTGAGTGTGTTTTGAAACTTCTTTTTCTTGATGTAAGTAGTTATATTGAAATAAAAATATACCTCAACTAATTGAGGAGTGAAATTTATTAAAAGAAGATTGACTTTAAAATATTATGAAAAAAATAAGGAACCAATTTTTGTACCTTCATCTATCTCCCATGTTTGAGAAGGATTAGTTTTGTCTTTTACTCAATAAGCAAACGTAGAAGTTGAACGGCACTAAAACGCATAAGCAGAGCAACTACGAAATATTTACGCGATATCAGTGCATTTGTGAGAGTCATGCTGTCGGCTGAAGCTCATACGCAGAAAGTTTGTTGGCTGTATGCGCTACGTGCGCACAGCAACAACTAGGATGCAACAAACGTCCCAACAACAGACACGCGACCAGTGGCGCCGGCACGGGGCGCGTCCGCCCCAATCGATTTCAGAAACTTTCTTCGAAAATTTTGAAATTATCTCAAAAGGCGTTTATGCTACGGATCTCTATAGGGGGTCGCGTGAGGTGTGTTTTCAACCGAGTGATAGATGTAGTGTAATCATTTTCTTTCACAAATGGTACTCAAACATAAGAATTACCGCAAATCCATTGCAAACTATCAAAATTTTCGCGCTCTCCGCGCGCTTCAAAGCTTACCTCAATATTATCCGTATCAATAATTTTCCGGTAGGTACCCCCGCAGAAGCACAGCAATAAAATTTGAAAGCTGTTTACGAATTCTCAGGAAAAGAACGGGCTTTGTGATTGGCATATAGGTTTGTTGGGGGAATTGAAAGTGTCTCGATGCAGAGCATGAATGCAGGTTTTGCCATGGTTATCTTATTTAATGAAAAATTTCAGCGCGCTTCGAGAGCATAGGTGACGGCTGTACCCGATCTCATGACCATTATTAAGGTTATAATACATGCAATTATTCTGATCAAAACACTTTTTCGAAGATTTCCGAAGAACAGAATTACATCTCCAACCTCTGTGGGGGCCTATGGGATCTCTCTATCTTATTTGTATCATGATGTGGAAGGTTGAAAGTACGTATTTGCCGTTATACATTTTTCAAAAATTTTACCGAGCACAGCAATACCTATCAGGGGAGTCTAATACACTTCTTCTGCCCTGTGCATTTTGGACCGCCTTCAGCTGTATTTTCTCCCTTGAACGTATTGGGACACTTCGATGATTAGCCCCCCCCCCCCCACTTCAAAATTGGCGCCGCGGTCCCTGCCTCCTTGCACCTATAATCTCCCTCCCATTCCCCATCGCTGGAAGATTTTCGTCTGGACTTTCGTTCAAACTTAGCAAAAATACGATAGTTGTAAAGTGCTCGCCATCATCTCTGTCTGTCTGTAGTACTATTTGGATGTCAGGCAATAAGCATGTCAGTGCCCCATTTCATAGAATTGATCCAGAGCTTCCAGGAGGCCTTATATCGGTGTCTGTGAGCCTTAGATACGCTTTTAAAATGCACAATGAAGCACAAGGAAAATTTTCGTAATAGTCCAAGAATGTTTCTGTGGACACCACGCACGTATTTTCATGTAAAAACTTTCCCCGAATAGAAGGCATTAAAGTAGGAAAAGGGGGGGGGGGGCTTCATGAGGTTTGCTGGCAACATACCCTTCTCTTAGACAACATACTCTCCTCTTTCACCTAACCAAAAATTACAATTCACTAAATTATGAACATTTTCTAGCCATATATATCAGTTCCTAAAATATCCCACACATAGGGCCATTTTGCATTTAAGCAACCTTAAATTCACAAAAAATTTTCGAAGGGGAGGGGGAAGCCCCCTTAGACCTCCCCTCAAGACGGCACCTTTATGTAGTGACAAGGAGTCCACACTTATGTATACAAAACGCAGGGACCCATAAAAAAGGTACATTTACGCAGACTTGGGGGTTTAACTGAGGTGACATTACGACGTCATCTGTGGTGCCCCCAATCCCCTACTCCCGGAGGCGCCACTGCTCGCGACGCAGTGACGTCGGTGAAAATCGTTGAAGATTGATTGCTGATCTCTGCTTTAATTTTTTGGTTCTCTTCTTGCTATTTTTGTTAACTAAGCTTAGCTATTTTACACCTTGTATTCTAAGCCTACATGCGCCGCATGGTAAACTTCATCTCGCATCAGAACAGCCAATACTATTCCAAGTCACTGACAACACAACTCTTTCCAGAAACAATGGTTTTTCTTCATCTTTGCTCTATTACATAGCATGATTGCCAATGATATTGTGGTTATGCGTAAGAGTTTTTATTATGTCTTTATTTTGCTGGCATTATAAAATTATGTGGGTACCTGATCTTCCATGAACCCCTGATGTCATTCCGTAGTATCCCCGATCTCCACAAACAAAAGCCAGTGCCTCAACGAGAGCCTCGCCGCAGTACTTTTGACCGGTGCCATCAGATGATAAAACCAAAGACATCAGTGAAAGAGATAGATACGCAAGTGTTTTGCACATTTGATTGAGATGCATCTTCGCGAACGATTCTGTAAACGAATAAGAAAACTTGTTGGTGGTTCGATGAAAAACAGTTAGATAGAATGAAATGTAAAATATGAATTACGAATATTTTTGATTGTCTGGTTACAGGATACAGTAATCATTTGAAGTTCTCATGACAGAACTGTACCACACAATGTATTGAAGAGGGTGGAGGTGGGGTATGATATGTTCAAGGGAGAACAAATACTTTTAGGAGGCAAAATATACTGAAATGCACCGGTAGTAACTGTTTTTTTTTTATTGAGGGAGAAATCTCTAAGGCGACTACCTCTTCCCCTTCCCCTTGGCTACGAGCCTTTCTCACACCCTAAAAACAGTTGGGTAAAACGTTGGGTCCGTAAGCCACCTCCAAAACTGTTGGGTAAGAAACTCCCCAAGTTGGTCAAAAATTACCCTTTACTTGGGGAAAATTCATCCACCATGGGAATCCTTTTGACCAACTTTGGGCAGTTTTTTACCCAACATTTTAGGAGGTGGCCAACAGACCCAACCTTGGGTAAAAGTTTACCCAACTGTTTTTAGAGTGCGGCGTTGCATGGTAATGCCTACTGCCCCCGGAGTAGAACATTACAATCTTCCATTACAATGCAATCACAACTTATTAATGGAAACAAATGCCACAAACACCTCAATAAACTAGGCATACTGCACGCACGATGTGGAGTTCGCAGGCGCGCGTAGTAGACTTACACGCGCAACCGTGCACCTGACCGGTGCATACAACAGCTGTCTGCATTTGTTAAAGTTGCAATGATACGCGCTTAGCTTGATGGGGCGGGGGGGGGTCTGTTCTGTGACGTCATATGCATAAGGTCTATATATTTACAATGAAAGTGCTTACAACATTTTAAATGGGCACAGAAAGTTGAAAATGGGGTTGTGTAACTTAAATGTGGAAGAAACATTTTGCAGTTTTTCTCTTAAACTTTTCAGAAATGAAGTTTCGAACTCTCTAAAATCTTTGGAGTGAAAATCACTCTTTTGGAGTGAAATTAGGGATCACTCTAAATTTGGAGTGAAAAATGTGAATCGAAAAAGAGTCATTCTCACTCTTTTAGAGTGAACATTCAATCTTAATTTTGGAGTCATCCCTAATTTCACTCTTTGGAATTTAGAGAGAATATCTTTTTAATAAACAACGTTTTCTTCCGATTCAATAACCAATTTATCAAGCCACCCTTGAAATCACAAAGATTTGTATCAGTGAGCTGCCAAGTGGGCCAAGCGGCAGGCCTTAGGTTGATTGCTGTAAAAAGGATCATTCTTTTATCAAACACTTTCAAAAGCATTAGCAGTCCGGAAGTTTCTCCCGTCTAGGGAAAACCAAACTTCTCTGGAACCGGGAAAAGCTTATGGAACACGTTGGACAAGTTTTCTACCCTAAAAAAGACAGGGTTTAGCAAAATCACTCAATAACTTGCGTTTTCTCAAAAAAAAAAAAAAAAAACGGCGTGGTGAACCACCGATTAGGAAGTGGTCTTTCGGTAAATATGACAAAACAGCTAACGAATATAAATTTAATTCCATTACACTAGACCAAAAAATTTTGCAAGGGGATCCGAAAGCCATTCTTCACTGAAAATGTACACAAAGAAAGCGAGGAATTGTGGGTAAAATGGCAATCGGGGGAAAAACTAGATTCTCCCAAACGGGAAATCTCCCGAGCTGATTAGAAAGGTACGTGGGTTAGGGTTTAGGAATCGTGTATGATTTTAGAATAATTAGTAAAAGACATTGACTTCAGCTAAAATCATCACTATACTCACATTTTCAAAGTGCGACCTGGGAGGAGAGTGGGAAGGGAGGAAGGGCAGGGGATAGAGAAGAGGGCATGGGTTATGAACACGGACTTCTTATAATATGGACAGAGCATATAGCACTAACGTCCTATGCGTAAATTGTCGCCAACGTACGTACCCGAGTAGGCTTACCGATATGGCTGCCTGCCGTAGCCGTGTGTGTAAAAGTTTGGACTTGCTCAAGTGGCTCAGTATCGACATATTGAGTGAGAAACTTGTAATATTTTCAAAACAATGCAAGCTCAGGTCAAATTCAACAAATAGAATGAAGGACTGTGGTATTGTTATTCCATTCATGTTTATATTTTGTCTAAAAAGTTGCAGATTCATCGTCAAATTGGGCAAATGGTAGTTGCCCGGCGGCCATCTTGGTAAGCCTAAATTTTTTCGAAGGGTGGCGACCGTATTGGTCGAGTGGATCCTCTGTCCATGTATATGAGAAGTCAGTGGTTACGAACTAAAGGAACGCTTGTGAAAATGATAAAAAATCGAATGACCCCTTATATATAGAGTATTTTATAATTGTCCGCAGAGAAAAAAATTAAATAATACGTTTTAAGTTTTAAACCAAATGAACTGTGTATATATTGCGAGAAAAATCTTGAATTATTTTGAGATTATGAAAATGTTACTATTGTACACTGAGCATAGCGGAATAGTTCGATAGTGTGGTGTAGATATGTTAAGTATCTTAGTCCCCCTGCGCCATTTGAATAGTTCATAAACTTAATTATTGCTATCTCGAGTAAAACTATCAAAGTGAGATTTGCATCCACTAGTGATCTACCATTTTTTTTGTTTGAGAGACATTCAGAATTACAGAGAACAAAAAATTATTTCAGGTAAAAGTTATCACTTGATGAGACCCTCGATGTAAAATTGCATGTTCTTTCTTCCGTAATTGTGGATCGCTTATATTACCAGGTTTCAACAATTGAGAATTTTCATACAACTGAGAGTCGCCTGCCTTGACATAGGAAAATTAATTCCCATAAAAAATTAAGATACCATACGCATATGGGATGTACTTGATTTACCTTTTTCTTTTCTTTTTTTTCTGGAGGAGGCGATGATCCGTTTTTGAACGAGAATAATCTGTGTTACAGGAGCAACCCCCTATTTTTTTCAAAAAAGGGTCCCGAGAAACAGGCTTTGCGGGCATTCGGGGGGGGGGGCACAATAGCCAAGCCCCTCCATCCTTTAGACTCATACACCTGTTGAAGTTATACCAGAGTGGTCCATGTTAATCTAGCACCAAGGGTTGAAATAATTCAATGATTACTGTCTAAATTTTTCTGAATGTTCGTTTTAAGAATTACCTTCTATGAATTTGGCTGAAATTTATTAGGTTTATTCTATACGCAAAGCGCATGATACGTAATGGTATCAAGTTTCCTTATGTACTGTCACTCGCTTGTTTATTAGTTCTGGTTAATTAATTTTCATTACTTTTGAGTATACGTATACTGTGTACGAATGTAGGTTTGGTCCACACAGATAAAATTAAATTAATGGCACAAAAGGAAAACGAAGGAAAGTTTATACTCCAAAGAATTAAAATCTAACCTTAACAGCAATGTCGTAAGTTACCCGTTGGAACTATTCTAAATTTCCTACTATTATTCAGTACGGATCTTTTTCATTCTTTGTTTGCTTGAAGGTTTTTTTTTTCTTCTTTGCTCTTTTTGTTATCTAAGCTTAGCTATTTTACGTAGTCTATAGCGTACAAGCCCCGAATAGTATAACTTTCTTCCTTGTATATAAATAAGCATATTTTTTTTACGTCAAGAGTACTCTCTTAATTCCAAAGAGTGAAATTAGGGATGACTCCAAAATTAAGATTGAATGTTCACTCTAAAAGAGTGAGAATGACTCTTTTTCGATTCAAATTTTTCACTCCAAATTTAGAGTGATCCCTAATTTCACTCTAAAAGAGTGGTTTTCACTCCAAAGATTTTAGAGCGTAAGTAAAGTAAAGGGGCACTTCAACATCTTCCTCGAGATACATGTTTTTGAACCTTGAGCTCTGTTCACAAGTTTTCACGATCGGATGCTGCGTCCTGCCAAGTTCGTCGATCAAGTTCCTATTGGCCACATATGGCTCACATACGCCGAACGTATCAAGGTGACCTTAATTGTTGTAAAAACAACCTTACCCTTGATCAGAAACAACTGATAAGTGGTTTAAGGCACTTTCTCCAGTTTCTCCAAACAGCTGCCGACAACTTTGCTATCCAAACGTGGAGAAATAGGATCTCTACCCGCCCAAAAGAGGGTCCTAATTGCTTGGCAGGGTCTCCTTTTTTCATCCTGTCACAACATGTATCACTCTATATCTGTATCACTTTGCTGTTGTTAAGTTTCCTGTTGGTTGACTGTCTTTCATTACGGAGATAAGAAACACATTGCGGTTAAATGTCAGTATTGGTGGGAAAATGTTTAAAATGGTATAGAAATAATGAACCGTTGACAGTTTATTGGAGTCTCCTTATGATATACTTAAATGTGAAACAAAGCAGCGTGTACCAATTAATTACTTCATTCATGAATCACAGGCTTAATGAGATGTTTTGACGTTACGGTCTGCAGCTTCCACCCTATGTAGGCCTAACCTGTTTTGTTCTTTAATGTACATAAGATGATGATGATGCAGGCCGATTCAAACCGCCACCAGAAAAGGTCAGTTGATAAATAGCATACGAGCTGTACACAGTGAGTGGCTACCGTACTATATTACTACCTTCGAGTTGAATACAATTTAGCAAAGGTTCATGTAGAATATTACAAGTCAAGCAGAGCGAACTGTCAACTATTGGTTTGACTGTATAGATATTCAACCTAAGGTGTGTGTTTAGGCAAAAATGTATCTTATGTGAGAAAGGAAATAACGTAAGAATTCTGGCGAGATCTTCATCAATATGTTTGTGTGGTTAACGAGACAATGTTGGTAGATTAAGTTACAACATGTATTACCTAAAGTGAACTTGAAACAAGCAGGAATGATGTGATCTCCTTATATTGATGAGTAATGTTTTAATGTTTGTCTTTTCCACTTAATAATTGACCTATTGCAGGTCAACTTTAGTTGGATAGTTTGACAAAAAAGCTTATTATTTTGAGATTAACATGTCACTTGCTTGCGTAAAGCTCACGTTGCGTTGAAAATCTGATACTTCAGGTGTAATATCTCGAAAAGACAACGAGAAGTTGAATACAAATTTAACTACAGTGCCTACCTGAAATACCCCTCTACCATACTGTAACTAAATTTTAGCCTGAACTTTTAAAAAATATACAGAGGTGTAGGAGGACACATAGGACACCGGAGGAGGATGAAAATGATTCCTTGAGACACTTTGAATAGTGGTATGTTACACTCTTAAAACACAGGGGTTAAATTTAACCAGGATCGGTGTTCTATTTACTCTAACACAATCCTGGTTAAATTTTCCATGAAGGCCTAGTTAAACTAACGCAAATCCTGGTTAAAGTAACTAGGATTTTAGTTAGTTTAACCAGGATTTTTCTTAGTTTAACCAAGATTTCATGGAAAATTTAACCAGGATTGTGTTGGAGTAAATAGAACACCGATCCTGGTTAAATTTAACCCCGGTGTTTTAAGGGTGTATGTAATTATTGGGTTTACTTTAACGAAGGAGGAGGAACACATAAACCTTTTACTTACCGGTGGAATTGATTAGTCAAACTTGTTTGCTATGGTTGAGATATTTACAAAATGTCATCTTTTTGTAAATTTTACACTTCTTTGAAAAGAAATAACCTCGCAGAAAAGTTGGGGAATGTATTTTTACCTTTGGTACTTGGCATTGTTTAGTTAAAAATGTCCCCGCCTGGTTGTTAAAAGAGGCCTACGTGAGGTTTGTTAACTGCTAAGGTTCGGTAAACCAGCAAATATTTCAGATTTATCTACCTTCATCACCTAACCTGGCTACCTGGCTACGGGCTTGGGATAAAACATTTTGGGGGTCCGGCTTTTTGCTTCAGTTCTTTTCTCAAACCCAGTTGAAAAAAAAATACCCAACCGTTTACGAGTGGCAAGTACTTTTCGGTAGCAATGCACTTTAAAATTAAAAATGAAGCACAACACAACAACAAATTTCACTTTTGTAAGTTAAAAGGGCCCCGCAAATGTGACTGAAACAGTATGTCTTAATTTGGTAAATTAGAACATTAACAGACCGTTGTGGTGTCCTTCGTTACATGTATTAATTTGAAATAAATTTTTAAAGTATTTCAAAATCTACGTACACTATAAAAACGTCTATTTTGAATCCAGAAAATGATGAAATGTGCCCTTAATCCAAATTGGATCACAAATTTGGCTAGTACTAGCTCAAAAATTGTGATTTCGGGGTCAAGATGAACCATATCTATTCAGGTATATGACCAGATTTTGGTTTTGTGTCCATTTGATCGGATTCGGTTTAAATTTGAAATCGGGAGGACTTAGCGTGTACCTTATTACTTACGTTAGTAAGAAAAACTCAAACTGATGTTGAAAGGTTGTGTATAATAATCACATTATAAAAGTTACCAAAGCATTGCTTGATACCATTCTGATGTGTCACAGAAATTTGTTTAACACTCTAAAAACGTCCGGATAAATTTGAACCTAATCCGGATTGGAGGGGCACCGACCCAAATCCGTGCCATTTGCAGTAATCAGATTTGGATAAATATGACCCATTCCGGATCATATTTGACCCAAATTTGATGAAATAAATGACCCGGATTTGGAGTAGGTGTCCCTCTGATACGAACGTTTTTAAAGTGTATTATTCGGTAGCTTAACATTCATTTTTGAATAAATGTGATATGTTCTATAAAACACGTTGTAAGTGTCGCATTCTTACAAAACACTGAACGATTGCGAATAAAATGTTGCATCATTTACTTGCGCCATTGACAGTAGCCATGATTCGTAATATCTTATCTCGGAAAATAAAATATCAGGCATATTATAGACATTCCGACAAGTACTGAGCTAGGTGAAGGCTCCACTCGAAAGATCAAATTGGGGCCAAACAGGTTTCTACGATCAAATGTCTAGGTAGGTTAACATGAATATGATATAGGGGAAAGTCCCCCGACAAAATACAGCACATGACGTGTTCCTCCCTGAAATACACATGAACTCTGTAGCTCTGAGTCTGTGGAATATTTACATCCAGCGATAAAATTATCCCTGTACGTTCGTGACTCTCGAAAACAATTGCATAGACTGGTGTCATTTATCAAACTATCTGGTTACTCTACTAAAACGAGTGCTATGGATGCGGTTACAACATCCCACATTTAAGTTTGCACGACACCACAACACGTAACGATGTCTAACCGCCTCATCATAAAGTGAAGTGACTGTATTAAGGTTTTTGAACATTCACATACATGTTTTCCATCCACCTTTTTTATAAGTATCATTGTGTATGATCCTTACGAGAAGTTCACACCTCAACATTGCTCACTTAATAATTAAAAAAAAAATTAAAACATGCATTTTCAGAGGCAATTTTCATAGAACACTAGGTTATCTTATTTTCAATGTGATAAGATCAGATGCCAACAACTTCCCTTCTGTAAGCACGAATTTTTCGTTTTTCCAGTGGGATTTTCTTTGATGGTTTTAAGAACGGTACCGCTACGTACGGAATTGACTTAATTTAAGCGGTAATATTTTTCCGTTTCTATTACCTCCAACATACAAACAATCAAACCAGACCCTTTACAGACCTTTGCCAGACCCCACAGTTGTGATAAACAAAACATGAAACAAATGATTCTTTGGTAAGGCGACTTTAAAGTCGGATAAAGGGGTTATCGCAATGAAGGTGTATTTACTCTTGCTTCGGAACTTCAACCAAAGCTCAGTTTCCAAAATCAAATAGTTACGATCTACACTTACACTCTAGAAACTTGCTATTTAAATTTTGATAAAAACTAGTCAATATGGGCAAGAACCGGAATCTTGTCGAATACCGGTAGTTGACTATATTTGGCTGAAAATGAACCGAACTGGTTTCTATTTAACCAAATAGTCAATGTCAAACGGTTAACAAAGTTATTCAAATATTTGACAGGATTCTGGTTCGTACCCCTTATAGCCTCTATTGCTTGTACAGTGTATTTTTTCAAATACAGTTGTACACAGAACATAGCTTGCTTATAGTGGCACTCTAGCTTAAGACTTTGAAATTAGGCTAGTCGTAAATTAATAATGTGTTCATCGTTAAGTTCTAATAGACCTTATGCACTGACGTCCGCGACGTCATTTTGTAGGCGAACTAACGAAGCACACTGCACGCACGACGCAGACTTCCAACGCGCTCGTAGAAATATACGCGCGTATTCGACCAGTACAAAGCTCAGCTGTCGGCATTTGCTGGTGTTCGTTGCAATGATACGCGGGGAGGGGGCGCATTTTCTCTTCTGTGATGTCGTATGGCGCATATTCTATACGAAGCGTGTTGAAAGGGTTCAATCAACCTTGGAGGGCAAGTTATTTATTCACAATGAAAGATAGAAATGTAAAATACGGTTAAAAAGTTACATACATATCATTATACAAGTTAGATACACCTACTAACATTGCGGATTTACAAGTTGAGACTTGAAAAATCGTGAAAGTCACCACTGTAGGTTACGACCACTTACTACCGGGGATATATTCCAATCCGCTAAAGACATTTCCAAGAATAATGTTTGTCTTCTCAATTCAGTTTGAGGGAAAGTTTATTTAGACCCCGCATTAAAGTACTCCTCGCTGGGAGTTGCTAGGGACTTAACTCCCTGTTGCTCTTAAGTGTATGACTTTGAACTCGTACTCTTTCTTATCGACTGATGACGTTACGTGCTACTTCTTACAAAAAAATGTGTACTCGAGACAAACTGACAAAAGGTATCTATGTGTACTCATAAACTTACAAACAGACGCACTACATCTTTAACCTTGCACAGTAGCACCTTTGGGAAAGTGGATAAACAAAGTATAACAAACCCTTGAAGTAACTTGGCTTGTCGCAACTACGTTTTCCACAGCTTGGTAAGAAAAAAATCCACTTAACTATAAAATAGAACTGGTAAGTACTGAAAAAGGCTTCACTGCCTGTTTTACGGTAATATCGAGTTTATGAAAGTCAGAAAAAGTTCATTGAAAGTTTGTGCGACTTTGACGGCTGATCAAATACAAAGTTCGATAAATTTTCTGAAATTACAAAGCGATGAGTCACCCGGAAACCTTTCGTCATGACTGTGTAATGAATTGTTATATTCCCATTTGATTCACTTTACTGTTTCTTCGAAAACTGCAAAAACAATCTCAAAATATACAATTTCCCCCTATTTTCCCAATTCATACACGCGTTGAACTTGAACACTTATCATCGCCAAAAATAACCATGAGTAATTCGATTAATCTTGTGAACACAGAATATTTTACGATTTCGTAATAACCTATAAAACTTACCCAAACTGTGGATTGGTATGGTGCAATTTATTTTAATATTACAAATGAGGGTCGCAATGAGATAATCCTGTCAAAAGTCCTCCAGTCGTAACTGCCAATCTAGATACGTCCCTTATAATTGTTCCAATGATTCACAAACACGATTTTACGATGCAACATCTTTTGAAGCTAGACGAGGGTAGATTGAACTTGTCCCAGGGAGTGTAAACTTTTTATATAGGAGGCCGGAGTTATGGCCGTTAAAGGGGTACGCCCCCGCAGACTGTCTGGGGTATTATGAGTCTACGTCTCCTGATTTTGAAAACCTCGAGCAGGTACGGATTACTTTTTTGCAAAATAGTCTGTTTTTATGATATTTTGAGCTTTCCTCCTAGCGTAGGTGGCAAGTTGCTTCACTTTTAGGATATTCACACGTATACCAGTATCGTAAAATGATTTTGTATTCAATAAAAAGGTGAAATTTCAAATCAAAATAGTTGTGAGTTGAGTCATTTTTTTTGAGATTTCAGAAGTGATTTTTTTGTGTTTAGTTTACAAAATTTTACCTGGAGGAATAAAATATAGGTCACATTTTTTAATTCTGAAAAAAAAGTTAATTAGTTTAAAATGATGGTTGATGAAGGCGGCTTGTCAACATATAGGTTTGTTCCTCCGCTACAACGTGTTTGTAGTATAAGGCAAAATATTAAATATTTTTTACATTGTGGTAATTGCGTAATTGCATGAAAAATAATAAAAATTTAAAAAGGCAAAATAAGATCAATTTTTAAAATATAAATACAAGGGTACAGAAGATTAGCTTTTACAAAACGAACTCATTTGTATGAACTTATTGTGAATTTACCACGAGACCATTACTATACAGATTGCAATTTAGACGCGTATTAATTTTTTCGGCTCTCGAAAAGTTCATTTCTTCATTGCTTTGTTATTTCTAACAGTGAACTCAAGAACGACGTCCTATTTAAAGCTATACCGTTGGTTCATAATACATTTATCTTGGAAGCCTGAAAGGTATGATCTACAGACACGGTGTAGTACTTCAAAGTTGGTTGTAGTCTATCTGAACATTACAGTCTCGACCTATTTTATTATCTCCACCGTCTCACTCGCTGGGAGTTCAGACCAAAGTGATAAAGGGTTTAGCCAACACATGCATTAACGCTCCCTTTTACGGCATATATATTACTGGCTGAGGTGTCAAGCCCTGTCAGAGACAAAACTAAAGTTTACCACGCGTTGGAGAAATGCAAAGTTGAGGGCGTCCTTGGTCTGACCCCACTCACCTATGTTTGTATATGTCGCGTGCCTGGAGGTTTGCACCGTCTGTATCCTACAGACTTTCCAGCTGATTGCTGATTTTTGTCAATTTTAGGGTAAGAGTGTTTTGAAACATGGTGTTTTAGGCGGTTGTAAAATTACGAATGAAAATCAATATGAACTAGAGAAAAAAATATTTTTTTTCAATGTAACTCAGCGTCTCAGTATGCTCGGGAGTTGTTATGCCGAACAAACCCCCTTTTCGAAAAAGTACGGTGTATCATGCGCTTAAAATACTAGAGTTGTTACAAGCAAAGAAGGTTAGTTAAAGCCTAGTTGACAAATAACACGGTAACAGAATGGAAAACTCGTTGGAATATTTGCAAGCACCTGAAAATTTAACATTTTTCCGCAACTTTCCTAAGAGAATGTTGCAACATGTATATTATACTTAGTGTGCTGCAATGTAATACTTGTAAATCGCTGTTCATATTATGCCCCTCTTATGGTAAAATGATCTAAAATACAGTAAAATGTATAGAAAAATTGAAGTTCTCCCAGGAGAATCATGAATAAGTGGCTTCCCAGCCCCATCCCTCCCCTTGGCCCTTCCCGAATATCAAGCAATTTCTTATATGTCTATACAGTTTTCATTGTGTCTAGTAATTGGCATTAACATCAATCTAAGAGACATAGGAAGAGTTATTCTGTAGTAACCATTCCATTGTGGCAATCAATGATGTCAAAATGGTTCCCTAGTCTATTTGGAAAACTTGTAGAAAAGGCTCTTAAGAAGCTCGGCGTACCAATGTTGTGCGTTATTTTCGGTGTTAAAGTTGCAAGAATGTAAGTAATTAGAATATTTAGGTATCAAGTAGCCAGGAATTAGAGGATTCGCGATCGTTCCCACCTCCACTTTGATACACATGTACTTTCCTACAGGGGCACCATCAAATTTAGGGGAACAGGAGGCATTCGTGCCCTCCCAGATGCAGTTCCCCTGTTACCACCCTCAAGATGAAATAACGTTATCCTGCACTTGTTGATACTTACAATTAAATTTGTAGCCTCGCTCCGCAAACTGTGACCCAGCCCCAATCTCGGGCTCTTGCCCCTTAGAATTCCCAAGCATGTTGGGCATAGTTACCAAAGTATGACCTACAGCTAGAAGTTTTAGAGAAATTCGGCCTAGCCACAGTGTGTGTGCCAAAAGTAGGACAATAGGTCCATGATTTCATGTGACGTCATGCGATTGGGATTGTTCGCCATTAACGGGCAAAGAACACCCACAGTAAGCGTATTTACAGCACATGCGCACCGTCATAACCATAGATACTACTGTGACACAATGAACGCTGGCCCTTCAAAACGAAAGAGACGCGCGATCACCTGACGTCGGTGAAACACCTCTATAGGCCCATTTATGGACCTAAGAGTCCATGGGTCCCTTCTCAAGTAAAACACTTACCGGTAATGTTCAAACTTATTTTTAGGGCGGACGATAAGTTTCGTTTGGTGCAGCTACACTCCTTCACGCACACCAATGTAAGCAGTTGAGTGAATGTATTTTAGGATGACCTTCTGAAATTATCTCAGTCACCCCTAGAAGAGCAGAAAAAAGGACCAGCTTTTCGCGAAGGGTTTTTTCTGTTTTTAGTCTTCATTATAAATGAAACGAAAGGATTGTGAAATCAAGCAAAGGTAAAGTCTCCCTTCCTTTCTTACCATTCTCTTGTACATAAAGAGCAGAGCCTATGCATAAGAAAGTGAAAGGTTTATCATCAGCCCTCTCCTATGCATATAAAACTGAACAAAACTGAGAACTTGTAACTAAACTCACTTCACTGTAAACACAAATTAGTCAAAACGGTGTCTGAGTCGACTAATCACGTTAGTCAATAACATTTGACTAATTTTTGACCAATTGACTTAGTTTGTGACCAATCTGAAGCCTCGTTGACTAATGTTTGACGAATTTTTGACTAATAATTGTTGGTCCATTATCGTGAAACTAGTCAGATATCATCAGAAACTAGTCAAATATCGTGACTAATCTGGTTAGTCGATTCAGACACTGTTTTGACTAATTTGTGTTTACAGTGTTTAGATCATTTCAAAGGATTATCAGTCACATTTGCTGCAATAATTCTGATTAACTTGACTCTAAAAATAAATTAGTCAAAATAACTTTACTATAGTCACATGAGACATGGGTTTGATAACATTAATTTAATACCATGTCCCACGTGACTAATTAAAATTGCTTTGGCAGTTAATGACAGTTGAACTTTGTGTTCAATAATTGTTCGTAAATAGCATTTCAAGTTTTTACAGTCTTCATTAATTATCTAAACATATTTTCTACGTAATTTTCAAAACGTCTCTAAAACTCTTGCCATTCATTTCTAAGAAGACCATGCTGGATGCATGGTCTCGATACGTTTACGTGCACCACGGGTCTTACTGGGGTAACATACTGTAATCTCTGAAGTGTTATGTTTATTTTTCACCTTCGGATAGGCCCTTTTCCAAATAGTAATTACAAAGGGTTATGGGATAGAATTTTGGTATGCGTCATTTTTGGCCACAGTAAAATGCCATGGACAAAAACGATGTAATCCCAAACACTACCCCATAATCCTTTGTAATTGCTATTTGGAAAAGGGTCTATGACACTATATGTGAAGAACAAACAACACCCGAAGGGTATTTCCCTGAGGAAGGCCGGTTCCTGATTATTCCACTCACTGCCAGGAACCATGCGGACAGGGGCATGTCCCCATGAAGGCTACTGTACCCCCTCTCCATATTAGCCAAAGCGTTGCCAAAGGGCAACCAGACTACTCTACCCCTCCCCATTTGGAAAGTCAAAAGGCGATTTAGGTTACAAAGAAAAATCTTTGTAGATGCCGACCCTTTGCAATGCCAGTACAACAAGCAATTTAAGTTACAAAGAATAGTCTTTGTAGATGCCGAGACCAGTGCCCCATTCTATGTCAGAATTTCTGTCCACTTTGCCCGGGTTCATCAATTTGTTTTGGACACAATTCTCAAATACGTTTTTCTGACATACAAGAATAAAAATGAAGGGTAAAAACTCATAAATGATTCCTAAGGAAAATATCTTTAGAATAATCAAAATCCGTTTTCATCTGAGTGTAAATGGTTTCAGTATCAAGCGCGAACCAGGTGTTTGGAATTACAGCACTAAACATCCCAGACAGCATCTAACATTTCAAGCTTGGAAACGAGTTTAAAAGAAAACCATATTCCTACCACCAGACAATACCCTAGTAAAATACACTGCAGTCGGCGATTACAACGTTACTATCAGATCTACGATCATTTTCTCATGAAATGGGAATTTAATTGCGGATTGATTAATCGTCGGCTACTACTGCGGACGGTCTTTAACTCACAGCATGATAGCCGTAAGGACGGCAAAGATCACGGCCAAAGGTATACACGGTGTTTACGGGGACCTAACGCCCCAGGACTCGGCTAGGATACAGAGCGTACATGACCGAGCCTTGGTACAACCCCGCTGTTTAAATAATTCTTGAACAAATTGTAGCCTGGTGGGGTTTTCCTGGGAGAGCCGATGGGGGAAAAAGAGATGAAAGGAAATACCGACTACGAAGAGAGGCGTGTTTGATGTGGAAGTTACGGGTGCTGAGAATGGAAAAGAACTCGGCCGAAGACAGTGTAGTCGGGTTGTTGTAAATGGTTAGGAAACCGGGAGCTTGAACTAGTCGTGTACGATAAAACCCATAGCGTTAATCAAAGAGGACAGTGTTAATCAAATTCACTTTTATGCTTCCCTTTTTACAATGGTGAAACGTGTTAATGGTATTCTCCATCTTTTAAATCTGTTAGGAAAAAACTCTAGAGATGAAAAAAGATACACACTCTAAAAAAGTTGGGTAAAAATCTCACCATCACTGGGCACGTATGTGAAAATACTGAAATTGGGTAAAGTTTGCCTAATAATTGTTGATTAATGGGTTTATCAAGAGGTTAATTACCATTTAATTGGGGTAACCTGCCTCTCAGGTAACCCAATTAACATCAATTATTGGGCAAAATTTACCCAATTTCAGTACTTTCACATACGTGCCCAGTGTTGGTGAGACTTTTACCCAACTTGTTTAGAGCGAAGAAAGAAGACAACTAATGGAATATGATTTCTTGAAGTGAAGACTTATTTGAATAACGTTTACAAGGTATCGTTTCATCAGTTTTTATTTCTGGTTTGGTGTTTCAATCATGCATACTATATATGTGAAGGGTTTTTGACAAGTCTGTATTAGTTTTTCGTCACTACATAATCTCAGTTTAGGAAGCGAGCCTGTTGGTGTCAAAAAGAGAAAATGACTAGAATTCATCCATATCTGGGCAAAAACATAAAGTTTGCAGTTATGCCTACTATCGACATGCTATCGCACAGAAAGTATGTAGCTTCAAAAAGTCCATAGCCGAAGCTTCCCACAATTAGTAGCACTTGAACGATTACTTGAACAGAGGCGTAACCAGACTTTTCCATGGGGGAGGGGGCAAAGACTGAGGTGGGGGCAAGCAGTAAAAACACTATCTAAGCGGACTGCCACCATCGGTTGGCGCGTAGCGTACAGAGAAAATTTTTTGATAAAAATGCCTCTTAGATTTCAGGAAATTGCACTTCCTAGTCTCTCTGACCTTGTGA
This sequence comes from Holothuria leucospilota, assembly GCA_029531755.1. NCBI lineage: Eukaryota > Metazoa > Echinodermata > Holothuroidea > Aspidochirotida > Holothuriidae > Holothuria > Holothuria leucospilota. The sequence goes on from CM055972.1 coordinate 16,260,170, forward strand.
GTTTCAGCTAAGTATTCTTTATTTTTGTCTTATACAAATTTTGTCCAATATTTTTTACCTCTGAATTTCATTTGGGGGAAAGTGGGGGGGGGGGAGGCATTTGACTTGGGCTCTCTGCCCTACCCCCTCCCCGCCCCTCTGGTTACGCCATTGTTCTTGAATGAGGTGTATCAGAAACCACAAACGTTCAGAATGTTGCCAAGCGTGAAGAACATTGTGTGTTCGGTTCTTCACCCTTTACAGTCCTGGAGATTTTCCCATTTGAAGGAAAAATAAAATTCTCCAGAATGGGGGAAAACTTACGGCAACACATTTTATAGGCCTGATAGCCTTAAACAAAGACAAGGTTTAGTCACTTAAGAAAACTTGCGATTTTCTCAAAAACGTGGTTTTTCGGTAGCTATGACAATTCACCTACCGAACGTACATTTTAATTCCATTATGTTAGACCGACAAATTTTGCAAAGGGGGTTCCAAAACCCATCGCAATTGACACTGTACACAAAGAACGCTTGGAATTGTGGGTAAATAGGCAATATGACCATATTGGCCCATGACCAATTTTTCTCCCGATCGGGGAATTAGATTCTCCCAAAAGGGGGAATCCCCCGAACTGCTTGATGGGTGTATTGCCCTGCAGACGGAGACATGAACATAACCAAATGATCTTATATCACTTAAAGAGGGCATGACTCGGCCAAAATTACTTTTGTGTATTGCAAGATTGAATATAGTATTCTATAAATATAATCTCACACACAATTAAAACCGGTACCATTCGTCATAAATGAAATTTGAAGAAAAACGTTCAAAATCCAATTTCGAAAAATGCCGCAACAGGTCACATGACTTTTATGACGCAATTGGAGGCACAAACACTGTGCTATTAAGGACGCGCATCTAGATGTGGAACTAATGTAACGCTTGGTAAAGTTATCATATCTTAGCGACTTCATGAAAAGGATTACATCACAATACCCGCCCAACATACAGAGCGCAAAGCGCCGACCATGTTGGGGGCTTCGAAGCATATCATTGGCCAATATGTTCGCGTGCATATGCGCCCGTGTTTTAGCTTCCCTGCATAGAATAAACAGCTTTGTTTTTGTACAAAAAGGACGCGGTTCGGGTGCGTTGTACAGAACAGCTATGAAGATGTATGGACAGTCCATAACAAGCGCGCTTTTACTCAGTGAGCTGTTTAGTACCGTTGCTATTGTGAATGGTAAGCAGTCACCGCGCAACGACCCATAGTTCACAATGTGGTCACTGGTCACGCGCGCTGCTGTAGTATCGTAGCACAGGTGTTTGCAATGATGTACCCGCTAACACGCGTTAGCATGCACATGATTCGATGTGTGGAACGATGGGTGAGCTGCCTTGTACAGTGTTACTAACCGTGCCTCCAATGACGTCACGATCTTGAGACGCGCTCACATACGTTTTTTCGCCTTCGGATTTCAGATGGGCTGAGTCTGGCCTGTAACTGGGAATTCACAAGGTCGTATTACTGTGTTTATGGACGTAATTTAGTCGGGAAAACATTCACTTCTTTTTTTTTTTTTTTTTTGTCTCCTTTTATTGTAATCATCTTCATTTCAAGCTGTACCCAAAGAATAGTTACTGAGAAACGTACTTTGGCCGTGTCATACCCACTTTAAGTCGTTTACAGAGAGGGTCGCCACTGTGCGCGCACGTTAGGCTTTCAAAGATGGCTGCAGGCTAATTTCTTCTGTGTAAAGTTTGGACTTACTCGAGTGGTTCAGTGTACAATGGTATGCAAAATATGAAACAGCAAACTTGGAGACCTTTTGAAAAAATAGCAATCTTCAGTAAAATGGGTGGGAAGAATTTTGATAGTTTGGCTCTTTCATGTTGTATTTTCTCTGAAATGTCGTTCACTGATCATTAAAATTGGCAAACGACAGCAACCCGGTGTCCATTTTGTTCGATCTGTTAGACAATTTTGGTTACGTGATCCTCTGTCTATATTTTAGAAAGTCTATGGCTGCGCAGAGGTGCGAATTTTAGTGCCAGGTGCTTAGTCTACTAAGATCTCAACAAACATAGGCGTAGGAAGCGGCGGGGGGAGGGCTGGGGGTTTTTAGCCCCCCAGTCAAAAATATGGGGGCTGAAGTATGCTTCCCCCAAGATCCAAGGCCAGAAACCCCTTATTTGTCTCTTCTGTAAGAAATGTCAAAAACTTGCAGTAATTTTCCTTACTATTTGTCCAAAATGTTGCACCTAACTGCATCTGAGGACCCTAAAACACCCAAAACTTTTCCAAAGGGGAGGGGGCACCCCCTCCCCCCTCCCCAGGCCGGCGATTCAAAACAAGGTTCAGCAGCCCCCCAGTCTCGAAAAGATTCCTACGCCTATGTCAACAAATGCGATTATTGTAGTGTTTCCCCATACTTGTGTTTGGCTTTTCTTTAATTGTTTTCTTTGTCTTTCGTTTTTTTACAAGATGGACAGTTATTGCAGATAAGATATGACGTAATGATATCGAGTGATTCCATAGACTAATTCGCCCCCTTGTCGTGATTGCTAGAAACCTTTGTCATTAAAAACTATTGGTTTTACCTTCACTCTTTAAACTCATCACTCGAACTTGACAACTTCCAAACACCGATATGTTTACTTACATACCAAAGTACGAAATTGTGCTGTAGCATATTTATTATGGGTTTTAAGTTTTTCAGTTAAGTATGTTTACGTTTCAATTCCTAAAAGAGGAAGGTAACCGCACTGATCACATCCCAAATCAAATTTGATCACATTTGCAACAAGTTTTCGAAAGGTTGCCCAGGGCCATGGAACCTCCCGATTGAATTACTCCATAAACCTTTAAAAGTTCATATTCATTAGAAAATATCAAAACATCTTTTCGAATAAAGTAAATCATATTTATGTACAAACTTAGTATCAGTCAGCTCGGAAGATTTCCTCACAGTCCGTGTGTGATTACACCTCATGGTATAACCCACGCACGGAGAGACCAAGTGCACACGCTACTACCGCGGTAAAGACGGATGGACGCCCGCTGGTCCCCATAAAGGAACGACAAATAGGGCAATTTAGCAATTTGGTTACGACCGTCTGCCATTACCACTTTTTATGGTTTATGTTCACAGGATATCCGACAGCCTGCACCATGATTTCATTTTAACCGCTTCCAACGTTATTTTTAGCCCATAAGAAGAGCGAAGCGGGTGTGTGAACCTTGGATGCTGAACCTCCTTATAGAATTGTAATGATTTTATTTTGAGGTTTTGTTCTACGGTTTTAATTTGAGGCTGTTGTTTACAACGTCAACATGACTAGTAAAAAGTGAATGTTTCGCTTCAATTTTGGGAGGATTTGATTGGTCAATTATTATTTACAAATAAAAAGTTTCGTTTCTGGTATTTATTTTTAGAAATGGTTTGGGGGTACCCACTATTTTTAGCTATCTGATTCAAATGTATTGCGACCGCATGATAGCCTAAGTGTGACAACCAACGGAAACGTTTAATTTATTTCACAGGTTCCAAAATGCGTTCACGATCGGATTTAATGGGCGACTTTACATCGGAGTCGAACAATTAAATTCACTGTTTGGTGCAAATTCGGAAGTATTAGGATCGGAATTATCAATTACGAAAAATTACATTTATTTACAACTGTTAGGTAAACAGCTCGAATTCGTCATCATAAGTAGGCGTTGTAGAAACTGATCTAATAGCTTAGTCATGCACTTGTTGATATATGGACGGGTAAAGGTCTTACGCGACTACTTGATGTAAAATGCATTTGGACAGACTCATGATGTAGAGGCCTGAATGTCAAGAGGTTGGTCATGTTCCGTCTAAGTTGTCCCTTGGGGACGTAGCTCCTTTGAGGAGCAGAACTCCTTCGGGAGTGGACGTTTGTTTTCGCCCTTCAGCTCTTCGCCAGAGATTCGAGGGGACTTTGGAAAAATCTTTACAAGGTTATTTCTGTTTGACTCCTACATTATGATTAAACATCGGAGAAATATGCGTTCACATACGAAACTACCTTGTAGCCGGCAAAGAATTAGTTCATTGAAAATAGCTTATACAGGGTTACAGGTTTAACAAAATCGGTTCGAACATAATTGTTTACATGTGTAATAAGGTATATTAGAAATCATCAAACTTTGAAGAGGTTTGTTTTGGTAAAAGTAAAAAAAGTAATTCCAATTGATTTTTCTATTGAGTCTTTCATTTATATAGTTGTTGACTAAAACAGCTCAAGTGTTTACATGGCCACATACATTTATGAGGGACGCAGAGTCTGAACAACTTTAACCCTTTAGCTGAAGCAGAAGGAGTTACGAAGAAAAAATAACTCTATTTTCCCCGTAAGCAGAAGTATACAAGGGTGTCTCTGCAGCTTGTGAAAAGTGGGGAACAGGGGGCATGACCTTCACCAGGATTAATACAAGAGCGAAGTGCAAAGATGTAGGGGCGTGCTTAAGGGAAGAGGGAACGTTTAGATGGGGGGGGGGGGGTGTCCTGTAGCTGTTTAATAATGAAAAGGTCAGTTTTTGCCATTTTCGAATATGAGTTCAGTAAATCAGCCATTCTACGTAGAACAAATTATTAGGGTTGTGGGTCAAAGTCCCAGTTTACAAAAAGTGGGGTGGACAGTCCCCCTCCTCTCACCCGTTGATACCTTTTGAAACGTATGCGTATTTGCCCCCCTTTTTTGTTTATTTTCTTCATGTAACTGCTTGAGGGGTTTGACAATGCGAGCATGATTAGCGTAAGTAAGTCTAACAAATAGGAATATTTTACATGCTATCCAGCCGTACTTGTCGATATCATTATGTATCATAACTGTTTCTAGGCTAAATATGTGCACGGCAAATAAAAATGTTCCAGAAAAAAATTATACAAAAAACTGTTAAATCTGCTGAACCAATGCAAAAAATGATGTGAATGATGAAAGTTGACAGGCCTGGCATATTGATCTTATCATGATCTTTATCAAAGTCACACTGAAAAGGTCACATAAAGTACACTTAATGTGGACTGGTACTTGTTCCACACGGTGATAATATCGTTGCCAAATTTCATGGGCTGCGGGGGGGGGGGGGATGTCCCCAAAATATTTGAGAAATCGCCCATTGACTTTGATTTTTCGCACAGTAAAGTTTTTGAGAATGGGGTCATGTCCCTCCAATATTGAGAGCAAATCGCGGCCGTTGCCAGATTCCAAAATTATGTTACAGTTTTTCATGTTGTTCTCTGATTTGTTCTACTACTTCAATCAGTAGGTCCATCTGAAAACGGTTCTACCAAATAAACTTTTCCTTGTACTATCTTGACATTTCTTTACCTTATTTTGGATAGACTACCGGTACTAGAAATGTATTCTGGATACCAGTCAAATAAAGTCATTACCAGAGGACACTCCCCATATATATATATATATATATATATATATATATATATATATATATATATATATATATTTCTATTAATACCCTATTAGGGAGACAAATTGGAGTTATAATTGGTATATTAAGGAGACATTTTCACTGGGGAGACAAATTCATGTCTCCCTAATTCTTTGCACCATTATTTAAACCCCTTCTCTACATTCTATCTAAAAGATTTTTATTTCTATGGTAGCGTTTTAGCGCCCTCCTTATTATGCCACTGTGTAGGCTGCATAAATACATCATAGTTGCTGTTATTTACCATAGAAATACAGGTGTGTTATGTGTTGCATGTAATTTATATGTCGTATAGGGAGACAAATCAGTATTGCGAAATACTTCATAATATTTTTTTTATTTAATTAAACCTTGTGTGTAAAAGGTACAGTTAAAACAAACGTACCATAAGTTAAAGGCATTCATTAAGAATTATTGGTATTTTTGTATGAATATTTGTATGCTTAGATATAGAAATATATTAAATTTTATGAATATAACCGATTGTCTCCCTAAGGAAGGATTTTATCCCAATGTCTCCCAAATGTTTAATTTAGTGTTATATATATATATATATATATATATAATAAGAAGGAAACAAAGAAAGAAAAAAAGGAAGAAAGAATGGATACGTCATTGTCCACCAAAGTTCTTTTATGCAAGGTCACATGCAGCTTTTCATAGTTTCAAGGCACTTTATACTAATTGATACGCTTTAGGCTCTGGCAGTCTTAACTTACCGTAACATATAAAATCATGTTCGATCCTAAGATTGTTTACACAAGATAAGGGTAAGGTAGATTTTCCTTATGTGGTGGCTTGGTGTTGAGAAACAACTGTTTCCAAGCCCCGCAGGATAGGATTAGAGAGGGGTGGACAGTCCCCCTCCTCTCACCCGTTGATACCTTTTGAAACGTATGCGTATTTGCCCCCCTTTTTTGTTTATTTTCTTCATGTAACTGCTTGAGGGGTTTGACAATGCGAGCATGATTAGCGTAAGTAAGTCTAACAAATAGGAATATCTTACATGCTATCCAGCCGTACTTGTCGATATCATTATGTATCATAACTGTTTCTAGGCTAAATATGTGCACGGCAAATAAAAATGTTCCAGAAAAAAATTATACAAAAAACTGTTAAATCTGCTGAACCAATGCAAAAAATGATGTGAATGATGAAAGTTGACAGGCCTGGCATATTGATCTTATCATGATCTTTATCAAAGTCACACTGAAAAGGTCACATAAAGTACACTTAATGTGGACTGGTACTTGTTCCACACGGTGATAATATCGTTGCCAAATTTCATGGGCTGCGGGGGGGGGGGGGGGGATGTCCCCAAAATATTTGAGAAATCGCCCATTGACTTTGGTTTTTCGCACAGTAAAGTTTTTGAGAATGGGGTCATGTCCCTCCAATATTGAGAGCAAATCGCGGCCGTTGCCAGATTCCAAAATTATGTTACAGTTTTTCATGTTGTTCTCTGATTTGTTCTACTACTTCAATCAGTAGGTCCATCTGAAAACGGTTCTACCAAATAAACTTTTCCTTGTACTATTTTGACATTTCTTTACCTTATTTTGGATAGACTACCGGTACTAGAAATGTATTCTGGATACCAGTCAAATAAAGTCATTACCAGAGGACACTCCCCATATATATATATATATATATATATATAATAAGAAGGAAACAAAGAAAGAAAAAAAGGAAGAAAGAATGGATACGTCATTGTCCACCAAAGTTCTTTTATGCAAGGTCACATGCAGCTTTTCATAGTTTCAAGGCACTTTATACTAATTGATACGCTTTAGGCTCTGGCAGTCTTAACTTACCGTAACATATAAAATCATGTTCGATCCTAAGATTGTTTACTCAAGATAAAGTTAAGGTAGATTTTTCGTATGTGGCGGCTTGATGTTGAAAAACAAGTGTTTCCAAGCCCCGCACGGTAGGATTAGAGAGTTACTAACAAGTCCCTGATTGGATGCAGGCTAAATTGTGCGTGCGCATGTAACAGTAATATTAGTGATTCAACATAAGAAATAGTGTTAGTTGGGACTAAAATCACTGCAGGCAGTATAATATCATCAAGTCTTCGCGATTGAAGGCAAAGCTGTAATGCAACCCAGCACCATTTTTGAAGTAATACGTTAACTCCTGCACAGGTCTCCTGCACATTCATGATATGATATGATACATTACAGAGGCAGGCTTTACAAAGCCTGTATATCCGAATCAACAACAAAAACAATGTAACAAACTAAGTACAACAAACCATCCCAAAAGTTAGTAATAGAGAGGATAGTTAGCGTCAGGATCAAATTTAACATCCAGACTACTCCAAAATTTGTCAGAGGTTTCTTTCAAAACTAGCAGCTGAATTGGATTCCACGACAGTTGCTGGAAGACTATTCCATGAATTAACAACCCTATTTTTACAAAGCAAAATTTCTTAAAATCTTTGTGACCACGGTGTTCCACAAGTTTGAAAGAAAGACTTGGTGAGGTATCTCTCATAGCACTAAACCTAACCATGTTAAAAGCAACCTTGCCGACTGTCAGAAATGCCCTGAAAGATTTTGAAAATTTCAATCATATTTCCTCTAGGCTAAGAATTCTACATCGAAGATTTGGTACATAGAGGGGTTTCACGGCGTCGTGATCGCACGCCTGTTTGGTTTTGAAGGGCAAGATCGCGCGTCTCTTTATTTTTGAAGGGCAAGCGCCTATTGTGTCACAGTAGTATCTATGGTTATGCTGTGCGCGTGTGCTGTAAATACGCTTACTGCGTGTGTGTTTTGCCCTTCAGTGCCTGGGAATCCCACTGGCGTGACGTCACATGCAGTCCCTCCATAGACTTTATGCATTGACGTCACGCGACGTCATTTTGGAGGAAAAACAATGAAGTTATAGGCTTCTCCCACATTTGTGGTCGCTTAGCGTCGTAAAACAACTGCCCTTCAAGGCCTGAATTGTAAGTACACTGCACGCGCGACATAGACTTATCACGCACCCGTAGAAGACTTTAGCGTGTGAGAAGACTAAAACAATTAGCTGTCTGCATTGTTGGTAAAAGTTGGAATGAAACGCGCAACTGCCTTCATTGGAGGGTGTACTTCCTGTTCTGTGACGTCATATGCATAAGGTCTGTTGGTACATTCATATAGAGGCTTTGCAATTACGTCACGGGTTCGCCATGCTGGAGGACACTCATGCCAAGAACACATGAGTAGTATGCTGAACGCGCCGCACAGTGTGCCCTGTGGTATACGCGGTTTGTACACATTCCTTGAGCAAGCGCGTCGAGTGTGGTGTACTACGAAGTTACATGTACTCAAACATGGCTCCAGGGAGTATTATGACGTCATATGAAAAGCCTCTATAGAGGGATTTCAGTCACGTGACTTTAACCAACTAGACGCAATTTTGAAGGGCAAGATCGCCCGTCTTTTTTTGTTTTGAAGGGCGAGATCGCGCGTCTCTTTGGTTTTGACGGGCACGCGTCCATTGTGTCACAGTAGTATCTATGGTTATGCCGTGCGAGTGAGCTGTAAGTTCGCTTACTGCGTGTGTGTTTTGCCCTTCAGTATCTGGGAATCCATTGGGCTTGACGTCACATGAAATCCCTCTATACCAATTATCTGTAGGCCTCCTACAAATGTTGTTATTTTATAAGCTTTGGGTGTGAATTAGTAGTAAAGGGTAAAGGGTACTTAGTACACCTTTTGTTGTGAAAACGAGTACAAGTCTTTAGCCTTGAGTAGAAACATGGAACATTACGTAATAACTCTATGCTGGAAAAAATAAAAAAATAATTATACTTTCATCGATGCTTAATTTTGCAAATTGATGAGCACGAGTACAGATCTATACTCTGTAGGCTATACGAGTAGTTTAAGTGTGAATATGAGTATAATATCGTACTCACAAGTAAAAGTACAGGAAGGTGTGGTAAAGGGTGAATATCCCTAAGAAAAAAACTACAGAAGAGCACACCAAAAATTTCACAAAAAATTTAGTTCAGTTACTAATTTTGAAAGAGAATTCAAAAGAACAGCTTCCAATGTGGAATGACCTAGACTTGAGGGAACTAAAAGTATGGGGTAAAGCATGTTTCATAATGCCTATTATCTTAAATTGCACTTAACGACCTTTGAATAAGCTTGTGTAATGAGTAATATACTTCACATCATGGACATCACGCTACAAATGTTGCCCATAAGTATTAGATTGTCACATCATAGCCTCTTGATGGGAGCCCGAAGTTGGACTTGTACCTCTAGTTCTCGGAAAATACACTCTAAAAACTGTTGGGTACATATGCCTCCTGCTAAACTGTTGGGTAAAAAAAAATAACCCAAGTTGGTTGCAAAGTGCCCATTGCTGGGTAACGTTTAACCTAACGAGGGTAATCTTTTTACCCAACAGTTCAGCAGGAGGCATACGTAACCAACCTTGGTAAAAGTTTACCCAACTGTTTTTAGAGTGTAGTTGTCGCCAGACAGCCAGAGTAATTCCGTGCATTATTGTCCTAATAATAGTCATCAAACATGGAGCCTGAGCTGTTGCGCTCCGAAAGTTTGCATTAAGATGGTTACAAAACCCGTACCCATACTTTTGAACAAATAACGTTGACAATGGCATTAAAGAAAAAAAAGGAGATGTAAGGTTAAAGCGCGCCCCCTAATGCGAACTATTCGTGATAGAAAAAGATTACAATATATTCGTTACTCAGTCGGTAAAACACCTCCAACCTACCCCTACAGATGGAAATCTATAGGCCTAGGTTAAACGCCTTTTGGGTTCATTCAAAAAGTTGGCACGCGCCCCCTGTCTCCCGGTACCACCCAGGTGCCGGCACCATATGCCCGAATGTGCACGTGCCTGCCCCAGTTACACTGTCACTATTGTAGTGAATGAGTCTTGTCAGTGTGTAGTTGGAGACAATGTTCTGAGAGGGGGTAGTAACCGGAAAATAAAATTCGGACGATGGATAAGACTACATATTTGCACAGTAGTAAAGATGAGTAATATTACGGTACGCTATACTGTGAAACTTTTTCTTCGTCGAAATAAAAGTGCACACGTAAGACTACCCATATACACTTTTGCAGATTACGTTGCCGAAATTGTCCCAATATGTAAGGTTGCTCTGATAAAAAAGTCTCTTACTCTACGAACTTAGCCCTCGAGATCTGTGATCCTTATCGGGCCAGGCCTCAAAACAATGTAGCCTACAAACAAGGTACGTGAAACCCTTCCCCTTAAAAATAAGGTCACCTTCCTTACACTCAGTTTTCTTACTTTAAGTTGATAGGTAAAATGGCAAACATATTATAAATTGCTTAAATATTAAACTCTTACACCAACGTGAGATGTGAAAAAAAAAAACACAGTGAACAAGGCCTAAATAAATACTTTCGGATACCATGCCAACACTTTTGACAGTGAAGACGATGTCACTCTTAAACCCAAACAGGGTGCCGGTGTTTGTCAGGTTAAAAAAACTAACTGGTAACAGTTTGGAACAACACTCTAAAGGGGTTTACCTTCCCAGCCCCCCCCCCCACCAAAAAAAAAAGTAACGAAAGATAAATTAAAAATAAAATGATTAGAAATGTTTAAAAATTTGCAGATTCCAAATTCCCCACTCAGATCCCCAGATTCCGCTCTCAAACCAACATTTTAATATTTAAGATGTTCGTGTGTCTAAAAAGCCTTGTTCTTCTCATTAAACCTACAAATGATATAAGTCATCTTCCTGTATAACCGATGACGTTACCAATCCCCATCCCAAATCGATCAAAAATAAAACTCACCTTTCCGACCAGCAAATAAGTTGATAAACCGAATTCCTTTTTGACACCGGCGGATTAAAAAACCTCAACGAATCTTCTTTTAAGAGACAGACATCCAGCACTTTATACCCCACTTACTCTGACCTTGATATGTTTACAATCCGTTACAATATGACACATTTTGCAAGTACGGATGACCAAACATTAGATCATAACTTAATTCGAAGAATGTCTAATTTTCGAGAAAACTTACTCTTTGTGTCCAGCCTGAACTATCTAGCCTCCTAGAACCCAAAAAGACAGCTCGTGCAGTGTTGATTCTTAGAAAAAATAACGGTCGTTCGCCGGCCGCCGGCGTAATGTATGTTTTTTGCAAAACTTTTCATAAAGGGAGTTATTAGGGGTTTATTTTCATAGCTTGTAGAGTTATGAGTATACGGCGCCTCGGGCAATAGGTATCCCCCCGTAGAGTGCCAATCTGTTGGCAAAAAGGTTAAGTTACTGGTAAAAGTGCTGTTGAAAAGATGTAAACCAAAGGTTCACAGAAGAAAGACAAGGACGTTTCCTTGGTGCATGGTAAAGTATGGCCTGCAGAGCCGGCCCTGGTGCATTAACACTTGTATAAAGTCTGGTCGAAGAAGGCTGATAAACGATGACTTAAATTTGTGTTGTTTTCCTTAATTTATGTTATGTATTTTGGAGGTGGTGGGTGTTTTATCGCAATTTTGAAATGGATAGCTGGATAGCAGTTCACTCCGTTCATGCGTTAGCGAATCAGCATAATGTGCAAACGTTTAGAAATGACAGAATGGACTGCAAGGCACACTTTGGAATCTGGTACTTGATTCAGAGAATCCGTTTCGCACCTTGGAATCCCCAAGACGAACGTTGCAGTTTGCTCTTATCTACGCGATTTAGTTGCAAGATTCAACTTTCAGCAAAATGCCCTGTTGAAATAGTTGATGATAAAAACTGTCCTAAATGAAACAGTGTCTATATTTTCTTTCGACTTTGACCAAATTGAACAGTTACATCGATTTTCAAACGGTTCCGTGTCTGATCATACTGATAGTGTCAGTTAAATCGATTGTTGAATCTGGGACCCGACCCCGGCAAGGATAACCCACCGTATATATTTGACTGCCTGCGTATAAAAAAAAAATCGTTGCTTTACCGAGTTACTTAATTGTTCAACGTTTCATAGTGTGTAACGTAGATACAGCTTATCGTGATTCTATGCCGAATTAAACCTTGTATATTACATGAGTGAGCCACAGACGGCAGACTTGATATTATATGAAAAAACTCTCAACTGTTGCAACTGTTATTAAAGGGCACCGATGGAAACGATGTCTGTCTCTTAATTTGGGGGAGTGTATCAAGCACTCCGATGCCTCTGAACCAATGCCAACAAAATGTTGGCAATAAGTTACAGTACGCCATTTTGTTCTTTTCTTTTCAGTGTGTGGAGGAAATAAAGGTGTTTTGCGTGAGGTCAGTGCATCTCCAACCACTGTCCGAAGGCATCCTTGCACATATTCCGTGCCAACCCGTGTCTCCAGTGAAGGAACCGTGAATGGACCGTATGCACATGACGTCACAGAACAGGAAGTACGCCATCGGTTAAATAGGTAAGCGCTTTGCATTACAACTTATATTATACCACCGGTAGGATAGGCGCCTGAGTCTACCTGCGCGTGCGAAGACTCCTTCGTGCGTTACAGTATTTGCATCAAAGCCATAAACCTTTTACAGCTAGCTTCATTGTTTGTCCTCTGACATTGCGTCGGCGTGACGTCAATGCATAGAGTCTATAGGGGGCTTACACCAAAGGTCAAAAGGTCAAATTCAGTGAACGCACTGGTTGTTCTGGAGGACACCGCGTCACGCACTACATTGCTTTAGTCTGTTAGTACACGACCAAGCGCCCAAGTGTGCTGCTTGTCCTCCAGAGCGTGGTTGTGTTAGTTGACTTTTGCACGCGTGAAACCTCCCAAACTGTCTGTCACAGCTCATGCGCAGAAGTTAAGACTAACAGTTCTCAGCGGCACCATAGAAATACAGCCGAAAGCTAAAAGTCCAACAGAGATCAAGGCCGCAGTCAAAGGGGGAGGGGTTGGCCAGGGGGCGCCCCCTAGAAATTTTTTTTGCCTTAACACATCTGAACACAACTTGCAACCCTGCAAAACATATCACCCTTGGAAGCTATATCGTCCCCTTCAACAGCTTGTCTGGCGATGGGCCTGGCAGAATTACTTTGGCAAAGAAACTCTGAGGACACATCATACCCATTGATCTCTTATAATGGTTTGTAAAACGGAATGTGAGGAGTGCATCTCACCAAAGAGTTTTGCAAGCAATTCTCTGATCTTACATCACTATTGTCCTATACATGAACTATGAACTTCAAATTAGCAATAAAATCGTCAACTCTTTAAAACGTAAACAGCAGAGAATAATGCTCTTTTCCACGTAATAAAACTCATCACCGTAACTGCATATGAAGATATATTCGACCGTTTAACCAAATGAAACAGAAAAATCGTGACTTTTCCATCAATTATCCTGCTCTCGTATGTGATGAGTTTGTCACTAATTTTCCCCAGGGTACCAAGTAGCCATGACTGAGAAGCATGTTTCAAGGAAATTTCGAAAACTCGTAAAAACTGTCGTATACCTTTTTTTCATAACAAAACGTCCTTTTGGGGCTTATGCTGTAAAACAAGGAAGCATACTCCCAGAGTTAGTCATAGGCGTTTGCTTTTCCTCTCGATAAAGAGTTACTTATTTTTGAAGGCGCGCTTGACCTGGATTTCATTCTCCATGAAAACATAAAAAACAATATTTTGTCACCTTTGATTGAAAATTGGTATCATAATTGCTAAAATTATTTCACTTGTGAAAGTTTGAAAATTTATCAATATATTTTATTTTATTTGAATTTCATTGTCATTAAAATTTTGTTTGATGTGGGAAAAAATTCAACTGACGTCGCCACAACCTCCACCAGTGGAGTAAACTAAGGTGATGTTTCTGCTGAGTTGCAAAATAATTAGGTCACATCTTATTGTGATTGTTGTTGGCATCGCTATTGTTTCTATTATAGTTACTATCATTATTTTAATTGTTATTGTCATTGATGTTTTCTTTGTTATTTTTATTGTTGTTCCCTTTGTTATTGTTGATGCCATAGATGTTAATTCATATTGTTATAATAATTGCTGTTTTCATTATATTGTTTTTTTATTGTTAATGTGATTTTGATTGTTACTGATACTTTTGGTAATTCATATTACTGTTGTTGATATCGTTGGAGGATGGGTGGGGAAAGGAACTTAGTTAAATCTTTTTTCAATTCAATCTTTTTCATATTCGAGCAGTTGACATTTTTGGCGTGGATCCATGTTTTATCCTTGAACCTCTTCACCCCCAGTAGAGTTGGGGTGTGCCAGAGGTTTCTACCCTCAACTTACCCTTAGTTGAAACAGTTTACAAAAGAAACAGGAAAATATGTTATTTGTCAAGCGTCCTCATAATATGCCACGTAGGGTAACTCGAGTTAACAGTTTACGAGCATTCTGAGGGTCGAGAAATGAAAATTTACAAGATTCGGCTCAACTATATGACTATGCCAATTGAAAAGGGATATTGTATTGCAGTGATTCAGTTTCTTTAATGACTGAATTCTTGGTACGGTTAAACTATTCGGTATCCACTTTGGTGTGAAGATGCCATTGGCTGATTTGGATAACTTTTGTTCGATTGACATTCATATTTGGCATGCCTAGAATCCCTAAGGGGTTTTCAGGGTACAAACGTAGAATATCTCATAGCTTTTGTTTCCTTACACTTTACTAATTTCACGGAACGTCAATTATCTTTGCCAAAGGGTGAATTATCTCGAAAAATTGTTACCTGTACTTGTCGCTTACAGGTCTATCGTTACCTCCTCTTGACCCAATCAAAGCTGAAGTGTCTCTCAAAAGGGACGAAGAATATTACGTCATAATTTTTAGAAAGAGACTGTTGTCCATGCACCCTCAAACTCTGATAGACTGAAAATGTCAAGTTACACCAAGGATTTAAGAAAATTGGTGGTGAGGGTGACTGCGGTGGTGGCCCTAGGGCAGACGAGTGGCACTTGTAGAGGAATGATACCTTCACCCCGTTTAGGCTTGCCAAGGAAAATTCCTGTTCGAATAAAACAGATATTTTGACTGAGTGGTCTTCTAGGATGGCCGTCTATACATGTGAGCTATGCCGAAGCGTGCACCACTCAGGAATTACAGTCATTTTAACCATGAAATGTAGTTAGACATTTCGAAGCATGATTTTATCACCTCCCCCCCCCCCCCATTTCTTTAAAAAAGCCTGTTTGACGATTGAACACTTTCTGTCCACTTTATCAAAACATTTAAACTAAAAATAAACTGAGCAATTAAACAGTACATGTTAAGCAATCAAGACTTTTTCAGCACAGAACCTTTAGAAATTTGGCAAGCACGTGTAACATGTAAACACGAAGGCGTTTAGAAAAATAAACATTCCTTAACTTCTCAACATTCATTTAAAATGTGCTACGTCGAAGGTTACACTTTCATGGTCATGAATCAAGTTCTAAAGACAAGTTCCGGTGGCTTTTCCAGGGTGGTATGGATAAGGATTCTGTGTCAATTCTCTTGGCAGGAGTGAAAATGGGACTCATTTCCATAAGTTGGGTGTCATTTACAGACAAGGATCCCAAACAGCTTCCTTTTATAGTTCTTTTGCATTGGATGCATGCATCTACCTACGAGGTATCAACAAAATGCATTAAAACATTCATTTGCATTCTTACCAACAAAGACCGCGTGTTTGGTCTAGCGGTAGAGCATCCGCCTCTCACGCGGAAGGCCCGGGTTCGATTCACAGGTCGAGTCATACCAAAGACTCTAAAAATGGAACCTACTGCCGTTGTGCGTGATGCTCCGCATAAACAATGGAGTAGGGAAAACAAGCCAGTGAGCCACAACTGGAAAAAAGGCCATGGTCGTCTCGACTTGAACCAACAGGTTGGAAACTGGGACGTAAAACTCCATCTAACTAACTTAACTAACTTATCAACAAAACAGCCAGTCAGACAGGACCGTCGGAAGGCCTCTAAGAAGGATAGGGTGACATCCTTTTAGACCCTAGATTTTGGTATTTCTACGCCAATATTTCTTTTAACTTCTACATTTCTTCTAACTGAATGAGCGCTATTCATGCTGCAAATTTTGTCGCTATGGGCACGAAACCTAACGTCATACAAAAAGCTGCGCGCAAGTTTTCTCTTGAACTTTTCTGCAAATCTCTTTATTTGTATCATGGTCAAGTATGGGAATTGATCCTTGGCTGTTATCATTTATGAATGCGCACTTTAATCGAACGCATTTTATCCCATGTTACTTTTACTGATAATTCCACATGTTGTCATTGTGCAAACGCATAAATGTGAGCAAAAGGGAAAAGTCAAACATTTCACAGCTTTGGGTTTGGAAGATGATACGTTTTGATTCATAACTTTAAACGTGTGAGGTCAAATCCGACCGATTTATTTGATAGTTTAGCAGTTGTCACTCGTAAACCGACCTGTAGTTCTTAAAAGTCTATTGTCACATTTAGAGGTCTCTATTATGTTGTGTGTTTCCCATCAAGCTGCAAGCCAATGTAGGCTGTCATGAAGGGTATCCCAGGTGAATACAAGAACCTTTGTAAACACAAGGAGATAGGGGATTATCTCAATTAAAAGGATATGAAACTCTGTAAAGGCGGCTACATCAAACTAAAAGATATTTACGCCCCATGTTTCTGTCATACGGAAGTTTGTACAGGTCACTTTCGATTTGGTGTCTCTTGTATTCATAGATAGAATACACGTGATTTCTAAACACTTGTGGTAAGTTTTTTGTGATCATCTTTCCACAAAGATACTGGAATGAGAAGCGTTCAAGAATTGGGATATTGCGTAGTGATGAGTGCTTCCAGAGTGATGAAAAATTGAGGCAGTTATTTAATTATCCAGCCATGGGTACGAAAATCTACTTTTCTGTCGATTAAGAGGCATATTTACAACAAAACACGCAACAAAATTTGGTCACGTGGCATCCATTTATTTTCCTTCAAGGCTACACTTGTTAAAATTGAATATAGTTTATGCTGAAGCGCTGTGGCAGTGCAACGCACTCGAAAAATTAACTTGTATTTTAGCGTAATATTTCTGATATTATTACCTGAAGGACCGTAATCATAAGATATAAACCACTAAGTGTTGAAAAGTAGTCACAGAAAGATGAATAAATTGCTCCAAGTATTGTTGCCGAAAAAGAAGAAAAACTTCAAAGATACCAACAATATGCACAGATGTAAAGAATTTAATAGACAATTAACTCGACAAGAATTGATGCTATGCAGTTTCAGAACATCACTCCATGAACCCTTTTCTCGGCGCAATATTCATAGCAAATGATTTTTTAAGGAAAAATGATTAAGCAAATCCATGACTTAATGACTAAATTTTTTGAAGGACACTAGGAGAGTCTTTCATACCGATAAAAGTAGCTACTTAATGTTTGTATTGCAGAGAAGTAAAAACCACTTTGCCACATGTACAAAGCAAAGATGTGTTGCATTTTTTCATTCTGAAATAAGTGTCCCTTTTATTTTGTTTTCGGAAGGATGAGAGATCAGATCAAAAGCTGTGTTTTTTATTTTTATTTTGAATAATCTTGAAAATTTACACCTTCGAATAGAGAAACAGAACGTTCAACAAAGAACATTCTGTTTATTGATGCCCGCAGCATCTGTAAATGTGAGTTTCGTGATCATTCATGAGCACAGACGGCGATCTACTTTGAAAATCCTCGCGCAGGAAGGTTTACATTATACTTTTAAAACTCACCCCAAGAATAGGAAATACATGCACTGTTTGCGTGATGATCGGTAAAACAGGACGCCCTGATATATCGCCGGCTGTATTATTTGACAACAGTTTTGGACATAGTGGGCGCCTAAACTGTTAACACATTTTTGTTTTTACAAATAAAGTGTACTTTTCCCAATATTATGCCACGTTGGTTAAAAAAGTTAAAGTTGAAATCAAAAACTGAGTTCCCAGCATAGATACTTGACAAGTTTTGTATAAATGTCGTATTTTCAGATGCATCCCGTGGACTTTATGTGATTGTTTCCACTTAAGCTTTTCTTTAAATGATGCAATTTCCCCATATAGCCGAAGAAGACATTTACCGGTAACAGCTGATATTTTAAGCAGCTAACCGAAAGCCAGCTTGTTTGTGATGCACCTTTACATTGTGATAAACTTTTTATTGCAACACCAAAGCCAACTTCAAAGGTTTCATTCATGGTTATCATACTAGGTTATTTATGATGTGGCAAATGAAGTACCATCGACAGAGAGACCTATAAAAATATCGCTGCATATTAATGAGGTTGACTGTACTGTACATGACACGTTCATTTTAATTAACAAAACGAATCGTCACTTTTGTTTCTTGGCTTGGAGCTTGGAGATTGAGAATTAAGTTGATGAAAAGACTTGAGAAGATGAAGAAAAGGAAGGAGAACATATTCTTAACTTCAGAAAGTAGAAAATATAGATTGAAAAAGACGCACTTTGTTGTAAGATCGTAGAGTGCATAACTATCTTTTGTTTTTTCGGATGTTTAATTAAATTAAGTATCGAGAACTTAGAAAACCTCTTAAGTTTCCCCAAAACTGAACATTTTCTAAACAATTATATTAGTACATTTTAAATATTTTTCCACATAGCGAAAATAAAAAGAGGGGAGTTTCTATTTAGGTATGAAGACTCCGACAAGTTTAAATACACAAAGGTTGGTCTGACAGCCGACGAAAAATTGAGTGCAAATGACCCTCGATATCGTGGGCGTATCCTGTGGCTATTTTGTTCTTGTTTTCAAAGTTCATGGACTGGTTAAGTCTTCTTCAAACCTGAAATGCCATGTACAAGATTGTTTTTTGTTAGAGGGCAACAATAAAGGCATCCGTAGTCTGAACTTTTGGAACTTTTTCAATTCTTCAGACTCTTCTGCGATGAAACTACGCCGTGCCTCGGGCGTGTCTTATATACGAGACCAGATATTATCGACATGGTTCCTTTGGGGCCAATTACGTACAAAATGAACGTATCACCTTTAATTTGATAATAGGGTCTTTGGAACTTTGATAAATCAACAAGTTTAACAGTCCTTTTAGCCAAAATGTTATATTAAAGGGCGGATATTACGTGAGTCCTCCTAGAACGTAGAACTGAAGGTCCATTTCGTCACTCTGGGAGGTAGAAACACTTTGCTACTCATGCACGAAAACCTAAATACTTCACCGACCTGACAGGCGACCCGCATCGTCTCCTCAAGCAGGGAGATGCCCCAATAAAGTGTTGTTTTAAGGTTCGGCGGCAATAAAACTGCCTGCGTAGTAAGGTCGATGGGTCTCTTTTTGAATGATATCATCCTTACCAAATATATCCTGTGTCATTCTGTCAGGAGACTACGTGAATCGTTGTTTTGTCACAATTTGTTGGTTAACTAAATTAAGGTTTCAAAATATGCACACTTACAGTACTAAATTTTACTTTGAATAAAGACAATGATGCTGAATTGTCCAACAAGAATATTAAAGAAAAAAGTCCTCGACTACCTTGGATCCCTTTCGTTGCTATTCCCGAATTTACTACTTAGGTTAGAAGAATGATTTAGGCTCATACCTCACCACGACGATAAGTCTACAAATATCCGTCTCTCCCTCTCAGTCAAAAACTTGTAGAAAAACTATTATTCCAAGAGGAAGGCTCAGTCATCAAGACTTCGGCCCACCCCACCCCACTCCGCCCCGGTGTTGCTAGTTGTTGCAGTTTGCAAATAAGCTATTCGAATAGTAGGGTTTGGGGGTGGGGGAAAATGACATCATTATGCCGTCTTCTGACACAAAAGAATAAATGAGTCTTTTAAAACAGGAAATTTCTTTGAACTAGTACACATACTATAGGTACGACTGAAGCTGAATCCTATCCATAAAGCCTCTGATAGAACTGAGGCGGCTAGTGCCAATATTTCGGTACATCGGTATTGAGTCCTTGCGTATACTCTGTCTTTGACTGTGGCAACAATACTGACTATTCGATTACACCGGAATACCGTAAAAACCCAGTGAGCCCTGAAGGGGGAAGGACTTTTGCGAGATACAGCTATGATGCAGGCATATGGTGGCAAAAGACAAGATGAAATATTCATATGGATTTTGGATCAGTGCACTGTTAAAACACTGTTTAAAATTTTTAAACAACCACATATTAACCAGTGAATCGCTCAATGTTGTTTAAATTTCAAACAACCTTGTTTGAAATTTAAACAACATTGTTTAAATTTCAAACAACCTTGTTTGAAATTTAAACAACATTGAGCGATTCACTGGTTAATATGTGGTTGTTTAAAAAATTTAAACAGTGTTTTAACAGTGTGTGAGGAACTTTAGTGGAGTTACATTAGGAACTCTCCTCCTTAAAAATCTGAACACTCTGACCAGACCTCACAAAGGGGAGGTCAGGTGTAATGAAATCCTACTTATCTGCTCATTTCTTTGTTGTAAGAAGCCACAATCACTTCGAGGATTACACTTAATCCCTGGCCATGTGAGGAACTTTTGTCCAGTTGGTTACACAATATGTAAACTGTGGACATTTCCTCCATAGTTCAATCTTTTAGGTATGGTAATCACAGGAAGTCCAAGACCAAGTTAAATTAGATTAGGTAAAAGATAAACAGTTGAAATAGTTACAAAATAGGGTCTGAATCTTTAATCAGGGGAGTTCCTAATGTACCTTTTGCTTGGACCATACATCAACGGCAACGGGTTTGCGTGATAAGCAGCCCGTCGCATCTCTGAACATTCATGATAGGTGTCACGTGATTAAGACATTTCTTGTTAGAAATCTGAATTCAATGGCAATATGTTTTATAATTGAAAGTTGTTTTTCATATTTTTAATCATGGATAGAACGTTTTTGACTGTCATGTCGGCCATTGTTAACACAAACATACATTTGAAGTGACAAGTGAAATGTATCTGTTTACTGTTGCCGGTCGCGACGCCAAAATAACGACAAACGGGCGCTGTAAACATACATCTGCGTCGCCAGCGTTCACGAGCGTAACCAAAGGGGAAGAGGGACGAAAATTAGCACCTTCTTAAGTAAGCGAATTTTTAACAAACATGACTTAACGCTCATCGTCTAGATATGAACCAAACAATGGCTTCCGGCTTCCGTGAATGCAGTAATTAAACATATCAAAAAGCAGTGTTGTAACGAGTCGCGACACGAGTCACTAATTTTCAAAAGGGGGAAATGACTGGAGCAATTGTATCATAATTTTCCTCATAGAAATAATACAATCACTCGAGGCACTGACTCGACTCGAGTCACATTGAAAGTAGTAAATGACTCGACTCGACTGCAAAATTGAGTGACTCGTTACATGAACACTGCCAAAAAGCATAAAAAGTTGGCACTGATACCAGTCCCGAGTAGACATCAATCTCTCCATATACGGTAGGTTGTTCTTTGGCTTATACTGAGCGGTTCCAAAGAGAAAAGATCGGAAAAGTCATCCGGTGGATTGAACTTACTGCCTCATTATCGATAATCTCTTTGTTTCTGCTTCATTAAACGGCTCAAAACATGGTCGAATAACGATTTCGGGTGAATAGTGATGTCATTCCGTCCAAAAGATAATTACAACTGACTCCAGAAATCGAAAACCTGATTACATCGCCTTAGCGATTGGAAAAAAAGTATAAAACTGGTAAGAGTAGTGGATGTACCCTTCCAACGTCGCTAAAATGCACAGTTACTTCACTAAAATGCACCGTTACCTCACTAAAATGCACAGTTACTGTTCTGCCGTAATGTTTGCTTGTGAACTACAAGCCGGATCTCTAACCAAATAAGCAGAATTGATGTTTGCGTCTAACCGGTCATGTCGACGTATAACCGGTAATCGGCAATAAACAGGCGTTCAAGGGAATTGAAAAAATGTAGGACAAGCAACAATTTTTGCTGATGAATAGACAAAACAGTACTGAGGCTATAAAGGGCTAACAGCGACGTCATATGCGACCCTATGACGTCATCAATGGCCTTATTTGCATATCCTCTAGACTATTTGGCACATACGCCACGGACCGGACCTTGGTTTCATCACACATTCACAACAAAGTAAACAAATGAAAGAGACTCAAGGTCGTACTCTGCACTACGGTTGTACCGATATTACAAGTAGTCGACACTACTAATAACGATATTTGAATTTTTAATATCGAATGATACCGATGTGATACCGATACTTGAGAAATGAGAATTCATTACAGTACACTAACTCACAAACTGTTGGACACTATCGCTATCAACAAGTTCTGTGCCATTCTTCATGAGATAAAATATTGGGACTTATAGTAAACCATACTAAATAACGTACTTTTTTTCAAAAATTATAAGGCGAGAACTATCTGTTGGGTTTTTTCGTCATTTTAGGTAAACTGAACCAAAACCGGTGCAGGACGAAACTAGGAAATATCGGCAGACACCGATATTTAGTACCGATATATGGTCCAACACAATGCTACTTCTTATAATTACAATACACATCCGCACGAGTGTGGAGAGGGGAGGAGTGGTCCGTCACTGTAGGTTCTCACACGTAGTCATATACAACTGTCTCCGTTACAAGGAAAATATAACTAATTGACAAAAAAGCTTGCCTGAACCGAAGTTTGTCAGAGGGTAAACCAGGGGTCCTTTAATATTACTCATGTATCGGAAGCTTCTAATTGAGGTTAAC
Organism: Holothuria leucospilota; assembly: GCA_029531755.1. Classification (NCBI taxonomy): domain Eukaryota; kingdom Metazoa; phylum Echinodermata; class Holothuroidea; order Aspidochirotida; family Holothuriidae; genus Holothuria; species Holothuria leucospilota. Next base: position 16,283,311 of record CM055972.1, read on the forward strand.
TTAAGATGCCGATAATCTATTACACAAACAGAGGTGTCAGTTTGTGGTTTAAATACGAGAAAATCACTTTACCTGACTTCATTCGCTTCTTTTCTTTTGATGGAACTGACCGCATTTTTTGGCAGATCCTAAAATAGATGGGACTATTTTTTTCTTTTTGCTTGTAGGTCATATAGATGAGACATGCTCTAAACTAATTTATAATCTAGAAACCAGTACCCTAATTGAATCTCTTCTTCGTAATGATTTTGTAGGTCTTATATACCTACTCTGCACCCGATAAACTGATAAACAAGGAATCGCCAGTCATTTCAAGAAGCCTTTGGCAAGTTCAGATCAGGAAGAGAAAGAGAATGTATTCGGGTCACTTTTTTGGAGCAACACATCGTCGAATCGGCAAAAATAAATGAGGTGCCACAATGAGAAAAAAATCTTAAAAGTTACCCAATTCTTCCGTGACTTCCTCGATTTCTTAGCAAGAGCTGACTGTAGCCCTTTCTCTGCAAAGATGAAGAGAATGTTAAAATTTGGCTAACATAAAAGGGGACACGATTCCACATTTCTTGTGCAACTAAACTGTTTTTGCATAATTAGCATCTCGTGATCAGCGTTCAGTATCTCCCAATTATGGATTGCCAGGCGATCGTTTTTGTGTCGGGTCCTAATTTTGCCAAACTCGAAAGAGAACGTCGCATGCATTCCCAAGCAGGCCCGGTACCTTGATGACATCAAAAATGTTGCACCTGCCCACTTAGCAGGTCAAACGTTCTACGCCTTTATAACTCATATCTCGTGATGATATGGGAAGGTATGAGCAAGACATAGACCGCTCTGCACAGACGATAGGAACATCGGGGAAAAGTCAGCTATCAATCAAATAGTGCACAGGAGGGGTGGGGAACCTCCAGCCCGAGGGCCGGATACGGCCCGCAAGACAATTTTATCCGGCCCGCGAGGCAATTCATAAATGTAAATTCAGAATCAGTTGAAAGGTAATTGATAATAATCTTTTAGCCCACGGTGCCTATCATTTTTTCCTGCTTCTACCACTTTCCGCATATTTTACGTAAAGCTGCTCCTAAAGACTACCAGTTTATTACTAAAAAACCTTAGTATCAACAATGTAACATCCCCACCGTTTCTTCAAACGCAAATAGCTGCAGAATCCTTGTCCATTTGGTGGTATCGAAAGTTTTGGGTGGAAGGCTACATAGCAATGGACAGAAGTGCACTAACATGTGTATAGATCTATCTATACAATGAGTACTAAACTCGGAGGACACTATTTATTCCGATAGATTGGGGGGAGGGGGTAAAAACGGTCCCTCCGAAGAGTAAATTGAACCTGAAAAAGTGGAATAAAGTTGGTTTCAAGATAGGCGTTTTTGGCACACTTTTTGTAAGAGCTCATTCATATATACTAAGTCAAATGGTCATATTGTGATACTTCTGGTCTGCGTAGCCTTGGGATTCAGTGTCATTTAAAGATAGTGGATGAACATTTTATTGCCTAAAGATTGTATAAACTCTAAAATCCCTAGGCCCTAGGGACTTCGGCCCACCAGGGCCCGTTTAGGGCCCCTTGGACTGCGCCCCATGGGAAAAACTTGTAGCGCCCTCACTTCTGCGGCCCGCGAGCGGCTTATGACTATCAAAACAGTCCGCCGAAGGAAAAAGGTTACCACCCCTGGTGTACAGTGTAGGTGTAGGAAGGATAATGACCCGTAAATAGGGGGCCGCTCAAGCTGAACTTGACAAGATCAATCAGGTAAATGTAAATCCCAAAATGGCTCAAGGAGCATGGAAATAGTTACAACAAAATTATGACGTCATATCGAGCCCGACTCCCACATCGTTGGGAAATGAAGATACCATCTGTTGCGTGAAGCATCGCCATAGCGACGGGGCAATGTACTCCCCATTTGACTCGAGAACGTGTTGATGAACAATGGAGTTACACTTTGCTATCGGACAGTGAACCAACATGAGGATTAAGACGCGTGATGACGTCACGACAGGATTAGACGTGTAAGGTAGTTCTAAATCTCTTTCTATCTTAAGATGCCATCAGCGGTAGAATCAAAGATACTGGTTTGATAACTGGCGCCTATAAGCAGATAAGTCTGTGTTATAGGCTGGTTTTACTAGTTGCCATGGTAATAGAGACTATTATTTTTCGTAGTTTTTAAGGTTATTTTTCTGTCACGGACATGTTACCAAACAGACTGTAATCAGATTGAACATCAGGTAACGGATTTATAAACATTCGATTGAATGATAACCCTTGTCTAGAATTCAGAACTCTGTGATCCGTTGTCAGGGCACCCACAGGGAAGAAAGGACTCGTGACGAAATAGTGTTAAATAAATATGACGTCTTCGCGTCACTTTGTGACATCATAAGGCATAATGATGTCACGTTCGCCTTCACCTTATTCATATTCTCGATGGGACAAGATCAAGGTTGCCGTGTCATGTTTTCATAAAAGCGATCGGTTGTACCCTCATGTCATGTATATTTAAGAAAATACAAAATACTAGATGGTATCTTCTCATGCTTCAGTTCTTGAAGCCGATCAAGCTTGCACGGAACACTGGGATCGCTTGATTATGTGGTGTACCGTATCTGTTCTTCTCAGCCAGTCTACAACGGGACCACGCATGCATGGCAGGCTCATGATGATGTAGATGTCTGAAAATTGAGAGTTGGGTACTTTAAGCTTGGTGTTCCATCAGGGACACCGCCCTTTCGGCAGAAGAACTCCTCTGGGGTAGAGTCTGGTTTTCATCCTCTGGAAACCAGCAAAAGGGATTTTTGGTATGGAAACATTCCTGGTAGTTTTGCGTAGTTCAAGATACTTCCTTCTTGCACTAAATTGCAGACCTGTCATAAAGCGTCTCGTTTGATCTCGTTTCCCTTCGAGGTAGCAACTCCTTTTAAGAGTATTTTAGGGGCCCATCTGCAGTGTAACATAATCTGCAAGACTTTTCTTAAAAATCACTAATTAGTTTACCTGGGGTATGTCACATTTACAGCTCCCTGGCTGTACTACAATAGTGTGATGTAAGAGGAAAAAACAAAAACTATGAGGATGGAGGCTTCAAGCTCCTTATCACTTGCTGGATGTAAAGCATTCATAAGCTTATAGATCTGTGCAGTCGCGTAGCCACACAATTTGTTATAGGGGTATGACCACGGGGCTATCACTTATTCATGTCCAAAATTTTTCAAATGCTCTTCAATAAATTTCCAAATTTTTTAAATTTTCTTCAAAAATTTCCAAAGTTTTCAAATTTTGAAAATAAAAGCGAAAAAGTTTGCGGGGTTTACTTTGACACCCTTTCGGCAACACTTTGATTTTTCGGGTTGCTGCCCCCTATCGGGGAGCCTTCCTCCCCCTCCCAGTCTTGCAAATCCTGGCGCCACCCGTGTGCATGGCTATGGACACCCCTATTTCTCCTGTGAGAACATAGTTGTTTAAACAGGCTTTCCATTACAGACGCCAGTGATTGCTCACAACAGTATTTACAGGTTCTACTGACAGGGTCTAATTTACCAATAAGCCTAGCCTTTTAAGTCAATGGACTGTAAGAACACACCATCTTCTAATGGTCACCCCCCCCCGGGCACTAGAAGACAGACAATATAATTCATTTGATGGGGGGGGGGTTAAAAGTGGAGGAGGTAAAGGCTTCCGCCCCTTCTCTTCAGGGATAAAAGCTCCTTATTTATGCCCTCTGTGGAATATATCAAACTTGTCCAATAATATATCAAACTTTTTCAATATATTTTCATCAAAAACGTCACAAAATTCAGTATCAAATTGTATCTAAGGTGGTTACAATAACCTATTAAAAAGTCAAATGGGGAGCGGAACCGCTCCTGAAAGACCCCTACAAGGACACTGCCACACTGGTCTGAAATGTTCAGCTCCCTCTCCCCAGCTAAGAACAGCTTTCTGCGCCTACGCTTAGGTGCTTGACCGTCGGTTAAGGCGTACAACCATGCAGAGTACGCCTCTGCTTCACTTTCGAAACTTTCACACAATGGAAACACGACACTTTCGCCCACTTCCTGGATCGATGTTGGCTGTGTCCTATTTGAAACATATCTTTAGTCCGGAGATCATCACCAGTATAATTTCGATTCTTTTCTGTGATTTGGCGATAGCAATCCGATTTCCTTGACAGCTCGAATGTTTCCGCCCTCATATCAGTCTGCGTGGCAGAAACCTTCATTTCCGGCCGTCCTTGAAACAACGCCACTTGTGAGATCAATGCTTGGATAGCCGAAATCTATGAATCACCGAAATAAATATAAACGGTGGGGTCAAGTTAACTTTAAAACCACATAAGGTAAAGGTAACCATCTATATTTTAATAGGAATACCTTGATGCATTTGTTTTGTTTTTTGCGATCATGTGACAATCATGTCGCACTGGATCGCCTGAGTAGCCGCTGTCTTTGGCTTCCGCCGCAAGAGGCTATACCACCCCTTCATTGCTGTTTCGTAAAGATTGAGCTGAAAGGAAAATTTCGTCCGCCCCCCAGACTACTAAATTGCTAGCATTTCTCAGTGCAAAATGACTCATTGTTAACCTCTAACATGTAATACGGTGTTCTGAAATACCAGAGATATAGCCAAAGTTTTAAGATATGAATGGAACATCTGGCGTTGATGTAGGCCTATGACTTTCGTGTATATTCTGGACCCTTCCTCATTGACATAAATGTGCACTTTATTTTATAGGCATTTTGTTTCTTATTTTTACTGACTCAGATATGGAGGTATACTACGCCTTCTCCAAGTCTTGTGTGCAACGCTCAAAACATGAAAGAATAGCCAGATAGTGGAGGACCTAGTTTGGTTTGTTCCTCCGAGACGAAAAGTACACCAAAGGCTCACTGAGGAACATGTCGACATAAGCATACGAGTAGACCCTAGCAAGAGGGCAGGGAGGTGTTAACCTTGAAAATATTCCTAACTGGCTAACAAACACGACATGAATTTTGCCCGGAAAACAAAGTGCAACTGCATGCCCTGAAATCGACATATTTGTAGGGGGTGGGGCAGGGATGGAGGAAGTTTGCCACAGACCCCATCTCATTCGCCTATGAAGATTGTGTATTGTTAAGGCTCGCCAAATTATCTTTTCTTTTTCGACTCGTGTTTGGAACCTAACGAGACAGGCGCGTGATAATTGGGCACAAAACTCTGCCACCGGAATGGGCACTTGCTAAAGTTGTTCACAGCGATAATTACATTAAAAATCATTGGCAACTGTCTACGTAGCCCGGGCCCTGTTCCATCAAGAGTCACGATTGATCGTAAGTTTGATCTGTAAGACAATAGTCCTATTGAAATCAAACTTAAGATCAAGGGTAACACTTTATGAAACAGGGCCCCGTATCGGGACCGTCATTAAACTAAGGTCATAAGAGTATGGGACTACTTTTATTTGGGGTTCTGAAGCAGTTTGGGATGAAACTTTGATGATTTTGATGAAAAAAAAACTCCATAAACTAGTCCCACAAAAAGGTAGTCGATATTCTGTCCGAATGAGGCGGGAGGTGAATTGGCCAGCCCCATCTCGTTTGTCTATGACTATCGTTCCCATCCATCTGACGGAAGTGTAATGTTGGCCGTCGGCTAGTTTACAAATAGCCTGCGTAGCAGTCTTTGTGGCTTCCACCACGAGATCTGCCGCCTGCAGCCATGCGTAAGCTGAAAGAAAATTCCATGCGTTGGGCGGGATACTTTCTCAACTCAAATTTTGAGAGAGGTGAAGACTTTTTGGGGACTCGGTCCCTGAAAAATATCGGCTCTTGTAGAAATGAAGACCAAGCGGTACCAAAAAGTTAACCCGGTAAGCAGGTTCCTCCCACGCATGGGGTGAATCAGTGGTATAATGCGTCTAATAATGTCATAACCGCAATCCTATATTAGGCATTTTAGTCACACAAATTAAACAAATACCCTTACAAGAGATATTTAAATGATTACTGATCTCAGTAAAAGGCTGCACCTTCCCACGACATGTCTGAGATATATTGCGAAACCAATCCTTCCAATAAATTTATTACTTGCTATATTTGGTCTAAAATGACCTTTATTTAACATTTCTGTGGTTTTGTTGGAAGTTCGCAGTCAGACAAAAGATGTAACGTGGATATGACTTCAAATATTTCATGTGAAAATTTCTTGAAACCTTAGAGATTGGCACTCTGGGGATTCTGTAAGAGGAGGATTGGGATCGGAGTGGATGATGGCACTATGGACAAGAGGGAGGGGAACGTGGGATGGAGGCATGGACTAACTTGTATACGATCGCATCATGCAGAAGATTTAAAGAAATTTTAATGATTCTCATCATAAAAGCTACAGAGTTGTATTTAATTTTGATGTCATTTTTTGAGGTCGTTGAAGGCGGGCATGAGTCTCTAAAACATCTTAAGTGACCTATTTAATGTTGATTGCATTACATTACAGCAAGTAGCATTTATTTAAATGGCAGATATTGGAAAATACCTTGCATTTCTGTAGTTCAGTTCCCTTTTATTGCAAGTCGAGCCAAGAGATAAGTTAGATCCACCAAAGTTGACCAAAACTATCTACTTCTTAAGTTTTGACTTAGATGCCTTCGGGTCTAAACGTGTCATTTCAACCAAATGTCTGGTAAATTCTCGATACTTGTCTCTCTTCAGTATTTCAAGTATTCTGTTGATTTTTCAAAAAACATGTCAAGTGAAATTCTTCGAAAGGGATTTTTAGGGGTAGCGTAAAATAGCCTGACACATATAGATACAGGAGAGAAGTCAGACGGGTAGGGGAGAAGGCGGTCGGAGGTTCCTACACAAACTCTAGAGAATAAAAAGTAAATAGTAGGCTATCAGTGTACTTTTAAAACAAGTAAATCCGAAAACGGGACAAAATTTGGCTTCGTTTACAAACTAGTAAGGCTGGTTACGCGCCTTTCAGTACCGTAGCGTAGCCAGTGGAGAAGGTGGGGGAAGGGGGGGGGGTGTCCTAGAAATCCTTCGGAATAAAACAGGAAACAGTATCAGAGCAGGGAGCTCACCAGAGTAAGCATAAACAAATTGAAATCCTATGAGCCTTAAAATGGAATTACAATAATTTGACTTTTCAAATTCAGCGACAGTATTTTCCACTCTCTCCAAAATTGTCCTAAACCCAGCCTGCTATATCTAGTTATTTATGAATACCCGTCATGTCCCGAAAAAACCGATCGCCAACTGGCCATTGGCGAGTAACATTTTGCTAATGGTGCCCTTAACAAACAATAGATTACAATGGATTTTTGATGCCGCTCGCCAAATGGGGAGTTGTGCTGGAAAGTTTGTCGTGGCCTAATACCTGTTCAATGGGAATGACGATTTGGACACAGAGAAATGAGTGATACTCTTCTTGCTCAAAGCAATCCCCCACCCCCTCCTGAGGTCTTTTATCAACTTTCGTTCTAAATTTCAGTTTTATACCTTATTAAACCTTATAATAAGAACGAATTTTTGCGCAGTTTCCTACGACTTTTCTTGTTTAGAAAAGCTAAAGCATTAACATCCTCGTCCGCAAAAGTTGAAATATTTAGACGAATAACAGTCACGTGATGTTTTGAAACCGAATGATCTTACAGATAGATAAATCAATCTAAGTAAGGGAGCACCCATGGCAAAGTTTCCCCTCCCCAAAAGATAAGACTTGACGTTGGTTAGTACTGAACCAACATCTGGTTTACATTCATGGTGAATCATTTTGCTCTCGATTCTGTCGAAATTTGCCCACTTGGCTTCTCTGTGTCCGTATACCAGATTCGGTAGTGTCCAAAACTTTTTGTCTTCGTATTTTTCAATTAATTACGTCAACATAACTGAGTAAAACGTAAAAAAGTTGTTCTTATCGTGTGCTAGCTGTCACGGTATGATAATATAAACACATAGGCACCTCCATAGATCCATATTTCCACTTGGGCGTTAAGGTTACCATGGTGATCACAAAAACCAGCGGAGGGCTGAGTACACAATGAAGCCATTATTTATCCCCTAGGGTCAATCTCGCATTTTTCATAGATACCAAAAAGCGTGCTAACTGGGCAAGTTCTGGAAGAGGTGAAAGATTTCTTTTACACGGTTGAACCAAATTTGAATTAGATTTTGAGTGTGTCAAATCTTTTGGAAACTGGACTAAGTGGAAACGTTGATGACCCCTGTCCAGATGGGGCAACTATCCGCGGACTTGTCTACAGCAGTTTGTAAAACCGAGTAAGTGACCTAGATTTATGGGTAAACTGGCATTGAACACTTCTTTTTCGTGATTCGATTTTGATCGAATATGAACGTTAGATCCTAAAACCTAAAGAAATAATCTGGACATTTAGACTAATATGAACACTTTCTCCAAATATTTTTTTTTTACAATTGTTCCATTTCCACAAAACTATGAAATTTCACAGTAACTGAGTAAAAAAAAAATGATTGATACTACCGACATATGAAGCAAGGTGAAGACTCGCATAGTCTAGTATTACTAAATATCAACGTTACCGTGGTAACCTTAAAACAATTCTGGCAAACAAAAGCCATGCATATTCGATAAGAATCTAAAGTATAAAGTATTCATTCGCTATTGTTTTCTCTTTCTGGCGTGCACCCTATGATGTTTGTTTTCACTTGATCAGATTGCAACAAGTGCTCTTTGTTTCTTAAAGATCTGTTCGTTGATTAGATGGAGATGATCAGTCGTTTTCATTAAATAAGAAATGTCGGGTCAATTCTGAGACACGAAACGAAAACAAAGAGCCAAGTGTCCTACTTTTAGGCACATCTCGCGCCCCTAGCAATGTTTTCTAGAGTAGATACAATGACATAGGTAGTTCAATATCTAACAAATCCATATTAATATAATTTTACTATATCCATAGTTGAGCACCTTTTGCTGGAAAATATTAACAACGTTGACATACTAGTTTCGCGAGACTTTGAAAACATAAAATTGATGCAGGTTAATACTCTACATGGAAATAGCCCGGGTGCAATGGGAGTTCTCCTCCTCGACTGTCAGGACTCTCCCCAAGTTTTTCACGACGAAATGTTGCATTGAAATACGAAATGTTAGAACAAACTTCCTCCTCTTTTCGTCAATAATTACACACAAAGACGCAAAAGTAACTGTACACTCTAAATGCAAAAGAGTGAAATTCACTCCAAAAGAGACTGTAGTTTGGGACCACTCCTAATAAGAGTGAATTTCACTCGAGGTGGAGTGAAAATTCACTCCAAATAGAGCGATACTTCACTCGCATGGAATGATATATCCCTCTACTTCGAGTGAATTTTCACTCCACCCCGAGTGAAATTCACTCTTACTAGGAGTGGTCCCAAACTACAGTCTCTTTTGGAGTGAATTTCACTCTTTTGCATTTAGAGTGTAAGCCGTTAAAAATTTCGTTTTAGTTATATTAACAGCATCTTTGAGGAAAGCACCGAGGAGGCCAAGAAATAGATGAGTTTACCACTCATTCAAATTCTGTGAATTATTACAGTTAAAATGTTAAACATGAGACCCATAGACGTGTTAAATGGGAGATGACGATACAGTCCTTCCCCAAATTTGGGCAGAAATTTCGCTCTGTTTCTGTAAAATATACTCTCTCTTGCCGGACACACTTGTGAGTAATGAAGGTTCTAAATTTCTGGCAAATTTGCTATCCCACAGTATTTCCGACCGTTTTTGATGACACCCACATATGAATTCCGAATGTTTTAGTATGTTTAGTTAATATATTTTAGTTAAAACTGATGCGACAATTTCTGTTTCTCCTTTTCTTCGTGTGTACTTCAATGTCATCTGCTATCGCAAATAGATACCTTTCAGTTTTGACATTTAGTTTTTCTAACGTTCCATATTCTGACTATATTTGTTGCTCAATTAAACTACAAAAGAGCAAAGGGAGTGTATATGAAGTTTTCGTATTGGTCTGTATCTACACCTCTTTCAGTCATTACTCCCACTTATGATATCAAGTATCTCATCTGTGGAATTTTAAGGTTGCAAATGGATACTTATTGACAATAATCATACAGCCGCGATACATATTTGTTGACGGTTATTTATCTCGGTAATCGTAGAGAGTACTTGTCAAGCGTGATATATGGACTATTGGTTAAGGGGGCCCTGGAGTGATGACAGTTGATATATTTCATCTTTGTTTAGAATGTTCTTATCGCCTTGCACTACTGATTGAATCATCTTGTCCTATTCGGTCGTCTGGGTGGCCGTCCAAAACATTGAGAAGGTCGCCCGAGGTATTTTGTAAATAGCGGTGAACTTCATACCACAAGTAAACGACAGACTAAAGTTGCCCATATTACATGACAAGGATGCGCATAAGAGGCAGGACCATGTTTTTGGTGAGTCCAGAGAAGTAGCAACTGCTTTTTAGGGAGGGGGGTTCGAGAAAGGTGTTGAAATCTTCATCTCTTGAAACCTCACATACAGGGTGGTTCCTGAGGATGATAGTTTTCGGGATTTGTCCGTTCCTTAGCCCCTGTGGACCTTGTATATTGCCCCACACCCCTATCCTCATAGCACCTTCCGTTTTACACAAAATTGTTTTCCCCATATACGTTAATCATTCTACCCACAACATTTCCACACTTCTTTAATGTGAAAATATAGATCGTTTTTTTGAAATTGGCAATAAACATTTTGCCCACCATACAATGATAATGCAGGGAGTTGACACGAAAATAAACTTGCAGAAGGCCCGTATCCCCCCCCCCCCCCTTTTGTTTTTATTACGCACCTGAATGTTTTCAATTACGAGCCGCTTTACTACATCCACGTTAATGTCCCCCATAAATATGTAATAATAATTCATCCAGAAAGCCCTATCACTCCATAATTGAAAAGCTGGCTTCGGGTCCGTTCAGCAACCACTTGCTTTTACATTAACGTACCCTGGCACATCGTCGGTTTCCAGTGTGAGAGCAGTAGATTAAAAAGACAGTAAAGTTGAGCGGACTAGGGAGATAAAAGGGAGCTATCTGTGCACTGCAAGCCGGTGTACAAGTACGGCGAACTATATGATTTTGCCACATTATTACCATCTAGTAGTTTAGTCAAATCATGTTCTCCGCTTAAATTCTTTAACGTCACAAACATGATAAATAGTTGTTGATGCACGAAAGCATTTCTTATATTGTCATTTATTTAACGAAGTTTAGCCTGAACAATCATTCCTTTGTAATATCTTATGCATTGGCCTACATTATAAGAACGAAACATCCTGCGAGTCATATGCATACATCATAATAACAAAATGTACTTATCTATTGCCCTCACAAGGTCCAGAAGACCCGGGACATCTCAGGGATCTAAGTGGAAGTAGCCCCGGACCGAAAGGGGAGGGGGGCGGCAGACCGAAAATATTACGGTCCCCTCATGAAAGGAAGTTAAAGGACCAGTATCTTTCTGGGGATACATTGAGGGTTATAGAACACCCTGGATCATGTAAAATTTAGCTACAAGCTACGTTAGAGTCTTGTTTGTACTGGATGAATTACACCCAGTAACTCGGATACCGACTCCTTCTAGTTGCTAAAAGCTGTCCTTCTACCTTACTTGAGCATCTCCAGTTCGAAAACCTTCTTTCCGTTATTTTTTTACATGCATTCGTCAATGTCGATAGTATGAATATTCGCCACTTTAGTAATTTAGCAACTACCATGTTCCAATTCCCTGTCAATCGAGCTTTTTTCTTTATAGAAAGAACTAAATTTATGGCCGTATAAAATACTAGCCACATATGGAGTGCCATCTTGTCTTCGTTCGTTAATCTCTATAAACAGTTCTTTCATGCCCCCACTCGGTCGATGACAACCAGGTGACAACATCTGCAGAATTTACCCAGGCGCGTTGTGACTTCATAGAAAATAAGACAAGTTTAGTATTTCCATATACCTATTATCTGTTAGGCTAGAGATTCCTATGTCAAAAATATGCCAAAATGTAGACGTAAGGTTTTGTTTATTGAAATAAGTGTCATTTCGTACGTGTGTGGTGTAGAAAACTCGGCGTTGAAAACAAAGAGAGAGATTTATTTTATCCTAATAAGCGTCAAAGAGTATTGAAACTTATTACCATTGGAAACGGCCTAAAGAGGGTTTTGATGAGGTGAAAAATACGCATGTTGGTTTCTAATGTGATGAGCCAATGAGGGATGGATTCGGCAATTTGTATGATGCTGGAATGCTGTTTTTACTTGATACCGAGAGTAACCCTTCACGGTTACTTCAAACTGTTGTTGATGATTTTCAAGAGCATTGACCTCCGTGGGAATCAAGTGAAATAACTAAGCCACGTTGGTTCCTTAAAAGAATTTTTTGAATGGTAGAATTCCTGACAACCTATCTTTTTGATTATTTTTCTTTGCTTTGCAACTGGAGTCAATAACTTCAGCCTTGCACTGTTATACAAATCCACTTGTTCAACTACCGTAATACAAGTGTCAGTTTGATCGTTAAAATATAACACTGCAACATGGGCCCTCGTGGGTCCTGCTCGATTACTCAGAATGAAATTAAAAGGACAAGACTCATCTCTACGTCCTGCTTCTATATATAGTAAGGACCCATCGTGAGAGCCTCTTACTCAAAGAGAGAATTTAAGGTGATAGATTGCCCGATTTCCCCCCTCACCCCTAATTAATTACCGACCCAGGTCTAAGAGATAGTCATTTCGAGTGAAAATTCCCTAACTCATGAATTCCACTTCGTATTTGCAATGCGTTCGATACGTGTAGATTGGTCTCAACGCCTTCTACAGCCTTTTTAAGTGAAGATCGTACTTCTATCCGCGCAAGATGTAAAATAGCCGAAAGAAATCCATTGTCTTATCATTTTATTATAAATGTCATCTTTTCATTTCTAAGAAGCTGCCATCGTCTCATACAGTTTATGCATATATATATATATATATATATATATATATATATATATATATATATATATATATATATATATATATATATATATATATATATATATATATATATATATATATTTATATATAATAGAAATATGGTCCACGTGTATTCCGATAACAAATAAGCAGAACACAAAGCATAGTTGACACAGCAGGAATACATTAATATATATATATATATATATATATATATATATATATATATATATATATATATATATATATATATGGAAGAGATCAGTTTACATGTTTCCCAATCCCCCCCCCTCCCACTCCTTAGCTCACCTTACTGAACTCCACCCAACCTTTCCATGATCCATGATTTTCCCGACCACAAAGCAACACGGGCCGTTGATACAAACTGATTTCTACCAAGTTCTTGTATGACCTTTATTTCACAGCACACCTTAATTACTTATTTCAAGAAAAAAGTTCTTGACTTCCCCCGTCCTCCTTTTCAAGCAAGCATAGTGCCAGTATCGGTACCCTCTAGTTAGGCCTCTCAATGAACTTCACCTTGCAACATGGCAGAACAGACAAAGCTCGCCGCGGCTCTTAATCTCTGTTCTACCTCGTCTAGAGAGCATTATTGAACGAGGCATGCAAGACGGACCGCCCAGGACGAAGTTGATCATAATGATAATATCTGCGTCTTCTCTCTCTCCCTTCAAACCATGAGGAGTTTTGTACATTATACCCAGGGGCGTAGCCAGGGTTTTTCATGCAGGGTGCAGGGAGGTGGGGTGAACGATTTCATGGGCAGGAAGGATAATTAGAGGGATGACTTGCAAGAAGCGTTAGCGCGCCCGGAATGGAACGCCAAATACTTTTGAAAGGTTGGCTGTAAAAGTAATATTCTTCCCCTGTGGTCACTCAAAATGTTTCAAATGTACAGTATAGTGTTATAAGTATAATTTAAAGGAGGAATGGACTTACGAAAAATTTTCACCGGGAAAGTTCTATTAGCTGCTCCACATGTAGTTGGTCGTCAAGACGGCGTTCAGTCCTCCCAAGCCTATTAGATTAGGGTCTGGCGCTATTCCGAAATGTTTGAAAACAGTCGGCATTGTCTGCATATAGTCATATTGACAGGATGACCTTTAAGTGGTATACCGATACACCGAAATGTATTACTTCGTTTGTGGTACAAATATTTTCATACCTTTAAAACCGTAATTTCTGGTATAGAATCATAGGAAGATCAAAGCAAGGTGCAACACAAATACAGGCTCTCCACGCGCACCTCAGACATAGCCGTGTAAACAAAACATGACGTCACGTGAAATGGGTCTTTACAAATACATTAGAAGAAGCAAAACTGAAAGTGAGAGGCCTATTGAAATTGGAGATTCTATTATATTTTTTAACCACCTCATAACGTTATCGTACTTGGCAACTTTTTTCAGACTCTCAAACTACCACATAACTTATTTCAAACTTTTTTAATATTATCCCTTGATGTTTAGTTGTGTTTTTGAGTGGTTTCCCTTTCCCTAATATTCGCGGTGTCCGATACCATGACCCTAGGTCACCAACTAATCACGTGGTATACCGCTGGGGTGAAAGCAATGACTGCATGCTCTTCTGACGGATAATTGAGTGGTCAACTGAAAAGTAACAACTTGAAATTGGAACGAAGATAAACCAGTTGATACATCACAGCTAACACCTAAATGTGAACTTATACGTGTAAAGCAAGTCACAGAGACTGTTGAGTGTGACGTCAGTGATTTGTTTTTATTCCATTTTCGAGTTATGAGGCTTAGGCCTATCTAACCATTATTAGAAGCGTTCACCAAAGATGCGTGCTTTCCATTGCGCTTTTTTTATTCTGCACTGGAGTTATGCTAAATGGAGTAACTTGTCCATGATATATATCCTTCAAGACAGGAGGTGGAATAACCTTTATATATATATATATATATATATATATATATATATCTATATAATGTATATATATATATATATATATATATAATGTATATAATATATATATATATATATATTTATATATATATATATCATATATCCCTAAGGTCTTATATAAATGTGTGTATATATATATATATATATATATATATATATATATATATATATATATATATGGGCCACAAAGAGCTAATATTTACTAGCGGAACATAAATTTCTCAGCTAAACTGAAAGTTTTAATACTTTTTTATCTTTCTTAGGTTCTAGAGCATGGACACGCTTTACTTGAGTGACTTTTAAACTTTTTACATACTTTTGTTTATGTGTCTTAATACATTTTACAGTACTTGTGAAGCAAGTCATTTCTCTCAGATCATAGCGTCCCCTTTCTGGCGTAGTGACGAATGTTGAAAAATTGAATTTCGAGTAATGGCGGTTTGAATTTTTAACTGTTTTGAAAACATGATTTCGATCTTAAAGAATTGTTGCTGTAACTGTTTCATTGCTTTAATATGTAGAGAAAATATGACATTTTGTTGCTAAACTAGTCTGCAGAAAAATGAAAGCAGAATGCAGTCTGTAATGGCATTAAAAGAATTAAAAGACATTCGTCACTTTGCAAAATTGTTTAAACCGGTTTCAGTCGACTCAGGGTTTCACCCGTATATGTTTAAGCACAGCCAAAAGTGACGAATCTAAGATTCGTCAATACGCGGAATTGGAAAAACGCCGGGTAACGTGGAGATCGGAACATTCGTCAAGAATATGATAAAATTACCGTGAATATGTAAATTTGCAGAGATTGCAGAGAACCAGACCTTTCTCAAACGATTTTATATCCTCGAAATATGTGGAAAATGTATTAAACTCATTTTCTTCAAGCAAGGCGTGGTTTATAATTAAAAAAACAACATTCGTCACTACGCCGAAATGATTTCTGTCATATTGGAACATCAGGCATATGTTTCAGCACGGGGCATAATGACGAATGTGAGATTCGTCACTACGCCGAATTGAAAAACGTCTCAAAACCATGGAAATGAACATTCGTCAAAACAAATAATGGGAATAACTTCGAATCCGTACATTTTTAGAAAATCAGACCTAGCTCAAACGATTCTACGCCCCGAAAATAGGTATAAACTTTTTTCACCTAATTTTCGCTAAAAATGCATATTCGTCACTACGCCAGAAAGGGGACGATATTAGGAAGGGCAAAGATTTACTGAACTGTTGGACATAACTTTCAGAGACGCAAAGGGAAATGGGGCGAAATGAAGATGGCGAGAAAACTTCCCAACCTATATTTGCTACGATAGAGATATCAATATAGTGGAATAAATACCCAAAGTTTGTTGGCTTCCAACATACTCGTGTACAACATGGACAAATCCCAGTTTAATTTCACCTTTAAAGTATTACCAGGGCAGACTTTTAACTACATTTTTTAAACTTTCCGATCAATCGGGCACTGATCCGGAATTCGGGTCATTCATTTGACCAGATATGGATAATAAATGATCCAAGTCCGGATCATTTTTATCTACATCTGCTGCAATAAATGATCAAACTCCGGATCGGTGTCCAAGTGATCCGAATTTGGGTTCGAATTTGATCCGAGCGTTATAAGAATGTAAGCTTCTTGTGCATTCGGCTTAATTAAATGAAATTTAAAAAAAAAACAGTGATCAGTTTGGTTCATAAGTGACTCTTTCATACCCGATTGCGCTGACTTTGGCAAAGTTTAACGAATCACCTTCGTAAAAGAGGGTTGGACTATCTATTTGAAAGTCCCAACTCCAAAAGATGTATAATTTTCCTATGTAAGCCTAATTAGAATGACGTAAATCGACATATTCTCTTGCACATACTGAAACAAATTAAGATCATAGATCCTTTTCCAAATAGCATTTACAAATGATTATGGGATATTGTTTTGGTACATGTCGTTTTTGGACACAATCCTTTGTAATTAATATTTGGAAAAGGGTGTTCGATGCGAAGCCCAACTTATTCGCTGGCACGAAAAACCGCCGTATAGGTTCGTAGCCCAGCGATTGAGGAGCTGAATGCAGCCTACCACTATCATTTCTCTCACAGGAAGACAGGCTATGATTTTACATGTGGTATTAAATTATACGTAGTGAATAAAGTGCTTTTGTGTCCGAGTAGACAGGCTGTTGCCTACGTTGCAGGCTTTACAGCATATTTCTGGATCGATCATGATGAAGGGTCTGGGAAAACTGTGTCCGCTTCGAGGGGAAAATAACTTCCTGCTACTCTTTTTCACTAACCCGTAAACTCTTACCGACCGGCCAGATGTTGGAATTACATCCTTCACTTCCGACTTTTTAAGTCAACATTGTTAAAATCCTACTGCGAGAGGAAGTGCTCGAAATATCCTAGGAACTTTAAATCACAGTGGTTGGTCAAGTTACGGATCTTCATAAACTCCATCAAGTAAAAATATTTAATGACGTCACACGAGTTACGTGTAAAATCTCCAAGTGTCAGGAGACAGTATGCAAGGTCCATAAAATTTTTGCAAGGGTGGGGGATGGGGTGGGGAATCTACTATTTCATGAGTGGGCCTGCGAATTAAAAAGCGGTCTATCTTTTCGCTCTTGAGTTTTCAAATGGGGCGGCTAGGCGGTCAAGAGACGGTTGTGACGTGGGCATTGGCTCAAGCCACCGTTGGTCACCTGACAGGGTGCCCGTCACATCAGAGAAGGGCCCCTCTTACTTAATGCTAAAGTAATGTCATTTTGATCAATAGTATATGACCTTTCTTTATATAAATAATGAAATTTACAGAGATGGGGCCAGCCTGGTTATTCACTACATGCGGCCGGATATTTCCTTACAGAATCGGAATGAACGGTTATTATGCTGCACCATTCGTTCATTTGTTACGATTAAATGTCTGATCATGTATAATTTTGAGGGTATGCATCGCGGTCTTTGGGTGGGGCTCGTTTATACTAAATTATATGTAAGTGACCTAAAAGAATTGTTATCATAGGAATTCGCTACGAGTGTTTTTTATCTTCCTGCTGGATGATATGCAAGGACATTTTTGTGAATCAGTCAGGAAAGGTTTCCACTTGAGGTTTTTAATATCAAAGAGTATGAATAGATTAAAATTGTAAATGAATAACAACTCTCAACAATTTACCTAGTGGCAGTGCTGTTTAAGTTTTATCGCTTTACTCGCATGATTTCAGAACTATCGTTTATCAGTATAGGTATCGTTTATCGGTTAAGCTATCATTAATCGGTGCAGTTATATATGTTATAGACACAGCTATCGTTGCAATTATTAGTTTCGCTATGAGTAACCCTAGTTTAGTGATGAACAAGTTAAAAAATTCTACAAAGAAAGCCACTCCTATGGTAATCACGGCTTTTCGACTAAACAAACTCAAAGAAGAGGTATCCAAATTTCATTTACACTCCCTCCTGTCTATATGAAGATTACACGGGTAACGAAGATGGAGCAATTGCTAACAGTTTAACAAGAGTTATAATTTTATCTTTGCTTACAAATAGTACTTAAATGTTTTCTTCCGTAGAATTTAATTGACCGACTGCCCTCGAACAGATGACCTACCCCTTCCAAAGGCACTCGTTTCACCTAAACAATCGCTAAAAGTCATGGAGGGTGGCACAGGCTGAACAAGGTTATTGTTTCGTTCTTTCGATGCGAGTATTCGGTGAGATGGCTACCCGGTCGTTATAGGTTTCCGTAGATAAATTGTCCGCACGACCAACATCAGAGGAATTGCTAAGACAAATATCGATGTTAACGAACAGATAGGATGACGAAAATGTTTAGTATCCTTGATTGGTTTAAGTTCAACATCTTAGATCATCACGCTAGGGGTGTGACGAAATCCCTGGTAATTCGCGACTAATTTGTCACTACAGAATACCCCATGGTTGTTGTAAAATGCAAACGAAATACTAGGAGCTTTAGAAGCAAAGAGAGACTAATGTTATATGTTGTATTACATGGAGATTGCGCTGCACTGCAAGCGTAACATTTACTTTAATTCATAAAGGCATAGTTATCAAAATTTAGCGTTGATGGAAAGCCCTTGATTTTCTAAAAGACTAAATTTTTGTTTATAAACACTGGTAGAAAGAGCTACGGTAACTCGGGACTTTTCACGAAAAGAAAATCACGGATGATGCCTCCGTGTGCGCGATAAATTTTATATACGATTGACCATAGGCTATAGTCGTACATTGTTAGACCTGGGAGCAGGGAGTTTTAAATCTCTGGTTAGACAAATGTATCGATATTATTCAATATTCTATTCTATTCCCCTAAAATTAAGACAGTGACCTTTCATTCCTTTTGTCTTAACTTGCGTATTTGAGTTTTTTTCTGCGGGGGTGGGGGTAAGAGTCGGTGTTTCTTTATAATCAATGTGTGCATGGTAGCCAACTCGTACCATCATCTCGTGCTGGTTGTCGGATTATGCTTTTCTTTCTTTTTTTCTCCAAACATTTCGTAAGAAAGCAGGTTACCTTCAAACTAGTAAGCTGCTAGGAACAAATAGAAAACTTCAAAAAAAAGAAACAAAAAACAAAAAAAAAAACAAAACAAAACAAAACAAAAAAAAAAAAAACAAAAAAAAAAACAAAAAACAAAAAAAAAAAAAAAAAAAAAAAGTAGGTGAAGATGCTTAGATAAGTAAACTTATTAAAAAAGTCATAGATTCTAATTTTGTGAGGTTCTGCGTTTTAGATTCACCCAGAACACAGTGGTCACAATGACCGTAAAATGACTCAATCAGTTCACCCAGTAGTCTCATCGCGATGTGGGGCTTCTCCCTTCCGCGGCCGCGCAGGCATCTCTGATAATCACCGCGCCGCATTTGTTTGTTTGAGCCTCAAGTTGAGAACCACTCGCGCCTGACAGGGGACAGATGTACGGATCGACACGAGCTCAATTGGAGGTGACGTGTAAAAAGACGCGGTATCTTTGAACTTGTTTCAAGCATAGTCATAGCTCGAAATGTGGTAGAATAACATGTTTTTCTTTCAATCGAGAAGCAGACAAGGAGGATGATACGGAAAGATGCCGTCAAGAGGACAAATTTCACAATAAGTAATAATTGATGATTAGGCTTCTGGGGTCGATTGGTCTAGAGTAGCGTGACAGAGTGATAGTTGTTTTCTTTTTAGGTGGAGGTTTGTCGCTGTGACAAGACGGAGTGGTGTTGTTCTTGTTGTTGCTGCTACGATTGTCTTTGTTATTATCGTTATTCTAGTTGTGATTATTGTTGTTGCTATTGTTGTTGCCATTGTTGTTGTTACTATTATTGTTGTTTTGATTGTTGTTGGTGTTATTTTTCCCGTTGGTATTGTTATTGATGTTGTGATTGTTGGTGTTATTGTTAGTGTTATTATTGTCTTTGTTATTGTTGTTTTGTTATTATCATGTTATGTTGCTATTGTTGCCTTTTGTGGTTCTGATTAGTGTTGTTGTTATCATTGCAATTGTTCTTGTGTTTGTCGCCAGTGATGATATTTTTGTTGTTGCCTTTTGTGGAAGTTGATATAAATGTTGCCCATGTTTGTTGGTGCTGTGGTTGTTGTTGAAAATGGTTGTTGGTGATGGCAACAGGTGCATTGTGGTTTAAATTGCCGTTTCTTTTTTAGCGGGTGATGCTTTTGGTGTCGCTGTTGTAGTTGTTGCATGTTATGAATGGTAGTATTCCCGGTAGTATTACTGTAAAGTACCGTCTACACGATCATACATTCGTCCATGAAAATTGCCATACAAATGTTTGAACACTTGTTGGAAAGACATGCAGCTCAAAGTTTGAACACCTCCATACATGTTGGACCTTGTACAGGAATTTGTTAGGAAAGCAATCCACGTGATCATACGTTTGTCCACGAGCATCGTCACACAACTGTGTGGTGATGTATTTGAACAAAAGTATGATCGTATAGACAGGGCCGAAGAGAGTTTAGTTTTGTTACTGAACGGGTAATGATTATGTTGAATGTTGGCTGTCGTGTGTTGCTGCCATTGTCGTTTTCAATGACGGCTGTTGCTGTGAAGAACGAAGGTTGTTTTTATTGTGTTTGTCGCGTATGGTGAGTGCATAGCATTATTAATGTTTATGACTGTTGTTTGTAAATACTGCTTTGACCAGGGCTGCAGCCCCGGTCCCCTGCCTGGAAAGGCTGCGGTTTAGGTCGCTGTTACACCTATTTTCTAAAGTGCTGCAATGATTTCCCAATGTTATAAGGTGTCATTGGAGGGTGGAAGCCAGAACCGAACCTCCCCTCCCTATTCATCCTTCACGGGTATGGTATTACAGGGAAATGACCCAAAGTTTAATGGTACCCCCCAAGTGTCTGTTACATGCTCCCTAATGAATCTATGGTAGTGCCCGTTCGAACATATCCTTTTCTCACACAGCCACACGGCCACACACCCGCACATTTACACGGGATCTGATACAATTTATACCTCAAAGGCCCATCCACCAAACACACGCGAACTAGTAAGCTGATTCGTAAGCTTCTACTTTTGGCATTGCAGTATGTCCCTATGTATGATGTACAGTGGACTTATCGTAATAATATAATAGTTACTAAATTATCATAATTAATTGTAATAATATTAAGACTTTCAGTGAAACCTGTTATGTTTCATAACTCAGGGAGCGCTAACGTAGTCACAACCGTGAACCAGCACCCCCTGAAGATTCCTCTCTGCTCTAGTGCCCCCAAGATAATGGTTTGGGTTAGGGTTAGGAATCGTCCGAGGGTTGTCCTGTAGCCATCCGTATAAGTACGCCCGTAGCCGAAGACTATGCCCCTAGCAAGTTCTTTTTTACAGAAGTTGAAGACCATCTGGCGGACCTCTCCATTAGACCCCTCCCCTCCTTTCTCCGGACTCATAGCCCGTCTGTAAACATCATGTTTGGGGCCTTCAACAATTAGCCCCAATTTAAGTCTCGTGGTATCACGTTCCAGGCGCGGATCCAAGGGGGGGGGGGGCTTTTCCTGCCTCAGCCCCTCTTTTCGCCACATCAACAATAACAAATACGCGAAAATTAGCATAATGTTAATCTAGGAGAATATTCGAGAGGGCTTTCAACCCTCCCCCACCCCTTTTCGAAATGTCTGGATCCGTGCCTGCGTTCCGCTCACTCACCGTTTCCCGGACAAAGTAGAGTACACTCGTTACATGGAAAGACTACTTAGCTTTCTTCCGAGGTAGTACTTCCATGCTCGCTACCTACACTACTGAAACTTATATGATTGACGTAACGAAGGACGCGGGGCAAATCAACAGCCATACTCATGTATGAGGGGGCGCTATTACACTACTCCAATTTGCCATGATCATAAACTGTCGCATTCAAAACTCATTCAAGAAACGGTAGGCTACAACAAAAAAATTTTTCTTTAGAGTAACAGTGATAAATGAAGAGTCCTAAGTCTTCTACAAAAATAAATTATCGTTCCTTTTGTTTACAATCAAAGGAAAGAATAACTATCAAGTTACGACTTCAACATTTCTAATTGCAAAGACAAGCTTTCAAGTTCGGCTGTATTATGCTGACTAGTAGTAGTAGAATCACACAGGTATTCATGCCATTTACCAGGTAACCTGTCGAGGGGACTGAAGTGGGTGTAGTGACAGTTTCTAGACAAGACAAGTCACTGGAAAGACCAGGTGTGTATGGTCTGTTGGTCGTTCATTACCTTTCATTTTGTGCAATATTACTGGTTTATTTTCTGAAGTCTTGTAGGCTATCTCTGGTATTATCCCAGCATTTGCCCGACGGGGTCCAGACTCCCCGACTGGGAGGCAGAGCGACCCGAAGCCCCGACAGCCCCGTTGGGGTTGGTGAGGGGTGATTTGAAGAAAAACCTGTGTACATGCCATTGCGGGTATATATTGCATAAATTTGTACATACTAGAAGAAAATTTAATTTAATTTAATGTTTTTTCCCAGAATCAAAACAATGAAATTGCAAAGAGCGCGAAGCGCACGGAAATCTTTTTGGGTATGCCTGCAATGAAAAGAATCTGTACTTATTTAAAGCTATATAAGTCAATTGTCCGGGCAGTTGGGCCCTAACGGTCATATCTTCCATCCTCGAGTCACTAGCCGTACTTCACGACAGACACAAGAGAACATTAACTAGGTTTAGCGAAATGAGATGAAATTCCCGACATTGACATACATCCATGTATTCTACCTATTAAGTTACTTCAAAAGGTGGAAAAGGTTTGTAGTATATTTAGCTGTAAGTAACAGAACTGAGGAAGAGTGGGCAAAGGGTACCGAAAATTTTGGGTTCATAGCAGAGATAACCCTTACTGAAGGTCAAAATAAGTAAACCAACCAAGGGGGATGACATAATTTTCCTGACAGGGGGCCGGGCCATTGCAAGCTACCGCAGGTTCCGACAGCCCCTATGTCAAGGGGGTGGTGAGAAGGGGATACGAAGGCGCCTAACTATCCCATGACATTGCAGGGCATAATTGACATAATATCACTTAATACTTCAAGAGCAGATTTGCGTACTGATAGTGTTCCTTTGAATTTGAATCGTGAAATTGCAAAGCGCGAGGAGGACGAGATAATTTTTGGTAGGCTTACACAAAAACATTTGTAATCATTAAGAACAAACAGAAAAAAAAAGAAGAAGAAAAACTGAAGGGGTTGTAGACCGTATCGGGGATAACATACCTTGTATCGAAATCACCTGGACTACCCGATGAAATTGCCAAACTTTGCTCCGTGAGTCGCTCATTATCTGACAGTACCGCATGACACATACAAGAGAACAGCAACTATAGGCTTTGCGATATGGGATGAAATTTAGGACGTCTGCATAATCAGTGTACTCTGCCTACATGTTACTTGGTAAAGTGGGCAGGACTTGTGCTATCTAGCTATGTGGAATGGAACTATTGAAGAAACTCTACAGCGCGCGCAGAGCGCCGAAAAGTTTGCGTTCTTATCAGAGAAATTGTCCTCTTGAGAGCTCTACAGCTAAATCGTTGGGGCGACTAATAGCCGTAGGGGACTGCATACTTTATCGTATCGACTAAGACTCCCTGAAGAAATTGGCCAGCCTTCCCCGACGGGAGCATGGTCCCCTCCCACCCCCACCTGGCGCCACCCCTGCTCTGGTTAGAAGAGGAAAACTTAAAATTGCCCTTAAGGAGTCATGATCCCGAGGGAAAACAAAACTTTTAACCGCCCGAGTCTCGAGTCTCTCAGCTGTGCCTGTGCTCCAGACGGACTGGGAAGGACAGACACTGGATATTATCTCAGTCAAAAAAGTGGAGCAGCATTTTAGCTGAGCGGACTCTGTTTTTTTAGCCCCTCTTTAAGGTTACTGAACAAGGAGTATGCCTTACAGCCTGCTACGTAGGCAAGAGAAGCATAGGCAGACTGACTATTATGGTGATTTGGCTATTTCCGCCTGTGCCCACTGGGTTTGGGGCCGCTTTGTGCCTGTTGCTGAAAGAAAGACCTCTACCTGGGCCGGTCAGTGCAGGTCAACTAACTTTTGTCGCGACTTACTCAAACTCCAAGTCCTCCCCTGTCGAAAAGCAACCCAAACCACATTCACATGGAATTACGTTATTATTTCTTCAGAGCCCACTCTAGCATGGTACTAAACCTTTCTTATACTCTTTTTATTAGAAAAGGGCTCTCCTTGTTAAAACATGCATCGAATTTTGCTTAAAATGAAAGTTACTTACACTTTATACTTTTGGAGTAGCAGGCTAGGGAATCGATTATCATTGCAAGCAACACAAGGACACATTCTAGTAACGGAGATCATCTACTTTTTTGCTGTCAATTTGAAGATGTTTAGTATGTTGATTTAGTTGAATAATTAAAAAGCATACAAAACACCGTCTTGTCATTTTTATATGCTTTATACACAAATTCCAGCGAGAACGTTAAAAACTTTTACATAGAGAGGGCGCTACATAACTTTATGACAATATGAAACATATACTTCTCAGGCTACACAAGAAAATGGTTCAAATGTGACAGACCCAAAACATGCCAGACAATTTACAGACGCACAGGGTAAAGTGAAGGATTATCATTTTACAGAAGACTATTTTCTGAAAAGTGCAAGAAGGCTGACTATCTCCTTTCTTTGATATGACACCCACCACTGTAACACTTTCTTACTTGCCTCACAAAAAAGATCGGTGTACGACCCAGAGAAGAAAGGGTGAGCTAACCCGACTTCCGCCACCCATCTCAACCCCACGTGACCCCAACCCCACCCACAGGCCACATCCAACACAGTCACTTAAATTATGACCGTTAAACGAAGTACGCCACAATATATTGTGGTGTACTCCATTTAAGACAAATGGAATTCTGAGAGATCGTCACAAGATTTGTAGTATGTGTTCATACTCACACTTCGACACACACGTCTGTTCCTGTTCTCGTAAGAATGGATTTGTACTCATTTTCATACTTACAGACTAGAAAGTTAGGTGGTGCCAAAGCAAAGATTTGTTCTCATGCAAAAAGGGTGTACTTGTACAAGGAAACAGGTACACCCATGACATTGTACTCACATAGTATGCCTGTGTACTCGTATTTGTAGGTAGATACAATTCACATGAACTCGTGCTCATGACATTGTACTCACACTACAAGTCTGTTTATTATAAACCTGAGACCCTACACTTGTACTCATGACATTGTACTCACATTACAAGTCTGTTTATTATAAACCTGAGACCCTACACTTGTACTCATGACATTGTACTTACACTACAAGTCTGTTTATTATAAACCTGAGACCCTACACTTGTACTCATGACATTGTACTCACACTACACAAGTCTGTTTATTATAAACATGAGACCCTACACTTGTACTCATGACATTGTACTCACACTACAAGTCCGTTTATTATAAACCTGAGACCCTACACTTGTACTCATGACATTATACTCACACTACAAGTATGTTTGTTATAAACCTAAGACCCTACACTTGTACTCATGACATTATACTCACACTACAAGTCTGTTTATTATAAACATGAGACCCTACACTTGTACTCATGACATTGTACTTTGACACTTCAAGTCTAATCATTACTACGACAGAAAATTGTTTTGAAGTATAACGTGCTCCAATCTTTGACAAAGTAAAACGCTCATGGGGGAAGGGAGGGGAGGGGGTTGTTTCCAAAATTTATCTTGACAAACTTGTGTCATTCCTTGTAATCATGGCATCAAGACGCTCTAATAAATGGAACAGAAAAAAGTTTCTAATGGGTGAGAGAAGTAGGGCAGGGCCATTCATAAGCGGTCTTACAAAGCATGGTAACTACGTGGCAAGCATGCTTTCTTCCTCATATTCTCTTTTTCAAGTTGGTATCATGCTCAATAAGTATGTACCAGTATTTGTCATGCTGGCAAGCAGATTTTTTTTTTTGCAGTTTGATGACAGAAAATGTAGATTGGATTAACGGTGGAAGGCAAAAGCGATATATCTAATCTTGATACCTTGCGAATCAGATTAGATTGCAAATGTAGTCATTTTTCTGATCTAAATCTTCTGCCAAAATCATCAAGTGATAAACAAAAGTAATACAAGGACACAAAAGTAAATCCATTTAACAAACTACCCAGACGATGCATCGCGATATCGCAAAATCAAGACAACAGCAATAAAGTATACTATAATGCGTAGACTGGTGGTCCGACCGCTAGATTCTCGGCATCTCTCGGAACTGACGTTTACGATGCTCGCGGTAACAAGGAGACGGAATTTGAAATACATGTCAGTGGCTTATATTAGATTTTTGTGTAAACATCACTTTACTGGTGACAATAAATGGTCCTTTAAGTCGGCTATTTACGTCTTCCTACGCTGCAACCAAAATATGGACATTTATAAGGCTTTTATTGAGTGGGATCGCCTGGAATAGAGTCGTCAACGACGTCATCAAAGCTGCCTGCCTCTTGAACTTTGTGTAGTGTGTATCCATTAGAGTCAAGCAATTAAGTGTCGGTCCTTGGAATTGATCACGTGACACCTCCTCGATGTTAGACAATTAACGTGCCATTCGGCCACAAGTGGTAGCAAGTGATCATGGCGAAAAGGAGGCGTAAGCTTGGCACCAAGAAACACGTTTAGGACTCTTTATTGCAATTATACACTTTAGTAACTTTGTAACTAATTCTGCATTCAGCGCTTATTTTCGACACCTTAACGTTGTTCTCTTTGTAAACAGTCCTCTGTGGAAGATTACATTTCTCTAGTGTGATTCTCATAATTATAATTCGCTTCAGTATTCGCACTTTACTGAAACATTAAATTATCATGTGCATTAACATGCATAAGCAATTTTGACACTTGACTTCGTCACTTGGGTAAAAATACTTTTTATGAGAGTGTTTACCCTTGATTTTGCAAGTAACAAAATTTTAAGTACGACGTTTGTACAGCGATTCTCGCAATACTTTCATCAAAAACCAATGAAAACATTTTCTGCAATACCGCCACCAAATCCAGGTGCGCGTCGGAGTAAAACCCATTGTTCACTTCAAATTAACTTGGTTAACATTTATTAATTTTTTCACGTAGTCTGTGGTTTTCCTAGTCATATCTCATTATTTTCTGCCAGGGTATGTACCAGTTGACAAGAATTTTAAGCAAGAAAAGGTCATAGGACAGAGAATGAATCTTTAATTTTTTCCAACAGACACAAACATGGGAAACCTGATCATAGGTTAGGCCTAATAAAAACAAAATTGTGCCTTTCTGCAAGAGAGAGGGAGCCCTTTGGGAAAATGATCGGCACTCATTTTTTCCCTGGAAAATTGGCTTTGTGTGCATTCATAGTTCGGATAAATTAAGAAATTTTGATCACGACACAATTGTAATTTTTCACTTCCCTAATTAAATTATAAATTCAATCAAACTGTAAATAGCTTTGAACGTTTAAAGGAAGTGATTTAATGTGATCAATTATAAGCAAAGTAATAATCGTGGTAACAGATACTGAATAAATATCTTTACTCGCCGTGGTTCCGAGGCCAAGCTTGGACATTTGCGTTTTCTAAACTCTGCTAAACTAGAGTTTGTAAAACTCACGTTTTCTAAATTAAGTTAAACTGCTGTTAGTTACCAGTTCTTTACTGCTCAATTGCCATTTTAAAGAGACAACCCCGATTAGCCTTATTCATTGATGAGGACTAATGTTAGTCACATATAACCAGCACTTTTATCAATTCTGCGCGCATTTTTTATACGCCTACTTCAGGCGCCGGACTACTTTTATTCTCACGCGCATCCTGAAAACGTGGCGAATGAGTGACTAAAAATTTACTCACCCTTAGTCTGTGCTCCAAAAACGTCAGATATCTCAAAAACACCCTTCAGAGTTGTCAAAGATTCCTCCTAATTAAGTACTAATAACTTGCAGGATCCGTGACTTTCCTTCTTACACGTGACAATCACCGGTAAATCACCGTGGCGCATGACGAAGTTAATCGACGATTGGACCGACGAAAGGACGGCGTCGACGGAGCAAGGCAAAATCACTTTAATCTCAGCTTTCGAAAGCGACGATGTTTAAAAGACTCCAAATACCTTTCGTCCATTCACGAAACCGCACCAGAGTCTTCCTATCCCAGTTGCTTAAACCCTCCATTTTGTATCCGAGGTGTCTCATTAATAGCTGTCGGCGCCAATAGAAGCCTAGATCCATTCTCAGTTGGGTATATTAGTCGAGATTGCTGCCGCCTCCGTCCTGTCTCCCCCAAGTCACCAAGTCGGCTCCACAAAGACGCCTCCCTCTGTTCACAGTTCACGATCGTAACTTAAAAAAGGCCAATAAAGCCCACTCGGATTTAATTTGTATGTCTTGCTCTCTTCTTACCATTTCTTTTTACATTAGTTCTGTTTCTCGGGCAAAAGTTACAAGCAAAATCATTATTCGTGTCTGGGTGTCTCGGAATAGCCTCTTACTGTCTTATATGTCACTGTTTTCTCGTTTTTTCGCTGTTCGAGGTTTGTTTTACAGCCTATCGAGTCCATCAAATCCTCGGAGAGTAATGGCCCTTTAGCTCTTTAAGTATCGCGAGAGGAGAGCAGTCGAAGGGGTGCTTGACCTCTATGGCGAACCTGAGTAGTCCGGCCCTCATCAAGGGCTAAGAAGGACTTTAACGCAAGCAAAGCTCCTCTTGTGACTGTATCTAATTCGGTGCAGTCTAGACCAACGAACTACTTCTCTTCTTTGGAGCGTTACGAGGATCGATCGCGCGGAGTCGGTGGGCGGAGAATTCAGAAATAGATAGGTCTCAGGACATGGACGTTACTAAAGGTGGCACGTTCAGAGTGGGTGGGACTGGTCTATGATAATATGTGGACTAGGCTGAGGCCCTCCCCGTTTGTCATGGTCTATATCGCTCGCTCCACAGTCGGCTGAAAAGCGGGGTAGTAAGTCGGACTCCCAGGGGCTCAGTCAGAGGGCCGATGAGTGTCTGTGTAGATGCCTGTTTGTGATTTATTAATAAATATATAGCACCACATCTTACGTTGGGGACATGTAAGTGGATAAGTGTAATTTCCTGTTTATAGGGAACATTTTTATGTTCAACAGTGAAAGATTATTCCCTTGTTCGTCTCGACAGATTACGGAGCGTCTGCGCGATTTATTTTAATTATTGCCCGCGACAAATCGTTCTCTTTTCTTGAGGATCTCGTTAAAATGCTAAGCTCGTTACCAACTGAGGCAGGGTAACAGTCACAATCAATTTAATTCAATGACCATCAGCCCCGTTAACGTCGTCACTGCGTTCAAAAGACGCATTCGTAGCGGAGAAGTTCGCGAGATGCTAAATCGTGTCTCGGTTTGGTATCAAATGAATCAAATTCGGGATGAGATGGTAGAACGGTACTTGGAAAAAGGAGGGTTTGACAAGAGGATCGAAATGGGTGGTTGATAATTGTAGAGTAAAGAGAGGTATATTATAATAATGAAGTCTTCACTTCTAAGGATTGTGACAATATATTGTGATCAAACTTGTAGGTATTCTACCGGAGGCCGAAAAGGCAGAAATTGAAGGGAAGAATATTACATTATTTTATATTTTAAAAGTGAAACAGGAAACACAGAAACGAAATATGGAGAATATTTATGTCTGCATGTATGATGAGGGTAATGTAAGGGTATATCTTATACACGAGTCAATCGATACATATATTGTAGCGTATTTTAAGCCAACAAATACTTATAATATATATATATATATATATATATATATATATATATATATATATATATATATATATATATACATTCTTCCTTATGCCTCAGTGTTGGAGAGGTCAATTTATAGAAACAAAATGTACCATTTTAGGCACACTTTCCTCAATTTGTTTGTCTTAGGGAGTAATTACTTTAACCTTGATTAGATTTTTCCGATTTCCCCCAACCCACCTGAAATAAGAGGGCTGGCCACTTCCCTTCCTACATGATGCCTTTGTTATTACCGAAGACTGATGAAAACCGATTTGTAAAACAACAATAAGCTTTTATAACCTAAGCCAATCAAAACTGATTATCTTGATGACGTTGTATGATCTTATTTGCATATATTACAATAAATGAAACAACTACACATTTCTGTTAGTGATAAAGGCGGAATGGAACTATTTCAGAATAACTCCGTGGTCTATGGGGATATGGTTTCTTCGCCATATCATTTAAGAATCTTCACCCTATAACAATATTCAGGAAGTGGACATTTTTCTAAACACATTTCTGCCCAACTTTGAAACATATCTAAATGCTGCTAAGGAGATCTTGCCAAAGTTTTGTTTTGCGCAAAATTGTCTTTTCTTGCTACTGTTTTAAATTGCTATAGTTAATGACAAACATAGAGATGTGATGGACAAGATGTTGGTCATGATCTTATTATCTCTTCAGGGAACGTAGCTCTTTTGAGAATCAGAACTCCTTTGGTTTTCGCCCTTCGGCTTTTGGCCAAAGAGTCGAAGGGACTTTGGAAAAGTATTGCTTACATTTGAAGTGTTAAATTAATTGCTAAAAATGCGTGGATTATAAAACTTACTCAGCTGATTAACCCTTTTTTACAGTCTGAAGATGAGGGGTGGCGCCAGCAGGGGAGGGGAAAGGGGGTAGGGCATGGTCCCCGTAGGGGAATTTTCCACTATCGTCTGGGAGCTTAATCCGTACACGATATAATATGTAATCCCAACGACCTTCAGTCGCCTAGACGACCTGCTTGAGTTTTCTCACAGGAAGGTCTTCTACGAAGACCCCAGATTTTCCACGTTTCCTTGAAAAACCCCAAATTTTTTAAATTTTCTTTCACAACACCCCCAAATTTCCAAATTTTTGCTAAAAAACCTCAAAATTCTTGGGCGCGCTTTGTGCGCTGAAAATTTTACATTCGTTGCCCTTTGGCAACTCATCGTCTATGGCGGGACATGGGGTTGCTATCTCTAGTTGGGGAGCCTGGCCCTTCGGGCAAATCCTGACGCCACCCCTGCTGAAGATCAAAGTGTAAGGCCAGCACAAGAGATTGCCAAGCCCGGTTGTATGGCAGTAGTAACGATTCAGGAAGGGCAGTTATTTTACGACGCTCATCGTGGAGGAAACCTATGCTGTAAAATTCACGCTGGGTGGCTTACCAACTCAACAAGTTAGATCAAATTTGGATGTTTTTGTTTGAAAGGTCAGTTCAGATGGAGAAACCGTAAATTGCTCTTGGATGAAGAAAAACCCCCAACTAACTGTGACCCAGCCAGAGATCGCTTTAAATGCTACCACGTTTATCCACTCGTTCCCAGCATTGGGTCACCCCTCACCACCACTTCACAAAAGAAATTTTTGATTCAAATGAAGAAAGTACATATTTGCATTTTTGGTTGTTATCATCGACAAATACTTTTAAGTTTCATTTTATTAAAAGACATGGCCAGACCCTACTGTAGGCGAACGTGGTTATGTTATCTCAGAAAAGGGGCAAATTTGGATACTTTTGGTGTAAAAAGGGAATAAATTGTTCCTCAGGAAGAGGGTAATGGGAGAAGGGGTAGGGTGAAAAGAAGGGCTGGTATTGTACTGTCGGGGTGCAAGATAGAGGGTGCTGAACATAATACGGAAAAATTCCAACTTTTTCCCCAGGGGTTAATAAAAGGGGTGTTTCTCCCCAATCGAGGGAAAGTGCCCGGGAAAGTGCCTATACTTGTGATGAGCCCAAAACATTTCGCTGAAAATACTAAGAAAATGGTTTCATGATTATTCCCCAGTGGGGTGTAGAGAACAGAAACTTTAACACGGCCCTCCTCTCCTTGCCACACTCATTTCATCAGCTGCCCTAAAAACATTTACCGTACCGCAAGTAGGGGAGTCCCATTTCCTGTTGAAAAGAGGATACTGAGCTTAATATCGCCAAAAATCCAAAAGGAAGGGTTGGATCCTCAGTCACCAGGATCCGCCCAGCTGTCATTTCTCTACCAAAAAGGCGATTGAAGTGAGACTTCGAACCATTGCATTTTTACCCGCATTAACAAGGAAAAACTATGAAATGTGTTGAATTCAGGAATTTGACACTTGCCTCTGGAGTGAAACATTCACAAGGGGGGGGGGGGCAAAATGTGTTAAGAAAAATGTGTATAATGTTAATACTTTCTTAAAGTTAGTCGTTGCCACATTTTGTTCCTGGATACCTTCTCCGGACAATTCACCCCGTGATTCGAGGGTGGGTTGTACCAGGGGATGTTGTCCTTAAGGGGCACTGGACGCACTTGTCCGGAATATTGTCAAGGCTGTAAGGAGATGGGAGTTGTCAGTCTGGTCACCAGCATGTGGATGGTTTGTTCGTATTTTTGTGTGTAGGATTTGTGGCAGGAAGAGAAGCATCAGGGGTGGCGCCAAGTTGTGGGGTGGGGTAGGTAGCCGGAAGGGTGTCCCCCTCGGGGAAACTTTCCAGTTTCGTAGAAAAAACTTAATGGGAACTACAAAATAGGTAATCCCCAACGAAGTCCATTTACCCCTACGATTTCCCTCATTTTGTTCCCAAGTAGGGCAGATTCTTCAATAAAACCTCAAAAATTTCCAACTTTACCAAATAATAGCTGGGACCTTGGAACCGTGTAGAGTAAATCCTGGATCCATTTTCTATCACATCGCATTTTTTTTATTGGCATCGACCAAATGCTTTTGATGTCTTGGAAAGCTTAAACTTTTGTGCATATTATTTAGAATTTCATATCAAACTAGGGACTGATGGAGACAGTAAGTTCTGATACCCTGGCATACATAACCTACACACTACTACTAAAACGACTTACTATTAAGGACACTAAGAGGGAAAAAACATTGAATTCTGCCAAACATTTTCCTTTGCCCAAGCTCCCGCTTCTTTCACCAGAAGCGGACGTAATGGAGTTCTCTAAATGTTTTTATTTTACCAGGCACCTCCTTCCCTTCCGTCTCAATGAAATGAAAAGGTTCTTACAAAACACTTCAAACATAGACGTCCGCAGAAAAAAAAAATCAGGGGGGCAAAATATTTTTAGGGGGGCCAGACTATTTCGTGGGAAATATTTTACTCCGAGTAAAGAGTTTAGATGCTACTTCACATAGTGTTGACAAAGGCGTAGCCAGGAATTTGTCAAGGGGGGGGGGGGGCGAAGCCCATAGACAGACTCTCAGCGCTCCGCGCCACCATGAGTTGGCGCGGAGCGCAAGAAAATTTTGGCCCAAAATGCCTACCAAATCGCTGGAAATGGCACTTCCAAGGCCTATTTACCGCACATAACAAGGGGAAACACTAGTAACATCGTAAATATAAACTTCAAAAATACCAAAAATATGCTCGGGGGGGGGGGGGGGAGGCTGCTGGGGCCTGAGTGTTGATATTTTTTATTCAATTTCTATTTTGAGAGTAGAAATTTACACTGAGTGAACCGTTAAGAAATGTTGATGTTATATTATCTTCGTCTTATTTTCTTTTATTTTTTCTCCTTTTTTTTTTTTGCAAGTTTTTGATTTGGGGGGGCAAGTGCCCCCCTTTCCCCCTCCGGACGCCCATGACTTCAAAACATATTTTGTTTTTACATGAAGCCTTTATGGATGTATACCTGTAGTGTTGTCACTAGAAGTTAAGACTGCTATTTCTTCACATACTTTACGTACCCCCAAGAAAATTGGCTTTATTTCATCAGAAGTTTCTTGCATATTTGAAGTTTATGTTTCTTGTTGCTGAATATTGGTTTGAAACAAACACGTTCCTTGATTTTAAGGAGTTTTATCTATCGTTGCTATTGTTAATGCATGACATCACAGCTGGAATATCAAAGAATATGTGGCAGGATTATTCCGAAAAAAGTTAAAGAAACTCAAGGGACCTTCTGCTCGGTCATTCCTCTGTTCGTACTACCCTTTTCATTCAAAATCGACCCCAAAACAGTGCGATGTGAGATTAAAGAAAAGAGAGAAAGAAAAAAGAAAGTAGCTTTCTACTGTGTATTCATCTGTCTAGCATAAAATGAGAAATATTGAGTTTGTATTGCATCACCATCTCACGGACAGAAACTTCCTGTTAAACCATTCAGCCTCACCGATAAGCCAGTTCAGAGTTATCATTGCGCATGCACAGTGGCTTCAGGTCAAAGGTCATATGGGTACATACTTCATGTACTAAGGTTCGTAAATTGTGCACTGTGCCCAATAATATCTCTATAAAGTCTTGTTAAAAGTCTTTCTTGTTAAATTTCGTAAGTCTGTCTGAACGCACAATTAGAATAACGTAACTAAGTTAAACTTACAACGACATTTGTAACTGCATATGACCAATGACCTGAAGCCACTGTGCATGCGAGGTGTAACTCTGAACTGGCTTATTAGACCATTCAAGGTTACGTCACTGGTTGGCATAGGACATACGCAAGAACGCATGCGTGCATATTCAGTTTTTTAGGTGCAAACGCTCTTGAACCAATTGGTTGGAAACTGGGACGTTAAACCTCATCTAACTAACTAACTACACGATTGCACACAGAAAGTAGACGAATAGACAAGTTGGGAAACTTCGATGTGCAATGCATGCTGGGAAGGAAAGTGTACCATAACAGACAGTACATGTGCAAGACGGATATTTTGTAAAATCAAGCACAATTTTCGAGTTTAAAACTATGTTTTTCTAGACATCAGTCACGGGTTTAAGAGAATTCTTTTACGCGGAAAAGTTCTCTTTGAAGTTAATCCCCTTATCTTGGACCGGAAAGGTTCGACAGAATGACGGTAAATTGTGGAAGTCAAAAACAACAGTCGCTCGAAGCCCTCGTATCTGCGCGAAAATGTCCTTGGACTTGATCTGTGGTACTATATGGTACGGCAAAATCTAATTTCCCAACTCGTCTATTAGAATCTTATTTTCATTGCAACGACAGTGTAAGCGCGCATAAGCTCTAGCAATAGCTTTTCCTTCGAAATAGTCATTATCTCAAGAGATATGAACGTTATATCATTTGAATGTTTGAAAATTTGGGTGGACAAATTATTAATGAGCTTCAAAGTAGTGAATTTCTTTCTGTGAGAACCTTGTAACTTGAAAATAAAGTCACCAAGGGTATATCTTAGCCACTTATCGTTTTTTGTTTATAAAGAGTAGTTTTAGAGGTATGAAAATGTTGTGTGTCACAAACGCAATACTTCCCTCCTAAAATACTTTACTTGTCAAGCTTCTTCCCAATTTGGGAAGTGTATTGGATACTTCTTATTAACCTGTCATGGGCGTCAGCAGAAAAAAAAAATCAGGGGGGAACATTTTTTAGGGGGGCGCCCACTTTTTACACGGGAAATATTTTACACCCAGAAAAGAGTTAAGATGCTACCTTACACACAGTGTTGACAAAAGCGTAGCCAGGAATTTGTCAAGGGGGGGGGGGCATAGCCAGACTCATGGGTTGGCGCGGGGAGCAAAAAAATTTTGGCCCAAAATGCTTACTAGATCGCTGGAAATGGCACTTCCAAGGCCTATTTACCGCACATAAAAAGGAGAAACACTAGCAATATCGTAAATATAAACTTTAAAAAGTACCAAAAATATGCTCGGGGGAGAGTTGCTGGGGCCTGAGTGTTGATATTTTTATTCAATTCCTGTTTTGAGAGTAGAAGTTTACACTGAGCGAACTGTTACGAAATGTTGATGTTATATTTTCTTCGTTTTTTTTTTCTGTATTTTTTCTCCGTTTTTTCAAGTTTTTGATTTTCCAGGGGGGAAGTACCCCTCCCCCCCCCCCTCCGTACGCCCATGTAACCTGTTCATTCTGTCACATTAACTGACTGCCCTCCATAGTATTTCAAACTGAAGAAACTTTTTCAAAACTTTTTCCAATTCGTCCATACCTTCAAAAGAAAAATTTTTGCATGAATCACCACACCAAAAGTGAAGTAAACCTTTACTTCAGGCTCGTGTTTTGATCGCGCTCTTTCACTGCTTAAAGAATCTCTTTATTCACAATAATTATTTCCCGGGATTTCTTTTATCCAAAAATCCTGTGACTCATTCACCCAAGAGAATAAAGATCCAAAAATATGTAAACAAAGTGTATTCTCTTAAGGAATGATACAATTTTAAGAATCATGAACCTTGGATAACTTCATGAGGGCCCAAACTTGTTATTCCTCGAAAGCAATGCTCGTTAATTACTTCTGTCAATCTTTTTGACGCGAAGCTTTTTTCTACGGGAGCGCAAGAGTGACTTTGAAATCTTCAAGGTGAATGTCAGTAACTACGTTTTATGAAGGTAGTACTCCAATGGTCTTATTGCAATTCACAGCCTTTGCGTCAAGTCAATAGACGAGTTGGGAAATGTTCCACGCAATGCAATATGGGAATGGATCAAAGGTTAAGTGTACCACGCTTACAGTGTCCCAGTGCAGGTGTTGCATGTTGCCCGTTGTTATGGTACACTTGACCTTGTGACCCGACCGGAAGTACCGAATTTCCCAACACGTCTTTTGCATGGTGCAGAAGATTTCCGGTCATGAAGCTAAAGAGAGAATTTGGTGAAATGAAGGAATGACTCATTCGTGAGAGAGTGTATGAATACGCAGTCAGATGAGAAATAACATTTTCAAACAAAATAATGCCGTTCTAGTAGACTTAAACATTACGTCATCGCTAACTTGAAAACCGTCATCTTAAATGACTTGATGCACAACTACTTGAATTGAATTGAGGCCACACAGTGTCGGGCCGGGTCTGATGGCGCACTTCAGTTTCTATGGCCCTATGACACAACACCGGCGTAAGGTGAGGATGGGGGGAGGGGGCTTTAATTTGTTGTCATAGAGTGATTTCACTTTCTGCTGAGGTCAGCCGTGTTCTAGATGACTCAAATATCCATGAATTTGTCTTAACCAATCTGTTTCTCGGTAAAAACCACACCCAGCACAAAAATAATAAACTCTCAGAATTTTGCATGTTTCTGGAAAAAAGTTCATTATACGGGATAGAGTTTTGAGGCATCTCACCATCACAGAGGGCCATGATTGTCGTTATTTTTGCCGCGCGTTCTTAGAAGAAAATTACGATACTTTTGGAACGTAAGCGTAGACGAGCAATAAGAAATAAGGTTAGGCTAAGCACTCTCTAATATATGCATATAGTGAATACATCGCTGAATGTTAGACAAAGCTAGCAAGAAAATTCTGATTAGGGTAAGACCGTTACAAAGTAAACCAGTGACCTATCTATATGACGTCTTAAGCACGATATTGTAATTAGGTAGTCGTTTGCAAACTTTAATTCTTCAGTATGAAAAGTGTATGTGTATCCTAAACACATCTAACTGAGTGCGCTTTCTCAGTGTTAGAAAAAATCGGCCAAACCAAAGAAAATATTTTTCTAAATTAAAGAGGAAGTTAGTCTACAGGTTTATGCATCTTGGCGAAAGGTCTTGTCAATCCTAAGTTTGGCTCTATATCTATTGGTAGCTGGAGATACCACATTTTCTCTTCAAGTGTGAACTTGAAGCAAGCAGGTTTGAAGTCACTGATTTATATTGATCCTATACCACACTGTAGGTAAAGTTTACAATTTCTTTACTTCAAGAATGTAGTCATAACATGAGTGGATCAGATTTTTGAAGTATGAAACTCGACAAACATTGTAAAGAAAACCAAAGTTGTGAATCCAAGACATCATACTTGCTACAGTCAAGTTTACTTTTGATAAGTGATTATATAGCTTCAGCATTAATATATCTATAAGTGAAGGGATAGAATGGAAAATTCACGAGTTTAAACATCAGAAAATACCCTTGGGTCTGGAAATTTATGCAAACTTAAGGTATGTCCCGGACAATGGATCCATGGATCTGTGATGAGTCGGGCAAGAGGCGGGATCAACAGACCAGGGAGTTGCCACTATAGAACAGATTAAGGTTATTCACGCGACGTCAGAGCTTTAATTGTCAAGCGCCTACCCTGATAATGCATAGAACTTGTATTCACGGTGCCTTAGCATCTTCCCATAGATGCACGGGGCAATGGGGGGGGGGGTTACACCCCAAACCTTTGCAAATCGTAGTCTCTACTCATCAAGCAATAGCATACCAAAACTGTTATGGTTTTATGTACGACAGCATTCCTTCCGTCTCAGACATGCTACATGTTTTTTTTTCAATACGGTATTTCGGAATCACCTACAGCGCAGGCGTAGTGACCTTTGAAATAAGGTCAAGTGAGGGATTTTCATTGTTTCAGTAGTGTTTTATATTTCTACCTTCATGGAAATCTCCTTTTCATAAAAAAGAACCTTAGTGCATTCCAGAAGCTTTAAAAATGGTTTCAAAGGTTGAAAGAAATTTCAGAAATAAAAAGTCTTTCTGAAAACGTGCAAAAATTGAAATATTTTCTAAAATGAATCGAACTTAGTGTCTATTTCAGGACATTTTCTTTAAATACATGGAATTGTAAGCAGACATATGTGGAATGTCTTCTGCATAGCTACCGAAGCGTACGTACTCTTTCTCGCACGTACCTCTAGTGCACGGCATGTACGTACGTATATGTTATAAGCGTACTAGTATACGGCAGTTATTAACTATGCAGCCCACATATCATGCACACATATCATGCAGACTGACTAGCCGGTGTGGGTCGGGTGACGCCAGAGAACTTCATCAAGTATAGCCTACAAGGTTAGTGAAGGGAAATCGTAGATTATTTTGTTTACCATTTTTTTCGAGTGATCATTATCACACGCATTTCTTCTATTCTAAACTGGAAGGCCTAACGGTAGCGTTTCGAGTTCGGGCATTTTCAGTGTGGCAAACACTAACGTTAACGTTGGACTAACTTAACGTTAGAGCGAAGCTAGTTTAAGTCCCCGTTTTCTCGACTCGCCATTATCAAATTAAATGTGTAGATACATCATCATCTTTCATAAATCTCAATAGCCTAGATATTCCCCTCCCTACGGCTATCACGGGTTGCGTGTACAGCAAGTGCAATCATTGTAAGGTGACCAAAATGTCGGCAAAAAAAAAAAAAAAAAAAAGACGAGTGACGCAGTGCCGTCGGTGAAGAACCTCCCTAAGTGAGTTTATATGTCAATACTTTGTGGGTTAACTGACTATGGCCTAAAGTTATGTCCCACTGCTTTTGTTAACAGTATTATGAATAATAATGAGTGGGTAGGGCTTGAATATAAAATTTAAAAACGTTAATAAACAGTATTTCTTTTACATTAATATTTAAACTGTGCGCAATTGAAATTCATACGTTCAAACGTTACTCCCGAAGAAACGATGAAGAACAACATACTGCATCCAAAGTCCTCTCTGTCCTTGGGCGTAAAGTCGAGGGGCCAAAAAACCAAATGTTTACTCCCGAAGGAGTTCTGCTCCCTAAAGGAGCTACGTCCCCAAGGGACAACTTAGACTGAACATGACCAATCTCTTGACCTTCAGACCCCTACACTGAGTCTGTGACCCGTTCTGCACTGGCTGAAAAAGAACAGATATACACATAATCTTATAGCGAAAAGGCCGAGAAGCGAAAAGCGAGTCGCCTCAAATAGTTAGCGGTAACAATGTAACCGATTTAGTTCCGCCTTTCAGTATGTATATTCATCATGCATCAGACCCAATCAAAAGCAGAAAAATAACTTCAAATAAGGCTCATAAATAGAGGAATAGAATGATCTCATCATTTACAGGTGTTAGAATATGTACGTTCGAAAGAGGTACATATTGGACAACTGCAGAAAAAGCTATAATAATAGGGAATAAATGTAAAATACTATGCGAAACCAAACGTCTCTTAGTGTGCAGGTTTGCCTTCATTTTGGCAATTTAATACTTCAAAAGTAAGTTGATTTTGTAGCTGTGACGTGTTATTTTCGTTCGTTGTCGTTCCGCATGGGATTGACCACGATGTAATTTTCGCTAAATCTCTTCTGTTTTTCTGAATCTTTACATCCTTATCACGGTAATTTAGGTTATCATGCTCTTAACCCCCTTTCTCTCCTTCTAGGAATGACCGTAAAATTTCACGAAATGAAAGGCAGACGGTGCTTCAGCTCATCCGTATCTTTACCCACTTGACGAAGCGTTTTGCTCTCGGTGGAAAGTGAATCTACTTGAGACGAAACAATGCAAACACAGGGGCGACGCGATAGCTGCGAAGAATTGATTATCGAATCGAGCATGAAAAGGTCACCAAAAACGTAGTAAACATTTTGCATGAAATCAGGAGAGATCTTTTCCGCTGTTTTCGCGTGTTTTTTTTTTTTTTTTTTAAATTTTCGGTATGACTTAAGCTTAGCGGCAGATATTACGTGGTCCTCGCTTTTTAGGCGTTATATCAAATATGCATTGCTCAGCGGCTATGGAGGAACAAGCTTGGTGGGGCACGTAAACAGTTGCGCATATCTTGGGAGGGGGACGGGGGAAATACTTGCCAGGCTCGTAATAAACGGGAGCGAGAGGATTCCCTACCAAAAATGTTTCAAACCAAACTTGCTTTACTTTACAAACTTAGGTAACAAACATACTTTACTTTCCTCAATACATCTCACCTCTGAAAAATTGCTAGCCTAGAAGCTATTTCGCCATCTTCAACATTTTGTCGTACCTGACACTTGCGTGAATCCACGGTTACTTTCTGTGCTTAAGCTGATAACTCAAACTCATAAACAAAAAATCGGGACTATATTTTCAATTTTGCTGGGGTTGGGGGTGTCCCTTCCCTTTCTTTCAGTTCTCTGTAGGTACTGACAGAAGATAAACCACTGTGCCATTTAGGTTTCAGTGATAACTAGCACGGTCGGTCCTTTGGTGGCTGGTGATTTGCTGCACAGTGAGTGCATTTAACACCTTCTAAGCGGGGGCTTATGTCTGTAGAAATGCTAGTCCTGAAGCATTCGTATTAACTAGATCAGTTACATTGCGTTATTACTAATAATCGCAAAATATATTACATACATAATCGCAAAATATAATAGCAAAATATATTAAGGGCATGTCTTTAGATTGTAAACGTAATTGAAAACATGATGAGTTAGTCAAGGATAGTCCTGACTATCGTTTTATATAATGACAACAACAGAAAGGTTTTACACATGCCACACTGATCATGGGCGTTCGAAAAGGGGACTGAAGGGGGTAGTAGAATATATGTTATTTTCGGCAGGATAAATGTTGTCTTTGGACGGCCGTAAGAAGATTCTACAATACTACGGTGATCTTGAATGAGCACCTGGAAAATTCGTCTTCATTTTTCGACTATAAATGACCAACCGAAGGAAGAGAGTGTATTTCCAGTCTTTAGCCTCTTTCCTAAAGGCTCGAATGGGTAGATGTGTGGACTTCGTCCTGAATCGGGCAATTTTCCTGAGTCGGAGGGTAAAGGGCTCTGCATTCAACCCCCAATTTAAAACACCGCTCGGCAGAGAAGCCCTTCTGAACAACCAATATTCACTTACCCCGAAATTTACAGGCGTTCCTATCGGATTAAAAGAACTTGTCATGACTGGTCATTGCTCGGCCATTTGCGCTGTACCGCTCGGCAACCGGTCAAACTTTCAACCTTTTTATTAGTATCGCTCTGGGATTGGTCAGTGCTCAATCATTGATCATTTACTTTTGGAGTGGTCATTTAAGCTATACCTCTCACGAATTATATATTTTGCTGTAGACAGGGTTGTGATCAGGCCAGCAACCAAGGGGGTATTTGGGGTCCAGGCCTACTGTTCTTCGGGCTTCGCCTTTCCCCTGTGCAATAACTTATACTTAGCGCCCCATCTGAGCTTGGTTTGCCCCCTGCTCTCCAAGTCTGGTTACGGGCTTGGTTGTGATCCTAGTCAGAGTAATCCTGACGCGAGAGTCATGTCTTACCGTCGATGTGAGGGAGAAGATTATGATGAAACTGGTTTTCAACAGAGATGGGTCTCAGAGGGTAAACTTATATGCTTTTTTCCAAAAGATGGTACTTTTAAGAAAGAAACTTCTGCGTACTATCTCCCACTGCAGGCGGGAGCCTGAAACTATTCCCAAATCATGGTTAGGCTACGTCCCCGAAGGAACACCGGACTTAACTAGAAGGAATCAAAAGAGATCAATTTGCAGTGCAATTAAGACCTCCCTTGATCAGCATTGAATGTAAACATCAAAACGTTTTCAAGAGGCCCTTGGGCTAATTACATACGGAAACCAAACTGCTTTTTGCAAAATCTCATTGACACTCTGGCGGAGAACCGAAGAACGAAACCAAACGTTACTCCCGAAGGAGTTCTGCTCCCAAAGGAGCTACGTCACCAAGTGGACAACACGACATAATATGACTAACCTCTTTACCTTCAGACCTCGACATCGTAGGTCTGCCATGCGTGGCCCCGTTCTAGACTGGCTGACAAGAAAAGATAACGAGAAAACCAAGCTTTTTCGAAAATCCCCTCGGCTCTCTGGCGAAGAACCGAACCGCGAAACCAAACGTTTCTCCCGAGGGAGTTCTAGCCCCCAAACAGCTACGTCCCCAAGGGGTCAACAAGACTTTACATGACCAACCGCTTGACCTTCAGACCTTTCGACCGTGATCGGTTATTATCAAACGTCAAATGTACTAATGTAAAGCTTAGTGTAGTGAATAATAAGACTGGGACACCTTCACCGTCTCTTCATACGATGATT
Organism: Holothuria leucospilota; assembly: GCA_029531755.1. Taxonomy (NCBI): domain Eukaryota; kingdom Metazoa; phylum Echinodermata; class Holothuroidea; order Aspidochirotida; family Holothuriidae; genus Holothuria; species Holothuria leucospilota. Next base: position 16,326,463 of record CM055972.1, read on the forward strand.
TCGTCAGTAAACTTTTATTTTGAGGAACGGACTAAGGCAAAAATAATCATCCCGGAGCTATCGGAGATCTCGAGAGGAAGGGTGCCTAACGAACGGCGAAAAAGATCATATTTTTTTCTTTTTTAATGAGACTTTTTTCTTGTTTTACTTTTCATTGGTTACCAAAAACAAATTTAATTATGAATAGTCATGATATGTGAGTGTTCTTGAGACTCTTTGGCGGAGCACCCTTGTAGTCTGCCTTCTGACAAGCCCAATTTACGTTCTATCAATCCGGCAGCGAATGGAGCAACCATGGAAAAATCAAACTTACATACACACATTTATCTTCACATGCACCCTTGGTGTCTTTACAGCAGATTCACCAAAAACCTTACTTCCCTTGCCCACCCCTGCGATGTCTACCAGATGAAAATTAGTTGATGCCTGGAGGGAAACTTTAATTAGTTAGTTACCACCAGGCCAAATGGTCCACTTATCACGTTGCTTAAACTATATGATTTCAATATAATCAATGAAAACAAATTAAGTTCGTTTTAAAGAAAAGTATTTCATTTGCGGTGCAGAGAATTTTCATGCTTTTAAAGGCATGGTTTACAGAAACCGGTATGGAATAGTAGCCAATCAAAATTAAGGTAGTATTTTGCTCTACGAGAAATAAGATTCTCAAAGAAAGCAGAGTACTCTTAGCTTATGAATAATTTGTTCACCGAAACTTGCAAATTCTCAAATGAAGTAACATTAAAAGTTCATGCAATTTGTAATAATTTGAAAAAGAAAAGCTATAAACGAAATATTATTGCAGGGTCTGCATGAGTGGTTTAATATAACGATAAAAGCTATTTTCCGTCTGAGCCATGTAAATGCTATATAAACCCAACATTTCCCTATAATTACAGAGAAGCAATTGGAAACTAGTGCATCGGGAAACAAATAAGTTCATTAAAATCATCCGCAACACTTGGATATCTGTAATAAATACCGCTATACTGTACTGGGGCTGGTATCATGTATGTTCATGCATGACCGTGCACGGAAGTTGCAGCGCGCAGAAGTGAACAGAATTAAGTAAAATTGCCATTGATGTAATACAAGCCTGTATGAGAAAGGATAGACGGCTGCCCTCATAAAGCGATCATGTAACAATCAATTCAATTCACGATAAAGTTTCCCGCCAAATTCCCATTGAAAATTCAGTTGAAGACCAACCGTCGACGGTGACTCAATAATTCCCGGTGGTGAGGATTTTCCTGTTTTTCAAGACCAAGTGGCGCGAAAATCGTAACTTGGGATTGTTTTCGTCTGTCTGTAAAGTTTGTAAGTTTGCAAACTTTGTACAGCCATTTTAACTTCAGTAATGTGTTTAAAACTTCCATGACGAAGACGAATCGATGATGTGGTATTTTGTTCAGTCTCCAAACATTACTTTGTGTCATTTCCTTGTCTATAAACATTTTCACTCGGCCACCATTTGAAACTTTTTAAAAGTTCTAGTAAAGTAACTACGTGTGCTTCTGGATCGCATCGTATTTGAACTTCTGAATCAAAATATTGTAATGGACAAACTCCCCTCGACTGATCACCTTCTTCCTTTAATATTTATGAAATTCCTCGACTGGCCCTATACTGCCAGGTGCCCACAACTAAGCACTAGACACAGGCGAAAATCCCCGTGGAATAGGAAAATATGTCCCCTACATTTATACAAGGGAGGATGGCCAACACAATAGCCCTCTCCCTACTTCCATTTTCAAACATATTACAAACTACATTGTATGTTATTACTGTTGGTTGATTAATGGATAACTTTTGCAAAAGTTTACGTGAGTGGAATACATACACATTAGTTTATGCACACTCGTTATAATTATGCACCATGTCCTCCATGTCTCCGTCTACCCTAGGTGCAACACAAATCGCAGCACTTGGTAAAACCAAGCTACCTTCCATGAGCAGTGACAGCACCACAATGGATATATTCCTTGTCCTCTTTTCAGTCTTTATTTTCACACCTTCTCTCGTATGTATGTCTTACCTCTTTGGTTCATCCCTCCTTTGAAAGATGGCAAATCTGAGACTGGTTTACACTTATAGAAGTGCGTCAGAATATCTGAGTTATATGCCGCCTTCCATTGGGACGGTGCGCACGGTGTGCACCACTTCACTACTTGTGAAAAGCGTTTCATTCGGTCTCAAGTGGTGAAACGGATAGCTATACACTATTCAACAATAACATCGTTACGTAGCCTGTACGTTTGACGTACACATAAATGAGGCGATGTTCGACGGAGAGTCAAATAGTGTTAGAATCGATCATCAAAACAACGACAAAACGGTCGTAACGAGTAATAATCATCAATAATGAACACTTATATTTGATTTGCGTCTTCAGATTTACAACGTAGAAGAGCTGTGTATCAATTTACTGGCGGAAAGGTAAAATAGGAAGGTGACTTCATTCTTTATCTGCCTTCGCTACGTCCGGCATTTTGTCCTGCGTGGGCAGCTCGAGTTCCTTGAAAAATTCCCAGCGCACCGCACGAGATCACGAGTTGTGAGGGCAATGAAACGCTTTTCACGCGTAAATGACCGAGCTCACTGTACCAATGGAACGCCCTATTAGACCTTATGCTCTGACGTCATCATGTACTTGATAACAGCCATCTTAGAGGACACGCTGCACTACTGGGTGTGCAAAAGTGTGTTCATGCGTGCCCTCTGCGCACGTGCACGTTTTATGACCCTGTTACGTCATGTGAATAAGGTGTATAAGTAAAACGTATTCGTACACAATTATATTCAATAGCACTATAAACTCGCCTTCACGTGACGTCATGTTTTGTTCATTGGGTTATATTGGAGACACATGAGGAAAGCGTGTATGCGTAGTACGTATAGTAGCGCGCATAAACAGTCCGTTGCACTCGCTCTAGTGACACCACCATTGCACTGCTTCGATTGATTGGTTATTAAAATATACGCCCCGTCTCCCAAATATGACGGCTTTTTGCGTTGCCATTGAAAAACGTGCTGCATGTGAAATAGGTCTAGTGGCTGCAAATGGGTCATTTAAAGCGGACCCACAGTCTAGAATTACAAGAATATGTATTATAGAGGTTGGAAAATGAATTCAATTCATCCAAGTCCCATTTTCATAGCTTACTCCATTGCTAAGATATAAAATGTGGAAATTTATTCACTTAATTTGAAGTAGCCTAGTCGATTGCGCAATAATCTTTGATGTCCTACTTGTACAACTCACATTACCTGCTTTGTTTCCTTTTGAAATTAAGATGTTTATATGACCTTGAAACATTTGCTTTTTCTTTGAATAGCATATTGTGCCGAGAGGGCTTATATAGCCAAGTCACCCTATAACAGTAAGACAATAATTACATTTTGGTGCAAGGTGCAATGGTTTTTCAAAAACAAAACAAAAAACAAAAAACAAACAAACAAACAGCGAAAAACAAAGACCGCGGTATTTTGAGTAATAAAAGAATGACATCACAAGTTATTGCGCAATCGACCATTTTAAATTGATTCAATAAGCTTCAACATTTTATATTTCAGCTCACGAATGTCCTGTGAAGATTGGAGTTGGACCATTTGGATGTATTTTTCAAGCTTTGTAACGTAGGCTATGTTTTTGAATTTTTAGACTTAAGGTACACTTTAATAAGCCTTGAGACTGTTTTTGGTAAGTCTTTGTAACAAAACTTACTCCATATCGTTATTCTTGGATCTTATACGACAGCTGCTTTGACCCTAAGACGCCATCGCGATTGCGGTTCCGGAGACCCTCTCACCTTAACCGTGTAAGAAATACAGACCTAAAAATTGCTCCGACAACAAACCTACTGGTTTTTGCCTTGTGACTCTCTGATCTCTAAAATGAGCAAAAAAGTGGTAATAATTTTGCAGCAATCTTACCTCGACACTACGTGCGTCGCTTCTTTCAACATTGTATAAAGATCACAAATGGTACTTAAAATTTATGGTTTAGGGGGTGTGGATATGAAAAATGGAAAATGCATGCAGTCACACACCATTTTGAATCGTTATACCCTGGTTTACTCATTCATGATTGGCTCTTTGAAACCCCGCGACGATCTTTTTGGTGCAAAATTGTCAAATTCATTTAAGATAACTCCTCGGTTGAAATTTTATAAATTTTTCCTACGCTCTAAGCATTATGAAAGATACATATCAGGAACATTTCAGATTTGTGAGTTTAAGCTATTGAAGAAAGACAAGGTTACGGCGACTGCTTGTAAAGACCTTATGCGAATGACGTCACATGGTCATAAAACCCGATGACGCCTGCTCAGAGGACATGTCACGCATGTACACATTTGTACACCCAGTAATGTTGCATGTCGTCTAAGATTTCCGTCAGATATGTAGTACATGGTGACGTCCATGCATAAGCGTAGGTCCATTCCCTTTTGAAAAAACGTATGTTATTAAGAGCTTTCCCTTTAACATCCCTGCCTTACGCCTCTCTCTGTAGTTTGGATTTTTTGAAAGTCAAGCGTTCATTCTATCACAGTTTTATGTCGAGTCCAGCTGTATGCGTAATCCGTTAAAACACCTACGCATTATCTGTAACCGATGACATGGCGATCTAAAACCCAGTGACGCCACTTGGAAGTTCTACATTATGTCTTCACTCATTCTTTTGCAGCGACGACAATTTGTTCTCAATATTGGGGGGACTGTCGGGAACATGACCTCATTTTCAAATAATTTAATTTGTGAAATATCAAAGTCAATGGGCGATTTCTCAAATATTGGGGGCACATGTCCCCCCTGTCTCCGGGATCGCCGCCCATGATTCTTTGGTTCACCTGAAGATTGACGAAGTTCAACCAGTCAACAACTTTTTAATACCTTCAACAAAAAGTCTCGCTGAGAAGTCTTCCAATACAAGCGAAAACCTGAAATTACTCCCAAATGGAGTTACGACTCCAAAGGGGCACGGTAACATGACCGAGAAGTAAGTTCTGTCTTGAATGATGGTGTTAAAACCCCTCAAACACAGAACATTATGTTCTGTTTGGAATTATTCAATACGTTTTAAATAACTTGCATTCTTAAAAAAATTGTTAATGAACAGAAATCTGATTTAACCATTAACAAGCAGGTGCTATCAAACATACTCCATGGTTAAAAAAAAATAAAAAAGATAAGCAGGGAATTTTTCCACCTGTTCAACGTCATTTCCATTTCAGTAAATGTCGAACAATTTTCCTTCTCAAATGTAAACGACTTTTCAAGTGTAAAGCAAACTTAATTAAAATTAATCATTAGTCAACAACTTACCGATGTCAATTTCACGCAGTCCTTAAAGATAACGAATCCCTAACCTTGCGGGCACATTGATGGTAAGTAAGTAATATGGGCATGTAAACTATCGTAATCCTGAATGGCAGAGCCTAATGCGGACATTGCACTGCGCAATTACTTTAAATACTCTCACCAATTTTCCATCGTTTTATTTTTGAAATGTCGATTCTTGCTTTAAAATGATAACCCAATCCCCAAATATATACCTTAATTCAAATTCGTGACAAAACCGTAATACACCTTAGAGTAGCATAAATCTATTAGGTGTTGCAGGGATCAAGTTTCCTTTTAATAGCGATAAGAGCAACAGTCGTAATTCACACGGAAAAAACAGAACTCTCCAGTCATGGATATGACGTCATAACTCTTCTTGGTCAATGGCAAATTTGGGTAGTTTTGTCTGACGTCATCTGCTCTTTCAGTTTGATAAATGGTCAGTTAGCATCTAAACGAGCCTTGAAGAAACATGGGTTGAGGAAAGCAAGCCTACAAAGTGAGAATTAATTTTCAAGAGATTGAATAACTTAAACAAGAAGTGTACAGTTCACTTGTAATTGGATAGTTCGGATCGATTGCCGGCTGAAGTATAGTTCGGATCGATTGCCGGCTGAAGTGAAGCTTTTTCTCCCTCGCATTTACGATGAAGGAAATCATTTGTAAACCTTACTGTAGCATTACCAAGGGATATC